>OX596011.1:45876006-46485587 GCA_951394025.1 Heteromyza rotundicornis
TTTGATTTTATTCAGTAAAAATACATGTTACATTTTTTTATTTTACTACATCTTTCTTACTTATCCATGAATTATGGTTATTGGGGAACCCTAACCATTTAACGAAAACTTTATCTCCTTTGGTTTTAAGAATCTTCTCCACCAAATATGTATCGGGAAATTACTTTTTAATAATTCATATTCATAAAATCCACCTTTAATCGCATGACCTTCGTAATCTTTTAATATATAAGTAGTAGGGTTTGTGTTTTGTATATGATGAATTGTAAATATTTCAGTTGTCCAGTTTGGTGTGTAGCCTTTTCAAAAACATGTTTATATTACTAATTCGCACACTATCGTTAATCTTGAATCTCGGTGTACGATACATTTTCAAGTTGTTATATGTAGTATCTAATATTTCCTTTTCATTAGATGGGTTGACATAGCATGGAGCTAACTGAATAGTTCTATGTACTCTATTATTGTAATCATTAATTAAATTTTGATACTTTTCAATCCACTTGTATGTTCCATGATAACTAAACTCTTTCCACATCATTTCCTTTAGCGTTCTGTTAAAGCGTTCGGCAATAGATGCTTTCAATACACTATACGTTGAGTAATGATTAATTTCGTGTTGTTGCATCAAGTTGTGAAATACTTTGTTGAAAAACTCTTTTCCGTCATCAGTTTGAAGGTTACGTGGTATGCGTCCTTGTATGAGTATACTTTTCATGGCTTTTGTAACATCATCAGCTTTTTTTGTTTTCAGCGCTACTCCCCATGCAAATTTTGAAAATGTGTCTATAACTGTGAGCAAGAAGCGATAACCTTTATTATATGTGGAGTATGTACCCATTTCTACCAGATCAGCCTGCCAAAGATCATCAATACCCTTCATTATCACCTTTCGACGTGGGAAATTTCGTCGAGATTGTGTATGTAGCTCTGCAACTAGGTTTCTTTTACTCATTTTTTTAATTTTTATTTATTTTGTTTTTTATGTGGTGTAGTAGTTGATGGTGTTGTTGTTGTTGTTGATGACGATGATAGAATAATAAAATATTTAAGGTCCAAAAAGGTCGCGTGGACCTAATTTCGTAAAATCGTAACCTAAATTACTGTTATCCTCTTTTGCAGTCGCTGGCATTTCCCTCCTAATTTCTTCAATATTTTTGTTCATAATTTCAATTTGCGTCTTTATTTGCTCTATATTTTTATCGAAGCGTTCTGAATATGTTTCGACACGGTCGTATTGTTCTCTCATGAGCTTATCTATCATATTTTCAATTTCCAACTTTATTTGATCTATATTTGTTTCGAAGTGTTCTGAATATGTTTCGATACGGTCGTATTGTTCTCTCATGAGTTTATTTACGAAATCTTTCGTTGTTGCATCATTAGAAGCAATGGGTGCGTCCAAATTAATAATTCGTTTAGAATTCATATTAATATTTCGATCATGATCAAATGTAAAACCAATATCCTTTATTATAGATTTTTTAACATTGCTGTGGGTTCGTTTCGCATTGTGGGAATAGCGACCAAATTTATCAACACTCATGTCTCTATTCTTATACTATTATATTACCCTCTCTCAATTCTTCAATGATTGAAACAATTTCGTTATTGTGATTGTTGTGACCGGCTGACTGTGATGAAATTAATAGTCGCAAACGATCTACTAGTTCATTAGGATTATCCCAATATACGTAATTTGTTTTAGTTGAATTTAATTTCATTAGCCCAGTTCCTTTATGTGTGGATTTTATTGGTGTTGATGTTGCTGTTGTTGTTGTTGATGACGTTGATGATAAATTAGCATTAAACAATTTTTGAATAATTTGTTTATATTTATGTGCTTTGCTTCCTTTTATTTGTTTGTGTGCGTTAAAATTGCGTTTATGGGCATTCGTAGCTAATAATATCGATTTGTAAGTATTTAATTCTGTTTCGTTATATGTTTTTGGAGGTTTTTTATAAAATAACAGACTAAACAGACCGTCTGTGAAATCCCAACTGTTAGCTCCAATTTGTATTTTATTAGCAGTTATTTTAAGGGGCAATTTACCAAATCGCCAATTACCATCTAAACCTCGGTTGACTCCATATACCAAATCTAATTTGTTGATTTTATTCAACAATGATAAATCTGATATTATTTTGGAACTATTGCTATCATTTGTGTTGTTAATAGTAGTGTCTTCATTCGTATTTGTATCGCTTCTATTTGTTTCTGTTTTGAAGTATTCGGATTCGTTTCTTTGAATTGGTGAACTGAACGCTAGAGCTTCTTTTCTTTGAGTTGGGTACATAGAGTCTAAATTTATAGATTTAAAGGTGTCATCATCATCATCATCAGATTCATTCTCGACCTTCTCCTGTTTAAATTCTTCCTGTTTTATACTTTTATATTTCTTAGCTGTATCAATAAACTCCTTTAATGGTTTTGTTATGGGTGAAAATTGTTTTTCTAGATTATCAGTTTCTGTTAATTCTCCAGTCTTTATAGCTTGAAACTTTCTTTTTAAGACATTCCTCGCTCTTATAATGTTATTATTATTATTATTATTAGGAATTTATTATTAGCATATAAGAATTATCTTTTAAATGCAACAGTTAAAATAAATAATCAACAGAAAAAAGAGGAAGAAAAATTAAATTAATTAAATAGATGAATAAATAAATAAATGACTTAAAATTAACAGTGAATAGAAAATAAATTAAATTGGGAAACTAACAGTAAGACTGCACACACAGAATCCACACGTTTCCAGTAGCCACTTTATACCCCTGGCCAGCAGGAGAGCAATTACAGGAAACATTTGGACTCAAGAAACAGATATGCAACATTACTTTACATACTACTTTATAAAAAAACAATAAAATATAAGTAAAATTAGCAGATATGAAAAATATTTAGAAAAAGTCAAAAAGATATAGTAGATAAAGTAGAAAGGCGAGAAGAAAGTATAGTCTGAAGAGAAAACTAAATTGTTTTAAGAAAAGTATTGGAGTGTTAAAAGCTTAAAGTCTACTATATTTGTTACGCCCCTAATGTGAATAGGTAACGAATTCCACAGACGAACAGCACTAATGAAAAACAAACGCGTAGAAGCAGTGTAATTAAATTTAGGTGTTATAAGAATCAAACTACGGGTTGATTTACTAAATTGTAGTTTATGATACAGATAAAGAGGGGATCTTGTCTGAATCAACCTATGCAAAAATATGCAATTTCTAGACTTAAGATATGCGGAAATACTACAACCAAGAATACGAGTATTGAAAGATGATATATGATCATACCTCCCAATCCCATAAACATACCTTGTTGCGTTGTTAAAGGCAACTTCTATCTTATGCATAGCAAGCGAGTCCAGGTTACTGTATACCACTTCCGAGTAGGATATTATTGGGACTATTAACTGAACCACTAACTTGCGTCGAGTTTCAATAGGCATAAATGCTGAAGTCATACGAAGATTTCTCAAGGTATAGTAAACTTTACTCACTACAGAGTTGATGTGATCAACACAAGTAAGTGAGGAATTAATTTTAAACCCAAGATTCGTTACTTTGTCAGTAACCAACAACTTAGTGCCATTAAGCAATATCGGAGGAACTTCAAGAAGATTATAATTAGTTCTAGCTATAGGAAGGACATATGATTTTGATGGATTTAAAAATAGTTTATTGCACATGGCCCACATACCAATAGACTCTAAGTCTTCATTTACTCTGGCGCACAAATCTTCAATAAGACCAATAGGACGAGACAAATAGAGTTGAAGATCATCAGCATAGGCATGCATAGTAACAAATCTACAAACTTTGAAAATATCATTTAAAAACAAAATAAATAAAAGCGGGCCAAGTACAGACCCCTGAGGCACTCCACTGCTTATAGTTTTATATTGTGAATAACAACTACCAACTCTGACTCGTTGAGATCTACCTTCAAGATAGCTTTTTATAAGGTTAACCGCAGTTATTGAAAAACCAAAAAATTGTGTTAATTTCAAACAAAGCAGAGAGTGATTCACACTGTCGAAAGCTTTAGAAAAGTCTAAAAGGCAGATCAAAGTCAAGTATTCCTTATCATAAAACAATCTAATATCATCCAATATTTTAACTACTGCAGTAGAGCAACTGTGCCCAGGACGGAAACCAGACTGGAGAGGTGACAAAAGACTATTGGCAGTAACATAATTGGATATTTGTTCCGCCATGAGGGACTCACAAACTTTGGAGATGGAAGATAAAATACTTATAGGACGGAAATCACTGGGTACAGAGGCCGAAGGTTTTTTGGCTACAGGAACGATAGTAGCCACTTTCCAAATTTTAGGGTAGCAAGAGCTAGTAAAACAATGGTTAATAATGTGTGTAAGAGGAATCATTATATAGGGCAATATTAACTTAATGAACTTAATAGCTACCCCATCTTCACCAATAGCATTCGATTTAATTTTCATTACACATTTGGCAACATCGAGTTCACATACAGCGGAAAATTCAAACTTATTAATGATATTTGGAGAAACTACACCTTCCAAATTAAATTGTGATTCATCAACATTATTAACAATAAAGTAATCATTTAATATATCAGGATCAATATTACACTCAGACGAACTCTTACTGCGCACACCAATCTCTCTCAAATTTCTCCACAACTGCTTAGATGGTAATGCTGTACTTAGTTTCGACTGATAGAACTGTTTTTTCGACAACCTGACAGCGGAAGTAGCTTCATTACGCGCGAGCTTGTGTTCTTCCCAATTTTTAGCAGAAGGATTCCTTTTCCATCTCGTATAGGTTTTATTACGCATTTTTATAGCTTGCTTTACCAAACTAGTGAACCATGGACAAGAGTTATTGATAACTCGTGCTGTACGAAGTGGCACATGAACGTCAAAAATATTGCACATATTATTTAAGAAAAAATTTAACTTTTCATCAGCTGAGCCAAGGTACCAGCAGTCCGTCCAGTCAATGAGGGTCAAGTCATTAGTCAAGGAGTCAAAATTTATTGATTTATAGTCACGATATGTAAAACAGTTGGCAGTAGCAGCAGGATTAAGAATATTAAGAGTACAAAAAATTAGGTCATGGTCAGAAATAAAAGATAATTGGTCAAAAATTAAAACAGCATGCTTATCAGATACAATAAAATAGTCAAGTAAACTGGGACAGGCATTGGAAGCAAATCGTGTAGGCATCACAGAGTTTACAATTGACAATCCAACTTCATTCAAATTATCATAAAGACTGCTGACTGAGGAATCTTTTGAAAGAAGATTAATATTAAAATCACCACATATAACAAAATGATCGTAGTCAATTAGACAATTAGACAGAGAAGACAGAAATGGATCCAAACTAAAATTTCTATTAGGATTGTACACACACGATAAAAAAACTTTTGTCGTATTGTCATATATAACAACATTCAGAAACTCTACATCAGAGTCAGTTGATTCACAAAGAAATTTTACATTAATATTATTCTTACAATAAATTGCAACACCCCCTCCCTTTCTGCCAGTTCTATCAGAACGAAAAAGTTTAAAATTTTTTATATTGAAATACGCATCATCAACATCATCATTAAACCACGTCTCAGATACACATAATACATGTTTGTCATCAATTTTTCATCCATTGAACTTAATTTTGTATATCAGGTTTCGATCACACCAGATCAGGTTAAAAAGCAGATCACAGGTTAAATATCAGATCAGGTTAAATAACAGATTAAATAACAGATCAGGTTAAATAGCAGATCAGGTTAAATAGCAGATCAGATCTGATCTGATCAAAGTTTTACATATTAATAATGGGTGAATTTCTATAGAGCGTCCTTTTATAATTTAATAAATATATCGAATCCCTTTCGATATCTACCATTCTCAATGGGGTCATCTTTATTTATAACAAGAAATCCGTGTTTATCTCGCCAACATTCACTACACATTTCCATAAAGTTTTTAAAACTCATGTCTGTACCCACATGATCGTTATATATATGTTTAATATTTATTCCATCTTGTTTAAACATTATAATCATATTTGCATTGTCTCGTATCAAATGTTTGGGTATTCGTGTATACGTTTGACATAAATAGAAACTATCAATATTGTTATGTCGACCCATACAAAAATAATATCGTATATTATTTTGTTTTTCGCATGCAACATCATCGAATATCATTATCGAATTACTTTTCGCCTTTTCTGGTAGTAAAACTTCATCATTCTCAGAAAATGTAAAATATCCCATTCTCTTGATCGGTTTAATCAATTTACTCAGATATTGATATTTCGGTTGATGCAATGACTTTGAATATATGTAAATATTTTCAAATTTTAATCCATTCGGACTCTCTATTAAACTCAACATTACGTTAGTTTTTCCACAATTCGATGGTCCCACGATTAATGTTCTCAATGTATTCGGTAGTAGCGATCCATGTCTTGGTTGCTGATTTGATAAGTGAGGTGTTGCTTTAGCATCCAAATTTTGCACAACAATCTGTTTTTGTTGTTTTGTGAAGCGCATCTTCATATCAACTAAAAAATTGTATATATAAACGAAAACTTTTATATAATATTTTTAGTCAAAAAAAAAAATATAAATATAATGGGAATGACATACATCAAACGTTTTAGTAAAAAACCAACCATCAAAGGCTATGGTTTACTTGACACAATTATAAACAAGTTACCTATAGAACTACATCTACCAGGATATCAGTTTTGTGGACCAGGAACAAAATTACAAAAACGTTTAAAACGTGGCGATCAAGGTATTAATCCACTCGCCGCTAGTTGTAGAGAACACGATATTGCGTACTCTAAATCTAAAGAATTAAATCAACGTCATATAGCGGATAAAATATTAGCATTGGTGAACGTGCAGCCGGTTGGTTCATAACAAACGTCATGAAAACTAAAACCAAACTAGGTATGGGGTGTGTAATGAGAGGGCCGAAAAACGTGGATTGAAAGTTAAAAAAACATTTTCTTCAGCAATAAAAAATGCGACTAAAATGTTAAAGAAAGTTAAGCCAGACAACATTCAAGACGCTATTAAAATTGCTCAAAAATCAATTAGATCTACCATAGGAAATAAAAAACATTCTATACAAATTCCTCGAGTAATATCTGTACCCAAAGTAGGAGGGTTTTTACCACTTGTACCTATACTAACAGCACTCGGTGCAATCGGTGCATTAGCATCAGGAGGTTCGTCAATTGTAAAGACCATTAATGAAGCGAGAGCAGCAAAAGAACAATTGCATGAAGCTCTCCGGCATAATAAAAATATGGAAGCGATTGCGATCGGCAAAGGTTTACATCTTAAACCATATAGAAAAGGACTTGGATTCTATTATAAACCCTATTCAAAAAACTCTTAAGTAAGCTACCCAAAAGAGCATTAACTGATGTTGATTTACGAAAATTCGCTGTGAATATACCACACTTTAGAGGAGTATTTATGCTAGATGAACTACCAAAACGCGTACATCAAATTGAAAGCGGTATTGTGAATCTGGATTCATCTAGTGGAATTGGTACACATTGGGTAGCATATTACAAAGACAAAAATCGGAAGGAATATTTTGATAGCTTTGGGAACTTACCAAAGCTATCAAAGGAAATCATCACATATCTTGGAAATCGTAACCTAACGTATAACTATAATCAATTACAAAACTACAATTCTTTTAACTGTGGACATTTATGTCTAAAATTTTTATTTGAATTTATTTAATAAAAACAAAAGTTTTTAAACATATTTTTCTTGTTTCAATTATTATATAATTTTCTTAAATTTATAAATTTAAGAAATATTCATATATTTTTCGAGGTCTTGTCTTCTACATTTTTCAATTTGTAGTGCTGGATACATCATTCTCTTGGAGTGCTCTCCTCCAGCGAAACAAGTCGTTGTCGTGGGTGCAGCAATAATACCGCAATCGTCCCGAGTCATCGCAATGTGCTGCGATGCCAGGCACTGTTGTCAAAAACGAGACCATTATAAATGGAACCCGCTCTACGCTTCGTTCCGTGATGGGAAATTCCCTATGAAACACATGAGCATAAGCCCCTGTAAAGAAAAAAAAGAAAACAAAATTCAATTAATAAGTTTTTTCATTGTTTTAATTTTGATTAATATCGCTTACTTTGAATATAACTGGCGTCAACTGCCTCGTCAGGACTCCGTGCATTACGTAGGACATATTGGACATTATCGTCCAAATCCCACTCAGCAGCCCTAATCCTCGCAAATAACCGTTGCACATTATTCATGTTAGTTATCGAGTATGTTAAACTATTTTTCTGTTACTCCCTTTATATATGAGAAATAAGTTCACAAGACACATGGATTTTTTTTTTTTGTTTGGGAGGTAACCAATTTCAAGCCACATGAGAAAATATTTTTGACTTTTTTGGAAAAAACAATCCGCCGTTGCTGCTTTAAACTTTAAAGGCATCAATTCGTAAACAAATGCATACTCCTGGTAGAATATGAAAAGCGTCTGGACCGTTGCTTGTTTAAATAAATCAAAAGTCTTTTATTGGGTTTTGTTTCCCTTTATTTAGTATAAACAAACTACATTGCTACATTGTATGCTACAGTAAGTATGCTGGAGTATTAGCGCTCCGCTGCTGTTGCTTTAAATGAATGTCTTGCTTTCAGCCCAGCCAGCAACCAAATCAAAAGATCTCCCAGTCCATACAACTCCAACCAGAAACTTTAACCCGAATCAGTCCAAGCGTAACTATATGATCACGTCAGCAAAAGTATATTTACGAATAATTCGAAAAAAAGTTCTTGGCTAATACAGCTAATCTGGGCTGATTCAATTGTGAACTATAAAATTGTGAAATATAAAATTTTTGAGCTTTCAGCCCAGACAGCAACCCAAAAATCAAAAGATCTCCCGCTAATCTGAGCTGATTCAATTGTGAAATATAAAATTTTTGGCTTTCAGCCTAGACAGCAACCAAAAATCGAAAGTTCTCCCGCTAATATGGGCTGATTCAATTGTGAAATATAAAATTTTTGGCTTTCAGCCTAGACAGCAACCAAAAATCGAAAGTTCTCCCGCTAAGTGGCTGTCCCTATCGACATAACAATGAAACTCACTGATCGGCGATCGCAAGAGCGCAATTCAAAGCTTTCATCCAGAGACCCCCACAGATGGCGTTACTATCGACCAACCAAATCAAAAGCCCTACCGCCAGGCAATTGCTAATTTACAACTTGTCCATACAAACTCCAACCAGAAACTTTAACCCGAATCAGTCCCAACGTAACTATATGATCACGTCAGCAATAGTATATTTACGAATAATTCGAAAAAAAGTTCTGGGTTAATAAAGGTTAATATACAGAAATTGTGAAAAATAAAATTTTTAGCTTTCAGCCTAGACAGCAACCAAACCAAAGACACCAACTAAAATTTTTGGCTTTCAGCCTAGACAGCAACCAAATCAAAGACACCAACCATATAAAAAGTGTCGAAACAAGCTTGTTGATGGAGGAGAGCTCGAGGGGAGGAGCAAAAAAGACCGAAAAGAGCTTAAATCTTTCAGTTTTTACACTGGAGGAATTTTGCTCCTTCTCACTAAACCCAGAAACCCCATATTAACACTACTCCTCTCGAAGCAATCAAAACTCAACACCACATATAAAATCCTGTTATACAAAAGTATAATTAAACCCATATGGTCATATGGGATCGAGCTCTGGGGAACAGCATCTCCATCAAATGTTGAGAAACTGCAAAGGATGCAGTCAAAAATTCTGCGACAAATACTTGGAGCGCCATGGTTTATAAAAAATGAACACATCCACAGAGATTTACAAATATCGAAAATATCTGATGAGATACCGAAACGTAATACAAAGTATGCAGATAAGCTAAAATTGCACCCTAATATTCTAGCTCGAACCTTAATAAAACCCACCCGACCCTTGCGTCTAAAACGAAATTATTCTATTGCCTTTGAATAGATAGTTCAGGGACACCCTCGTCGATGCAGCCGTTCGTCTATGCCGACATCCAGTCAACGCTTACATCGCCTTGATACATACATTAAGTTGTCCAAATCAGTGGATAAGGTCAACTAGTACTATGTTAAATCTGTTATGTAATGTCTAATTATTTTGTTCAAAGTTATTGTTAGTTCTAATTTTTTTATTTTAGAAGATTCAATAAATAAATTTTATGTAGTTAA
Source organism: Heteromyza rotundicornis (assembly GCA_951394025.1). Taxonomy (NCBI): domain Eukaryota; kingdom Metazoa; phylum Arthropoda; class Insecta; order Diptera; family Heleomyzidae; genus Heteromyza; species Heteromyza rotundicornis. Next base: position 45,886,243 of record OX596011.1, read on the forward strand.
AAAAAAAAAAAATTAATTGTTATTAATTTTATTTATTATTTGTTTTGCTTAATTTGAAAGCAAAACAAATTCGCCACTCGCGGGTGGAATGCAGCCGGCACGGGGGGAATTGATAAATGCATTTATGCTGTCAAGTTGTCTTTCTCCTCTTTTCTTTTCTTTTGCTTTCGTTAAGTTTTCTTAATGAGCGGCCACATTCCAATGGGGTTCAAGCGTTGCCATTACGAAGAAATAACATAAATAATATAATTTAGACTAAGGCTTTTTGTACTCTTTGAACCTGTTTGAGGGAGGGGAATTTGAGAACATTGATGCTTTCGCCTATGAGTGCCGCCAAATTTGTATATTCATTTTGGTGGGTGCGAGGGGATATATGTAAATTTACCAAACACACTCTAGAAAAATCCGAAGAGATTTTTCACATATAGGTGTGGGTAAAGCCCCAACCGCGAATACTGGCTTCTGCGTTAGGTCGCGCTTATGTGTGGGGGGATAGCAGAAAATGGAAAGTGAGCGCCATAGGCACTTACATATTCTGATTCTTTTAGTTCTTTTTGGACAGGAGAGAAGAGTGCAAGTTTTGGTTGCGGATTAATTTGATTTAAAAAAATTCTATTTTTCTTTTGGTTTTTAAACTTTTAATTTTGTTTGGTTGAATACCAGTGGCTTTAATTTTAAATAAGTGGTTTTAATTTGAGTTATGATTTTTGGTGGTAGCAGCTGAAACGTCGTTGGACCGTGGCTCGATATTTCTATATCGGATTTTTCAAAGGGAGTATTTTTGCGTGCTGGTGGTATTTTTCTACCAGCGAGTGGTTTTAGTTTTTTATTGTGGCATTCGGCCCTTTAGTTTTGTGGAAAATTAATAAAGTTTGTCAGGTCGTGTGCGGTGAAATTTTGATATTTGGTGAAGTGTTTGCCGTTCCAAAATTGTAGTTGTGTTTTTGGGATTTTGTTTGGCCGTTTCCCCCCTTCTTCCTCACCCATTTTTTTTTTGTTTGTGTCGTCCCGCATCTGAGCCGAGTGGTTGCTGGACATCGATTTTATCGATGTCAGGTGGGATTAGGACAGCTTCTAAATGCGTCCTTGGACATTTTTTGGGTGAATCATGTCAAGTGGGATTAGGACAGCTTTTGAGTGCGTCCTTGGACATTTTATGGATGAATCATGTCAGGTGGGATTAGGACAGCTTCTAAGTGCGTCCTTGGACATTTTTTGGGTGAATCATGTCAGTTGGGATTATGACAGCTTTTGAGTGCGTCCTTGGACATTTTATGGATGAATCATGTCAGGTGGGATTATAACAGCTTTCGAGTGCGTCCTTGGACATTTTATAGTCCCACCTGACATGATTCACCCAAAAAATGTCCAAGGACGCACTCAGAAGCTGTCCTAATCGCACCTGACATGATTCACACAAAAAATGTCGAAGGACGCACTCAGAAGCTGTCCTAATCCCACCTGACATGATTCACCCAAAAAATGTCCAAGGACGCACTCAGAAGCTGTCCTAATCGCAACTGACATTAATCATCCATAAAATGACCATGGACACACTTGATGGTAGCTACAATTAAACTTGGCATGATTTGCCCAAAAAGTGGCAAAAACACATTTGGGGCAGATAGGTAATGAAGTAATGAAGTAATGGAAATTTCATTACTTCATTATCATTACTATCGCAATGAAATAATGGTAATTTCATTACCATTGCAATGAAATTTTCATTACTTCATTACCATTACCATTACAATTACCATTGCAGTAATGGTAATGGTAATGCGTAATGAAAATTTCAGTACTTTACAAGTCTGATATATATATATATACTTATATATATATATTGCGGCAGTTTCGGTATATGTCAGGCAATACTTTTAACAGCAATATATCAAATAAAAGTTATACCAAATGTATATGTTGTTATCCTAATACCACCAAGTCCAAGGACGCACTCAGAAGCTGTCCTAATCCCACCTGACATGATTCATCCATAAAATGTCCAAGGACGCACTCAGAAGCTGTCCTAATCCCACCTGACTTGATTCACCCAAAAAATGTCCAAGGACGCACTTAGAAGCTGTCCTAATCCCACCTGACATGATTCATCCATAAAATGTCCAAGGACGCAGTCAAAAGCTGTTATAATCCCAACTGGCATGATTCACCCAAAAAATGTCCAAGGACGCACTTAGAAGCTGTCCTAATCCCACCTGACATGATTCATCCATAAAATGTCCAAGGACGCACTCAAAAGCTGTTATAATCAAAACTGACATGATTCACCCAAAAAATGTCCAAGGACGCACTTAGAAGCTGTCCTAATCCCACCTGACATGATTCATCCATAAAATGTCCAAGGACGCACTCAAAAGCTGTTATAATCCCAACTGACATGATTCATCCAGAAAATGTCCAAGGACGCACTTAAAAGCTGTCCTAATCCCACCTGACATGATTCATCCATAAAATGTCCAAGGACGCACTCAAAAGCTGTTATAATCCCAACTGACATGATTCACCCAAAAAATGTCCAAGGACGCACTTAGAAGCTGTCCTAATCCCACCTGACATGATTCATCCATAAAATGTCCAAGGACGCACTCAAAAGCTGTTATAATCAAAACTGACATGATTCACCCAAAAAATGTCCAAGGACGCACTTAGAAGCTGTCCTAATCCCACCTGACATGATTCATCCATAAAATGTCCAAGGACGCACTCAAAAGCTGTTATAATCCCAACTGACATGATTCATCCAGAAAATGTCCAAGGACGCACTTAAAAGCTGTCCTAATCCCACCTGACATGATTCATCCATAAAATGTCCAAGGACGCACTCAAAAGCTGTTATAATCCCAACTGACATGATTCACCCAAAAAATGTCCAAGGACGCACTTAGAAGCTGTCCTAATCCCACCTGACATGATTCATCCATAAAATGTCCAAGGACGCACTCAAAAGCTGTTATAATCCCAACTGACATGATTCACCCAAAAAATGTCCAAGGACGCACTTAGAAGCTGTCCTAATCCCAACTGACATGATTCATCCAGAAAATGTCCAAGGACGCACTCAAAAGCTGTCCTAATCCCACCTGACATGATTCATCCAGAAAATGTCCAAGGACGCACTCAAAAGCTGTTACATTCATAACTGACATGATTCACCCAAAAAATGTCCAAGGACGCACTTAGAAGCTGTCCTAATCCCACCTGACATGATTCACCCAAAAAATGTCCAAGGACGCACTCAGAAGCTGTTATAATACCAACTGACATGATTCACTCAAAAAATGTCCAAGGACGCACTCAGAAGCTGTCCTAATCCCACCTGACATGATTCATCCATAAAATGTCCAAGGACGCACTCAAAAGCTGTTATAATCCCAACTGACATGATTCACCCAAAAAATGTCCAAGGACGCACTTAGAAGCTGTCCTAATCCCACCTGACATGATTCATCCAGAAAATGTCCAAGGACGCACTCAAAAGCTGTCCTAATCCCACCTGACATGATTCATCCATAAAATGTCCAAGGACGCACTCAGAAGCTGTCGTAATCCCACCTGACATGATTCACACAAAAAATGTCGAAGGACGCACTCAGAAGCTGTCCTAATCCCACCTGACATGATTCACCCAAAAAATGTCCAAGGACGCACTCAGAAGCTGTCCTAATCGCAACTGACATTAATCATCCATAAAATGACCATGGACACACTTGATGGTAGCTACAATTAAACTTGGCATGATTTGCCCAAAAAGTGGCAAAAACACAATTGGGGCAGATAGGTAATGAAGTAATGAAGTAATGGAAATTTCATTACTTCATTATCATTACTATCGCAATGAAATAAAGGTAATTTCATTACCATTGCAGTAATGGTAATGAAATAAAATTTCATTACCTGTAATGGTAATGGGAATGCGTAATGAAAATTTCATTACTTTACAAGTCTGATATCTATATATATACTTATATATATATATTGCGGCAGTTTCGGTATAGATTTAAAAAAAGTTTATTTATCAGGTTTTCGAGTATTCGTGTTGTTCGTTCGGCCGGGGATACCATACCGCGAGGGTCGGCTTAAATCCCACGCTTCGCGACTGTGCTATTCGGGCAGATAAGGAATTTAATTATCGCGTGGGGATTTTTGATTTTAGTTTGTTTTATAAAGTTTAGTTAAAAATAGCGCGATATGATAACGCTGATAGCGTTCCACGGTATATTCAATTAAAAAAATATTTCAACAAATATCACTAATCTGTTTTTTGATTTTAATAAAGCAAAAATTCTTATATTAATATCTCAACAAATATCAATATTAGTATGCTATATCGAGCAATGCATTTTCACAAACTTTTAAGCGAGTTTCGCAATTATTTGAGCTATGCTCATGCTCCTATCTTTTAATATCAAATTGTACCGTATCAATTAACCCATTCACGACGAGTGTTACCATATGGTAACGCTGATAGCGTTCCACGGTATATTCAATTAAAATATTTGAACAAATATCACTAATCTGTTTTTTGATTTTAATAAAGTATGCTTAGATCTTTCTTTTGATATATAACTCTAAGCAATCGCACCTCATTAGCGACCGTACCGGATGATTAAAAAGTAGTATTTTCAAAAAGTGTAAAAAAAACAGCGAAATGGCGCCACCTTTCCGCTAAGAATATTTTTCAGTGTTACAAAAAGTTATATATTACGGATGTTTGTTTTCTATCATTTGAGGAGAATATCAAAGTAAAATAAAACGTATTTCAAAAAATCTTTTATTACTTCGGTGTTACTTTTTTATTACTTTGCATTTTGCTGTTACCATATGTACTAAGAAAAATTTGTTAGCTTTTTTCATGTAAAATTCTATATATTTTATCTACAAATTGGTTTTAAAGTAAGATTGTGTACTTGTTATACTTATGAAAAATTAGCACAGCTTCTTGAGTGGATTTTGCCATATCCGTATGTCTGAATGTCATTCAGTATGTCCATCCTTCTGATTGGTAAGAAGATTGAAGCAAGCTAGGCGGTCCAAACTTTGGACTTAACTCCTGCAGGTCCTAGAATGAGTTGGTATTGAAAATGGGCTGAATTGGTCAACTGCCACGACTACCTTCCATACAAGTGAAAATCGGGAAATGGAAAGTGTGGTAGGAAAATTCTCCGTAAGATCTATTGTCCGCTTTGCGTCGGTGGTGAGTACCGCAAAAGCTATATGAGCAATACCCCGATCACGGCATGACATCATGATGGCTAGAGAAGAAGATTAGGAGAAAGATGACGGAGGTAGTGCTGATGGTCTTCATCGAACACCTTTTTTACATCCATGTAAATTGTGTATGTCAAATGATGACGAGGACCTTTCTAATTTCAGTCCATATGAAGATATTTCTAATGTTATTGAAAACCTGAGCAGTATTATTGGTGTACAGAATTATACATAATATATACAATGGCGGACTGATAATTAGGGCCAACCTTTTGTAGTGATTTTGAGTGGCTACCCAAACAGAACCTCATCTTAATGGCCATTGGAAAGGTCTATTGGACCCCATTATATGATGACTACCAGGACACTTATCAAGAAAATCCTAGTTAAAAACTGACCTACTTTTCTACCTTTTTTTTTAGATGAAAAAATGTGTGTTTTTTAAAACAAACTACTTTGCTGAAGAATCTTTTCCAATCAAAAATTATCCTAAATTTATATAAATTTAAAAAAAAAAATTATTTTGAAAAAAATTTTAAAATTCAAAAAAAAATTGTTGATTAAAAATTTTTTTACAAAATAAATGTTAACACATTGCCAAACTTTCAAAAATTAAAATCAAAATAGTTTTAAACAATAATATCTTAAATTAGGTAATTTTGCTAGGGTTGTGGGCAAGGTAACCTTTTGTGTATTTTGTTGAACATAAACTATTGTATGCAGGGCCGTAGCCAGGAATTAATGTCGGGGGGGGGGGGGGGGGTTCAAAAAAAAAGTACCGAAAAGTAACACTACCTGACATCCAAAGAAAATGGGATAACCCACACTAATTTCGTATGTTAAAAGTTCATATAAACTTTTCTAATAGTTAAATTTTTAAGATTATTTTACCAAATTTATGATGGGTAATTCAAATCGACAAGGTGTTTTCACTCTACCTCTCCGATTTTATAGAAATTCGGAAGGTAGATAAGTAACAGATGGAGCAACGATTGCAAGAATCTTTTTTGTTCAGTATTTCACCCTCATATCAAAAACAAATTTTGCAAGCACTTAGGTAATAGATCAAAGTGCTGTAACGAGGTAATTTTGGAGCCGGGGTGAAGCCGTCCAAGGTTCGTTACAAAAATTTGTTAGGTTGGGGACCGCGCGATGGTCAAAATTCCGTCAGATTGATTGTAAACAGGATTTAACTTGGATATTCACTTTATTTAATTAAATTTTTAATTCGTTTCTTAATTAATGTACACGCTTAATTATATTTTCTTCGGTTTATTATCTATTACAATTCTTCTGCTCCCTTCACGTTCAAAACTGCCTGCCTACCCGGAGTACTGGTCGCGGTGCGACTGTTGGGGTGTCCGTTTCACCAGTCAGAGGGGAATCAAACGAGAGGGGGGTTGCAACCATGCGTCCACGCGCAGGAGAAGAGCTAACAGAAGTTTTACAGGGAAAAGGGATTATGAGGGGAGAGGGTCTATAAATGGGACGGATCGTTGGTATTGCGTTCCCACTACAAGAAAGCTGTACGCCACGAGCAATCAGTGCGCTGGCCAGAGAAAATCCTAAGCTATGTCCACTGTGCAGAAGGCTATGCACAACGAGCAATATGTGCGCTGACGAGAGAGATAATCCTATGCTATGTCTGCTACGAAAGTTGTGTGCCACGGGCAATAAGTGCGCTGGCAAGAGAAAACTAAGCTAGGTCTACTATGCGGGAGCTATACATCACGAGCGATAAATGCGCTGGTGAGAGGGGAAAATCCTATGCTATGTCCTCTACGGAAAGCTATGTGCCACCAGCAATAAGTGCGCTGACAAGAGAAAACTAAACTAGGTCTACTGTACGGAAGCTATGCATCACGAGCGATAAATGCGCTGGTGAGAGGGGGGGGGTCCTATGCTAGGTCCTCTACGAAAAGCTATGTGCCACGAGCAATAAGTGCGCTGACAAGAGAAAACTAAACTAGGTCTACCATACGGAAGATATGCATCACGAGCGAAAAAATACGCTGGCGAGAGGGAGAATCCTGTGCTATGTCTACTGCGGGGAATATGTACCACGCGCTCTAAGCGCGCTGGCAAGAGGGGAAAGGTCCTAATATATTTCTCCTCAAACAGGCCTATACACCATGAACGATAAGCGTAATGGCGAGTGGAAAATCCTACACTATTTCTACTAAACGAGAGCTACGCATCACGAGTGATAAATGCGCAGGTGAGAGGGGAAAATTTTACGATATTCCTACTCAGACGGGCCTATGCGCCATGAGCGATAGCCACGCTGGCGAGAGAGAAAATCCTACACTATTTCTACTAAGAGAGAGAGCTACGCATCACGAGCGAGAAATGCGCTGGTGAGAGAGACAAATCCTACGCTATTCCTACTCAGGCTTGCTTACTCAATATCGGAACACTCACCCAATGCCGCTGTCGAATTATCGTCGAATCTCGGTGTGACGTTTGCTTGGTCTAGTCGAGGTGCGACTTATCGGTTTGACCGCTGATCAAGAACTGCCCTTTTATAATTTCTGAAATTTTTTAACTAACCTCAGCGCTGGCTCCTGCGCATGTTCACCACTTGTGATTTTACCACTCACCACACTTAGTGCGGGTGGTGTTGCCAGTACTTGGGCAATCTAAACCCAACGTGCAGATGCCACACGGACATTTTACTTAATATTATCGTTTTGAGATCGTAAGTTTAATTTATTCTGTTGGCCGGGAATTCAGGAGCCAGAATAAATGGAGAGTTCGGAATAAAAATAAAAAAAATAAAAGTATAATAACAAAAATTCAAAAGTAAAAAGAAAAGTATCAATTATAAAGATAAGAAAAAAAAGAAAAATAGCTGGTGCTGCCGTCGGATGTGGGCGGAAAACGATGGCAAGACTTTACTCCTCACATTTCCCCTCTACTTCCGGGGGGTCCTGTCCGAGCGATCGTGTACCGCTTAGTTGGTCCGACGCGTATACGGAAGTATTGGCCACCGAAAGAGCAGATGAATGCCAGCCGCCGCCCCGGTATGTGACGGCCGATGCTGTCATTCACTTGCGCCGCCAGATAGGTTCTGGTGGCGTGGTGATACAGACTCCCGGGTGGTAGGATCAGAGTGGCGGCGGTGACGATTGGTCTATCAACACGCTTTCCTCGCTGACGCCGGGCGTTGTCGGAGAGATGTTCTGATGCCGATGGCGCCATCTGGCGTTGGGGCCCCGATCGTCGCGGTGCGTTTGGTAACGGCTGAGGGAAAATCGCCGCCCCCGGGGGAGTAGCAGCAGCTTGGCTCTGATGTGTGAGGGCAACCCTGGGTGGACTTGGCGTTCGTGGCGTTGTCCGGCGGGTCCACAGATCTCTGGGAGGCGTGGTGGTTATAGGCTGTGTCCACGGCCGTTCGCAGTTGAGCGGTGGATTCGAGCGTAGTTGCCTAGAAGTTGACGGTGTGTTGTCCTCGTCGTCGTCACTGACCACAATCGGGCAATCGGACGCCCAGACGGGGATAGTCGTGCGGTTTCGTGGTGGTGACTCGAGGTCCTTGTCGCTGGCCGTGATGAGTATTCCGAATCGGCCCAAAACGACCAATGGTTGGGCAGCGAGTGCGGCGGGCGGCGGAGTCCCGGTGGCTGGTACTTCGGTTGTATGGGTGCTACTGGCACCTGATGTAGTAGTGTCAGCTGGTAGAGCCCAAGTCTGATTGACCCCGGTCGTCAGGTAGGCGGTGGCCAGTCAATCATTTTCGGGCCATGCCCCGAGGCACAGTGTTGGGCTTGGGGCCGCTCGGGATGTCCTCAAACACTCGTGGCGACCTCGGCGGCTCTTGGATGATCAATGACAGTTTGATGGTACATTCTATGGCCCGTACCCCAGGTGCGGGCGTTGCTTCCTCGAACTTGATGTTGTACGATCTGAATTGTTGACGCCTGCCCGATGGTGATGGCGTTGCGCATGGCGGCGGCGTCATCGAGGGTGGCGGAGGTGTCGCTGGTATGGTGGACGTTCGCGATGCGCCTGATCCAGGGCTGGGGCTCCGGACGCCGCGTAGTGGCGTACTCGGTAGCGAGTCTATCGGTGGTGCGGTGGAGCTGTCATCGTCGGATAACACAATGATCGTTCCCGCACGTAACGGTGACCTGGCGGGGCGTTGCGGCGTCGCTGTCGGTGAGCTGAAGTCGGTTCCCTTAAGCGTATCTTCTTCGGGCGGGGTCCCCTCCCTTTGGTCTTCGGCGTCCTGTGTCGCCTGGGCGCCTGTCGGGGAGGCCGCCTGTGGCGGCTCTTCCTCGTCATCGCCTTCCGACGTGCTCGAGGTATCGGAGTCGCTTGAATCGGAGCTGGTGGTTTCAGACTCATTCGTGGTTGAGGCGCTAGATGAGGACTAGTGGCAGAGTCTGATTCTTGCTGTGCCTGGGCCGGGTGGTATTTGGTCGGTTCAAACGGCGGTATGCGACCGCCCATTCCGCTGTCACCGCTTTAGGAGACGGCACTATCGGGGTGGTTTTCGAAACCCAACAAGCTTGTGCCGCTGGGGGGTGAGGTGGTCATCGGCCATGCTTGATTCGCATCTTCATTCAGGGCTCGCGGTGAACATGGTTGGGTCGCTATTTCCACTGGTACGCCCTCCCAATCGCTGGGCCCGATGGACATATCCAATCCGGGTGATATTGCGGTCATGGAGACGTCGCTGCCAGCGCCGGATGCCACGGAAATGTCCATTCCGGTGGGCATGTGGTCGGTCGCATCCGTAGGGCCCATGTGAATTGGCGCCCGCTCAGGGGATACTAGCGTCTCCTCGCTGTTGTCGTCGGATGGTGTGGTGCTCGATCACCACTTCGGGCCGTGATGTTGTCGGGATCCCCGGGCCATACCGCGCGGCGTGCGCCGCAGTATTCCGCTGCCGGGGCGGTGTATGCGCGTGGTTGCTCACTACGTCCGGCTCGTCCACCTCGTTGGTTTGTGAACCCTCTCGCCCGTTGTTGGTTGATGCCACCGCGGGCCTTAGCTGCCCGGCTGGTGGATGCGGCCTCAAAAAGAGGTTCCGGAGCCGGACTTGGCGAGTGGTCAACCACACTAAGGCGCTGTCCGTGCCGTCCTCGCGGCCCATATGGCACCTCCTCGGCGCCTTCATCTAGCCGGACTGTACGTCGTCCGCGGTTAGCCTCCGTGGCGAAACGCAGCCGATAACGCCGTTTAGCGGCGTCGAAGCGCTTGTTCTCATCGCCGTTCATGTCGGTCGGTGCTGTTCTTGTTTGTTCGCGTTGATCTGTGGGAGAGGAAAACAAACAGCGAAACGTCGGGAAAAAATGAAATAAAGTTTTTTATTTGCATTTAAAAGTAACTGACCAAAAAAGCCCAAAACCCCCTAAATTTTCAATCAAAATTAAATTGGTCAAATTTTCAATAATTCAAATCACATCGGAGGGCCTGCCGAAATTAAATAATTTGGAACAACATCATGAAAAATTTCTTCAATCATATCAAACTGAAATACAACACAGAAACATGCACGATACTGAAAGACTACTGCAGACAAAAGGAAAGACAGACAGCGAGATTAAAATTCTTATTGGAATGCAGAGAGTATGGGATTACACCAAAACACATCTCAAATATAACATCAAGAATACGCTTTCTGTTCTCATCACGAAGACTACAAACTGATATAGAAACAATAGAACAAAACTTTCACAACAAAATTTCAAATCAAGAAAACACACATCACCATCAAAGACACACAGAAAAATATCCACCATAGAAAACTAATAATGAAAAATAACCTTAATACAGATGAATACGAGAAATTTGTAAGACAACAGTTTATAGCATCAAAAACACATCAGACACATTTGTCCAAAATAGATAACCTGAGAGAAACATATTGGAACAGGTTGGGGTTCAAATACAATGAGAGTTGGTTTGTTAATAAAACAGATATACAAATTCCAGTAGAGTGTCAATGGCTCCTCTCATTGGGGAAAAATTTTGCAATCCCGATCAATACAAAAAACTTCTCACCAATACACATAATTGCAGATATTGAACAATGCATTCAAACGTTAGACGATGAGAGAGAGAAGGAGGTTGCCAGATCCAAAATATCAAGTAGAGTAGCTACACATAAAAGAAAAATAAAAAACACAACAAAAGAGAAGTTCATTCTGAAAATATACCACAATATAACACAAAAATTTATAAAACAACACAACAATAAAATAATCATTACGCACTCAGATAAAGGGAACAAAACAGTAGTCATATATAAAGAAACGTACAACAACAAAATGAAACAACTACTTGATGACAAAACCACATACAAAACAATAAGAACAGATCCCACAACCAAACTTCAAAGAATAAACAACGCAATAATTAACGATCTTTTCAAACAAAACTACATTGAACGAAAAGAAAAATTTAAACTTTCTTGCTCAGAAGCATTGGCGCCAAGACTATACGGATTGCCGAAAATACATAAACCTGGAATACCACTAAGACCAATCTCATCGTCTGTGACCATGCTACAAACTGTCTAAACACGTAGGAGATATTCTAAAAAATATAATATCTGACAAATACAACATCTAAAACTTGTTCACACTGAAAGAAAAACTACAATTCACTATAGAAGTGGAAAAAGAAAATTGTATACCATACCTTGATACAAAGGTACATAGGGCAAACGACAAACTAATTTTTAACTGGTACGCCAAACCCACTTCATCAGGTAGAATGATCAACTACCACTCGACACAACCTCAAAGTCAAAAAATAAACACAGCCAAGAATTTTATCCACAAGGTCATTGAGCTAAGTGACACACAATTTCGGAACGAGAACATTAACAAAATAAGATCAATACTAAAAATTAACGACTACCCCAACACAATAATTAACAACTTAATAGACGAAAAACTACATAAAACACAGAATAACAACATAAGCCCACAGCCATCGACAGAAGAATCTGGCAACGACAACAAATTTTACAGTGTCACATACATTCCTAGACTAACAGACAACAAACACCTAAAAGACACAATTGGACAAGAGAAAACTTCGTTTGCTCACAAGCCAAACCAAACACTCAACAGTATATTCACAACAACAAAAGACAAAATTGAAAGAGAACAACAACACAACGTAGTGTACGAGATCGCTTGCCAAGGAAATGGAGCAGAGAATTGCGACAAAATATACATTGGAACAACGAAGAGAGCGCTAGGGATACGAATGGGTGAACACAAAGCAGACATCAAAGGGAATAAGACAGCAGCGACAGCTTTAGCACAACATATGTTGGAGCACGACCACACAGCTGATTTTGACAACATAAAAATACTGGACAAAGAAAGGAGAATGAATACCCGATATACTCTGGAGAGTCTTCGGATACAACAAAAAATAAAAACGACTATGAACACTAAAGAAAACAAAGACAACACAAATGCCATATATACGGTGGCAATACAAAATTAAATTCTCTAGTTAGCAAAAAACAGATGTGATATCAATATTTGTGCAATAATTAGTTTTTCAAAATTTTCTGTGATATACATGTTATGTGTTGTCTCAAAGTACCTATGTTATTTTTAAATGTAAATGTATAAATAATGTAAGTTGAAAATTGTTCAAAGATAAGTTATGCAAAAATATGGTTAACAAATATTATAAATACAATATAGATTCCTAAACCCCTGAAGAAGCCGGAAAAAAGCCAGCGAAACGTCGGGAAAAAATGAAATAAAGTTTTTTATTTGCATTTAAAAGTAACTGACCAAAAAAGCCCAAAACCCCCCTAATTTTTCAAGTTATTATTATTATTTAGATGGTGGTGCCCTAACTCATGCTCATGGTCAGAGCCATGGAAGGGTTTAAGTTCGCTCAGATGCGCGGTGCGAACCCTGGTCTCCCCCTCCCGTTTCAAACGGGCGCTTACGGGTGAAGGAAAACTGATTATGGTATATGGCCCCGCGTATTTTGGGGCGAGCTTGGCTGCGAAACTGTCGATGGTTTGGACAGCGGATGCTGCCTCACCATCACCAGCTGCCCTATTTTCGGCTTCCATGGTCTTCGCCGCAGATTGTAGTGTCGCGCCTGGTCCTGGGCTGCTTTGGCTAGGTTGTGCCGGACAATGTCGAAAATTTCCTGCAGTTGCGTAGCTCGTTCTGTGGGTGTTATGGGCACGTTTCCCGTACCTGCTGTAACCCTGTCGTAGAGTGCGTTCGGCAATCGCGGTTCCCTCCCTTGCGTGAGGAAGGCGGGGCTGTACCCTGTGCTCTCGGAAGCGCAGGTGTTAATGGCTAATGACAGTTCGGGGAGGTGCTCGTCCCACGTCTTTTGGTTTTTCCCCGCAAACTGTGCTATCATCGTTTTCACCGTTCTGTTGCTTCTCTCTGTAGGGTTTTCTTGGGGGGTGTATGGCGCCGTGAATCGTTGGCGCACCCCGATATCTTCCAAGTACGATTTCATGAGTCTGCTGCTAAATTTCGTGCCATTATCCGAGAGAAAAATCTTGGGCACACCATAGCGGGCCAGAATCCGTTCCCGAAATGCCTTGCGTAGTCCCTCGGCAGTAGCGCTGCGCAGAGGCACCAGCTCGGTCCATTTTGAAAATCGGTCGACGAATACAAGTAATGTGGTATTCCCGTGTTTCGAGCGGGGTAGTGGCCCGACGAAATCGGCGCACACCGTTGCCCACGGCTCCTCGGGAACGGAAATAAGCATTTCTCCGGCTGGGGCCTGCTGACTCACTTTGTATTGCTGACACAGTTCACATTGGCGCACATATTTGCTGATGTCGCGGAACATTCCTGGCCAGTAATACCTGTTGGTGATGCGTGCAATGGTTTTCCGAATTCCCAAATGGCCAGCACTCGGGCTGTCATGGTTTTCTGCCATTATACGTCGGCGTAGAGGCGTGGAAACACAGAGTTTCCATGGCGCGCAGTCTTCGTCGCCCGCGTGTCTTACCAGGTGTCGATATAGCTGTTCACCAATGAATGCATAGTCTAAATATTTTTCTGGCTGCTGTTGTACATCGGCCCGTCGTTTCCGTAACCACGGGCAATCTGTCTGATCGGTGGTAAATGTTGCTTGCTAGTACACCTCTAGTGGTTGCCTCGACAGTGCGTCGGCCACTATATTTAGCTTACCCTTTCGATATTGCACGGAAAATTTGTACTGCTGCAACTAGTGCCCACCGCGCGATTCGACCGAAGGGGCTTTCGATGAAGTTGAGCCATTTGAGCGATAAGTGGTCCGTGATAACGATGAATTGGTAGCCCTCCAGGTAGGGCCGCATCTTGCGAATGCCCCATACAATGGCTAGACACTCCTTTTCTGTGGGTGAGTAATTCTTCTCCGCCTGGTTCAAGTGGCGACTAGCACAGGCTTCTGTCAGTTTCTTCTTCAACGTCTCAAACGCCTGTTGTTGTTCGTCGGCCCACTTCCAGTGCTTACCCTTCTTCAGCATGGCTGTCAGGGGTTGAACGATTGCAGCGAAGTCGGGCACGAACCGTCTATACCACGACGCGACACCCAGGAAACTCCTAACGCCTCGAATATTTTCAGGTGGCGCCAGCTCGCGTATGGCGGCCACTTTGTCAGGGTCCGTGTGGATGCCTTCGCCGCTCACAAATATGTCCTAAATATTTAACCTGTGTTTGGAAAAAATCACACTTTTCCGGGTTGATGCGCAGATTTGCGGCCCTCAGCCGCCGGAAAACCTCTTGTAAGTTGTGTAAATGCTCCTCCAGGGTAGCGCCGGTGACTATGATGTCGTCTAGATACGCGAAAGCAATGGGCTCCAGTTCTGGCCCTATTATCTGATCAAGGGCGCGTTGGAACATAGCGGGTGCCGAGTGCAATCCAAACGGCATGACGCGCCATTGGTAAAGTCCACGACCTGGCACGGTGAATGCAGTAAATTGTTTACTACCCTGGGCCATCGGAATCTGCCAGTATCCATCCTTCAAATCGAGGCTGCTGATAAATTTGGCGTTCCGCAATCGATCAAGGATGTGGTGTATGCGCGGCAGGGGATACGCGTCCGGAGCGGCTGTTTAACTGCCGATAGTCGATACAGAGTCGCCAGGCCCCCGTCTTTTTCCGTACCAGCACGATGGGCGCGCTGTACGGGCTGTGAGACGGTTCTATACATTCTTTCTCCAGTAGTTTATTTATCTCGTCGTCTATGATGGCCTGCATAGCTGGGTTACGTGGGAAATAGCGTTGTCTTATGGGGCGGTCATCGGCCATGACGATGTGGTGTTGGGTGATGTTCGTTGGCCCGTTCATGTCATCGAAGAGGGGCAACTCTGCTCGCAGAAAGTTGTCGATTTTCTCATGCTGACTGATGGGTGGTTGCACGGCTAGTAAACACGGTGTCTGGTTCGGAGTGGGTTTCAATTGCAAGGTCGCACCGGCGCAGGTCAGACTGGCCTCAGTGAAAATAAGAAAATCCAGCCCCAGAACAACTTCCTCGTATGCCTCAGGCATGACTATGAATTTGAGCAACACGTTGCTATTTCCCAACCTGACTCGTGCCTTTACGACCTGATCTAATCTACGACTGGACCCATCTGCCAGTTGAACCTCCCCATTAAAAGTTTCTGTTCTACTCTTTTGTCGAATTTTGTGAGCAAACGCCCCCGCTGATAAAACTTCGCGTCGCCCCCGTGTCGACGATAGCCTGCACCTGCTGTCCCCCCACGATTGCGTGGGCGAGGATGTGCCTGGCGCCGTGTTCAAATATTACTGGTGTTGAGGGTGGAGCGCCGGAACCACCACCCCCCCTCGATCGGGGTGGTCTCCGCTGGCGTTTCCCGGCTGGCGGCAGCACTCGATGGTCTCGCGGCCCCGTTGGCCACACTGACAACAAAAATCTCCCTGGCGGTTTGTGAAATTACGTATAAAGTGTCCGCTCTGCCCACAGCGACGGCAACTCCGGGGATCGATGCGATCCCCCTGAACTGAGGCCGGGGCGTCGGTTATGGCTTGTCGTGTCTGAGAGAATCATCGATGTTGGTCACCACCCCCAGATGATGGGAGCAGTTTGGTCACCCCGGGCGACGAAGTAGTTCTGCCCGTCTCCCGCTCCTGGATACATTCCATATCTTGAGCCAGGGCAAAAAGCTCGGCGAGGGTGTTAAAATCTTTGCGCCGAATGTACCAGTGGTACTCGGGGCGGGCGTTTCGAAACACTCGCTCCATTCGTTGCTCTTCATTGTACGTCCCTTGACGCATCAAGTAGAGGAGGGAAAGCGCGTAGTCGCTGAAAGATTCGTGGCCCTGTTATAAGCGGCCTCGAATAGTGTCGTCAATACGCTCGTAGTAGCGAGCCGGCAAGAAAAAGGTGAGGAAATCTTTCTTAAATAACGCCCAAGTTTCCCACTGCCGGTTACAGGTCCGGAACCAGACGAGCGCTTTGCCCCTTAGCACTTCGGGCAAGAATCGTGGCAATAGGTCCACTTTTAGCCCGTCCATAGCGCACAGCTCTTCCGCCCGCAGGGCCCCGCCAGTTGCGGCTTTGTCGTCGATTTCGGCGTTACTTTCACTAGTTGGCGCAAATTTGCGCTCTTTACTCACACTGTCGTCTGACCCTGAACCGAGGGTGTCACTACTCGCACTATCGATGATTTTATCGGTAGCGACTGCCAACACGCGTTTGTGTTTTTCTTGTAGCAGAAGGAATCGCTGCACCCTTTCGGGGGTGTGATCGGATTGGCCGATGAACGCGGCGAATCTCCGCCGGAGCACACTCACCGTACCGGAGGGATCAAGTTCAAATTCGTTCGCGTAAGCTACCAGGTCGGCCTGGTTGAGGCTATACACCCAACTGGTATACACCTTGCCTTCCATGGCCGCGTTAATGCACAATAACTATCCTCGTGGCGGGGATATAGTAAGGTGGCCTTTCTATTTTCCCTTTTCCCAAATTATTCTTTTTTTTTTTTTTTTTGATAATCTTGTTTTTACTTTGTTTTGTGGCTAACGGTCACTCTTCGATCTTCGTAGAAATAACCGTGAATTCTCACGGTTATTTCTATATCGCACAAAATTTTGAATTAATAGATTCTCTCATTTTATTTCGTTATCGTGAAATTTTACGATGAATAATTTTTTCAAAATTTATTTCTTTAGCACTACTTCCAATCGCTAAATCCTTTCCTTTTCCAAAAATTTAAGATAATCAAATACTTGGATATTTTTTCCTTTTCAAACACTTTTGTCGCTAGTCGCGTCACTTGGCCCGTTAGTTGTCGGTGCCTGCTTGTCGCCACGCGGTACTTCTCGGCTTGGCCGATTTACCGTTTTCGTTGTTCAACGGGTTTATTTCGCGCGTCTCTTGGTTCGATTTCAAAGCACTTGATTCGCGGTACAGTCCCGTATTTCCCGTTTCGCGTTAACGGACTTGCACTATGCACCGGCGCTTTTGCTTTTCAACGTGGTTTTCGCTCACCGTTTCTACATGGAATTAACTGTTAAATTTTTTTCTTGGCTTTTCGCACTTTGTTCGTAGAATTTAATTTGAACTAATTTTTTTTTTCCCGATTTATGATTTTACCTTTTTTTTAACCGAAATTTTGTTTTCGTTTTAAGGACTTATGCGCCAGGCTGCTCGGGCGCCATTGTAACGAGGTAATTTTGGAGCCGGGGTGAAGCCGTCGGCGTCCAAGGTTCGTTGCAAAAATTTGTAAGGTTGAGGACCGCGCGATGGCCAAAATTCCGTCAGATTGATTGTAAACAGGATTTAACTTGGATATTCACTTTATTTAATTAAATTTTTAATTCGTTTCTTAATTAATGTACACTCTTAATTATATTTTCTTGGATTTATTATCTATTATAATTCTTCTGCTCCCTTCACGTTCAAAATTGCCTGCCTACCCGGAGTACTGGTCGCGGTGCGACTGTTGGGGTGTCCGTTTCACCAGTCAGAGGGGAATCAAACGAGAGGGGGGTTGCAACCATGCGTCCACGCGCAGGAGAAGAGCTAACAGAAGTTTTACAGGGAAAAGGGATTATGAGGGGAGAGGGTCTATAAATGGGACGGATCGTTGGTATTGCGTTCCCACTACAAGAAAGCTGTACGCCACGAGCAATCAGTGCACTGGTCAGAGAAAATCCTAAGCTATGTCCACTGTGCAGAAGGCTATGCACAACGAGCAATATGTGCGCTGACGAGAGAGAGAATCCTATGCTATGTCTGCTACGAAAGTTGTGTGCCACGGGCAATAAGTGCGCTGGCAAGAGAAAACTAAGCTAGGTCTACTATGCGGGAGCTATACATCACGAGCGATAAATGCGCTGGTGAGAGGGGAAAATCCTATGCTATGTCCTCTACGGAAAGCTATGTGCCACGAGCAATAAGTGCGCTGACAAGAGAAAACTAAACTAGGTCTACTGTACGGAAGCTATGCATCACGAGCGATAAATGCGCTGGTGAGAGGGGGGGGGGGTCCTATGCTAGGTCCTCTACGAAAAGCTATGTGCCACGAGCAATAAGTGCGCTGACAAGAGAAAACTAAACTAGGTCTACCATACGGAAGATATGCATCACGAGCGAAAAAATACGCTGGCGAGAGGGAGAATCCTGTGCTATGTCTACTGCGGGGAATATGTACCACGCGCTCTAAGCGCGCTGGCAAGAGGGGAAAGGTCCTAATATATTTCTCCTCAAACAGGCCTATACACCATGAACGATAAGCGTAATGGCGAGTGGAAAATCCTACACTATTTCTACTAAACGAGAGCTACGCATCACGAGTGATAAATGCGCAGGTGAGAGGGGAAAATTTTACGATCTTCCTACTCAGACGGGCCTATGCGCCATGAGCGGTAGCCACGCTGGCGAGAGAGAAAATCCTACACTATTTCTACTAAGAGAGAGAGCTACGCATCACGAGCGAGAAATGCGCAGGTGAGAGAGGCAAATCCTACGCTATTCCTACTCAGGCTTGCCTACTCAATATCGGAACACTCACCCAATGCCGCTGTCGAATTATCGTCGAATCTCGGTGTGACGTTTGCTTGGTCTAGTTGAGGTGCGACTTATCGGTTTGACCGCTGATCAAGAACTGCCCTTTTATAATTTCTGAAATTTTTTAACTAACCTCAGCGCAGGCTCCTGCGCATGTTCACCACTTGTGATTTTACCACTCACCACACTTAGTGCGGGTGGTGTTGCTAGTACTCGGGCAATCTAAACCTAACGTGCAGATGCCACACGAACATTTTACTTAATACTATCGTTTTGAGATCGTAAGTTTAATTTATTCTGTTGGCCGGGAATTCAGGAGCCAGAATAAATGGAGAGTTCGGAATAATAATAAAAAAATAAAAGTATAATTGAATAGATTTGTAAATTCTATCCACCGAAGAGAAATAAATATCTGCTTCGGCTGAGTATTTGTATGTTACTATTTTTATTGAATTAAAATTTGGGCTTATATACAAGTTTAAAACTATTTCTTAAAACTCTAGCTCACGTAGGTAGCCTATGAACGCTCGTGATTCGGCGTACCTCGTGTACCTGCTTGTCACTGTATTTAGCGGAAGTACCACTCCTTACAATATCCTTCTTAGAAATACTTAAAATAGGGGATGAAACATTCATCATTGTACTTCCTCGAACTGTTACATTGTTGGGATGTATTTGTTTACTTCTTAGAATCGATCATTAAATTGTCATTCACTAAATTGTAAACAATATTGAGGGAAAACCCTTTACAAATGAGGTTCCTTAAATTAGCTCATTATGAATAAGTGGACTGTATTTATTTAGGTGAGCATGTCTAATGACATGCCATAAATTAAATCTTTCGCGCCGCAGATTTAACGTGTTCATAATTTCATATTTGGACATTCTGACGGGGGCCACCAAACTTACGGGCACCAATCTTCTTCTTATCAGTACTTTTTTTGTAACATATAAAATTATTATAATAATTACTATACTAACTAAACTTAAGCCCTTTCAAACTTATCTTCTCATTTTTCCATTCTGTAATATATTTCTTCAGATGTTCTATCTCACGTGTATGGTCGGTTACTGTTGATTCCAACGGTTGAAGTGAGTCATCTGACGCGGTGCTGATATCCTTCACTAAATTAATGTTAAGCTCTTCGCAATCGATAGGCTCAATGTTGTGTACGGTAGCTCGTGTGATTCCGTTTATCCGAGCGTCACATCCAGCCTTCAATGTTATGATTTTTAGTCTCGTTGGCCCTACTCTAATATTTGGATGTTTAAAGCGGTCCTCCGCTGTAGTTTATACTTGGCGAAGTCGCCGCAATTAGTGAAAGAGTGTTTTCAGTTTGAAAGCCAAAAATAATCTCTGCTTTCTTTCTGAATCGCCATGGCTTTTATACCCTGGCGACCCTTTCAATTTCTTTTCAATTTTCTTTCAATTACATTCAATTTCTAAAAAATATGCTTACATCTACAATTCTATAATACAAAAATAATTTCTACATTCTGATCAATATTTTATTACCGCTGCCAGAAGGGCATTGGCCGATCGAATTTATTGCCAAAGCCAGGATTCAAATTTTATTCTGCTTCGCGCCGACAGAAATGCAAACGAAGGGAAAAGTAACAAAAGCAAACAAACGTTGGTTTACGTACTATTATGCTGCGCTCCTATTCAGGCCAGCAGCGTATGCTATTAATGCAGTTTCAAGTGTTCGCTGCAGGCGGTACTTTTTTGTTTGTATACTCTTGTGGGCTGGTGCGCTATATTGTAGTATGTATATGCATTAAGGCATTCAATCCTGAAGTGTTTTTGAAAATCCCGGGATTTCGGGATTTGAAATTACAATCCCGGGATCCCGGGATTTGTTCGGGATTTTCGGGATTTTCCAATATAAATACAATACTTAATATAAAATTAAAGACAAAATTGTTGCAACAATATTTTAAGTTTAATTCGACAAAGAATATATTTAATAAATATTACATTAAACAAAACAAATAATATTTTAATAATTATAGTCAAACAAAATGTAATTCTTTTTAAATTAGATTGATCGAACAAATTATTTTTTTGCCAGCTCCATTTCATGCTAAAAACGAAAAACTTATGCCTGGTTTTCATTATGTCATAATCAATGGCATCACAAACTGACAACGATTCAGCAAAGTGCTGAATTTGCTGGACCGTGCCATATGCAAATAAATTTGCCAGCATGTTGGCAAATACCAACGTATATGACAAACGGTGACGTCACCTCATATTCATTTTTCGATATTTTACATCAGTTCGTTAAATTGATAACGAAATGCCAACCTGTTCTCACAACATATGACAACAATTGCCATTATTTTGACATAATGAAAACCACGCATTACTTTCAGTAGTTTTAGTATTATAGCGGGAAAAAATACACCAATTGTTGTTTAAAACTATTGAAATTGGTGTCCATTCAAAAGTAAAACATACACAAAACCATTTATCCAATTCGTAAAATTTTCAATATACGGTTAACAAAATAATTTTAACATATATCTTTTTTGTAAAAAAAAATTGTTTAAATTGAAAAAATTTTATTCAGATCGATAAAAATTGTTTGTTAACCGTTTTTGACAAAAATGTTGTAAATTTTTGTGTGTTTGTAGCACTAAATCTACAAAATACGGAAGTATTTCTGTTGAAAAACGTCAAAAATATCTTAAACAATGCATAAACTAGAGAGTGGACTATCTTCGGCTATACCGAAGCTTAAATACCCCCACACAGTAGGAAGAAGTACCTCGAACATAAAAAAATGTGGTCTCAAGACCCTATTTTGAGCCAATTATATGTGGTTTTGGAGCCCGGACCATGTCCAAAATCCATTTCTAAAAATTTCCAATCAAATCCACAAAAAAAATTGGTCTCAAGACCCCATATAGACCCTTATATATGTGGCTTCGGAACCTCGGACCATGTCAAAAATACGTTTCTAAGCATTTCCAATCGAATACAACAATAAAAAAGACTTGAAAAATGTTAAATGTTTCGGTGTATGGGAGCCACGCCCAGTTTTTATCCGAAATGGCTGATTCTCGAACTTGATCTCAGTATTTACGAGAAAAACATGTACACAAAGTTTCAAGTCGATATCTCCAAAACTGCGACCGCTATCGTGCGGACGGGCAGACGGACGGACGGACAGACGGACAGACAGACGGACATCGCTAAATTGACTCCGGCGGTGATGCTGATCAAGAATATATATACTTTTCCATACCGGACACGCCTCCTTATGGGCGCTACAAACGTTGTGACAAAGTTAGTATACCCTGCCACAGTGAGTGTGGGGGTATAAAAATGCATTTTTGAATCCCGGGATTCCAGACTCAAAATCCCGGGTTTCCGGGATTGAGAAAACTTCCGGGATTCCGGGATTTCGGGATTCGGGACCCCGGGATTGAATGCCTTAATATGCATATACACCACACCCTTACCCTTAAGATGAAAATTATTTGGATAAACGAAAAATGAAATTTTAGTTGTGTAGAAATAATTTTCAAAAAAAAAAAAGAAAAGTTATCAAATAAAATATTAGTATGATTGAATTAGTTAATATAAAAAGAAATTTAAAAATTTATAATGTAAATGTTTACACTAATTTAGTTAAAATTTACAAAATTGATTTTAAAAATAAATGAATTCCTTAAAAATATTACAAATTTGAAATCTTAATTTTAATAACATTAATTTAGTTAAAATTAACATCTAGGAATAATTAATTGTATTGTAAAAATAATGATATATAATATTTGGTTAAAAAATTGTATATAATGTTAAAAATTGAATATTGTTAAATAAACAGGGACGTAACCAGGGGGGGGGGGGTTTGGGGTGTTCGAACCCCCCCCCCGAAATCTATGAAGTAATAGAAAAATGTATGGAATAGTTATGAAATTTAAAAGAATTTAAGAGAAAGTTCCGTATCTCCTGGATATTTTATTGTATTAAAAACTTTCGTGTACCAAAAACTGGAAAAATTCCAGTTTTAGCATTCGTTATTAATCGAATATCACGGTTTACATTTACATCAAAGTGAAACAGCTTGTGAAAGTTTAAAGTTATTCAAAATTTCCTGTGAATCAAATGAAAGTGTGTTTAAAATGAAAGCAGGGACGTACCCATGAAGGGGGGTTTTGAGGGATGTAGGCCCCCCCCCCCGAAATATATGAACACAATACATCGATTTTAGAATAAATCCTTTTCTCATAAACTCCGCTTCAGGATTTTTTTCAAATTTTTTCATTACACCTTTTTTTTATGAAAAATCAAAAAATTTATTTTGAAAAAAGCGTTTTCTAGTTTCTTTCTTCAGTAGAGGTAAAAAAAAAATTTGTGAAAACCCCCCCCCGAAATTTTTTTCTGGTTACGTCCCTGTAAATAAAGTCTTTGAAATTAAAAAAAATAAAAAATTAATACATGGATATATAAATCTATGTTTCTACGATATATTTTTTCTAGTTATTTTTATAAATTTTCTTAATATGTCCCTTAATCTCTACAAGGCAATTTACCCCATCTACTTCTACTACTTTATAAGGTCCATGGTAAGGACTCTGGTTTTTCCTTTTACCACCTAACTTTACTATAACTAAATCTCCTACATCTACGAGTAATGGATTTATTTTTGTCTCGCTGTCATTTCTTCTTTTCAATTTAACTCTATTAATAATTTCTTTTGGCTTTTCTATAGATGCCTTCAGCCTGAAACTAACTTCATTCGCGTAATTTTCCATGTTATACACAGGTTCACTTTTCATAATGTCATCACTCGGCAAATACGGTAATTTACCAAAAACTAATTCAAACGGCGTGTACTCCGTATCAACATTTGGAGTAGTGTTATACGGAAAAGTGAAAAATGAAACCCACTTGTCCCATTCTTGGTCATCGGCAAATGCAAGCATATATTCGTTAAGTACCCTGTGGTTTCTTTCTACACCACCGATAGTTTCATGATGATATGGTGCCGAAAATACTTGTTGCATTTTTAAATGTTTACAAATGTTCCTTGGTCGGACTTTAGCACTTTAAAACAACCGTACTTGAGAATAAATTGATTTACGAGAGTGTGTGCTACAGTGTCTGCATCTTTGGTTTCCATGGGAAATGCCAGAACGAATTTTGTTAATTCACATTGGGCTGTCAAAATATAGCGATACCCATTAGAAATTCTCAATGGTCCCACAGTATCAATTTGAACGATTTCAAAACTTGTGCTTGGCGTCTTTGTGACTATTAACTGTTCCTTTGTATGTCTTATTTGTTTATTTAACGCACACTTTGTGCAACTTGACACAAAATTTTTTGCCATTCTGCTCATATTCTTCCAAACAAATCTTTGTTTTAGTTTTAAAATGGTTTTTCTGATTCCGAAATGCCCTCCGCAAGGCGAATTGTGATATTCTTCTATCAATTTCTTTTTTGTTACTTCATCTTCTATTCTTTGGGGACTTTTATATATTAATATCTTGACTCCTGAGCGTTTATTCTTTAATCTGTCGTGTTGCAACACATTATATAAATTCTTAAACTTTTCCTTTGACATATACCGAAATATCATGTCATTTTCGTCTAGCGCTAGCTCTTTAATATTTACTGTCTTCATCCTCGATGATAGCTTCTCTAAAGACAAATCGAATTTGTTCAGATTATCACTACATCGTACCAGTATTAAATTATTTAATATTTCAATTCTTTGGGGACCCCTAATATTCCACTCCCTCTCTATAACAAATTTTAACTTTTTCATATTCCTAACGTCAGAAATGGACGTGCAGTCCCAACAATGAAGTTGTACCGTGCACTGTACAGACTCCGATCGAGAGCAACCTTTCTCTATATCTACGTTTTTCTCTGCAATAGCCTTTGCAGTCATGCCCCTTGTCATTACTAATGTTTTCTTCGCGGACTTATCTTCCGTTTTCGGAATCATTGTTCTTAACAAATCTGGGTGTATTTTTATCCTTGACAATGCGTCAGCGTTTGTATTGATCTTTCCCTGTTTGTAAACAATTTCATAATCATAGTCAGACAGATCTACTCGTATTCTCGTCAGTTTTGAAGATGGATTCTTGTGCGAGAATAAAGAAACCAATGGTCGGTGATCAGTAACCACAATAAATTTGCGTCCAAATAAATATGGTCTAAAGAAATTAATCCCCCAATGTATCGCCAAAAGTTCCTTTTAAATAACTGGCTTATTTAATTCATGCTTATTCAAAGATTTGCTGGCATATGAAATTGGTAAATCTTCTCCGATTTCTCCTTGAGAAAGTATAGCACCTACCGCATAATCAGATGCGTCTGTTGTCAACACGAATGGTTTGTCAAAGTCAGGATATTTTGAAATTGGTGGGTTTATTAATCTTTCTTTCAAAAGTTCAAAAGCTAATTGACATTCATCTGTCCAAATAAAGGGTTGTTTTTTCTTAAGAAGTTTGTTATTTTTCTTATACCTATAACAATATGGTAATATATATACAAAACAATTTTTTTTTGTTTGTTACTGTTTGCAAAAAATGAATTTAGTTAAAATTTAGCGACAATAATTTTGTGAATATTTGAAATGCTTTTTAACAATTAAATTAGCCCATTAATTAAATTAGCGCGTAAAATTTATTTTGAAATTGTAACCTAAATTGAATCAATTCGGGTTTATTTACAATTTTTTTTTTTATATAAAAATAAAAAAAATAGTTAGTAGTTTTATAGGATGACGATGTTAAGATAAACAGTTTAATATGGAACATTTGAGAAAAGATAACAGACACTTTTGCCATTGTGTGCCCGCCTTACAGCTTCAGCGAACATCATTGACACATCAATGAATTGATCATGGCAATCATCATCATCATCGAATTGATCGGCGCCAATTGTTGGTGCTTCCTCGGTGTTCACAGGTACGATGGCATATTCGTCTGCTCTTTGTATCGCTGTGGTCTCAATGCTTCCCAATGATACTGGCTCAGAGATATTGAATGGTTTCGAGATGCATACCGGTGGTGATGCGGTCTCCAACGTTATAAAGCCCAGAATTTCGCAAGAATCGTCTTCCGAGTCAGTGAGTGGGTCAATAATTTCTTCGTTTCGTAGCGGCTTATTGGCTTTTGCCACTTTTGGCTCGTTAGCCACCTCCTCTGCTATGGACATGGTAGCCTTTGCCATTGCGGCATTTTGTTCGTCATTAAACTCGAGAATTTGCATCTTGCTTGGTTCGTGTTCAGTAAAATAATAATGCATGTTGATAATATTTTTCAGGATTTAAATGGTTCCTTTTCAAAGTATATTTTTGAAAATCCCAGAAAATCCCAATTTTCGAAAAGGCAGGATCGCCATATAATATTTTTCAGGTATATATTTTTTAGTCTCGTTGGCCCTACTCTAATATTTGGATGTTTAAAGCGGTCCTCCGCTGTAGTTTATACTTGGCGAAGTCGCCGCAATTAGTGAAAGAGTGTTTTCAGTTTGAAAGCCAAAAATAATCTCTGCTTTATTTCTGAATCGCCATGGCTTTTATACCCTGGCGACCCTTTCAATTTCTTTTCAATTTTCTTTCAATTACATTCAATTTCTAAAAAATATGCTTACATCTACAATTCTATAATACAAAAATAATTTCTACATTCTGATCAATATTTTATTACCGCTGCCAGAAGGGCATTTGCCGATCGCATTTGTTGCCAAAGCCAAGATTCAAATTTCATTCTGCCTCGCGCCGACAGAAATGCAAACGAAGGGAAAAGCAACAAAAGCAAACAAACGTTGGTTTACGTACTATTATGCTGCGCTCCTATTCAGGCCAGCAGCGTATGATATTAATGCAGTTTCAAGTGTTCGCTGCTAGCGGTACTTTTTCGTTTGTATACTCTTGTGGGCTGGTTACCCTGTTATTCATCCAAGATTTCCTTATCAGATTTTCCGTTCGGTCGATATGGAATAACCTATCGGGAAATCAAGCTTTGCAAATGCGATAAAATATACATTTTTACATTGCATGTTCTTGGGAGGAAGCGCTTTTTTAATGCTGTATTTGGAGCATTATGCGGCTTTTTCGTAGTTTTTAAAAAAAATTTTAACTAATTTTGGTAATTGTTTCTCATGCTTTATCATAATGTTATGATGGCCAATTTGATGTAGACTCCACACCTGAAAGAACGTCTGCAACATTTTACAAATTTTCAAGTAAAAATTTATTTCGAATTTCTAATTATTTTTTCTTTTGGTTTTTATTTTGGCAGCAAACAATTTGATTAGATTTTTTTGGTTTTTTGAAAACAAAATTGCTTAAAAAGTTCTTATTATCGTAGTGCTGGTTGTTCGAGCCGCTGGTGAAATATCAAAATATCTTTTCCATTTTTCTCCATGTATTTTTATAAGGTCAACCCCCCTAAATACGGCCTTGATTGTGGGTGGAAATTGTGTGGAATGTTATTTGTTTGTGAAACCGTATTTATGTATTGTTGCTTTACTGCTCGATAGTTGTTCTTATGTGCTGTCTTCTGTATATCGTCTTTGCTGTCTTCGCTATGAGTTGGGTTTCGGGCAGGGTTCGGACTTTACTACGATCGTAGTAAATCTACTACAATTTTGAAAAAATTTTCAAATCTACTCCGCTCGTGCTAAGATTTGATTCATTGCGACACTGATTTATTGCATGAAAGTGCAAATGGCTCCTCTCATTGGGGAAAAAGTTTGCGATACCAGTCAACAAACAACACTTTTCACCAATACATGTAATCGCACACATAGAACAGTGCATTCAGACGATAGAAGACGATAGAGACAAAGAGGTTGCCAGATCCAAAATCACAAACAAGGTAGCGGTACACAGAAGAAAAATTAAAAACTCAGACAGAGAAAAACTTATAATTAAAATATACAAAACAACGGAAAAATTCATAAAACAGCATAAAAAGGAAATAATCATTACACAAGCAGACAAAGGCAATAAGACAGTAGTAATATACAAAGAGGACTACAACAACAAAATGAAACAACTACACAGAGGGAAAAAATCAGAACTGCATGTTTATGAACACAACCGAAACAGTTTCACTTTTTGAAGATGGTAGGAGTTATTGGAGCGTGGGTTCGAATCTCAGTCGGACCAAATTTATTTTCAATTCTATTTTTTTCTTATAATTTTTTTTATATGTTTGTGCAACAAAAAACCCATCTGTATTTGCCGATTTTATGTTTGTTGCATTTTTGTGGTACTGCACAGAGGGAAAAAAATCATAACTGCATGGTTATGATTTGAAACGGCTATCGTTACGAAAAGTTCAACACCGCACCGTTCTAAAACACAACTGAAACAGTTTCACTTTTTGAAGATTGTATGAGTTACTAGAGCGTGGGTTCGAATCTCAGTCAGACCAAATTTGTGTTCGATTCTTTTTTTTTTTATTATTATTTTTTTTATATATCTGTGCAAAAAAAACCGATCTGCATTTGCCGATTTTAATTTTTTTGCATTTTTGAGGTACTGAACCTCGATTTCAAGAAATCTAGAGTTAGCGCAGCAAAAGAAACCCCGGAATCGTAACCAGCGACCCCTCAAAAAAAAAAAGAATACAAAAAGTAAAGTGTTGAAAAGAAAACAAAAATTGAATTGCTCCGACTGAGATTCGAACCCACTATCCCAAAAAGTAAAACTGATTCAGTTATATTTCAGAACTGAAACCGTTTCAAATCCTAACCAAGCAGTTTCATAGTATATGTATGCAGTTAAAACATTGCAAAATAGACACAGCGGTAGACAAGCGTGCTAAGGGGAGCGTTTATGAATCCGAATGGCCAGGGTTCAAATCTTGGTAAGTAAACAAAAATTTAAACCATTTCTTTATTTCGTAAATAAAATATAACAATGAAATATCAATAAATAATGTTGTTTAAAAAATAATTAAGAGTACAAAAAATACAAAATTAAATTAAATTTGAAAAGTGGACAACAATAGAAAAACTCACCAACATACCAAAACCGAAATTTCTAGAAATCCTGAAATTTTGCCTGAGGGACAATAACTACTTCGCATTTGATGGTGAAATATACAACCACCCCAACAATAGCGGACATAATTCTCGACAACCTACTTGATAGTACAATATCAACTTTAAAGGAAGCATATATCGAACTTAAATGCATATACAAATATGTAGACGACATTTTTGCCATTATTCACGACAAAGACAAAAACATCATACTAAACACGCTCAACAACTATCACGACAAACTACAATTCACTATGGAAATTAAAAAAGACCACAACGTACCTTACACACAAACAAAAAAGTAGGTAAATCTAACCAAAAAAGACGATTAAAAATGCAGCAACCAAGAAACGTTGTAAATGGAACCGACTCAAAGTTGTTCGCGTACAGTGAAAATTTGTTAGCGTACAATTAAAAATTGTTCGTATATTACTTTATGGAAGACAGAGAAAGCAATTACCCAATTGAGCGAAAAAATAAATAGATACATATTAGAAAAAGAATGCAAGAAAAAGATAGCTGATGTGTTTGGTATTTCTGTAGATGTGTTGTATTGAAATATATTTATGAAGCTTAAATTAATTTAATGTAAGCCCAAGACTTTAAAAACGAGATAATTTACATTTCGTACACAAATTTGTCGGGCAACATCATTTCTACTGCGAATATATATAATATTCATTACTTAGAACTAACGCGCTTCCAGAAAACGCAATATTTTAATATTTCATTAAGTTTACAATAATGTTGTAATATTGAAATGAATGTTTTCCCGGGAAAAAACGAGTTGAAAAACATTCTGCACAATTTTTAAAATCGCAAAATCACAATATTTGTTAATAATTAATTATAACATAGTCATAATTGGATTTTAAAAATTGTTTTCGAAATATCAAAAATGTAAAATGTAAACAAATTCGACGCCATCTTCTAGTGCTGCGAAAATTCGATTTTTTTTGTATTCGATACAACCGGATACTTTCTTGTGAATACTTAATACTTTTTACAATAATTTTCATTAAATTTTGATTTGAAGTAAAATCTCTGAGTAAAGTAAATGCACGTAGCAATTGCTCTAAGACGTTTTTATTATTACGACCCAAAAATTTTCATACAAACTTCCCTAAAATACCAATAATAGTATCGCATACTAATGGAACCAAGTACTTCGTGAGTCAAGTGTCGAATATAAATTATTCATATATTATGCAGCACTTGTTGCCGCCATATATAATAATTTTTCTCTCTTGTATTAAATGTCATGTTGTTTCAGAATTATGAAATATTTGCGGCATGGTTGCATTTCTGCATCGAGCGATGACATTGCGAATCATATGCCGAAATACGACCATGCTGGCAAATCATTGAACAATTTTTTGACGATTAGATTAACCACAACAATTGTAGTTGTTGTTTGTGTGTTCAATATAAAATAAAAAATTTTTTTTTTACAACGTTTTTTGGTTAGATTAACCTATCTTTTTTTTTTTCTGTGTACCTAGACACAAAAATACATAGAATAGAAAACACAATAATCATGGACTGGTATACAAAACCAGGGATGATAAATTTCCATTCGACACAACCGACAAAACAAAAAAACAACACAGCCAAGAACCTCATAAACAAGGTCATTGGAATAAGTGACGACAGGTTCAAACAACAAAACATAAACAAAATAAGAAAAATATTAAAAATGAACAGTTACCCAAACACATTAATAAATGACCTATTAAACACTCAAATCCACCAAAAATACCACAACGACAAATCGATGCCAAAAATAGACGAATCTGGCAACGACAAACGATACTACAGTGTACCATATATTTCAAGACTCACAGACAATGCACACTTAGACCTTGCAATCGGACAGGAGAAAGCTTCGTTTGCTCACAAGTAGTGATGGGCTGAGTCAATACTTTTGGGTACCCAATAGTAACTGACACTTTTTTCTCAATACTCGATACTTTTTATTCGATACTGATTACTTGAAGGGAACAAGTGTAGCTTAGGGCCTTGAAACTTTTTGCACTTTTTTCCTATGTATTTTTACGTCCTAAATCGAAATCAGGAAGAATTTTTGCCCCGGTCGCCTATAGTTTCCGAGATATTTGCATTTAAAGTTCCGAAATTTCACATACAAAATGTTCGATTTTTTCTATTTATTCAATCAATTCTTCTTCTTTTGGTGACATTTCACAAAAGGCGTGTTATTTTTTTTGGAAAATTTTCAAAGATTACAACCACACCACAATTACAACAATACAGATATATTATTTTTGTTGTTGTAATGCGGTTGTAATATTGTTGTTGTAATTTTGTTTGTAAAAAAAACCGGCAACAACACTAACACGCATCCATGATAAGGAGGGGATAAATAGCGCCGCTGTCGAAAAATTTTAACGAAAAATCGCGCGATTTTTTGTAAAAATTTTTCATGTTTAAATTGATGCGTTTTAGTGTTATTGTTGCTTGTTTGTAATAGTTTCAATATTCCACACTTTTTTACGGCCGCATTACTACAACATTCCAACAAAATTACAACAACTGGAAACACCTTTGGAATATGTCACCAAAACAGTGCAGAAAGAAGAACCAGTCGAACATTTTGTATGGGAAATTTCGGAACTTTAAATGCAAATATCTCGGAAACTATTGGCAAAATTATTCCGGATTTCAATTTAGGACGAAGTGAAAAAAGTTTCAAGACCCTAAACTACACTTATGCCCAAAGTGTAGCAATATTTCACTCCTTTTTCGGCATTCAAAACAATTAGTGATATATATAACTTTGAGTACTAAGTATCGAATACTTTTACAAGTAATCATTCAATGAGTATTTAAAAGTCAAGTATCGAATACAAAGTATTCGATGAGTACTTTTTGGACCATCACTACTCACAAGCCGAACCAGACGCTCTGCAAAATATTCACAAACACTAAAGATAAAATAGAACATGCGAGAAGATATACATCGGCACGACTAAGAGAGCGCTTGGCACTCGAATGAACGAACACAAGACAGACATAGAGAAGAAGGAATTATCAACAGCGCTAGGGCAACACATATTAGACAGCGGCCACTCAGCTGATTTTGATAACTTCAGAATTTTGGATAAGGAACAGAGAACGAGTACCTGATACACCTTAGAGAGCCTACGAATTCAACAAACACTAGAAACAACGATGAATACCAAAGAAGACAAAGACAACACAAATGCAATATACACGGTGGTAATAACATAACAACATTTTTAATAACTTTTCAAATCTGTGACATTTTTGTTTTTTGTAGCTATTGTTTTTGAAAAATATTGTGATTTTTATATTAATTGTTAATCTTGTGTAGTGATGTCACGAAGCGATGCTATAAATAAAATGTAAAAATCTAGACAATGTAAGTTCAAATTAATTGTTCCCAAAACGAATGTGAAATATGTTGTAATGATCTATACTTGAGTGCAAAACCTAATTTGATAACAAAAATAACGTATGCAAAACGTCAATATCCGATCAGCACAAATGCGTTAATTTATTATCCAAGTCAAAAAATTGTATTTTAAATATGGTTTTTATTCATGATTACTTTTAAAACTCTGTTTGAGATTTTGTATGAAAAAAAAATTTACAAAATCAGATTTAGAGGAAAAAACCATGAAAAGAAAGAAGGTAGGTAGCAG
This sequence comes from Heteromyza rotundicornis, assembly GCA_951394025.1. Lineage (NCBI taxonomy): Eukaryota > Metazoa > Arthropoda > Insecta > Diptera > Heleomyzidae > Heteromyza > Heteromyza rotundicornis. Next base: position 45,919,151 of record OX596011.1, read on the forward strand.
CTGTCACTTTTTGGCAGCCTTCTGACGTCTAAGCCGGTTATGACATTTCGCTCTACCGGATTGTTGCGAAAAAATCCCAAATTTTAAAATTTATTTTTTGGCAAAAGTGAAGCTGCAAAGTCATCTCTTGAACATAATCCCTCCCAAAAATAAGTTTTGATGATGGTTTCGAAGATTCAGAAGCAACAAAGAAGTAATGTCACCAATTTTTGTACCCTATACCTCATGAGGTATGAGTATATTCACTGTGGTCTGATGTTTGTAACACCAAGAAGGAGACGTGTCCGGTATAGAAAACTATATATATACTTGATCCTGAGTTGATCCGGCTGTCTATTTGGGTTGCCAGATTTTCAATAATGAACTGTACATTGAGTAAAAAAAAAGTACAATTCAAAAAAAATCAGTACATTTTTTTTCATTTAGTACATATCACTACAAAAAAAATTAAAAAATCAGATAAAAAACAAAGATACTCACTTAGTGCCCGATTACACTACCGAGAAAATGACAGCCATTTTATTTTTTTCAACATTTGCGAGTTGGGAATATATTCTGTCCAAAAGTACTCAAAAAAGTACTTCTCTTTTCGCTTTCTCTGCATATGCTAGTCGAAATAAAATTGTTGTATGTTTTCTATTCATTTATTTTTAAAGTGAGTGGCACTTTAAATCGTATACCATAAGTGGTTATATATTTATAGTTTCCTTATATAGTTTTATTGTGAAGATATTGGTGTCATTGAAAATTGGCTTGACCTTCCCTGAATTTTGAGAATTTTTCTGAAAAAATTCTCAAAATTCGGAGAAAATTTTTTATCACTAAATTTTCTTTTGCAAAGATTTTTTTATTATTTTTTTTAATGATAATATGAGACTGAATATTTTTTCAGTGGCGACATTTGAATGTACTATGAAAAAATTAAGTTGCATACTTTCTGAATGTACCACTTTTTGGAAATTTTCAACTGGTTTTTCTTTTTGTACTATTTCAGAAAAAGCTTTTACCGAAACAGACGCATCAAAAAGTAAATCCATATCACTATTTTTAATAATATTATTGCTAGTTGTTTTCAGAATGGCTCAAGCAAAAAATTTGTGATGGACAGTGTCCATTCTCTTTTCTTGTAAACACTAGCTAGAAGAAAGCTAGCTAGCTCAAGCAAAAAATTTGTGATGGACAGTGTCCATTCTCTTTTCTTGTAAACACTAGCTAGAAGAAAGCTAGGGCTCCCAAATTTAGGCCTAGAAGGAGTTTGTATTGAAAATGGGCGGAATCGGTCGCCTACCACGCCTACCTCCCATATAAGTGAAAATCGTGTTTTCACTTATATTCCGCTTAAATAGTTCCAAACTTGGTATCCAGGGGTTTTTGGGGTCGATGATTTCGAATTTTATATCGGAATTTCAAAATTCAAAATGGCGGAACCAATATGGCGGCCGAAATCTTAAGATTTCATCAAATCAGCGACCCCAAAAACCCCCCTATGGGTTTTTGGGGTCGCTGAGATCGAATTTTATGTCGAAATTGCTAAATTCAAGATGGCGGATCCAATATGGCACAGTTAGGTATATAGGGTACATATAAGTCGGCTTTGCCCGACTGGAACTTACTCACTTGTTTCTAGAGACCGACCGAAATTCGGTTTCGGTTTCGGTTTTTCGGCCAAAAAAAGCTGTTTCGGTCGTGTTTCGGATTCGGCCGAAAAATAAAATATCGCTTTCGGCCAAATTTCGTTTTCGGGCGAAATTCCTATATTTCCGCCGAAAATTTCGGTTTGATAGAAAAATGTAACAAATAAATAACAAAGATTACGCTGATCGACAAAACTGAACTTTTTGTGTGTTAAATATACATGATAGACAAATTCTTATGTATTTTGACACGCTGGATACGAAAATAACAATAATGAAATTTTTATGGCACAAAAATGCAATTTTTGTGGCTTTTGCAGAAAAATGGTACGTGCTGGAAAAATTTTAATTTTATTTTCGGATTTAGCGTATCAAAATACACAAGGAACAACCAAGTGGATAAAAGCGGTATGTAACACAAATTTAAGCTTGATCATAGTTTCGAAGAATCAGAAGCGTCAAAGAAGACATGTCCTATCGGAATAGATCTAATACTCTCGCAATGATTTATAAATTTCTACTCCTTTACTACGGTAGCAGATTTTTCTACTTCCCTCAAGATATTTTCTACTACTATGGTAAGAAATCTACTCCTCAAAATATTATGTGAGTTTCATACAATGCAAAAGTACTATTCTTTCTACAAATCTGCTTCCCCGACAGAAATTTCTACAACTCGTAGAATTTCTAGTACTCTACGCACAAACCCATATCTACTCCCCTCTCTTGAAATCTACTACCCTGACAGTAATTTCTACTACTCTTGATTTCCTCGCATTTGATAGTTTGCTTCTAAATTAATCTAATTCATGATCTGAACTTAAAATGATCGGCCAATATTCATAGTCAAATTAAGCTCCACCTTAACTTTAGTAATCTACTAAGTTGACAGATAATACACTGAACTGGCAGCTACTAAGCGATTTCAGCCTACTGATAAGCTTAATTATGTGCCACTTTATTACATTAAAACTCACAATTGTTTATTTTATTTTTTCGGTTTCGGCTTCGGTTTCGGCCGAAATTAAAAAATGAGAATTCGGCCATTTCGTTTTCGGCCGAAAAAAAAATAAAAAATTTCGGCCATTTCGGCTTCGGCCGAAATTAAAATAAGCGATTTCGGTTGGTCTCTACTTGTTTCTATAGAAAAAAGCTAAATAAAAAAGTCTGAAACTGATTTTTTCGTAATAATTTTTATGTTATTACCGCCTACATCGGAAAGAAAGTGGTACTCGATGGGAGTATTACGTAATATATGTTTATGTGTTATGGAAGCAATAAAGCAAGTACTTAGTTTAAAGAATTTATGGAAATGTAGTATTGGTTACTTCTTTTAAAGAGTTTATGGAAATAAAGTTTTTGGAAATAGGCAAATGAATTAAAAGAAGAATTGAAATATTTCGTGGAATTCTACATCATTAATTTTATTTATCCGTACATTTGTGAAAGTTTTGGCTAATTCAGTTTTTGTTAAAATTGCAATCTAGTGAAGTGAAGTGAAGTTCAATCTACCTAATACTCTATGTTCTAATAAAAAAAATACCTTTACCTATTGCGATACGGCAACATTATATGTATGTGCCTAAAAAGAGGATTTTCCTCGGATTTGCTAAAGCACGAAGTGCAGTGAAGTGTCCAATTATTTGTAATTGCGAATTGTTTCGGAAACTGAAACTCCAAACAAAAAAAAAACAAAAATAACGAAAGTGACATTTACTTGTATTGTATATATTTCCCAAAAATATAACATACAAAAAAATCCCCAAAAAAGGCTTTAAATTGATCAGTTTTGCCAAACTAGAATATCGTGGACACAGCCCAACTGAACGTAGTTATCCGTTGATTATCCAGCGCCCTCTTGCGGTCACAAGCTGCGGTGCTGGCTATCATAGTCATAAGCCGAGCATAATCATAACCCAGTGAGCCAAAGTCATGGTCGTGAATCATTCACCTACACATGATGACAGCAACCCAAATGTAGTTATCAACGACAAATTCAGCAACTTCTGTCAACTCAGCAGCACCCAGCAAACCAACAACAACCAAAAATTCTTCAACAACAGAATACCATCCAACAAAAACCAACACTGCAAGTTCTGCAACAAGTGGAATCTCTTCTACCTACAAACACAAACTCAGGTAACTCTGTATCAGCTATTTCTATTATTGGCACTCCTAGCAAGTATATCCGAATCCCCCTTTGCATCACTCCCGTGTCTGATGTAATTGATACATCTAGTAGATCTACCATTGTCGCTAACCGGAGGACAAAGGGCAATAGCAAAAAGGAAAAAGGTATACATATTTACAAAGCGAGTTCTTTCGTCACCCACAAGAATTCAGCAAAAATTCAAAAGACAAATCCCAATAAACCGTCTCTAGAGCTAGGACAAAATCGATTTACGATTCTTGCAGAAGAAAGCAATTCGGATCCCAAGACGTAAACCCAAAACCCCCACCTATATACTTATGCTAGAGAAACTCTTATTCGCTCATAAAATAAATTACGCAAAATATCGGTACTAATAGTTTCCACGTGATTTCCATCCTAAAGGGAACCATTAATGACACTAAAATACAGATTTATAGTGAGCCAAACTTTAGCAAAACTATCAAACTATCAACCCCACCCAATATACTCTCCGCGATATCTCTTACACCGCATAATTACAATTGAAGAACCCCACAAGCGCCGTGGACCGATTCCGTGTCATAACTGCCAAGAATATGACCACACAGTGAGCAGTATGACTTTCACTTCCCAGCGTGTGTGTAATTTATGGAGACCTTCACGAAACAGGTATGTGTACAAAAGTAAAAGAAGATTCGACTATTCAAAAATGTAGTGATTGTGAGGGTAATCACACTGCAAACTATAGAGGCTGCGCAGTTTATCAAAGCTTTTAAATTAGACGGTAAGCTCTACTCAAAAACACGAAACAAGGAAAACCCCAAATTTTCCTCTGCAACTCGATGGTCCATCTTTTGTAAACACCACTAGACAACAAGGAGTTTCCTACGCCAGTGCCTTAAAAATCTGTGGCTCTGTCCCTGTAAATATTCAAACTGCTCATCCTAGTAAAGAAGTTTTTTTTAGAGGTAACACTGTTTTAACTGGCGGCCATTTTGTCAGCTGTCAAGTGATTTGTGTTTAGTTTGGTTTGGCATTTCACTATGAGTAGACTGACGCCTGAATAACGCTTCTAAGTTGTGCAAATTTATTTTGAAGTTTTCAGTATATATTAATGATATTTGCAAAGTTCTTCTTCATTCAAAACTCCATTTATATGCCGATGACGCACAATTGTACATCAGTTGCAAACTCGAATTGCTGGAAACTACAATCGTCCAATTGAATATCGATCTAGAACGAGTTAATGAATGGGCCTTTAGAAATGGTTTATGTCTCAATCCCAACAAATCAAAGTGTCTTATTATATACAAATGATGTATTGACCTGACAAATGTTCCACGGTTGAAACTAAATGGTTCTGAAATCGGTTTCGTTGACACAGCGAAAAACCTGGGAGTAGTTCGCAGTTCGCAATAAAAATATTTGGCATCACATTCTGTAATCTTTCAGATTATAAAACACTCGTTTTGTTACATAAAATTGTTCATTCAAAGGAACCTTCTTACTTGTTCAACAGGTTAAGGTTTTCACGATCCAATCGTGCGAATACCTTAATACATTTCACATTAACGTCAGAACGTCAATTTGTTCACTCCATACGTCTTACTCATACTCCCTTCCGAACCTTTTGCAGAATATTAGTAACGCAGTGCAATTTAAGCAGGAGCTTTTAAATTTTTTTTCTAAATAAATGTTAGTACTTAAGAATTTGTCATATATATGTGTATTATTATTCAATCCCAAGGCCCAAGGTAAGTTTTTATTTTGTTAATCGTATAATTATCTCATGATTTACAGTTTGCCGTCACGCCACCAGCAATTGGATGCGAAACCATGAGCTTCGATTGACGGAAATTGAAGGCTTCCGGGCACCGACACAACCAAAACAAAACAAACATTTGCTGACGTAGCTCACACAATGTGGGACATGGGACTAGTTGGATACGTGGACATCCAGACAACCAAACTGTAAGTACCTTAACATATAGTGAACAATAATCGACTACTTACAGGTAGACAACTACTCTCTACGTTGCCAACTTTACCCACTCTGGAAGCCGGGTTGGTTAAATTCAATATGGACAAGATGTCCGTTTCCGCTAGGCGTTTGGGTAGATTAGCTGCACGAAAATTTGTGGATCAACTTAAAAACTGTTTGTATCAAAATAATCGGTTACCTTTATGTATTTCAAGTATTTGTCATAGACATTAACTGAAACTAATTACTTTTCCATTACAGATTTTGGCTAGGATTGTGGTGTGTGCTGGTAAATACATCGAAGGAAATCGTTATTTGGGTATAAGCTTCAAGTTAACTGTATATATGTTTACATGTGTCATTGTGTATCGGCAGATTTTTTCCTTTTTGGTTCTATTTTGATAAATTACTTTATTGACTGTTTTTCCTTTTTTTCCAGGTTCATTTCTCTCACTACAAGCTGTTTGCAGATGTCTACACGGCTATGCTGTTCTGGAGTAATGTTTTCGTGAGTTTTCATTTTATTTCTTTTCTAGAAAGTAGCAAATTTTTATGGGTTATTTTTGTAGGCCTATGCATATTTAGTTTTAAGCGATATTTAATTATTGTATGGTTATCGGTACCGGCTTAATATTTCGGTTTGGCTCTTTTAAAATTTTTATTTTCCCTGTTAGTGCTCCTTTGAGTAACATGCCATTGGCCGAAAAATTAGCCGACTGCCAAACAACGCCTCTATCCAAATACAAATGTTTTGCTTGATGGTCGGCAGAATCGTAATTTTCTGGTATTCCTTTTCTGTTTAATGGTTACAATTTGTGATTTCTTGGGAATTCTATAACAATTGACAAGGGTTGTTTCGAGAAAGAATATATTTTTTTTAAAACTGCTCAAATTTAAAGAAAGTTCATCAGTAACCGTTAACACTTTTCTGACTTCAAAACAAAATTGTTTTTTTTTCCTTTGTATTTCCATACCAAGTTCTACTTGTTGGGACTACTGTTTAAGATGTTGGGCATGTAAGATTCCAACTAGTTTTACTATCCGGCATTTAAGCCATGGCTTACAAAGTTTTGCATTAATACCTTTTGCAAAGTCGCTCTGTATGAAGTTTTTTCGATAGACTTCTTGGCCGGGTTTAAAGGCAATTTCTCGACTACGTCGATTGTAAGTTTTTACGTTTTTTTCATAGGCTTCATGAAGTTTGTCTCGCATTTTTGCCCTAATAAGTTGTATTTTGTCTGACTTTGGTAAGATATTTATATCGCCTTCTTCTAAAATGTTAAATTTTTTTGCAATTTCATATTGTGGCCAAAAAGTGCGAAATATGGTGTTACAAACAAGAAAAAACAAAAAAATCAAAGTGTCTAGGACGGTTCTGTGAACAGGTACAGGTGCTAAGTCCGGATTACGGAAGGGAATAGATGTTGATATCCCTCTTATCTTGTACCCACCCTACCTGCTAACGTATGTAAATCACTTGAAAATGTTAGCCCACATTAATACTCCCGGCGTTATCTTACATTAATGCGTAGAGCCTTACCATAGTGGATAAAGAAAATTTAAGGAATCATTTTAAAATATAAACTCATTAATTTTTATTCATAATCATCGATCACTAAATTCAATATCTCAAACAACAAAATGAATAAGAAAGAGTTAGTAACTCTCAAGGCCAATATTTTATCAGCATGTTTCTCTTAAGATGTGCTCCGAAATCGAATCAATTGCAAAAGAATGTATGTAAACTTGTAGAAAAAGATAGAGAAAAAAAATACTTAAACTATCATGTCGTGCTTTAATTCATTGACACGACAATGGAACAGAGAGTTAATTTTCTCTTATACTCCTGCGCGACTTCAAATACTTATTTAATACACATTCGTAAATTAGAGCAAAATCTTAATCAAAACAAAAGAATAACAAAAATATAGTAGAATGCGAGAGAAAGCGCATATGCGCTTTCTCTCGCATTCTACTAACAAAAGAAAGGAATATGTATAAGAAGAATTCGATCTTTCATGACTGAATTGCGCTCTTTCTGGTAGAAGTCTAATACTCTTAATGTAGATACTACAGGTTCCGTTCTTCTGATACCCTTGAAAAGAGCATGAGATGCCAACAAAATTAATAAATGAAAGGAGAAACAAAATTCTTATAGAGGTACAAAAATTGGTATTACCACTTACTAAGAGTATCCATCGAAGTCAGCAGGCGCCTGTTGAGTCGTGGTTGATGCTAATTAAGAGTGGGGGTGATTAAAAAAGATTTAAGAATTTTGTTTTTATCACAATTATTTGGTTGATCTGTTGGTTGCCATTCTCTATGCAAAGTTATGTTTCACTATATTCTCCCTTCCTCCAATCCCTCCTCCTCTTTATATTTTACGTTAAAACTGAACTTAATTTACTAAATTTACTCGAAACATTTTAATTTTCACTTATATTCGTGCCGTATGACTTTAATGGCCGATTTTATAAAAATAGGGTTTTTAGGCTTAATTTTCGACTTTCGAATTGAATTTTTTTTTATAAATTTCACTTTTTGTTCTTACTTAATTTATGATTTTTTTAAGGAAAGTTTATCAACATAAAAGGGAACCATAGGCAATAGCACGTCAAAGTAAATGAAAATTGTACACTTGAACTGAATCTGGTGCTGTCGGTACGTCGAACTGGACTGTACCAAACGAAGGTGTTGGGTGATTAAATGCGGGGCAGAAGGTGTTGTTAGGGCGCTGATATAGTCGGTGTAATGGTTCGCGTGGTTCCTTGTACCAGGTGGCGTCGGTGGGATTCCGAGATGGGCGGATGGAATTTCCGATAGCCACAAGTCGCCGGACTATGGTGTGGAATTGGTCGTACTATTCTGGGTTCCACCCGGAGTATTCCAACCACTCCACGTGGTTTTCTGGGATTTGTCCGTACCGGTTTCTGACTTTGTGTTAGAAACCTATTTGGGAATCATATGGACGTTACTTTTGGGTGCTCCGGAGCAGATCACAACTAATCGCAACTTACCAAAGTTTGGTACAAGAACCAAACAAGAAATGGTGCCGTCCCGCGGCGTGGCGTACTGACAAAATACTTTAAATATATATATTTCTCACAACTTTTTAAACGCTTAATGACTTTAAATTTATCGGTGTCTTGAAATCACTGTGATTTAGATATTGGTGCAAGTAACTTCGACCATGTGGAGTTTAATACTTTGTATTGTTTTCTTCTATTCCTGAACAATGTTGACGGTGCCACGTTCTAGACGAAAAAGAAAGATTAGGTAGGTCAGACACAAGAAATAGCTTATCGCCGCAAGGGAAATTTGGCTAGCATTATTCTAGAAACTTTTTGGGACTGTCATTCGCAACAGGGTTGGCATGCATATACCTTAATATAATTTCTAATCGATGCGAGATGGAGTTAGTGACGTATTCGTTAACTTTAAATAGGTCATACTGTATTTTCTAAACGAAATTATTCACCCTCACAACTTGGTTTGAGTGTTTACACCCTTTACATAAACTACAATTTTTGACAATGTCACGGATGTTCGTACACATTCCGGGCCAATAGAAATACTCTCGGACTCTTCCCAATGTTTTTACAATACCTCCATGTGCAGCGGTGCTTGCTTCATGGCATCGACGAATCAGATTGGCTGCTAATTCTCCCGGAACCCATAGTTTCCAACAGTGGTCTTCGATTACTTTAAGGTCAGGAAGTCGGTCTTGGTTTTCTTCCACGGTTTTTAATAAGTTTCAGGTATTGGTCGTTTTTAAAAGCTTCTGAATTCTAATCTAGGATTTCGTTTTTCATTTCAATGGTTAACTCCTCCATGTCGAGTCTTGAAAGCATGTCGGGGACCTCATTCTGTGCGCCTTTCCTATGTTCTATGTCGAACGCGTATCCTTGGAGTTTTAAACTCCACCTAGCCAGTCTCCCACTCAAATCTTTTTGTTTCATCAACCATTTCAGACTTGAATGATCGGTGATGACAGTGAACTTCATCATTTCTATATATGGTCGGAATTTGTTTATGGCACTTAAGACTCTCTTTCAGTCACCGAATAATTTTTCTGGGAGGAATTTAACTTCTGTGAGAAATATTCAATTGGATGTTCCTCTTCATTATCATCCTTTTGAAACAGGACTGCTCCTACTCCTACATCTGAGGCATCACACTGGACAAAGAACGGTTTATTGAAATTTGGACTGACAAGGACTGGACTAGAAATTAACGAATTTTTTATTGAATGCTTCAATCGCTTCTGAATTGGTGATAGGGGCACATAACGTAGCAAAGTGGGGTATGAAACGGCGGTACCACCCCGCTGATCCCAAAAATTGACGCACCCGTTTTACGCTTTTCGGTATGGTAATTCTTACGATTGCTTCCACTTTGCCTGGATCAGTCTTTAGATTGTCACCACCGAGGATGTAGCCTAAATATTTTAATTCAGTGAAACAAAACTTTGATTTGGCTAAGTTGATAGTCAGTCCGGCTTCGCTGAACCGTTTCCCTACTATCTTTAGCATGCTCATGTGTGTACTGAAATCTTGGGACACTATAAGCAGATCGTCTAAATACACAAATACCCTATCGCGCAGCATGGAGGGTATAACTTTATCCATAAGACGACAAAGACGCTGAACCGCGTTACAGATTCCAAATGGCATCACGGTAAATTGATAGTGAGGCCTATCCTGCACTGTAAACGCGGTTTTGGGTCGACTCGATTGGTCTAATGGGATCTGCCAGAAAGCGTCCTTTAAGTCTACTGAAGAAATAAAGTGCGTATCCCCCAACCTACTTAAAAGTCCGTCAATATTCGGCAAATTATATGCGTCTTTCACAGTGACCTTATTTAATTCCCTCGCATCTAAGCACCGTCTATTTTTACCCGGTTTCATTACCAACGTAGTTCGATTGTTCCAACTGGCTGGAGTAGCTGGTTCGATCACACCTAAACGGAGCAAACGGTCTAATTCTTGATATACTAATTTTCGCACTGCTGGTGATATGGGATAATATCTCATTTTTTTTGCGGGCGTATCGCCTGTATCTATAATATGAGTTTCAATTTCCGTTTTCCCTGAACCGTATTTCGTGTAACATTTGAACTCGCTCTTTGCTTCTTCTAGTTGGTATTCTTGTTCAGATGTTAGCATATGTATTTTTGGACTTTCGACTTTATGTTCCTCTGACGGTATTTCAACACTAAGACTACTGACAAAGCATGGGGAAATTTGGAACGCTTTCCAAAAATCAATTCCCAAGTAAAGTTCTTGAGAAATGGACGGTACCAAATATAGAGTTAATATTTGCACCACATGTCGACATTTGACTTCAGCTTTAATTTTCCTGACAATATGTTGACCATTTCCATCAGCTGTCTTAATAAAGGAATGATAATCTTGAATTGGTATTTTCTGATTTTTAACGAAGTCAAGACACCCCCTACCCAAACAGCTGACTGTAGCACCGCTATCTAACAGACCAGCAATTTTTATTTCATGTATGTACACAACCATATATGGCCTGGAGTCGGTTTCGCATGGAATCTGCGCTGAAGCTATGCTTTTTCTTTCTAATTTCCATTTTGCATGTCTTTCTCGGGTTTGTTTGATTCTTTTACTTAAGAAGGGACTCTGGTAAGTTTCCAAATGTTCTGGATTAAGCTTTGTTACCCTACGATGATACGGTATTATATCTCGCACGACTAAATTTGAACGACTTTCTGGATTATTATTACTAATATTAAGACTTTTTTGGATTTTACACTTAACTAATGCTGGGGCATTTGGTTTGAGCACACCTCCCCAGTTCGCCGGGTGCTCCGGGGCTGGTTTCCCTGGCACCGAGCACAATTCTTCGAAATTACATTCTCGAACCCACATTTGAAACAAACCCGATTTTGAACTTCCGATGCTTACTGCTTACAGTTCCAACATTTCATTAATTGTCGCGTCTGTGTATCACGGCCTCTTCCGTTTAACTCATCTATTTCAAAAAACTGTTCTTGTGGATCATCAAACTCGATTTCATTCACTCTTTTAAAATTGTGACTTCTATAGTTTTCTCGGTTACCCTGCCTTTTTGCGATATTTCTTTCTGCCCTTCGACTTTCATCTAATAAATGGTCCATGGTATGTATAACCATTGGAAATAACAACTGTGCAACTCCGTCCTTCAGATTATCTTTTACGATACGAACAAGTTCGTATTCGGGCATTTGAAGACGCATTTGGTTTTTCAGCGTGATAATGGCGCTGTGAAAAGTCTCAGCCGACTCGTTTGGAAATTGCCTGCGTTCCATTATCCTACACTGAATTTCGTAATCGCTTTCGAAGCGGCGGAATTTCCTTAGCATCGTCCATTTCAAATTATCCCAGTCCGCCTGAGGGTGTTGTCTCCTATATGTCCAGAACCATTCATAAGCTTCTCCCGTGAGTAGTTGATGAAAATGTTTGAGAATTTCAGTGATGGGACAGCCATAGTCTTTACTAATCGCTTCCGCACGGAACAGAAAATCCTCAACCGCGATCGTTTTTGTTGTGCCGTCAAACTTTAGCCCCCACTTGTCTACCTCATAACGCTTAGGTCGTATACTATACGAATAATTCATAGCGTTATTTTGCATATAATGTGGCTGACCTCCATCATATGGCCCATTCGAATAACGTGGCTGAGCTCCCTCATACTGTGCATGGGAATAAAGTGGCTAATAGGGCGCAGGCCTTGCTCTTCTCCGAACTATTCGATAGCTCTCGAAATCGTTTTCAAAAAAAGATAAAAAACAGAAAATTCGTTTGAAATTAGTTATCTTTTCTTTATTTTTGTATATATTTTCCTCATTGCTGCTTCGTATGGTATTCGGACAAGAGTGATAATTAAGTTTTTAAAAAGCCAAAAAGCCGTCGGCAAAACCGAAATCGCCATACTTGAAAGCAGATTTCGCCACAGACAACAGCGCCCCCTACATTTAACAAATTTATATAAGGTAGCGTTCATATTTACGCGGTTGGCGTGAACATTGCCGCCCGCCTTGCAGCATCACTGCAACTAAATCTAATAGTAAATTACAAAATTTCATATTTATAAAAAATGGAGGGCGTACATTTATAAAAATGGTGATCAGCGCAATATAAATTCAATTTAATAAAAATACATAGAAATTACATTTGGTAATTTCCTCTAAAAATACCTCCACAGATTAGGGGTTGGACGAAAGTGACGTTTCTGCTCAAAGGCGCACTGGGATTGTGTTGGCTCAAGCGTACGAGGCCCAAGTCCAACCGACTGATAGCTGACCAGCTCAAGCGTACGAGGCCCAAGTCCAGTCAGATCACCGTCGTGCGCTTCTATGGATGGCTCAAGCGTACGAGGCCCAAGTCCATCCATATCATCGTCGCGCGCTCCCATGGATGGCTCAAGCGTCCGAGGCCCAAGTCCATCCGTGCTGCAGCCTTGTGCTTCATATGATGGCTCAAGCGAACTAGGCTCAAGTCCATCCCTCTTTTTACTATGCGGTTCACATGATGGCTCAGACGAACGAGGTCCAAGTCCACCATCCGCAGTATCGACGCTTCCGCCACTTTCGCCGAAGTTTTGCGCGTTCGTAAAACGACGCGATCCGTATTCATTTCGGATATCTAAAACCCGAACTCTATCGTCTCGGCCGGAATATTTTTTCATATCTCTGCCTAGCGGCCACTCATTTGGAGATAGCCTGTCTTCACTCATTATCTCTAACTTCTCAAAATTTTTCTGTGTAGTTTTCCATTCTAAATATTTACGCCCATCCTCATTTTTACGAGTGGTTTTGCTATAATTTTTCTTACTCTTATTTTTATTTGGACACTTTTCTTTGAAACTTCCTCAAGTTGTTGCAAATTTGACGACTGATCCTTCAGTGAAATTTGATTAAAGTATACCGAATATGTCGGTTTAATTGAGCCCTGCTACTTAGGCATTCACGCTTTGAGTTTGTATATTCAGCCGTTTCTGCAAACGCGCTGATATAAATGTGCCCTCTGACCCAGAGTCGATTAGCGCTCTGGCCATATAAACGGAGCCTGAATGACATATGGTCACTAAAGCTGTCCCTAACAGCACCCCTTTTGTACTCGTTGTGAAATGCGTCTGAAACCTATCGACATGACCTTGCGATGTGGAAGGTTCAGTGGATAAATCATTTGAAACCGGAAAATTGTTTTGATTTGCACCATCTGATGGCGCAGGAGAATTAGGCGGTGACCCAAGTCCTTCACGATGAAGTAGCGAGTTATGACGCCTCTTGCAACTAAGGCACTTGTAATTGCTCGTAGAATCTTTCACCTCATGAGAACTGGCCAAACAGTTTAAACACAGATGCAACCTCCTTACTGTTGACAACCTGTAACTAACGTTCATATCTAAAAATTGTGGACAATTCCACAGTGGGTGTTGTTGCGTATCACAAAGTTTGCAATTCGCCTGGTAAACGTTTGCATTATGGAATTTACTTTTCTATTCTGATTTTGGGAGTATTTATTTTGGTAGCCACCAGTCCTTTGGTTAAGCGTACCTCGAATATCTGAAACTGTTTCTAGAGTTTGAAATCTTTCAGTCAGAAAACTATCTAAATCAACCCATTTGGGGATTGCTGTCTTATTTTTAATTCCTTGCTCCCATAAGGAGAGCGTTACTTCTGGTAAGCAAGTTGAACATAAATACACGAAAATTGCATCCCAATTTATTTATATCCCGCTGTAATTTCTTTAAAGCGGACCCCGACTCCGAAGTCACTGGCTGAAGGCCGAACAAAATCCTCAGTTGACTGTTCACTAAAATCCTTTTATTTTCATACCTATCTGATAGGTTATCCCACGCCTGCACAAATCCATCATTTGTGAGAGGGGACTTCTTGACTATATCTTTAGCCTCACCTCTAGTTTTTTGATTAAGGTGATATAGTTTCTCAACTGAAGTTATCCCGGAGTTTTGTATATAAATGGCCGTGAACATGTCACGGAAAGTAGGCCAAGAGAGATAATCTCCATAAAATATCTCAGTGTCACACGGAGGCAATCTCATGTTGCTGGAAGACGGACGATGTTCATTTGAATTCACAATCATAGTAGAACTGGGAGGGGGCGTTAAAAGATGAGCTGTCAGATTGTGAGCAAATTCACCCATCATGGCAGCACAGGCTACATAAGCCTGATAACAGTTTCGGTATCTATCTTTTACTATTCCTAAATCGCCACTAGACTCCGAATTGTCGGTTGAGGATGACCGCGAACACTTTTCATAAGCTGCCTTTACTTTCACCCATAAATCTTTAAATTCCTCACGTTGAACTTCCAACGAAAAAGTAGAATGGTCACTCTGACCAGTTGTATTGAATTCCGCTTCGAATTCAAGGATTTCGTCAGCCAGACGATGAAATTCCTTTAAAGAAGCCATTTTTCACAAAAATTTCAAATATCTAAAAATTACACTTAAATTTCCGAAAACAAAAAAAATTTAAAAACTTCCCAATAATAAAATATTTGGAATCGTTTATTTTATTTAAATATTTCTGAAAAATATTTAAAAGGCGATACAAAAATTCAAACTTCTTGTTTTATATATTTTAACCCTTTTTCAGTGTCGGAAATACTGACGTAGGGCGCACTTCAAATACCCTACAATGAGAGAATAGGCAAATGGAAAAACAACACAAAATGCACCAAATGCCAAGAGCCAAAACAAATTTACATATTCCAAATCGCTTATGTTAAATATTTCACGAAAATATTTAAAAAACGATATGGGAATATGTATTAATTGATTTTATTTAAATATTTTCCCTTTTAATCAGATCGAGTCAAAGAAATATTTCGAATTTCTTATTGACTGACTGTATGGCACACACAAAATTCGTTAGAATAAAGAATTTCTCTCACCGCGGTAGTTGTTTGTTGTTGCACTCTAGTTAGTTTTTTTCATAATTTCACTTTAGTTAACTCCACTGATTTTAATTTAAATTCTTTTACTTTACTTTACTTTACTTTATTTTATTAACTTTATTAAAATTAAATGCAAATTCGTTTGTCTGTCCGCTTTTAACAACCGAAAAATTAACTAAAGCAGTGGAGACTTTTTCTTGTGAGAGCGGGTGGGAGTATGTGTTTGTGTGTATGTGCTTTTGGTTATTTTTGCACAGTTCAGTGTGTCGAATATTTTTCAAAGATCTTTTTATTTCTCTCACTTTGAATATGGAGTACCTTCGTTTGATCGGTATTATTAGTTATTCATCTCTTTTATTTCTTATGTTTTGGTAATTATTTAAACTTTTATTAGAAAAGTTCTCGAAGTTCAAATTGGCGCCAATGTACGCTGCTTTGTAAAGAGTTGGCAGAATAAAAAAAACAGAGTAAAAAACCAGTTTTTTTTTTTTTTTTATCTGTTTTTATTTTCCTCTTTTTTTTTTTTTTTTTTTAAAAAATTTTTTTTCTCCCCCCTTTTCCCTCTTTTTTTCCCCCTTTTTTCCTCATTTTCCCGAATGCGAACCTAAGTAAAAAATTTCAGCCTTGTAGCTTACAAAATACGAAAGTTAGGTCTTTAAATTGGCTCCATCCCGCTCCCCTTTGCCCCCACACCCCCCTTTCCAAAGGGTAAAAAATTTCATTATGTCAATAAGAACTCACCTACCAAATTTCAACAGCTTGAAGGAATTGGAAGTTATGCCATGTTTAAAAACAAAAAGTTTGAGTCTCCCCACGGCCCCCTACGCCTCTGATGGACCCCAAAATTTAATAGAATGCATTGTCACCGGAGTTCTATCAGTGTTCCAAATTTCAGCGCTCTAGCTCATGTGGAAGTGTATGAAAAAGCTCGCCGCAGATTTGAGGATATATATATATATATATATCTATATATAGTCCGCCCAAAGCAAGTTAATATAAGGGTTATAAAAAAAACAATTATCGTGTACAAATTATTTGAAGCTTTATTTTATAAATCACTTCACTTTCAAAATAAAATCACAAAATTGTTTTTGGAATAATGAAGAAAAACGAGAGTAAATGAGTGGCTTCGGCTGGCTATTGAGCGTATGGAAAATTTTACTTTATTTTAAATCACGGATACATTTTTGGTGTTTGTTTTTGTTAATATTTTAAAAATGCGCACATATGATCACCACTAATAAATGTAACGCACCTTTTTTAATTTTGAAGCAGCAGCTTAGATGATGATAGTGATTGATGTGGAGGGCTTTTCTTCTCAGTTTCAAATTTGTTTGTTGTGGAGGTCTTTTCGTCTCCTTTGGAATGGATTCGGGATTGAAGGACCAATAATTGGGCGCAGGCCTTGCTCTTCTACGAACTATTCGATAGCTCTCGAAATCGTTTTCAAAAAAAGATAAAAAACAGAAAATTCGTTTGAAATTAGTTATCTTTTCTTTATTTTTGTATATATTTTCCTCAGAAAATCTTACCGGCTTTTCTTGGCTGTGGCGGCTGCTGCTTCGTATGGTATTCGGACGAGAGTGATAATTAAGTTTTTAAAAAGCCAAAAAGCCGTCGGCAAAACCGAAATCGCCATACTTGAAACAGTGGCGGTTGCTCGAATTGAGCAGAACTCTGAGGTGAAAAATCGGGTGGCGCTGGTATGTTAGCGGGACGTGATTGTGTGTTAGGTCGTTTTCCCTAGGTTCGTTTCGTAACATTGTAGGCGCTATTTGCGTTGCTTGTCGACTATCTGTCGTCCCGAAAGTAATTTCGGTTGCATTTTGACGCAACCTGTCGCGCTCCGCGTGCATTGAATCCCTAACAACTTGAGGCACCAGTCTAAGGATGGCCCTTTCAACTTCGATTAGCATGCTAGCCTGTGATTCACCTACTGAGGCGGTCACGTAATCTCTTAAGGTCAGACCGTGCTCATTGATTAAAGCACCGGGAGATAGCAGTTGTTGTATTTCGCTAGCGGGTTGTGTAGGGTTTCTGTAGGCTTCCCTAATGCTCTGAGCTGTCAGGCTACTATACACTGGCGAAGTGATAGTTGAGTCATTCGAATTCAAGGTATCCTCCTGATTATTCGGATTTCGAGGGACTGCTTGACTCGTTGAAGCATGCACCTGCGCTTCCGTTGTTTTAATTTTGAAAAAAAAACACCAATGACATGAAATTCGGAAAATCGTTGCTTTAGTTTCTCAGTGAAACCCACGGAATTCCTAATTGCATCAACAGGAAACGAAAACACAAAAAAAAATGTTAGAAAACTCTTAATGCCACCCGAAACCTTAAACCAAACCAACAATGTAATTACCAAAAGATACCGAAATTGTAAATAACCGGATATAAATTTATAGATTTAACTAAAACTAAATGGAAATTCAATTGAAGGAATGAATATTGAATGTAAAAAAACGCATATAAAAATGAACAAATTTAAGAAAATGATTAGAATTGAATTGAAAATATTGAATTGCAAGTAGACCTAATTTACACTATCAAAAAAAATGTAAATCCGAACGACTTGAATCCGAATGTAAATTGAATTCACAACCAAAAACTTTGGGTATCCAATGAAATTGTAAATTTTGATGGCAATTGTAAATCCAATCAAAAATCAAAAAAAAAATATGAAATACAAATACACAAATAAATTAAAGAATTTACAATCTAAATGTAAACCTAGGAACAAATTGTAATTTAAGCCTATATAAGATGTTTGATTGTAAATTTCCAGGAATTGTAATTAACATCAATGGAAAACAAACAAAAATGGTAACTGAAATTAGTTTTTAATTAAAAAAAAAATATGAAAAAAACTATAAAAATCAATTTAAACTAAATGTTATCAAAACAATTGTAAGCTTAAAACAAATTTTTAATTGAATCCTAAAACTAGTAAATTTTAATGAAATCCAAAAAAAAAAACTAAGAGGTTGCAATGTAAGATTATTGCCAATTTAACTTGAAAAAACCATTAGGTAACTTAACCTCGAACGTAACTACCAAAAACGATTGTAAATTCCGAACATAAATCCATAAAATTTAATAGTAAATTGTGTAGCAAATGTAAATATGGAAACTCCAATGTAAATTCAAATCCAAATGAAAACATAAACTCGAATTTAATTTGTATTTATTTTTATTTATACTCTTTTTGATTGTCTTAATTGTATTCAATTAGTTGTATGTACGCTTAGCAGCCAAACTAGATTAAAAGATCATAGCTGCATTAACCCATTCACGACGAGTGTTACCATATGGTAACGCTGATAGCGTTCCACGGTATATTCAATTAAAAAAATATTTGAACAAATATCACTAATCTGTTTTTTGATTTTAATAAAGCATGCTTAGATCTTTATTTTGATATATAACTCTAAGCAATCGCATCTCAGTAGCGACCGTTGCGGATGATTGAAAAGTAGTATTTTAAAAAAGTGGGAAAAAACAGCGAAATGGCGCGACCTTTCCGCTAAGAATATTTTTCAGTGTTACAAAAAGTTATATAATACGGATGTTTGTTTTCTATCATTTGAGGAGAATATCAATGTATAATAATATGTATTTCAAAAAATCTTTTATTACTTCGGTATTACTTTTTTATCACTTTGCATTTTGCTGTTACCATATGGGCACGCTCGTCACAACCCTAGTAAATTTAAATTTGTACTAAGAAATATTTTATTTTAGCTTTTTTCATAAAAAATTCTATATGTTTTATCTACAAATTGGTTTTAAAGTAAGAAAAATTAGCATAGCTTCTTGAGTGGATTTAGCCATATCCATATATGTCTGAATGTCATTCAGTATGTCCATCCTTCTGATTGGTAAGAAGATTGAAGCAAGCTAGGCGGTCCAAACTTTGGACTTAACTCCGCAGGTCCTAGAAGGAGTTGGTATTGCAAATGGGCTGAATTGGTCAACTGCCACGCCTACCTTCCATTCAAGTGAAAATCGTCTTTAGTAACAAATATAACCCAATTTCATGGCAATACCCCGATTACGACATGACATCATGATAGCTAGGTCATGCCGAGCTTATGAATGTAAAAATTCTACATCTAAAAAATGGAGCACATAGTGCTGTGAGTACCGTCGGTGGAATGAGCGGAAAGGTGTACGGCATATATAGATTCACTTCGACAGGCTGAAACTTACTCACTTGTTTTTTTTAGCAAATTTACATTACGATGAAGACATTTTGGCGAGCACAATTTTCCTCGATTTATCCGGCTGGAGAAGAAGATTAGGATTAAGATGACGGAGGTACTGCCGATGGTCTTCATCGAACAGCTCTTTTACAGCCATGTAAATTGTGTATGTCAAATGATGACGAGGACCTTTCTAATTTCAGTCCATATGAAGACATTTCTAATGTTATTGAAAACCTGAGCAGTATTATTGGTATACGGAATTATACATATTATATACAATGGCGGAGTGGCTCCAGGACACTTATCAAGAAAATCCTAGTTAAAAACTGAACTACTTTTCTAACTTTTTTCCTGGGTTCTATAAAGTTTTTTTTTTTGTATGCAAAAATGCGTGTTTTTTAAAAACAAACTACTTTGCTGAAGAATCTTTTCCAATCAAAACTTATCCTAAATTTATATAAATTTTGTTAAAAAAAAATATTTTGAAAAAAATTTTAAAATTAAAAAAAATGGTTGATTTAAATTTTTTTTACAAAATAAATGTTTACACATTGCCAAACTTTCAAAAATTAAAAAAAAAATAGTTATAAACAATAATATCTTAAATTAGGTAATTTTGCTAGGGTTGTGACGAGCGTTACCATATGGTAACGGGCAGATGTGGACAAACAGCAAGTGGCCCAAAAAAAAAAGTTTGGAATTCGTTTCTTAGGTCTTTTCTAGGTAATCCTGAAAAAATCTTGAAAAAATTCCTAATTTTTCGCTCTCGTCATTAATGGGTTAACATATAAGTGGCATAGTAGCTCAAACGAAATACTAAATCATCAAATTAAATTAGATATATAATTTTCTGAAAATCTAAAAATAGAATAAATAACACCAACCAAATAATCTAAGCTTATATAAACACTTATTAAACAAATACCTACTACAGCAACAAAAATC
This sequence comes from Heteromyza rotundicornis, assembly GCA_951394025.1. Classification (NCBI taxonomy): domain Eukaryota; kingdom Metazoa; phylum Arthropoda; class Insecta; order Diptera; family Heleomyzidae; genus Heteromyza; species Heteromyza rotundicornis. The sequence goes on from OX596011.1 coordinate 45,939,976, forward strand.
AAAAACAAAATCAAATTTTGTAATTTTAAAATTTTAAAATTTTTTTAGAGTTTTTAATTTTTTTTTTAAAGTGAAAACAAATGTAAAATTGAATAAATTAATAAATTAAATTTCGAAACCCAAAACTATATAATTTTTTTATTGACTTTGCCAACAAAAAAATAAAGAAGAAATTGAAAAAAATGAGACATGAACGATGGATTTTGTTGCCATCTTGTAGCATGTTGTCGAGCTAGCTTGTACTAGCTGTTCAATGCCTTAAGCAACTGTGGCTGTGGCCTTAGAAATACCACTTTTGAATTTTTTTGAATTTTTCACAAAAAAAACACACAATGTCTTTCGACCACAGCTCACTTAACTGACTCGACGTAGTCTTTGGTTGTATTTGCTGCTGCCGCTAAAATGTTTGCACTTCCAGTTTGCCAAACACTTGCCGAACATACACGTAAAAAAACTACAAATTCTACACCAAACAGACTACCGTTTAACACTCTGTTACAGACAAAAAAAAAATTTACAGAAACTATAAACACAAATTTCGGGAAACAACCGTGGCCGCAGGCAAGTGCCGCTAATGTTCTGGGGTTCTATTGACCTCAACGAACACGTCATAGCTCCTCGGTCATTTGCCAAATTCTTTGTCCCTTTTGGTCGCCTGAACATTTGCCCGTACTCCATCGCAAACACGACATGGTATGGACTTCAGGAGTCCATTTATCCGGGACGAATGATGGTACCTATGAAATGTTTGGGCGAGCAAAAGTGTTCGGAGCCGAAAACATAAAAAAAACCAAAAATTCAAGCTCCATGGTTGGGCGCCATTTTGTGACAACTCACTGGTGGTGGAAATAGAGGAGCGGAGTCTCGGCACGCTTGCTTTGCGCGGCTGAGCTCGCCGGAGTCGCAGGGTCTTATTTTGCTCCAAGTGAGCCACAAAAACATTTTTAAATTTGGAACTTCGTGTCTTGAGAAACACATGGGAAAATTGGAAATGAAGATTGAAAGTTAATTGGGGTGATAGATAGAGAGAGGGATAGGGAGAAACCGAGTGCCATCAGATGGCAATGTTCCCATTAGTCGGTCATCCGACCACCGATAACGTTTTTTTTTTTTGCCATATCTCTAAAAATCAATTTTCGAAAACACCCCTGTTCTGTTCCTTCTTCTCTTATTTGCGGCTAATCAGCCTCGCAATTTTTCTTAGAACATGTCTTTTTATTTTTCCCTTTTTTGTTTAAGCAAATTTAAAATACTAGTATAATTTCCTTTTACTTTTTTTTTTACCTTTTTAGGATGCAGCTCATGGTGATTATGGGAACTTTGGATGGTGATGACTGCAACGATGGACGGTGACGACGGCAACGACGGACGGTGACAACGGACTTTTTTTTTTAACTTTCTTTTAATTTTTAAAATTTGCTTGTGCAAACCATAATTTATATTTATTTAACTTTTTTTCGCTTTCTTTATTTTAAGCACGACCGGTTGCTTTGGCTGATTAAATTGAGTGTCTTAAATTTTCTGCCGATCATCCTCTCGATCCGTCTCCAATTTCCACCTTCCTTACATCCTCCTTTTTTCCTCTCCTTTTGTCTTCTGGGTGGCCAATTTTGTCGATGACCGATAGCGAGCGAGCCCTTGCAGACTTGCCATGCCTATCTGACAAACAGCTGTTCACTTCGATAATAGATGGAAAAAAAAGGAGACGGCAGTGATTGAGGGATTCAGGATGGGGGGAAACATTCAATCCCAAGGCCCAAGGTAAGTTTTTATTTTGTTAATCGTATAATTATCTCATGATTTACAGGTGGCCGTCACAAATGTAAACCAATTTCTTTCCATGACTAGCAAAATGCTTATAAGAATCTTTTTCTTGATGTGCTAGGATACAAATTGTTAAATAAATAAAATAAAAATAAATAAATAAAAGTAATGGTTCTGTTCGAAATACGTATCGCGCACTATGTTCATTTTACGGTCAACATAATCTTCCATCAGAGCAATTAGTTTTGTTTGTTTCTGGACGGGAATGCCAGGAATCCTCAGCTGGTGTAGTGGAGCTGGCCTCTGGGAAAAGCTGCAACGATTGAGTGGCGCTTGGCCGGAATCCTCAAATGGATGTAGTTGTTGGCAGCCTTTGAAAAAAGCTGCAATGATTGAGTGGCGCTTGGCCGGCGGGAAACTGCAATTTTGGTCGCTCTCAAATAAAAACACTTTCGCGTTTTAACAACGTTATAAAAACTTTTCTTTATTTAATATAAACTGAATTAATGCGAACTGAACTAATTACATCGAGATATAAAACGCAAGTGGCAAGTGTTTCGCCAAAAAGTTAAAGCACGGATTCGACAATTAACTTTGTTGCAAAACTTCCCTTTCGACCACGAATCGTAACAGGGTGCCACTGATAAAAAAATATATAAGCTACCTCAATATGAATGCTAAGGCGAAACCCCACGCAAAACTACAATGCGTCGCGCGTCATACGTTTTGCGTGTGGAGTAACTTCACACCAACATTCATACAAAGGCAGCCCATATTCCATCATGTGCAGCACCCTGCACCAACTCGGGGCTGAAAGGAAAGAAAAAGAGATCAAAAAGAAAAATATGTAATTAAATGAATAAATGGGTTTAGCCATCGCGGCCGCCATGCACTAGTGCATTAGAGGACATCCTTCAATTGCGTCAGCGCCAAAATCGCCGCCGCTAGAAGTTTTTTGATTGCTGCCCACGATAGTGACGGGTCTGCACACCCTCGTGTGAAACACGAAGGTTTTTGCGGCTCTTGGGATTCGAGGCCACCGACCTCGAACGGCGTGCTGGATGATTTTTTCGTTGACGCTCTCTGGCGCGGCGCCCGTCGGACTGGTCGCTGGACTTCGAGCGATTCCTGCTCCCGCGATTCTAACCCGTGGTCTGAGGTTGGTATAGCAGAGTGTGGTGTTCTCCTTTACACTCCAGACAGCTGCCTGAGGAGTCGCACTCCACCGTGTTGTGGGAAAGCGCCAGGCAATTTCGGCAGTGACCGTGGATCCGCGCCGCGTCGCTGCGTTGGCTGGGATTCATCGCCAGAAAACTCCGGAAAATTTGGTGGGGCATGGTTCCGATCGCTTAAAGCGCATGGAAATGCCGATTTCTTGGTTGTCGATGAAGTCCTGTGAAGAAAGGAAACATAATTTATTAAGAAAGAGGGACATAAAGAAGGCAGAGATGGCCTTTTATAGATCTGAAATATAAGAGGATATTTTATATATATGTCATGGTTCCATGCGAGTGGCAAAACACACAACTTGACGATAGCCGTTTCAGCACCCCTGTCCTGGTGTTGACATCGGCTACCCGGATGTGATCATCTTGTCCACGGTACAGCTTGGTGATTCGTCCAAGCCGCCACTCGTTTGGGGGAGTAAGTCATCTTTGATGACCACGAATTGGCCCTCTTCCAGCTCCTTTTGTGGGTGTTGACATTTGTACCTTTTTTGAAGCTCCTTGAGGTACTCATCCTTCCATCGTCTACTAAACTGGTGATGTAGGGCATTCAGTTTTTCCCATCGATTAATGAGGGAGATGTCTTCACTGTCGGGCTCGGGCATGGCTAGGAGGGGAGCGCCTCGCAGAAAACTCCTCGAAATTGAACTTATGAGCTCCTGCAGTTTTCTTTAAATGAATTTTAAAGCATTTTACTGCAGACTCCCACAGTCCACCCATGTGAGGAGCAGTGGGTGGAATGAACACCCAGTCAATACCTTGAGAAGAATATTGACTCAGAATGTCCTGGGAGACTTCGTTGGAGGATTTGAGAAATTCTCTGCTAATGGCTCTTTGAGCGCCTTTAAATGTCTTGCCATTATCAGTCATTATTTTATTCGGTAACCCCCTTCGGCCTACGAATCTGGCAAATGCCGCACGGAATGCTTCTGTTGTGAGATCAGAGCATAATTCCAAATGTATGGCTTTTGTCAAAAAGCACACAAATACGGCGACATAACCTTTGAGAAAAGTTGATGTCCTAAGCGAGGATGCTTTAATCTGAAAGGGTCCTGCGAAATCGATACCAGTGGTCGAGAAGGGCAACGATAAGTTACATCGCTCAGGCGGAAGAGCTGCCATTATCTGCGATCGAACCTTTTGTTTGTAAATCGTACAAACTTTACACATAACTATGCATTTTTTGACATGAGATCTTAACCGAGGAATATAAAATTCCTGACGAACCATTCGGAACAAGAGCCTTTGCTCAGCGTGTAACAGAAGAATATGGAAAATATCGAGAATAAGAGGAAAATCGATCCAGAATATCAGTGGGCTCTGCGACAGATAGAAAAGTGTCTATCTTCCTTTGCTCTGGAGGTGCTTGGCATGTGATTGGGGTATTTGGCCAGGCTTCTTCTGAGAGTTGAAGCCATTTCGGGCCACTCCACCACAGAGAATCTGAAGCAAGGTCTTGGGGCTTACTCCACGGGTTCCTAAATCTGCTGGGTTATCGCCGCCTGCAACATGACGCCAAGTGGCGTTGCCAATGTTACCAATGATTTGAGACGTCCGATTGGCAACATACGTCTTCCACTCATGTGGTGGTTTTTCCAGCCAGGCAAGCACGATCTGAGAATCGAGATTGGATCAAACAACTTTCATGAGACTGGAGAGGAGAACTGCGCCACATAGTTCCAAACGCGGAAGACTTCCTTTCTGCAACGGCGCAACTTTGGTCTTCGCGACCAAGAGGTGACATGAAATGTTATTAGTGATGTCCAAACTGCGTATGTACACTGCAGCACAATACGCCTTTTCGGAGGCATCACGAAACCCGTGAAGTTGTATCTGAATCACAGGAGAGAATTTTATCCATGGCGGGATTAGGATATTGGTTAAGTGGGGGAGATCCTCCAGAAATTGATCCCAGTTGAAAAGTGATCCGGGTTTAACACACTCATCCCAATCGGTTCCTTCCAATCATAACTCTTGCAAGAGAATTTTGGCTCTAATCATTATTGGCGAGAGCCATCCTGCCGGGTCAAAAAGTTTCGCAACAGCAGAGAGAATCTGTCTTTTTGTGACCGTTTGGGACTGAGAGACAGGTTGGATTGTATCGGTCACCGTATTCCAGCATATACCCAGAGTTTTAGTGGAACTGATACTTTCAAACTTTAGAAAATTGGAATCGAGTAAATCAGCTGTAGGAATATTCTCTCAAATTTTTGGGTTATTTGCTGTGATTTTTCTTAGAGGAAATCCTGCGGAATCTAGGGCATTAGTGACTTGAGAAAGAGATTCAGTTTAATTGTGCAAATTTTTCCCCCATTTTCCATAAAAAATTTTCAACTCCCGTTTGAAAATAAAATTTTCCAATTTTGCTCGAATTTAATTGTACATTTTAATAAAATTTTCTCCGTTTTCCATAAAAACTTTTCAAATCTCTTGTGAAAAGAACATTTCTCAATTTAATTCGAATTTCAATTGTGCATTATACAAATTTCTTCTATTTGTCTACATAAAGTTTTCACCTACAGTTGGAAAATAAAATTTGCTAATTTCATTCTATTTTTATTAGACATTTGAACAAAATTTTCCCCCGTTTTCCATATAAAATTTTCAAATCCCGTTTGAAAATAAAAGTTTAAAATAAATTGTGCACCTTCATTTTGGTTTTGGAATATACATATAGAAAACGTTTATATACTCTGTATTGCGCCAAATAGTATATACACAACGACCGGTAACTCGTTCCGGTATTATTTGGCATATATATATAAACAGAGGTTAACAAACTGTACCCAAATATATAGGTAATTCTCCTTAAACAATAAATTAACATACATATTTGCGATTATATATAAAAAATGTTAATAATCCTACTACATTTTTTTTTTTTTTTTTTTTTTTTAATTTTTTTTGAAAAATAAAATTTACTCTTCGTTTAATAAAGAATGGCTCCATATTTGCGTTTATATATAAAAATTTGTATAACCCATTTACATATTTTTATCATATTTTTTTTTTAAATTTCTTTTGAAAAATAAAATTTACTCTTCGTTTAATAAAGAATTTTTCCAATAAATTGGCTACATATTTGCGTTTGTATAGCCCATTTACATATTTTTATCGTATTTATTTTTCAAATTTCTTTTAAAAAATAAAATTTACTCTTCGTTTAATAAAGAATTTTTCCAATAAATTGGCTATTATATTTGCGTTTATATATAAAAGTTTGTATAACCCATTTACATATTTTTATCATATTTTTTCAAATTTCTTTTGAAAAATAAAATTTACTCTTCGTTGAATAGAAAAGTCCAATTGTAAGTTGGACTATCTTACTAAACCGAAATATAATTAAAAAGATTATTGTTTTCGTGTTAACGTTATAATCTTTATTGGGTGAAAGAATATATCGCGCGAGATGGCGATCTGCACAGAGAAGTGCTTTGTGAGAAAGTTAAAATGAGAGTAAATGACAAAAACACCAAAGATAAAAGACTGACCCTTTACATATTAGTAGAAGCAAAGTCTCCACTTAGGGTTGCCGAAAGTAACAAACAAGAGGTATGATATTTAAATAGTTAACAGGTAAGTATTTAAGGTAAGTATAATAAGGTAAGTACAATAAGGTAAGTAGAATAGGGTAAGTACAATAAGGTAAGTAGAATAGGATAAGCATAATAATATTTGATGGTAATAATTCGCAAAAATGTTCTATTGGAAGCGCTGTAGCTGAGCACCTCAGCTGCTGGCTAAAGTCGCTTAAACAAGTTTGAATAACTATAGAGCCATGATTTCCTCAATTGAACAACCATTATGTGCAGGAGCTGTGGCTTCAACAAGACGGCGGAACATGTCACACAGCTCGTGCCACAATTGATTTACTGAAGGAAACGTTTGGTAACCGCATAATTTCACGTTCCGGACCCGTGGCCTCCAAGATCGTGCGATTCAAAGCCGATAGAATACTTTCTGTGGGAGATATGTGAAGTCGGTAGTCTACGCCGATAAGCCCGAAACGATCGACCACTTGGAGGACAACATTCGCCCCGTTATTGCCGATATATGGCCACAAATGTTAGAAAAAGTGGCAAATTGGACCTCCAGATTAGATTACGCCCGAGCCAGCCGTAGCGGTCATATGCCAGAAATCATATTTAAATTATAATGCCAAAAGATTATATTTTGAAAAAAGTCAATGTTGATGAATCAACAGAATTGACAACTTGGCTTTGGCTGCATATTTGCTGATATCAACGAGTCGACATATTTGCTGATATCAACGAAAGACGAGCAGTGAACACCTTGGCTGTACGACGTTCGTTCAACTTTGCAGCCAAAAATGCCATAGTCTGCATAAATTGCAATGCAAACAGATTATGCAATTTTTGTTCTCACGCTATGCTGAAGCATAGCAGGATCAAGTTGCAATTTCTGTTTGCATAACTGTTGCGAAGTCAGGCAGTATTGGCCTTGACTTAAAATTAGCTTAATAATCATTATTCTAGTATTTATGAAATGTTTTTATCAAATAAAATTCAGTTACAAAAATTAGCTCATCGTACATTGTACACAATGTACACATGGTCCTTCGAACCTAAAATTTGAGGCAGAGACTTATCAAAGGTCTACAAAAACAGCAGTTTTCCTTTAGTTTCCTCCACCAAGGGCAGGAAACTTGAATAAAGGTTTTACATAATAAAGGCGTAAATCACGGCCAGACAGTGGTTTAAGCGCCCCGAAGCTTTGATATCGGTACAGTGTTAAAACCAAAAAATTTTTTAAAATCATCTTTAAAAAAAAAGGAAAAAACCATGGAACAGTTCAATCAGCTGATTGACAACCAACTGGAGTTGGAGGCCGACATCCCAAAATTATGGAATAATTATAAAAAAGACGGCGAGCACTGGCGCACAATTCACTATTTGCAAAAACGGCTGAAGGCGTTGGAAGCTGACTGGAGCAACTTTGAAGTCAACAACAACAGTTTGACTGATATGAAGGAACAGCACGAAGATCATGCTTACTTCACCAACAACTTTTTTGAGCAGCTAAAGAAGAAATATCTGGAGATAAAGTCAACATGGAAAAGAGAGTTAAAAGTGCGCCAAGATGACGTTGATAAGTCAGGCACGGAAGAAACGAAAACAAATCCAGCTTCAACAAGCAAGGGACAAACCAAAGGTACAAAAGGAAGCGTTTCACCAACAATACCAACGTCAATGAGGACAGATGGTTCAGCTGAAGATAAACGTTTTAAGCGGTTGACCTTACTCAACAACAAATTAGTACGCATCATAGAAAGCGTCGATTTGAGTAAGGGATTAAGTGTATTAAAGTTTAAAGCTGAGCAACTCAAAGACTGTTGGACTAATATAGTCACGCTAAGCGAAGACCTTATGTGCGAAAATTTCGAGTATCTAAACGAGGAAATTTCCGAATTGGAGGATGGATACCAGGAAGCGTACATTCAACTGCAAGAGGCAATTGAAATGAACTCATCTTCAGTACAAGGGCGTTCAACCAGCAGAGCTGTTCCTTTGCCACCAATAGCAATTCCAGTATTTAACGGAAAATACGACGAATGGACAACCTTTTGGGAGCTGTTCGATCGATTAATACACCAAAATGGAAACTTGAGCGACATTGAAAAAATGCAGTATCTGAAAATCAACGTACGAGGCGAAGCTGCAAGGCTAATGAGCCATTTGTCATCAACGTCCGACAACTATAAAACCGCCATTCAGTTGCTGAACAAAAGATTCCAAAATCCTGCAGCTCTGGTCAACAATTACATCCAAAAATTGATGAACCTAAAGGCAGTGCGAAGTGAAAATGCACACGATCTGAAAACGCTAATGGATGCATCAACGGAAATATTGTACGGCATCAGCAACCTGAAGGTAGATGTCTCATCTTGGGATCCACTAGTCATCCAGCTATTGGCACCAAAACTCGACAATGAAACCAGAAAATTGTATCAACAGTCGCGTGGATCTTCAACAGAAATCCCTAAGTTGAGCCAGCTGTTCGAGTTCATTGAAGCCAGATTTAGAGGGCTTGAGCACAGTAGGGAGAACATTCGTGACAATAAGGAAAAGGCAGCCGTAAGCACCAAAAGCGACTTGGCAACAGTAGCTACGGTAAAATGTGTCGTCTGTGGAGAAAGCCTTCAAATTTTCCAGTGCAAACAATTTGTGGGCATGCCAGTGCAGGAACGTCGTGAAAAGGTTCAGCGCGCCCATTTGTGTTTCAATTGTCTCAAAGGTGGACATGCGGTGAAAGATTGCTCAATTCATTACTTCATGTCAGTAAAACAGGGCCAAAAGCACCATCAGCCAAGACCAACGACGGGGCCAACTCGAATCTGACAGAGAACTTAACAGAAGTAGCAACATCATGCAGTGATGATCAAAAACGAACTGTTCTGCTGGCAACTGTCATGGTAAATATCTGCGTCAGAGGGCAAACCAAACCGGTAAGGGTACTCGACCAAGGGTCACAATCATGCATTGTGACGGAACAACTAGCAAAAAGCCTAAAGATATCATTTACGAAGTACGAAACGAAAGTCCAAGGAGTTAATGGTCAATCTTCAAAGGTAATGGCAAAGTGCAAATTTACAGTTGAATCCATACCTGATGACAGACTAAGCTGTCAAATCGAGGCGATCGTAATGCCGATGATTACATCAAAGCTACCAAGCAAAAAATTCAGTGCAAAGGACTGGACGCACATTAAGGGCTTACAATTAGCAGACCCGTGGTATACAGAGCCAAGGGAAATAGGGCTACTGATAGGATCAAATATTCTACCAGAGATCATTGGATGTCGACTTATCAAGGGTCCTATTAACACTCCAATGGCTCAGAACACCATGTTTGGGTGGCTCTTATCAGGACCATTATTGACGTCATCCATATCGGACCACCAAGTTTCTAAGGTACAGGAAATAACATCATGCGTTAGCATCTGCAGTGATGACGACGACTTAAAGAAGTTTTGGGAGTTGGAAGAAGTACCAACAGCAAATCTGAAAACAGATGATGAACGAGAATGTGAAAGCAATTACCAGTCTACCCACAGCAGAGATGAAACAGGGCGATACATAGTGAAATTGCCGCTTAAGCAGGATCGATCGTGTCTTGATGATTCTAGAAAAATGGCACTAAAACGATTCCTCATGCTGGAGCAACGATTTGCGAAAAATACTACGCTGCGCCAGGAATATGTCAAGTTCATCCAGGAAAATATAAGACTAGGGCACATGGAAGAAGCAAGCATGATGACAACAGGAAAATCATACTATTTACCTCATCATGCCGTCATTAAAAAGACAGCACAACAACACAACTTCGCGTTGTACTCGACGCATCAGCGAAAACCACTTCAGGCGAATCATTAAACAGCATAATGATGATAGGTCCCACACTTCAAAAGGACTTATTGCTGCTGCTACTACAATGGCGCATGTTTCCAGTAGTCTTTACTGCTGACATAGAAAAAATGTACCGTCAGATTGTAGTACATCCAAATGACAGGGATTTGCAGCGAATTTTTTTGAGAATGAACCCTAAGGAGCCTATCAAGGAGTACACATTAAACACAGTCTCATATGGAACAGCGTCAGCACCGTTTCTCGCCATCAAAACGTTGGTACAATTAGCAGAAGACGAAAAACGGAATTATCCATTGGCATGTGATACACTATCCAAACGATTTTACGTAGATGACTGTTTGGGTGGTTCAAACTCGATTGAAGAATGTAAAAAACTACAACAGGAGTTAATACAACTACTTCATAAAGGTGGCTTCAAACTAAGAAAATAGACATCAAATCAACCAGAAGTTTTGCAGTCAATCTCCAAGGAGGACATTGAATTAAATTCAGATATCGATTTCGACAACGACAAGACGATCAAAATTTTAGGCATTAAATGGAGTCCTAGCACAGATCAATTTGAATTGAATTTAATTGTACATTTTAATAAAATTTTCTCCGTTTTCCATAAAAACTTTTCAAATCTCTTGTGAAAAGAACATTTCTCAATTTAATTCGAATTTCAATTGTGCATTATACAAATTTCTTCTATTTGTCTACATAAAGTTTTCACCTACAGTTGGAAAATAAAATTTGCTAATTTCATTCTATTTTTATTAGACATTTGAACAAAATTTTCCCCCGTTTTCCATATAAAATTTTCAAATCCCGTTTGAAAATAAAAGTTTAAAATAAATTGTGCACCTTCATTTTGGTTTTGGAATATACATATAGAAAACGTTTATATACTCTGTATTGCGCCAAATAGTATATACACAACGACCGGTAACTCGTTCCGGTATTATTTGGCATATATATATAAACAGAGGTTAACAAACTGTACCCAAATATATAGGTAATTCTCCTTAAACAATAAATTAACATACATATTTGCGATTATATATAAAAAATGTTAATAATCCTACTACATTTTTTTTTTTTTTTTTTTTTTTTAATTTTTTTTGAAAAATAAAATTTACTCTTCGTTTAATAAAGAATGGCTCCATATTTGCGTTTATATATAAAAATTTGTATAACCCATTTACATATTTTTATCATATTTTTTTTTTAAATTTCTTTTGAAAAATAAAATTTACTCTTCGTTTAATAAAGAATTTTTCCAATAAATTGGCTACATATTTGCGTTTGTATAGCCCATTTACATATTTTTATCGTATTTATTTTTCAAATTTCTTTTAAAAAATAAAATTTACTCTTCGTTTAATAAAGAATTTTTCCAATAAATTGGCTATTATATTTGCGTTTATATATAAAAGTTTGTATAACCCATTTACATATTTTTATCATATTTTTTCAAATTTCTTTTGAAAAATAAAATTTACTCTTCGTTGAATAGAAAAGTCCAATTGTAAGTTGGACTATCTTACTAAACCGAAATATAATTAAAAAGATTATTGTTTTCGTGTTAACGTTATAATCTTTATTGGGTGAAAGAATATATCGCGCGAGATGGCGATCTGCACAGAGAAGTGCTTTGTGAGAAAGTTAAAATGAGAGTAAATGACAAAAACACCAAAGATAAAAGACTGACCCTTTACATATTAGTAGAAGCAAAGTCTCCACTTAGGGTTGCCGAAAGTAACAAACAAGAGGTATGATATTTAAATAGTTAACAGGTAAGTATTTAAGGTAAGTATAATAAGGTAAGTACAATAAGGTAAGTAGAATAGGGTAAGTACAATAAGGTAAGTAGAATAGGATAAGCATAATAATATTTGATGGTAATAATTCGCAAAAATGTTCTATTGGAAGCGCTGTAGCTGAGCACCTCAGCTGCTGGCTAAAGTCGCTTAAACAAGTTTGAATAACTATAGAGCCATGATTTCCTCAATTGAACAACCATTATGTGCAGGAGCTGTGGCTTCAACAAGACGGCGGAACATGTCACACAGCTCGTGCCACAATTGATTTACTGAAGGAAACGTTTGGTAACCGCATAATTTCACGTTCCGGACCCGTGGCCTCCAAGATCGTGCGATTCAAAGCCGATAGAATACTTTCTGTGGGAGATATGTGAAGTCGGTAGTCTACGCCGATAAGCCCGAAACGATCGACCACTTGGAGGACAACATTCGCCCCGTTATTGCCGATATATGGCCACAAATGTTAGAAAAAGTGGCAAATTGGACCTCCAGATTAGATTACGCCCGAGCCAGCCGTAGCGGTCATATGCCAGAAATCATATTTAAATTATAATGCCAAAAGATTATATTTTGAAAAAAGTCAATGTTGATGAATCAACAGAATTGACAACTTGGCTTTGGCTGCATATTTGCTGATATCAACGAGTCGACATATTTGCTGATATCAACGAAAGACGAGCAGTGAACACCTTGGCTGTACGACGTTCGTTCAACTTTGCAGCCAAAAATGCCATAGTCTGCATAAATTGCAATGCAAACAGATTATGCAATTTTTGTTCTCACGCTATGCTGAAGCATAGCAGGATCAAGTTGCAATTTCTGTTTGCATAACTGTTGCGAAGTCAGGCAGTATTGGCCTTGACTTAAAATTAGCTTAATAATCATTATTCTAGTATTTATGAAATGTTTTTATCAAATAAAATTCAGTTACAAAAATTAGCTCATCGTACATTGTACACAATGTACACATGGTCCTTCGAACCTAAAATTTGAGGCAGAGACTTATCAAAGGTCTACAAAAACAGCAGTTTTCCTTTAGTTTCCTCCACCAAGGGCAGGAAACTTGAATAAAGGTTTTACATAATAAAGGCGTAAATCACGGCCAGACAGTGGTTTAAGCGTCCCGAAGCTTTGATATCGGTACAGTGTTAAAACCAAAAAATTTTTTAAAATCATCTTTAAAAAAAAAGGAAAAAACCATGGAACAGTTCAATCAGCTGATTGACAACCAACTGGAGTTGGAGGCCGACATCCCAAAATTATGGAATAATTATAAAAAAGACGGCGAGCACTGGCGCACAATTCACTATTTGCAAAAACGGCTGAAGGCGTTGGAAGCTGACTGGAGCAACTTTGAAGTCAACAACAACAGTTTGACTGATATGAAGGAACAGCACGAAGATCATGCTTACTTCACCAACAACTTTTTTGAGCAGCTAAAGAAGAAATATCTGGAGATAAAGTCAACATGGAAAAGAGAGTTAAAAGTGCGCCAAGATGACGTTGATAAGTCAGGCACGGAAGAAACGAAAACAAATCCAGCTTCAACAAGCAAGGGACAAACCAAAGGTACAAAAGGAAGCGTTTCACCAACAATACCAACGTCAATGAGGACAGATGGTTCAGCTGAAGATAAACGTTTTAAGCGGTTGACCTTACTCAACAACAAATTAGTACGCATCATAGAAAGCGTCGATTTGAGTAAGGGATTAAGTGTATTAAAGTTTAAAGCTGAGCAACTCAAAGACTGTTGGACTAATATAGTCACGCTAAGCGAAGACCTTATGTGCGAAAATTTCGAGTATCTAAACGAGGAAATTTCCGAATTGGAGGATGGATACCAGGAAGCGTACATTCAACTGCAAGAGGCAATTGAAATGAACTCATCTTCAGTACAAGGGCGTTCAACCAGCAGAGCTGTTCCTTTGCCACCAATAGCAATTCCAGTATTTAACGGAAAATACGACGAATGGACAACCTTTTGGGAGCTGTTCGATCGATTAATACACCAAAATGGAAACTTGAGCGACATTGAAAAAATGCAGTATCTGAAAATCAACGTACGAGGCGAAGCTGCAAGGCTAATGAGCCATTTGTCATCAACGTCCGACAACTATAAAACCGCCATTCAGTTGCTGAACAAAAGATTCCAAAATCCTGCAGCTCTGGTCAACAATTACATCCAAAAATTGATGAACCTAAAGGCAGTGCGAAGTGAAAATGCACACGATCTGAAAACGCTAATGGATGCATCAACGGAAATATTGTACGGCATCAGCAACCTGAAGGTAGATGTCTCATCTTGGGATCCACTAGTCATCCAGCTATTGGCACCAAAACTCGACAATGAAACCAGAAAATTGTATCAACAGTCGCGTGGATCTTCAACAGAAATCCCTAAGTTGAGCCAGCTGTTCGAGTTCATTGAAGCCAGATTTAGAGGGCTTGAGCACAGTAGGGAGAACATTCGTGACAATAAGGAAAAGGCAGCCGTAAGCACCAAAAGCGACTTGGCAACAGTAGCTACGGTAAAATGTGTCGTCTGTGGAGAAAGCCTTCAAATTTTCCAGTGCAAACAATTTGTGGGCATGCCAGTGCAGGAACGTCGTGAAAAGGTTCAGCGCGCCCATTTGTGTTTCAATTGTCTCAAAGGTGGACATGCGGTGAAAGATTGCTCAATTCATTACTTCATGTCAGTAAAACAGGGCCAAAAGCACCATCAGCCAAGACCAACGACGGGGCCAACTCGAATCTGACAGAGAACTTAACAGAAGTAGCAACATCATGCAGTGATGATCAAAAACGAACTGTTCTGCTGGCAACTGTCATGGTAAATATCTGCGTCAGAGGGCAAACCAAACCGGTAAGGGTACTCGACCAAGGGTCACAATCATGCATTGTGACGGAACAACTAGCAAAAAGCCTAAAGATATCATTTACGAAGTACGAAACGAAAGTCCAAGGAGTTAATGGTCAATCTTCAAAGGTAATGGCAAAGTGCAAATTTACAGTTGAATCCATACCTGATGACAGACTAAGCTGTCAAATCGAGGCGATCGTAATGCCGATGATTACATCAAAGCTACCAAGCAAAAAATTCAGTGCAAAGGACTGGACGCACATTAAGGGCTTACAATTAGCAGACCCGTGGTATACAGAGCCAAGGGAAATAGGGCTACTGATAGGATCAAATATTCTACCAGAGATCATTGGATGTCGACTTATCAAGGGTCCTATTAACACTCCAATGGCTCAGAACACCATGTTTGGGTGGCTCTTATCAGGACCATTATTGACGTCATCCATATCGGACCACCAAGTTTCTAAGGTACAGGAAATAACATCATGCGTTAGCATCTGCAGTGATGACGACGACTTAAAGAAGTTTTGGGAGTTGGAAGAAGTACCAACAGCAAATCTGAAAACAGATGATGAACGAGAATGTGAAAGCAATTACCAGTCTACCCACAGCAGAGATGAAACAGGGCGATACATAGTGAAATTGCCGCTTAAGCAGGATCGATCGTGTCTTGATGATTCTAGAAAAATGGCACTAAAACGATTCCTCATGCTGGAGCAACGATTTGCGAAAAATACTACGCTGCGCCAGGAATATGTCAAGTTCATCCAGGAAAATATAAGACTAGGGCACATGGAAGAAGCAAGCATGATGACAACAGGAAAATCATACTATTTACCTCATCATGCCGTCATTAAAAAGACAGCACAACAACACAACTTCGCGTTGTACTCGACGCATCAGCGAAAACCACTTCAGGCGAATCATTAAACAGCATAATGATGATAGGTCCCACACTTCAAAAGGACTTATTGCTGCTGCTACTACAATGGCGCATGTTTCCAGTAGTCTTTACTGCTGACATAGAAAAAATGTACCGTCAGATTGTAGTACATCCAAATGACAGGGATTTGCAGCGAATTTTTTTGAGAATGAACCCTAAGGAGCCTATCAAGGAGTACACATTAAACACAGTCTCATATGGAACAGCGTCAGCACCGTTTCTCGCCATCAAAACGTTGGTACAATTAGCAGAAGACGAAAAACGGAATTATCCATTGGCATGTGATACACTATCCAAACGATTTTACGTAGATGACTGTTTGGGTGGTTCAAACTCGATTGAAGAATGTAAAAAACTACAACAGGAGTTAATACAACTACTTCATAAAGGTGGCTTCAAACTAAGAAAATAGACATCAAATCAACCAGAAGTTTTGCAGTCAATCTCCAAGGAGGACATTGAATTAAATTCAGATATCGATTTCGACAACGACAAGACGATCAAAATTTTAGGCATTAAATGGAGTCCTAGCACAGATCAATTTGAATTGAATTTAATTGTACATTTTAATAAAATTTTCTCCGTTTTCCATAAAAACTTTTCAAATCTCTTGTGAAAAGAACATTTCTCAATTTAATTCGAATTTCAATTGTGCATTATACAAATTTCTTCTATTTGTCTACATAAAGTTTTCACCTACAGTTGGAAAATAAAATTTGCTAATTTCATTCTATTTTTATTAGACATTTGAACAAAATTTTCCCCCGTTTTCCATATAAAATTTTCAAATCCCGTTTGAAAATAAAAGTTTAAAATAAATTGTGCACCTTCATTTTGGTTTTGGAATATACATATAGAAAACGTTTATATACTCTGTATTGCGCCAAATAGTATATACACAACGACCGGTAACTCGTTCCGGTATTATTTGGCATATATATATAAACAGAGGTTAACAAACTGTACCCAAAAATTTCTTTTGAAAAATAAAATTTACTCTTCGTTGAATAGAAAAGTCCAATTGTAAGTTGGACTATCTTACTAAACCGAAATATAATTAAAAAGATTATTGTTTTCGTGTTAACGTTATAATCTTTATTGGGTGAAAGAATATATCGCGCGAGATGGCGATCTGCACAGAGAAGTGCTTTGTGAGAAAGTTGAAATGAGAGTAAATGACAAAAGCACCAAAGATAAAAGACTGACCCTTTACATATTAGTAGAAGCAAAGTCTCCACTTAGGGTTGCCGAAAGTAACAAACAAAAGGTATGATATTTAAATAGTTAACAGGTAAGTATTTAAGGTAAGTATAATAAGGTAAGTACAATAAGGTAAGTAGAATAGGGTAAGTACAATAAGGTAAGTAGAATAGGATAAGCATAATAATATTTGATGGTAATAATTCGCAAAAATGTTTTGTTCGGTTGTGCAGCATCTGTGAAGTAAAATGATATACTTTAGAATTGGAAAAGTATAGTAGGCATAATGTCTGAGTGATATATATGTAAAAAGGGATCTTTTGTTAGCTGATGTTCTAAGAATAACTTAGAGTACAATTTTGTAATCGGGTATTTAAAAACATCCAGACATCGGCAGGGCGAATATTGTTGTTGCGTTCATTGAGGATGGCATCACTCCATTGCAATGTAGGAAATCGTTTTGGTTGTACTCCAGGAGCGTAGCGCCTTGTTGAATTAATCTAGAGTGAGAACTAGAAAATAATTAGTATCCTGCGAGAGAGTAGAAAGTTAATTGAGAATGGTGATTCTGTTCAGGAACCAGAGATTATTCAATTGCCTCGGAAATGTGAACTTTTTTCCCACGAGTGGGTGTATTGCAATATAATTGCAATGAAATTAATGTACTCAACCGAAAACCATTTCATTGTTTAAAAGCAGGGGAAAAAATTCAAAAATAGGTATTTTTTTGAAGTGTACACAATAGAGAAATTGTGCTGATTGTTGAAAAAAGCGGGAAAAATTTTACTAAATTAATGAAAATTAATTTATTTATATCCGCGAACGAGTAATACATATATCAAAGAGGATGTGTATATATTTACGTATTGGATGCATTTAAAAACCATTTAAAATTTGTGTACTAACATTTTGAGAGTGTGATGTTAATAACTTTTAAATAAAAAGTTGTAGGGAATTTTTTATTTTTGTGTAACATAGTGGAAGTTACTGATTAGCGAAGTGAAGCTAACGAGAAAAGCTATATATGCCAAGAGAATGTGCATATATGTATGTATTAGATGCATTAAAATAAATACAATTAAAATGTTGGCTTAACAATTTCCAAAGAGTGCAAAATTACATAGAGATATGTGTGTACCGCAACGAAAAATGTTAATAAATTTTAACTAAAACGAAATGTAAATTTTTTTTTTGTTTCGGTGTATTCTGGTTAAGGCATTCAATCCCGAAGTGTTTTTGAAAATCCCGGAATTTCGGGATTTGAAATCACAATCCCGGGATCCCGGGATTTGTTCGGGATTTTCGGGATTTTCCAATTAAATGTAAAAGTTAATATAAAATTAAAGAAAAAATTGTTGCAACAATATTTTAAGTTTAATTCGACAAAGAAAACATATTTAATAAATATTACATTAAACAAAACAAATTTTATTTAAATAAATATAGTCAAACAAAAAGTAATTCTTTTTAAATTAGATTGATCGAACAAATTATTTTTTTTGCCACGCTGAATCCGAATATAATTATAAAATTCTGCAGCTCCATTTCATGCTAAACGGTCAACAAAATAATTTAAACATATATCTTTTTTAAAAAAAAAATAGTTTAAATTGAAAAAAATTTATTTAAATCGATAAAAATTGTTTGTTAACCGTTATTGACAAAAATCTTGTAAATTTTTGTGTGTTTGAGCTCTAAATTTTTTGTGGAAAAACGTCAAAAATATCTTAAACAATGCATAAAAAAATGCATTTTTGAATCCCGGGATTCCAGACTCAAAATCCCGGGATTGAGAAAACTTCCGGGATCCCGGGATTTCGGGATTCGGGATCCCGGGATTGAATGCCTTAATTCTGGTGGAAGACACCAACAGCGAAATTTACAAAGGTCAAATTCAAAACGTGAAGAATGCGGACCGCAATATATAAAGGGAATTATGTATATTGCGACAACGGACTTTATATATTTTCCACACATATATGTAAAATTTACGTAAATGTTGCCAAAACTTTAGGGAGCGAATTTCGGATGCACTCCAGTTGGAATGCACTGGTTACTGTTGTTCTTGTTGATGAGCTTTCGTTTGTTTCGTTGCAATGCATGTTGCTTTTGTGGGTTTTCGTGAATTTGTAATTTTTTTATTTTAATTTGGTTTTTGTTTAAAAATTCAAATTTTCAATGTTTGTAGAGCTTGTGTTTAATTTGTATTATTTTAACTTTTCACTTTTTTGTATTATAAATGTTTTTTTTATCTTTTTTATTTATTTGCCACTGGTTTTTTTTTAAAAAAGAGGTTCGAAGGACCATAGAAAAGTCCAATTGTAATTTGGACGATCTTACTAAACCGAAATATAATTAAAAATATTATTGTTTTCGTGTTAACGTTATAATCTTTATTGGGTGAAAGAATATATCGCGCGAGATGGCGATCTGCACAGAGAAGTGCTTTGTGAGAAAGTTGAAATGAGAGTAAATGACAAAAGCCCCAAAGATAAAAGACTGATCCTTTACATATTAGTAGAAGCAAAGTCTCCACTTAGGGTTGCCGAAAGTAACAAACAAGAGGTATGATATTTAAATAGTTAACAGGTAAGTATTTAAGGTAAGTATAATAAGGTAAGTACAATAAGGTAAGTAGAATAGGGTAAGTACAATAAGGTAAGTAGAATAGGATAAGCATAATAATATTTGATGGTAATAATTCGCAAAAATGTTCTATTGGAAGCGCTGTAGCTGAGCACCTCAGCTGCTGGCTAAAGTCGCTTAAACAAGTTTGAATAACTATAGAGCCATGATTTCCTCAATTGAACAACCATTATGTGCAGGAGCTGTGGCTTCAACAAGACGGCGGAACATGTCACACAGCTCGTGCCACAATTGATTTACTGAAGGAAACGTTTGGTAACCGCATAATTTCACGTTCCGGACCCGTGGCCTCCAAGATCGTGCGATTCAAAGCCGATAGAATACTTTCTGTGGGAGATATGTGAAGTCGGTAGTCTACGCCGATAAGCCCGAAACGATCGACCACTTGGAGGACAACATTCGCCCCGTTATTGCCGATATATGGCCACAAATGTTAGAAAAAGTGGCAAATTGGACCTCCAGATTAGATTACGCCCGAGCCAGCCGTAGCGGTCATATGCCAGAAATCATATTTAAATTATAATGCCAAAAGATTATATTTTGAATAAAGTCAATGTTGATGAATCAACAGAATTGACAACTTGGCTTTGGCTGCATATTTGCTGATATCAACGAGTCGACATATTTGCTGATATCAACGAAAGACGAGCAGTGAACACCTTGGCTGTACGACGTTCGTTCAACTTTGCAGCCAAAAATGCCATAGTCTGCATAAATTGCAATGCAAACAGATTATGCAATTTTTGTTCTCACGCTATGCTGAAGCATAGTAGGATCAAGTTGCAATTTCTGTTTGCATAACTGTTGCGAAGTCAGGCAGTATTGGCCTTGACTTAAAATTAGCTTAATAATCATTATTCTAGTATTTATGAAATGTTTTTATGAAATAAAATTCAGTTACAAAAATTAGCTCATCGTACATTGTACACAATGTACACATGGTCCTTCGAACCTAAAATTTGAGGCAGAGACTTATCAGAGGTCTACAAAAACAGCAGTTTTCCTTTAGTTTCCTCCACCAAGGGCAGGAAACTTTAATAAAGGTTTTACATAAAAAAGGCGTAAATCACGGCCAGACAGTGGTTTAAGCGTCCCGAAGCTTTGATATCGGTACAGTGTTAAAACAAAAAAGTTTTTTAAAATCATCTTTAAAAAAAAAGGAAAAAACCATGGAACAGTTCAATCAGCTGATTGACAACCAACTGGAGTTGGAGGCCGACATACCAAAATTATGGAATAATTATAAAAAAGACGGCGAGCACTGGCGCACAATTCACTATTTGCAAAAACGGCTGAAGGCGTTGGAAGCTGACTGGAGCAACTTTGAAGTCAACAACAACAGTTTGACTGATATGAAGGAACAGCACGAAGATCATGCTTACTTCACCAACAACTTTTTTGAGCAGCTAAAGAAGAAATATCTGGAGATAAAGTCAACATGGAAAAGTGAGTTAAAAGTGCGCCAAGATGACGTTGATAAGTCAGGCACGGAAGAAACGAAAACAAATCCAGCTTCAACAAGCAAGGGACAAACCAAAGGTACAAAAGGAAGCGTTTCACCAACAATGCCAACGTCAATGAGGACAGATGGTTCAGCTGAAGATAAACGTTTTAAGCGGTTGACCTTACTCAACAACAAATTAGTACGCATCATAGAAAGCGTCGATTTGAGTAAGGGATTAAGTGTATTAAAGTTTAAAGCTGAGCAACTCAAAGACTGTTGGACTAATATAGTCACGCTAAGCGAAGACTGTTAAATCACAAACTTTATTTATATTAAAAATATTTGTTCAATCACAAGCGAACACAACCGCACTTGGAGGAATTAAAAAGATAACTAAATTAAATAAAGATACTTAAATTACTGAAAAAATAACACTTAAGAAATAATGTTGTGCCATATTGAACCATTGGCCCAATGCGCGCAATCAGCACATTTCGACTCGTGAGAACTTGGTTGCAACAAAGTTTCCATGAAATCGTCGAAATGTGCTGACTATCGTTCTATGTTCAGGTTAATTGTTGGTGGTTCAATATGGCCTTGTATGGTTCGTGAACCATATAGTTATTATACAAAATTGTTCAGAATGAACATACTCCACACCTTGAGGATCTCAATTCACAAGTGTTCATTCACAAACTTTACTGGATTTAGATCCTTAACATTAAAGTGAGGATGATACTCTAAATAAGGATCTTGGCTGAGGGGTTGGTCTACTTGAACGCCGCTTGTCCCACAGGTAGTATATTACGATTCCAGCGATGACCAGAATGATGAAGTAACTGACGCTGTAGTGATGGATGTCATGAGCATTGAGGTCGATTTTGTTCTCCTGACGTGTCAAGTTTTTGATCTGCGATGCTGTCTCATTTAGTAATGAGTCGTACAGGATCGAGTTGGGAGAATAGCGAATGTCTTGATGATCTTGTTGTGGAATGTTCCACACACTTATATTTGATGACGGTTGGAACGAAAGCTTCATGGTGTTGTTTCGAATTTCTTCGGTGTAGAGCGTTACGGAATGAAATTTAAAAATGCATGTGGGCCGCAGGACTAGCAAACCACTTCCCTGTAGAGTTAATGGTCTTGTATGAGGATCACATATGCGGATAGTGAATTAAAATGTAGATTTAATTGATTTCTTTGAGAATCGGTTTGCACATAATTCCATATCGTTGACAGATCCTTATGAATCAATTTAAATTGGTTATTGATATCAGCACTGGATTTTTTCAGTATGTTGACGGTACTGTCAGTAATAGATGTTTGGTTCTTGATAAGTTGAAGCAAATCTTTCTCGTTTCTGTTGAATCGTTGAATTTCCGCCTCCATTGATTTTGCGTAGTCTTGATCAAGGATACCGAATAAACCGTTGGCGATTGATCCAACAATATCAAATGGAGAACGTTGTATGCGCCTAGACTTCTGAGAATTTATTTTGTGAAGTAAATCATTTTTGTGGCTGATGAGTTCTAGCCGATGAGCCAATTCTTTGGAGAATGGTTTGCAATATGTATCATCAAACTCATTTTTATTGCATAATTTTGACATTGATGAGGAATAACTTTCTAAGCCTTCCAATTTTGCCAGTATGTTGATAAATTGTAGAATATAACAATGTTCCAGCTACTGCTCACAGTCTTGACGTTGCCCATATTTTCAAAGTACATTCCGATATTGTTGTTGAATGGTGTTATATGAGCATTTTCAATTATATCATGTGGCTGTGATTTTGCTGGACTACACATACACAACAAGACAAGCATGGCTGTTGACAACAGATTGATGCTTGATCCATTTCGCAAAAATTGCTTTTTGTCACCATTCGTGTGGTTATTAGTTGTTACTTGTTGTGGCTCAAGTGTAGTTTCTTCAGTTGGTAGAGGACACAGTTGATGAATTGCCCTTGTAAATGTACCCTTTTCTGTTTTTACGCTGGCCACTCTCACCAATTTATCCTTTCCTGGTATTGCGGATATAACTCTTCCTAATTTCCATTTCAAAGGTGGTAGATTTGACTCCTTGATCAATACCAAGTCTCCTGGCTTTACTGGATTTTGTACACTTTGCCATTTTCCTTTTGATTGCAGCAAATTCAAATATTCACTTGACCAACGTTTCCAAAATTGCTGCTGTATCAACTGGATTCTTCTGTATCGTGTCAAGCAGCTTGTATCCGTGGTGATCTCAGGTTCAGCAATCGTTGTTAGTGGAGCTCCGATCAAAAAGTGACCTGGAGTTAATGCTTCAAAATCGTTAGGATCTGTTGACATCGGTGTTATGGGCCTTGAGTTTAATATTGCCTCGATTTGAGCAATTACGGTTTGTAACTCTTCTGAGGTAAGAGAAGCTTCAGCTATGAATCGAACCAAATGGTATTTTGCAGATTTCACTGCAGCCTCCCATAACCCGCCAAAGTGAGGAGCTCTCGGTGGAATGTGATGCCATTCAATTTGCTGTTTTTGGCAAAAGTTAGTAAGGCTTTGCTCAAATTGTTGTGAGTGATGGAGCTCTTTCATTTCTCTGAGCTCAGATCTGGCACCTACAAAATTGGTTGCATTATCGCTGTAAATTTTGGAACAAACTCCTCTACGAGCAATGAACCGTTTTAGTGCATTTAAGAAAGCTACTGTTGTTAAGTCGCTGACTAGCTCGATATGGACTGCCCGCGTTGTGAAACATACAAATATTGATATATATGCCTTTGCTGGCCTTTTACCTCTTATTTTATAATGAATAGTAATGGGTCCACAATAATCAACACCAACAATTGAAAACGGGCGAGCAGGAGTTACTCTGTCAGCGGGAAGTTGGCCCATTAATTGATGAATATGGCGCGGCCTTGATTTAAAACATCGCATGCATTTATGAACAATGCTTGTGGCCATCCTTTTGGCGTCCAAGATCCAAAAACGCTCGCGAGAAATGGCCAACAAGGCCTGCGGAGCCACATGCAAATGCTTCTTGTGAAGATCTTCCAAAATTAATTTCGAGAGAGTTTGATTCTTTGGCAGTAGAATCTGGTTTTTTGATGCTGCTGGTAGACTGCTATTCTGAAGACGTCCCCCAACTCTGATGACATTGCCATTATCTAAATATAAGCTGAGTGACGACAGATGATCCTTGGAGTCTAATTGTTTGTTGTTAGATAGATGTTTATACTGATTGTTGAAATAACTCCTTTGAACATTGCAGACCAACCCCAGCAGCCCAGATTCCAACTCAGATATTGTAAGTTGACCCGTCATTCGCATTCCTTTTGGACTTCTACAGTTGTTAACGAATCTGAAAATGTATGCCATTATTTTTTTAAGATAAAAGAATGAATTTTTGTGATTGATTGAGTCGATTAAACTTATGTATTCGTCGGTTCCTCTTGTTGTTACCAAAACCGTTCTTGATGACCGTCTCTCTGGCATTTCAGCAGGAGGTTTGTAGCTACTTGGAGTGATAATTTCATGTGATCTGAGGAATTCGGGACCATCAAACCATATTGTAGATTGAACCAAATTTTTTACAAAAGATCCTCTAGATAGGATATCAGCTGGGTTGTGAGATCCAGCTACATGTTTCCATTGTTGAATTCTGGAAAGTTCTTGGATTTTTGCGACTCGGTTGCCAATGTAGGTACTCCATGTATACGACGGTGAACTCAGCCATGCTAATACAGTGCTGGAGTCTGTGTAATAAATAACCTGTTCAATGTTAATTGATAATGTTTGAAGTAACCTCTCTACAACTTCAGTCATGAGTAACGCGGCACACAGTTCCAGTTTTGCAATGGTTGTAACTTTTAAAGGAGCAATGCGTGACTTTGAGCACAATAAGCTGGTCTTAATTTGTCCAAATTTATCTATTGATCGAAGATAGACACATGCACCGTAAGCAACCTCACTACTGTCTGAGAAGGCATGAAGTTCTATTACTGATGCTGCTGGTAGCAGAGTACATCGAGGAACGCAGCAGATGCTTAGATCAGTGAATTGGTTCATTAAGTTGGTCCATTGTTTTTCTAAATCTGATGGAACAGTGGCATCCCAGTCAATACCTCTTTTCCAAAGTTCTTGCAGCAATAGTTTGCCTAAAACTATCGCAGGTCCTATTAAACCCAATGGATCGAAAAGTTTAGCTAGGTCTGATAAAACCGTCCGTTTTGTCATTCTAGATCGAGTTGTCTCTAGCGAGTTGAATCTAAATATATCTTCTTGAGGGACCCAAATTAAACCCAATGTTTTGACTGCTTCATTCTGCTGAAAAGTGAATAGTTTCTCTCGATGTTCGTTTGGTATGCTCCTGAGAATATTTAAGTTATTAGAACAGAACTTTCTGAGTTGAAAATTACCTTGCTCCAACAATTTTGTTAACTGAAGCAATAACCTTTCCGCTTCTTCAGGTGAATCTGAACCAGAGAGGCAATCGTCCACATACATATCAGATTTAAGAATCCTTGCAGCTTCTGGGAAGGTTCGCGCCTCTTGATCGGCTAATTCAACCAAACATCTTGTTGCAAGAAATGGCGCCGATGAGGTTCCGTATGTAACTGTGTTCAGCTGATATGTTCGGACCTCTTCATTTGTATTTGGTCTCCAAAGAATAGATTGATACTTCCTATCCTCTGGGGCAACCAGTATTTGCCTATACATTTTTGAAATGTCAGCTGTAAAGACGAATTGGTGGGTTCTGAAACGAATCAAGATGGAAAATAAATCTGGCTGTACTGTAGGTCCCACCAACAAAATTTGATTAAGTGATTTCCCAGATGAGGTTTTTGCTGAACCGTCAAATACCACTCTGAGTTTGGTACTTGTACTGTCTGGTTTGCACACACAATGGTGAGGTAAATAGTAGTAACTTGTAGTATCCCGATTTTTCACAATTTCCATGTATTTGAGAGTAGTGTAGTCGTTCAAAAATTCCGTGTATTGATTGCGTAAATCTAAATTTTTTGACAATCTTTTTTCGGTGGACTCTAAACGTTTACGAGCCATTTCTTTCGATGATCCTAGTACCGATGGGTCTTCTTTGAACGGTAACCGGACCACAAAAGTTCCATCTTTACATCTTGTCACATGTTCAGCAAAGTGTTGCTCGCAGCGAAACTCCTCCTGGCTCATTTGTTTGGAAGGTGTTTCGTAATGCTCAATTTCCCAAAATCGTTTAACTTGCTTTTCTAGTTGGGAGATTGAGGGAAGCGATTCCGTGGCAATGTTGCAACATTGCACCTGCTTCACTGTTGGTGTCCTCTGTGGTATAGTCACCTTACCAGCAACAATCCAGCCCAGTTTTGTGTTTTGCAACAACGGCAGCTCTGGTGACAATGTTATTTTTCCTTCTTCAAATAACTCAAAACACAGATCGGCACCAATAAGCATATCGATGCGGTTAGATTTATGAAACGATGGATCAGCCAACTCGATTCCCCTGGGGAGTTTCCAGTTGGAAATGTTGATTGGTGTTCGTGGCTGATAATCACTAATTTTGTTTAAAATTATTGCGTTTAAATTTCTGGAGAATTCTGTTGCTATGGAAGAAATCGTTACTGTAGTCATAGAATTTACCTTTGTTTCATTAGCGCCTATACCAGCAATACGCATGTCAGTTTTTTGTCTTTGAACCCCTAGTTCATGAGCAAACCGAGCTGATATAAAATGCAACTGCGATCCAGTGTCTAGTAAAACCCTCCCTGGAAGTTGAGTTCCTGAGTTAGTACGGACGTTAACAATTGCAGTGGCTAATAACACTTGAAAGTCACTAGATAATTTGCTAGTGGAAGCTTTTAGTGCAGATGCTTGTTGCGTTTCCTTTGAATTTTCCTTTTGTAAATGCAATAACGAATTGTGTTTTTTGTTGCACTTCACACAATTTCGTGAAGGACACGCCCCGCAATTATGTCCATGTTTTAAGCAGTTAAGGCATAATTGCAATTGTTTAACACTTTTGATGCGTTCCTCAACTGTCAATTTCAAAAACTCTTTGCACTGAAAAATCTGGTGGCCCTTTGATTTACATCCAACACATACGATATTGTGCGCACCTTGAGGATACGAAACAAAAGAGGAATGTTTCCGCTTATCTTCTTTCGTGCAGCAAGTTTCCAGAGTCTGAAATCTACACTCTAAAAACTTGAAAAATTCATTTAATGTCTGTAACCTTCTTGGGGCAGTAAGTGACTGCTCATAAAGGCGTCTAGTTTCTTTATCTAATTTCTGGACTAATGTATGAAGAAGGATAGGGTCCCAACTGTCTGTGGCTACCCCTAAATTAGATATTGACTGAATGCACTCTATGCTAGTGTCATGCATTTTTTTTATCCCGTTGGCCGACTCGACCTGCAGAGTCGGCAGGGACATCAATTGATTGAGGTGAGCTGTGACTAACAGTCTGGGATTATCATACCGTTCTGTCAGCAGCTCCCAAGCAGTGGCATAGCTTACGTCCGTTGCTTGCAAATGTTTGATCAAATTGTTGGGCTCACCTGTTAGATTTGCTCGCAAATAGAAAAATTTTTGGGCTGGTGCTATCGCCCGATTGTGGATGACTTGTGTATACCAATCTTGAAAGGGCTTCCACATTAAATAATTGCCGTCAAAGACTGGCAGTGTCATTTTTGGAAGCTTGATTTCAATATCATTGTTACCTGTGTTACCTGTGTGGAAAGCTGCCAGGTTTTCCTTAAGCATGATGACTACCGAATGGAAGTCATCAGTTAAGTTATGAAATTGAGTTGTTTCGTAGTTGCTGTTGCAACTAAGCTCCAAGTGTGTCTGTCGAATAGCATTGTAATGCTCTTCAATTGTGTCCAACTTGTGTCGAAGGTATATCTTAGTAAATTTTGAAGCCTGTTCTACTTTTACAGCTGACAGCAGGCGGTTCAGCAACGAAATTGCTTCCTGGTGAATAGCCAATGTTCCGGAGCTGGTTCCTGCTGTGGTCTCATCCTCGGATTGGTCATTCTCGATTCCGCGTGCAAATTCAGCCATTGCTGCTGTGGCTTTGGCTAAATCAGCTTTTACCTTTTCTGCTGCCTTATTTTTTGCTTCATAATCACTAAGCAACTTATTCAACCTTTCACGATAATTTCCAATCACTTTATTCACATTTTCAAAATAGTTTTCGCGAAAATATTCATGATCAGAATACTCACTAACGTTGACTAACAAAAGTTTGTGATTAGTTTCAAACAAAGCTGATAATTCATCAATTTGAACTAGTCTTTGATTACAATAATCTAGTGTTTTTCGGGACCCCGAGTCCTTCTTAAAATTTGTATATTTTTCCTCGATTTGTGTGCCAATCTTTAATTGGTTGTAGTGCGCAAATTGATAGGTTGCAAACCGTTTCCGATATTCCAAGAAAATGAAATAAGTGGTCACCTTACTCTAGTAGCGAGAGATACTCGCCACTGGAAAATGATAGTTTATCAAAATTGTTTTTCTTAACCGATAACGCTGATTCTATAGACTGCAATAGGCGAGAGAAAAATGCGAGATCAGACGATAATTGAAAAGGGAAGTAGAAGGTAGTCGTGACGGTTGCTCATTGATACTGGTCTTTACAAGAAGATGATTTCTAACAATTAAATTGGAAAAAAGAAAAAAATAAAGATTGGCTGATAATTTTTGAACAACCTAGAAAAATATTCACACCATTCGAGGGACATCAGAGCCATAATCCTGGACCGCCCGATCTCCGTTGGACTACGCCTATCAGAATACGCGCCCATAAATTTAAAGAGTGGAATTCCCGCGTGGTTCGACCGCGTGCCTAAATTAGTTAACCTATTAACATTGTTCTAAAATGTTCCAATGTGATCTAAATTGGTACAGCTTGTTCAAAAGATTTCTAACTAAAATACCATTCATGGCAAAATGCTTCTAAATTATTCGAATAAGTGAAAATCAATTGAATATTTGTGAATTAAATTTATATTGAATTATGAAGTTGAAGTAAACTTAAATTCAACAAGGAAAAAGGAAAGGAAAAGGAAATTTAAATCTAAATTTAAGTAAAAAAAAAATATTAAATTAGGTTCGGAAATTGAATTGACAAAAGAATAAAAGTTGTATAAAAATAATTCATTTTAGGTGTAAAAACACCCACTAAAAGAAAATAACCATATTTTGCCAAACTATTAAATGCCTCTCTAAACCTAAACACCCACAGCTACAGCACATCAAGTTTTCGCGGGGCCCTACGAATACAGCGCTGGACATTACTGGTTGTAAGTACTAACATTCTTATATATGAATTACCTTTAAATTTAATGGTTTGGCAATAAGAAAATAAAATTAAAAAAAAAAAAAAAAAAAAGAAAAATAAATAATAATAATAATAAAAATAGTATAAGAAAAAAAAAAAAAAACAACCCACAAATAGAAAGGAAAGGTGTCTTAATACACATATCGTAAGAAAATACGTAACCTAAAATTATTATAAAAAACTACCTACATGGAATATACAAAACGAAAAGAGAAGAAGAATCAATTCAAATTTCGAATTTGACTGAATTATCTATTATCTATTACTTATTAAACATGTACTTTCGGTTTTCCTTTCCCCTTAAGTCTACCTTAAAACTAAAGAGTGGCTTCAAAATAATTATTGAGTAGTTTATTTTGAGAGAAGCCAAAACTGTTATACACAATTACCTATAAAATAAACTGTTAGACTTTAAGCTCCAATGAAAAGCAATAAATATGAGAAATGAGAAATGAAATTCCACTTAAAGAGTAAAAATGGCTTTTGAGTAATTTTGTCGTATATGTTCGTCGTCAGTCAGCATGTTTGTCTTTGGCGAGTGTAATTGAGAAGTAAATTGCATTGCATTGGGGCAATCTTAAGATATCTAGATCATAAAATTGCTATGGTAGGGAGGGCGATGACATAGGGCCGAATGACACCTTAGGTTCCTAAAATTGCGAGTAATAGGAAGATTGGTTTTGTTTTGGATTTTGTCGGTGTTTATTGGTTTTATTAGGTTTTGTATCTAAACGTGCACATAATATTGTTGTGGTGTTATTGCGGTCTGGACTAGGGAAGATCCCCGACAATCCGACGAACTAGCCCGAGCATAGCTAGATGTGCACCCCTACCGAGTCCAGCGTAATCTGTAGCGCACTTTCATGCGCACGATAATTTATTTTAAATAAATTAAATAAAAATATACCTGCACACTACATAATTGGCGCCCAACGTGGGGCGATGCTAAAGTGCTGCGCTCCCTTTTTCTTAAATTTTTCTTTTTGTAACGTTTTATTCAGCGTTACATTTTCCCTTGTTTATATTATTTTTTTTTATTTTCGGCTTCGGGTCGTAGGTTGTTGAGTTCAGTGAAAGATGTGATTTGATTATAACGCTCTGTAGGATTTTGCGATTACAATTCGAATTGTTGGATTAATCGACCAAGAGTGAGTTTTCCATTTCATACTGTGCTAGAGTACCAGCACCAAATTCTCTTTATAACTTTTTGTAATTTTTTTTTTTTCGAATGGTTGCTTTCTTTGTTCAGATTGATTTGGATTATCAATGTATTAGAGATTATTTGATACTTGACCAGTTGAATTTTGGCGAAGATTGGTAATTGATTCCATAAATATTTTTTTTTATTTAGAGTCAATAGTAACCCA
The DNA here is from genome assembly GCA_951394025.1 of Heteromyza rotundicornis. Lineage (NCBI taxonomy): Eukaryota > Metazoa > Arthropoda > Insecta > Diptera > Heleomyzidae > Heteromyza > Heteromyza rotundicornis. The sequence continues at coordinate 45,970,937 of OX596011.1, forward strand.
ATCTACTATTCTCGTGATTTGTTTTGTGAGACATGCTGAATTGATGACGACGAACGCTTTAACTGATATTATTGAATCGATAATGGCTGTACGACACAGTACAGATAACTTAACAAATTTAATTAACAATGAAAATGATCCTTTTTGTGGCATTTGTCATGAAATTCTAAGAAATGATCAGCAACTTAGTTCAACTACTTGCTTACATAAATTTCATAAAAATTGTATCCAGAATTGGTTAAAAGACTCCAATTCTTGTCCTTTGTGTAGACAACCGTGCGATTCGTCCACATTAACAATGCATAAAGACGTTACTGTAGCTAACGACGGTAACAATTTTCTTGTTTCGGCTAATGGCAGCCATAATTCTACCCGAGACGATGGCTATAACCAGGTTCCACGTAATTCCAATACTTTTAATTCCAAAACCAATAGAGGCAGAAGAGGCAGAGGTGCCACTCCAAAAACAAATAGACGAGTTACACGTTCTTCTAGCCAAAATACGACTCAGAATCCAGTAGACTGGACATATCGTGATTCAAGTACAAATGAACAACGTGTCACCTTTTCAGAAACATTAGGTAATATAACTGGTACTGAACAACCTTCAAATACTGATAGAATTTCTTTAAGTCGATCTGATATCTTGAATATTACACAGTCAATAGTTCAAGATGAACAGAGAAACATGTACCAAGACTTAACTACTTTTATAACTAATACAATTGAGCAAACGTTGTTGAGACAGTTCGGCGCTGCCAGAATTAATTCTGATATACAACCAGATTGGCCTCGCGATGCTCCGCCACTTCCAACCCAACCGAGACTTTCACAGTCACAGACTAGTAATCGCTCAAGTTTGCAATCGACCGGAAATCCGGCGAGAACTTCACAAACGAGTAATCCTAGGAGTTCGCATTCTATAGGAAACCAGCCAGTAACTTCACAACCTAGTAATCGTTTTCACTTATCAAATCAACCCGAAAAAGTTTCAAGTCTTCTTCAAAATTGGCACTTGAAATTTGATGGTTCCAAAGACGGAATATATATAGAGGAGTTTATATACAGATTACAATCTCTTACTGAACAGAATCTATCAAATGACTATCAACTGTTGTGTGATAATTTGCACGTACTATTCGCAGGGAAAGCTAAGGACTGGTTCTGGAAGTTCCATCGGCAACATCGTCAGTTTAGTTGGGATACTTTCTGTAGAGAATTTCGCAAAAGGTATGAAGATGAAATAACCGATTTTGATATTTGGGAGAGAATTAGGAAGAGACGTCAGAAAGACAATGAAAGTTTCGACGACTACCAAACTGCTATAGAAGAATTGGCGGATCGGTTACAAAATGATGTCTCAGAAAGAGAGTTAGTTGATATTTTACTTCGAAATTCAAAATCTAATTTACGTCTAGAACTCTTGCATTTGAATATACGCTCAGTTGCAAAATTGCGAGAGGAGGTCAGAAAACATGAAGCATTTTTTTCGGAAGTAGGTACCAATTTCAATAAATCTAAGCCACAATGGCAGCGAAATAATGTAGCAGAGTTAGAAGATAGCAGAGAAGCATATGTTGCTGATACAATTTCTGAGATTCAACGAGCGCGAGCACCTGTCACTTGCTGGAACTGCGATAAGCAGGGACATCGTTATGACGATTGTTTAGAACAACTTCGAATATTTTGTTTTGGATGCGGGAAGAAGGACACCTTCAAACCCCGATGCCTTTTGTGTAATCCTTCGGAAAACCGGAAACGGGATGTGTCAACCAACACCGTAATGACCCATCCTGCAAATCTTCAGTAGAAACTGAAACTCGTACTATTTCTACCAACACACCTGACTTTCAACATATAATACTTAAACGGACTTTACCTTATACGAAACCAATTTTAAGACCGTTAATACCTTTCCATGAGCGACTGCAAAATTATAAAAATATTCGTCAAAGAATTTTTTCGGATTTTCCTGACCTCACTTCTCGAAAGAAAATTAAGAGATCTACTAATCGTCTTAGATCATATTGGAAAAATATTGCGGCGACACGGAAAGAATTGATATCAGCCGTATTCATGAACTCAGATAACAGATTGTACACTGACGTAGATATTCTAAGCAAAAGTTATACAGCACTTTTAGATTCCGGTGCTACGATAAGTTGCATAGGTAATAACGCCGCCAAACATGTTATGGATAGCAATAACACTAAGAAATGCTTAGGAAGCGTGAAAACCGCGGATGGTACCTCCTGTTCGGTAGTTGGTAAAATTTGCATGGAAATCACGTATCGCAATTTATCGAAAACAATTGAATTTTATATAATTCCGACCTTAAAACAAGACGTTTATTTAGGTATCAATTTCTGGCAAGAGTTTGGACTGATCGATAAAATTTTAACAGCACCTCACATTATTTCCGAACTCGATGTAGGTAAAGATGATGAGTGTGTTGATATACCAAAAATGCACGTTTTATCAGAGGAACAACACAATCGCTTAAAAACAACAATTGACATTTTTCCGTCCTTTGATAAAGAAGGTTTAGGTCGAACTAATCTAATAGAGCATGCAATAGACGTAGCTAATGCTAAACCTGTAAAACAAAGACATTACCCCGTTTCTCCGGCCATAGAAAAGCTTATGTTCGCTGAAGTCGATCATATGTTGGCACTAGATGTTATCGAAGAATCCACGAGTCCGTGGAGTAGCAATTGCGTTTTAGTTAGGCGCGGAGACAAAAATCGATTATGCCTAGATTCACGAGAGGTCAATAAGCATACCGTCAAGGATGCATATCCGCTTCCGCATATTGACGGAATTTTAGGTAGACTTCCTCCTGCTCGCTTTATCACCGGTTTGGATATGAAACATGCTTTTTGGCAAATCCCCCTCGAAGAAAAATCCAGGCTAGCTACAGCGTTCACAATTCCCAACAGGCCATTATATCAATATAAAGTAATGCCCTTCGGGTTGTGCAATGCTCCGCAGACGCTTTGTCGATTGATGGATCGCGTCATGCCTGCAAATTTGCGAGAACGTGTTTTCATTTACTTAGACGATTTAATTGTTCTCTCAGATGATTTTGATTCACACTTGTTACTTTTACAAGAGGTAGCTTTACATTTGCGTAAAGCTCATTTAACTATAAACATAGCTAAGTCCAAATTTTGCATGATAGAAATAAAATATCTTGGATTTATAATCGGCCAAGGCCAAATCAAAACTGACCCAGAGAAAATCAGTGCTATTCAGAATTTTCCGATACCTTCCTCTGTTAAACAATTGCGCAGATTCTTAGGTTTATCGGGTTGGTATCGGCGTTTCATTGAAAACTTTGCTTCCACCACGTTTCCGTTAACTGAACTTTTAAAGAAAAATAAAACTTTTGAATGGAACGCTAACGCTCAAGAATCGTTTGAACGCCTAAAGGCTCTACTGACGTCTTCTCCTATTCTCGCTATGCCAAACTTTTCAAAAAAATTTATTCTGCAGTGCGATGCTAGCCTCTTTGGTCTCGGCTGTGTTCTTTCTCAAGAGAATGAGGAAGGTGTGGAATTGCCTATAGCGTTTATGTCGACAAAGCTCTCGAAAGCACAACGTAATTATTCGGTTACGGAGTTAGAATGCCTTGCCGTCGTTCAAGGAATAAAGAAATTTCGTCCGTACATTGAAGGTGAACCATTCACCGTTGTTACTGATCATGCAAGCCTTCAATGGCTGATGCGACAAAAGGATCTTTCTGGACGATTGGCAAGGTGGGCACTCAAGCTCCAAGGGTACACATTCATTATTCAACACCGACGGGGAACCGAAAACGTTGTAGCCGATACCCTTTCACGTCGATTAGAAGACGAAGTTAGTTCTCTGGAAGACATAGGTCCAATTATTGATATTTCATCTGAGTATTTTCAGGCAGATGAATATACGAACCTCAAATCACATATTCTAGAAAATCAGGCAAAGCTCCCTGACCTTAAAGTTGTAGACAATTATATTTACAAGCGAACCGAACATGCGGTAGGCGACGAAGATCAAGAAACGAATTCATGGAAACTTTGGGTTCCAGGTGCTCTTGTCCCGGACGTTCTTTATCGCGCACATAATCCACCTAATTCCGCCCATTGTGGCATAGCAAAAACCATCGAAAAATTAAAAAGACATTTATTTTGGCCAAAAATGGCATTGCAAATTCGAGAATATGTTTCAAAGTGTGAAACATGTAGATGTACGAAAAATCCAAACGTAATACTACGACCGCACATGGGACGTCCTATGGCTTCTTCGAGGCCATTTCAAAAACTATGTATAGACATATTAGGTCCTTATCCGAGATCAAAGCGAGGACACATCGGATTGCTGATTGTAGTCGATCATTTGACCAAATTTCATTTCTTGCATCCGCTTAAGAAATTTACTTCAAAAGCTATTTGTGATTTTTTAGAAACTGAAATTTTTTGTATATTTGGAGTACCGGAAGCTATATTATCAGATAACGGCTCTCAATTTAAGTCTGGATTGTTTGAATCATTTTTGACGCGTTTTGGTGTTAATCACATTTGTACCGCCATATATTCTCCTCAAGCGAATTCTTCAGAAAGAGTAAATAGATCTGTAATTTCCGCTATAAGAGCATATATTGGACATGACCATTCTACATGGGACGAACATTTGACCGAAATAAGTAGCGCGTTGCGCCTAACAGTACACCGGACGACTGGATACTCACCTTACTTTCTATTATTTGGACAGAATATGATTCTGCACGGTAAAGATTACGAACTCCTTAGGAAATTGAATTTAGTTTCGGACGACACCCGACTTGATTGTACCGATGCATTCAAATTGTTAAGACAAAGAGCAAAAGAAAATATTACCAAAGCTCATGATATAAATGCTAAAACGTACAATTTGCGAAGTCGTAAAATTCAATTTAAAATAGGTCAAGAAGTTCTCGCTCGAAATTTTGTACAAAGCAGTGCGATTAAAAAGTTTAATGCGAAATTGGCTCCCACCTTCGTGAAAGCCGTAGTTAATCGTCCGGTTGGTTCGTCTTATTATGAATTAGTAAATACCTCTGGCAAAATTCTAGGAGTATATCATGTCAACGATTTACAAATAAAACCTTAGATACCGTTTTTTCCTCCAGCTAATATCTCCTTAAAATATTAATTCGTATTATCTGTGTTTGTAGTGCGCAAATTGATAGGTTGCAAACCGTTTCCGATATTCCAAGAAAATGAAATAAGTGGTCACCTTACTCTAGTAGCGAGAGATACTCGCCACTGGAAAATGATAGTTTATCAAAATTGTTTTTCTTAACCGATAACGCTGATTCTATAGACTGCAATAGGCGAGAGAAAAATGCGAGATCAGACGATAATTGAAAAGGGAAGTAGAAGGTAGTCGTGACGGTTGCTCATTGATACTGGTCTTTACAAGAAGATGATTTCTAACAATTAAATTGGAAAAAAGAAAAAAATAAAGATTGGCTGATAATTTTTGAACAACCTAGAAAAATATTCACACCATTCGAGGGACATCAGAGCCATAATCCTGGACCGCCCGATCTCCGTTGGACTACGCCTATCAGAATACGCGCCCATAAATTTAAAGAGTGGAATTCCCGCGTGGTTCGACCGCGTGCCTAAATTAGTTAACCTATTAACATTGTTCTAAAATGTTCCAATGTGATCTAAATTGGTACAGCTTGTTCAAAAGATTTCTAACTAAAATACCATTCATGGCAAAATGCTTCTAAATTATTCGAATAAGTGAAAATCAATTGAATATTTGTGAATTAAATTTATATTGAATTATGAAGTTGAAGTAAACTTAAATTCAACAAGGAAAAAGGAAAGGAAAAGGAAATTTAAAACTAAATTTAAGTAAAAAAAAAATATTAAATTAGGTTCGGAAATTGAATTGACAAAAGAATAAAAGTTGTATAAAAATAATTCATTTTAGGTGTAAAAACACCCACTAAAAGAAAATAACCATATTTTGCCAAACTATTAAATGCCTCTCTAAACCTAAACACCCACAGCTACAGCACATCAAGTTTTCGCGGGGCCCTACGAATACAGCGCTGGACATTACTGGTTGTAAGTACTAACATTCTTATATATGAATTACCTTTAAATTTAATGGTTTGGCAATAAGAAAATAAAATTAAAAAAAAAAAAAAAAAAAAGAAAAATAAATAATAATAATAATAAAAATAGTATAAGAAAAAAAAAAAAAAACAACCCACAAATAGAAAGGAAAGGTGTCTTAATACACATATCGTAAGAAAATACGTAACCTAAAATTATTATAAAAAACTACCTACATGGAATATACAAAACGAAAAGAGAAGAAGAATCAATTCAAATTTCGAATTTGACTGAATTATCTATTATCTATTACTTATTAAACATGTACTTTCGGTTTTCCTTTCCCCTTAAGTCTACCTTAAAACTAAAGAGTGGCTTCAAAATAATTATTGAGTAGTTTATTTTGAGAGAAGCCAAAACTGTTATACACAATTACCTATAAAATAAACTGTTAGACTTTAAGCTCCAATGAAAAGCAATAAATATGAGAAATGAGAAATGAAATTCCACTTAAAGAGTAAAAATGGCTTTTGAGTAATTTTGTCGTATATGTTCGTCGTCAGTCAGCATGTTTGTCTTTGGCGAGTGTAATTGAGAAGTAAATTGCATTGCATTGGGGCAATCTTAAGATATCTAGATCATAAAATTGCTATGGTAGGGAGGGCGATGACATAGGGCCGAATGACACCTTAGGTTCCTAAAATTGCGAGTAATAGGAAGATTGGTTTTGTTTTGGATTTTGTCGGTGTTTATTGGTTTTATTAGGTTTTGTATCTAAACGTGCACATAATATTGTTGTGGTGTTATTGCGGTCTGGACTAGGGAAGATCCCCGACAATCCGACGAACTAGCCCGAGCATAGCTAGATGTGCACCCCTACCGAGTCCAGCGTAATCTGTAGAGCACTTTCATGCGCACGATAATTTATTTTAAATAAATTAAATAAAAATATACCTGCACACTACATGGTCAGCAAATAGTTGCGTCTCCATTATAACTGTAAATGTAAAAACAACTAACAACTAACAACTCAAGCACCCTAAAGACACTAGTGGATATATATACTTAAAGCTACACCAAATTATCACAAGTTCACTAAGGACGTTGTATAAAATACAACAAGAGTCCTGTCACGGTCGCCAAATGTTAAATCACAAACTTTATTTATATTAAAAATATTTGTTCAATCACAAGCGAACACAACCGCACTTGGAGGAATTAAAAATATAACTAAATTAAATAAAGATACTTAAATTACAGAAAAAATAACACTTAAGAAATAATGTTGTGCCATATTGAACCATTGGCCCAATGCGCGCAATCAGCACATTTCGACTCGTGAGAACTTGGTTGCAACAAAGTTTCCATGAAATCGTCGAAATGTGCTGACTATCGTTCTATGTTCAGGTTAATTGTTGGTGGTTCAATATGGCCTTGTATGGTTCGTGAACCATATAGTTATTATACAAAATTGTTCAGAATGAACAAAGACCTTATGTGCGAAAATTTCGAGTATCTAAACGAGGAAATTTCCGAATTGGAGGATGGATACCAGGAAGCGTACATTCAACTGCAAGAGGCAATTGAAATGAACTCATCTTCAGTACAAGGGCGTTCAACCAGCAGAGCTGTTCCTTTGCCACCAATAGCAATTCCAGTATTTAACGGAAAATACGACGAATGGACAACCTTTTGGGAGCTGTTCGATCGATTAATACACCAAAATGGAAACTTGAGCGACATTGAAAAAATGCAGTATCTGAAAATCAACGTACGAGGCGAAGCTGCAAGGCTAATGAGCCATTTGTCATCAACGTCCGACAACTATAAAACCGCCATTCAGTTGCTGAACAAAAGATTCCAAAATCCTGCAGCTCTGGTCAACAATTGCATCCAAAAATTGATGAACCTAAAGGCAGTGCGAAGTGAAAATGCACACGATCTGACAACGCTAATGGATGCATCAACGGAAATATTGTACGGCATCAGCAACCTGAAGGTAGATGTCTCATCTTGGGATCCACTAGTCATCCAGCTATTGGCACCAAAACTCGACAATGAAACCAGAAAATTGTATCAACAGTCGCGTGGATCTTCAACAGAAATCCCTAAGTTGAGCGAGCTGTTCGAGTTCATTGAAGCCAGATTTAGAGGGCTTGAGCACAGTAGGGAGAACATTCGTGACAATAAGGAAAAGGCAGCCGTAAGCACCAAAAGCGACTTGGCAACAGTAGCTACGGTAAAATGTGTCGTCTGTGGAGAAAGCCTTCAAATTTTCCAGTGCAAACAATTTGTGGGCATGCCAGTGCAGGAACGTCGTGAAAAGGTTCAGCGCGCCCATTTGTGTTTCAATTGTCTCAAAGGTGGACATGCGGTGAAAGATTGCTCAATTCATTACTTCATGTCAGTAAAACAGGGCCAAAAGCACCATCAGCCAAGACCAACGACGGGGCCAACTCGAATCTGACAGAGAACTTAACAGAAGTAGCAACATCATGCAGTGATGATCAAAAACGAACTGTTGGCAACTGTCTGCTGGCAACTGTCATGGTAAATATCTGCGTCAGAGGGCAAACCAAACCGGTAAGGGTACTCGACCAAGGGTCACAATCATGCATTGTGACGGAACAACTAGCAAAAAGCCTAAAGATACCATTTACGAAGTACGAAACGAAAGTCCAAGGAGTTAATGGTCAATCTTCAAAGGTAATGGCAAAGTGCAAATTTACAGTGCAATCCATACCTGATGACAGACTAAGCTGTCAAATCGAGGCGATCGTAATGCCGATGATTACATCAAAGCTACCAAGCAAAAAATTCAGTGCAAAGGACTGGACGCACATTAAGGGCTTACAATTAGCAGACCCGTGGTATACAGAGCCAAGGGAAATAGGGCTACTGATAGGATCAAATATTCTACCAGAGATCATTGGATGTGGACTTATCAAGGGTCCTATTAACACTCCAATGGCTCAGAACACCATGTTTGGGTGGCTCTTATCAGGACCATTATTGACGTCATCCATATCGGACCACTAAGTTTCTAAGGTACAGGAAATGACATCATGCGTTAGCATCTGCAGTGATGACGACGACTTAAAGAAGTTTTGGGAGTTGGAAGAAGTACCAACAGCAAACGAAAAACGGAATTATCCATTGGCATGTGATACACTATCCAAACGATTTTACGTAGATGACTGTTTGGGTGGTTCAAACTCGATTGAAGAATGTAAAAAACTACAACAGGAGTTAATACAACTACTTCATTAAGGTGGCTTCAAACTAAGAAAATAGACATCAAATCAACCAGAAGTTTTGCAGTCAATCTCCAAGGAGGACATTGAATTAAATTCAGACATCGATTTCGACAACGACAAGACGATCAAAATTTTAGGCATTAAATGGAGTCCTAGCACAGATCAATTTGAATTCAAAATAAATGCAAGCTCATCCAACCAAAAAAGTACAAAGAGAGCGATTCTTAGTGATGCGGGAAAATTGTTCCATATTCCAATAAAGGCAAAATAGAGTTGCATGGATTCACAGATGCATCAGAAGCGGCGTATGCAGCCGTCGTCTATGCAAGAGTGACCGTTGGAGAAAACGTTACAATATCATTGATAGCGTCAAAAACAAAGGTAGCTCCGGTGAAACAAGTATCGCTGGCTCGATTAGAGTTGTGTGCAGTCGCACTCTTGACAAAATTAATCAATTACATCAAAAAGGACAACGAAATTGTGACACAATTGTGATGTGGTCGGATTCAAAAATTGTATTAAGCTGGCTGAAACAAGACCCAGTTAAATGGACCACATTTGTTGCTAATCGCGTGTCGTATGTTCAAGAAAATTACAAAGGACAAATACGATTTGTACCGGGGAAGCAAAATCCAGCAGACATTCCATCAAGGGGATCATTCGGGGACGAGCTCATCAGTAATTCCTTGTGGTGGAACGGACCGAAGTGGTTGGCAAATGAGGAAAGCACATGGCCCAATGAGTATGACGATGTCAGCCTGATCAACGTTCCGGAGGCTCGCAAATCAATTACGTGCACAGTTGCGGTCCCAGGTGATGAAGTGGACGAGTTCTTATCACGATTTTCATCGCTAAAAAGGCTTATACGTGTAACAGCATATTGTATGAGGTTTGGAACCAATATTAGAACCTGTAAGTCCAAACGAAAAAGTGGGTGCATAACTGCTGAAGAAATTAATGCAGCAGAAAGGCACTCATAAAGAGAGCACAAAATGTTTTTAAGGAAGAAATTACAGATTTGACAAAAATCAAGAGTGTAAAAAGAAATAGTCGACTATTTTCCCTAGACCCCTTCATTGACGATGACGGCGTGCTTAGAGTAGGAGGCAGATTGGAACATACATCATTGTCTACTGATCAAATACATCCAATAATTTTATCTAATTCATGTCCACTGGCCAAACTTATCATCAACCAGGCGCATATTGATACATTGCACTGCGGAATAAAGTTGACTCTCAACCATATTCGAAACAAATATTGGATTATACGAGGAACAAATAGTGTGAATGCATGCGTGAACAAATGCATTACATGTTTTCGCTTTAAAGCCAAAGGACAAACTCAATTGATGGGACAATTCCCACCGCCAAGAGTAAACTTTTCAAGACCATTTACACACTGCGGTATTGACTACGCAGGACCAATACACATCAGATGCTCACAAATTCGCGGCATAAAGTCACACAAGGCTTACATTGCAATATTTGTGTGTCTAGCAACCAAAGCCGTTCATGTAGAGCTGACCTCGGACCTCACAACAGAAGGATTCCTAGCAGCACTAAAACGAATGATAAGCAGACGAGGTGCAGTACATCACATTTACAGCGACAACGGTACAAACTTCGTCGGAGCGAGCACCCTACTTCAGAAGATCCGATCAGAAAATCAGTTATCAACTGAGGGAATTCGATGGCATTTCATCCTTCCCGCATCTCCACATTTCTGCGGGATTTGGGAGTCAGGGGTTAAATCAATTAAATACCATCTACATCGCTGCTTAGGAGAACAAAAGTTAACCTATGAGGAAATGAATACTATCCTTGTACAAATAGAAGGATGTCTCAACTCACGTCCATTGTGTGCTTTATCAGATAACATAGAAGATCTCAACGCTCTCACTCCCGGACATTTTTTGGTAGGCTCGCACCGGCACATGACACCGTACTGAACCTTGCAGACAGCAGTCTCAAAAGATGGAAGTTGGTGCAAAAAATCAAGCAAGATATTTGTAATCGGTGGTATCAAGATAACATCAAGCACATCCGTCAACAAAGATATAAATGGACAAAACAAATGGTTAATGTGGAATTAGGCCAACTAGTTTTTCTGAAAGATTAAGCTTTATCTCCTTCAAAGTGGCCTTTAGGCAGAGTAGTGGAGGTTCACAAGGGAACTGACGGCCTCACTCGAGTCGCTACTGTCAAAACATTAAAAGGACTAGTCAAACGGTCAATCCAAAAAATATGTTTGTTACCGACGGACGATAATAACAATGGCAATCCGGAAGAGGAACTTCAATCAACAAGTCATACTCAACCAACCGATCCAGCCTCAACAATCAAGCCCCGAAGGATTCTGAAAAATAACACAAACAGTTCTAACGATAATGTTACTCATGTCCACTTTCAAATCGGGAAGTGGCATATATACAATCACACATCCTGAATCTGGAATATTTATTGAAAACGTAGGAGTCGCCAAGGTTCAACGGGGAATACTACGCACAAAGACTGTATTTCCATTTACTGATAAGAGCAAGATCAGTTCAACCTGAATCGTACCAAGAACGAAGTAGCAAGGTTGTGTGAAAGGGCAAAATCTCTAACCCAAGACAGCCAATGTGATGAACTGGTGCACCATTTGAATGAGGAATGGAGTAACATATTCTCGATATTCAATCGTTTAACCATAATTCCAAGGCGGCAAAAGAGAGGACTCCTTGGGACTTTGATGACATCGTTATTTGGAGTAAATGATGAAGTATACCATGATATCGACTCATTGGATCGAAATCAAAAAGAACTTATTAAAAATGCAAAAACCAACTCCAAGATCATGCTGTCGACGATTGTATCTGTGAAGGAAACAGATAAGCGGATTACAGATAAAATTAACAAATTTGCAAAAAAAAACTGAACGAAGGAATTCAGGCTATCAACAACATGGAAAATTACCGCTTCAGTGATGCCAACAAACTAAATATCCATATCCTCAACGCTTACTTAGTTGCAACTAGCTATATGAAGGAAATCGAGTTGAAATACAATAAGCTACTGAACGCCTACCTGAAACGTAGTCACCTGTACGAGTTCTTGTCACATCAGATGGTACACGAGTTGACTACGAATTTCACGGCAAATTTAGATGCTGGACTGGAAGTGCTGCCTGAACCAACCGACAAATTGGAAGTTTCAATTACGTCAAACGAAATAATAATTTCTGGCTACTTTCTGATCACCGACAAGGATATCTATGAACTGATCAAGCTGAACACAATACCGGAAAAAATCGGAAACTATACGTTTCAAGAAGTTCAGATGACAACATCTCTTTTTGGAGTAAATTACAACCTGGAAAGATATTTGGAATCATCAGTGGACAACATAATGACGGCATTAAAATGGAACGAAAGCACCTTTATTCTCCAACCATCTATATTCCTAGACATTGAGACGAGCAAAAACTATATTATCCAGCAACTATATAACAAGATGTCATTCAAAAAATGTAATAGAAGAATAATCACATCAAAAGGTACCATCTGGAAAGAGCTGTGGACTCATAATGCTTGGATCTTCGTGACTGCGGTCCAAACAACAGTCATTGTAACATGCGGTACTGAGCGCGAAGAAATTTTCCTCAACAAAACTGGAATCATTCACATCACTCCCGACTGCTGCCTTCAATCCAAATATGTGCGGCTGGAAGCCAAGCTATTTGAAACAGTGCCGATTGTGACGCACTTCACCAAATCTATGGCGATTATCAACGCAACCATCAGCCCGGTTCCGATTCAAATATTGAACGAAACTGTGATTCCTTTAGAAAGTGGTTTGGCCGATGTCCTGAGGGATAACGAGCAAGAGGCCTCAGACTCTATTCAACAGCTTCACGACGCGAATTGGAAGGCAATCTGGGGCCACCAACATTGGACGACCGGCGCTATTATCACACTTATTGTAGTTATTCTGTGTCTCGCTGCGCTACTTAGGAGAACTCGAGTGTTTCATAGGCAGAGGCGATCTAATAGCACAGAATTACGCCAAGTCAAAAGCAGTGACGATACAGCATTCAACATCAGATGGTGATTTGGATGCGACACCAATAATACCAATAACACCAATACTTGCCGCGTGTGGCAAAATGTTGATGAATCAACTGAATTGACAACTTGGCTTTGGCTGCATATTTGCTGATATCAACGAGTCGACATATTTGCTGATATCAACGAAAGACGAGCAGTGAACACCAGCAGTGAACGAAAGACGAGCAATGCAAACAGATTATGCAATTTTTGTTCTCACGCTATGCTGAAGTATAGCAGGATCAAGTTGCAATTTCTGTTTGCATAACTGTTGCGAAGTCAGGCAGTATTGGCCTTGACTTCAAATTAGCTTAATAATCATTATTCTAGTATTTAAGAAATGTTTTTATCAAATAAAATTCAGTTACAAAAATTAGCTTATCGTACATTGTACACAATGTACACAGTCAATTTCATGTCAATTTTATAAATTCATCCTTGTTTTATTCCATTTCAATTTATATGCCTAACATTAACAGCTATATACTGCCCGATGTATGTGAATTACTTAAATAAAAAACATTAAATTTTATTAAATATTATTATTTTGTCTGTTTTTTTGTTAGGTGTAAATTTTTTTGTGCAATTCCAACTGAATATAATTTTATTGAAAAAAAAACCATTGAAATACTTTGGAAAATATCCCGGGATCCCGGGATGTACCAAATACCCATTCCTGGTATTGGTATTTGTGTTTAAACACCTACATATCATTGGCTTACTATATATGTAATAGGCGTACCTCGATACGTTAAAAACGCGATGTCGAAAACAAATCGAGTTACGAATTTTCTACGAAATACAAATACTCTCCATTTGATTAACCGTTGACTTTTGACTAGTCGGTTAATAGTTTACGTTCGGTTAGTCGAATATTTTGAATTTAAAAAACGAAATCTTCATTGACACGTTCAAATGACAAATTATATGTAATGTGCTGACGATCAGCAAACTCAATTTCGTTTTCAAATTTTGTTTTGACAGTTGGAGTTGTTACTTTTAATTTCGAATAGTCGGACTGGCCGCTTATTCGGTTAACCGAAATTAGACTCTTATTTGGTTACCTGAGCGACTAGTCGAATATCATTAACTGGATAATATTTGTGCAATCGGTTACTAACCGGACGTTCGGTTAACCGACTATTAAATTATTCGAATAATTTAAAGAACCCGGAATTTATTTATAAATTGGTCGACAAAAGCAACAAAATCGGGAGTTATTGTGTAGGGGGTATCTCATAATTTCGTCTCAATGACTTCACCAGCTCAGATGATTAACCAACAGGTGGCGAGGGTTGTTTCTTGGATAGCGTAAACGAGACAACTATATTTAATTTTTTGTTGGATTAAAAGTCATGCTGTCTCTGTCTTCCATTGAAGACAGAGGCAGCATTGATTTGATATTAAATATGCGCTTATTTAATTTTGGCATGGGAAATATTTTTTTAAATATTAAAATATTGAAATTGCATTTAAATAAAAAATATTTGATTTTGCTATGCGTTTGTTCGCTTAGTGTAGCATCGAATTTATATCCCAATGAAATGTTGATCTTCGTTTTAGTTCCTTACTGTCGCATATGCGCCACTAACGCAAAACAAATTAATAAATTATCGCAAAGAAAAAATTTCTTAGCCACAAAACACACACGCTAATTCCCACGCACAAAAGGGGTTGAAATAGTAGAAGCATGCTGCCCAACCACCAGCACAGATCATTTTGTCAATCCTAGTGTTGGTAATAATGCTAAAATCGTTGAAACTGAGGCGCTACCAGTGAAATGGGTATCACAATTTGAAAATGACCTATTTACGACTATCTGTCTAATAAGTACATATCGGTCATTCCCTGCAATAAAGACACAACTCAAAATTCGGGTTTTTGAGTTATGAATTCAGACAGAATTCATATCTTTAATTTTTGATAATTTTAAAACGTTCTTAAAAACTTTACTGAAATTCATATAAAATACTGAAAGTTCAAATTGTGTTGTTGAGTTGTGTTTTTATTGTAGGGAATGAGCGATATGTGGTTGCTGTCGACACCAGCAAAATCGCTTAAGGTGTTCTGGTACTCATTCGAACGGAGTCCAATAGACTTTTTCAATGGTACCCAAGTTAAAATTCTTAAAATTTCGGAAACAATAAAAATTTGAAAAGTAGGCTACCTGATTAACTGACCGCTACTATCCTTATAATATTAAAACGCCAATGCGGTTTAACGATTACTAGCAAAAACTAGCCAAACCGATTTTCATAATTTTTTTTATAACATCCTATTTGTGCCAAGGAAGAGAATAGGATACTTTTTTTTCGAAAGGTAAATATCTTAATTTTTGGTATTAAGTTTTATTGAACATTCAATCGAAAGTTCCTTCGGTGGTGGTGGTGATGGTGAGGCCTGGTTTTCGGAGATTCATATGTAAAGGGAAAAGTTGTGACGACGCGTTTTCCCCAACACCAAGTGTTCACACTTACAATAATTACAATTTGTTTACATGAACTAAAAAACTAACTAAATTAACATAATAATGTAAATAGCACTCTAATTTTTATCATGAATACCCATAGCTAGCATTAATGCGTTTATAAGATAATCTTTAATTTAATTTTAGCCATTAAGCCATCTAGAATCTAAACAACTTTTGAGTTTCGCCGAACATTTCCCGTAGAATAATCGCCAGCAACCGCGTGGTGTGATTTCTCACTCTTCTCCTAATGTCGCAAAATCATCGCCAGCAATCGCGTGGTGTGATTTCCTGCTCTTTTCCCTAATCCTATAGAATTCTTCGCCAGCAACCGCGTGGCGTGAATTCTCACTCATCTCCTAATTTCGCAAAATCTTCGCCAGCAATCGCGTGGCGTGATTTCCTGCTCTTTTCCCTAATCCTATAGAATTCTTCGCCCGCAACCGCGTGGTGTGATTCTTCGCTCTTTCCCCTTAATTTTATAGAATCTCGGCGAGCAACCCTGTGGTTTGATTCCCCTCTGTGTCCCTGCTTACAGAATCTACGCCAGCAATCGTGTGGCGTGATTCTTCGCTCTCTTCCCCTAATTTTACAGACTCTCTGCCAGCAACCGTGTGGTATGATTAACCTCTCTGTCCCAACTCGCAGAACCTCGCCAGCAGGAGCGTGGCTGTAGTCTCCTCATCCGAGCTGTAGATTATCGCCAGCACCCGCGTGGCTCGTACGTTCCCACTCCCTCGTAAAAGCTAGGTTTTGATAGTTTAATTCAGCTCATAGTACCTAACTACGAAAATCCATTGCCAGAGCAGTTTCCTGGTATTTCCTACTCGCGCAACGAGACCACGCCTCAGACGGACGTTCTGAGTGAAGACACCACGCTAGTGTCCCGATAATCAACGATAGACAATAAGCAATCAAATCTTGAACAGAAACATGATAAAATAGTGAATAATAAAAACATACAAATTTAAAGAATAACCCAAAACCCGTGTGAGAACATTTATACACTTAGGAATTTGTCTGCACATGGTTTCAATGAATAAATTTTTGCAACGAACCCTGGACACCGACGGCTTCACCGCGGCTTCAAAAAAAGCTTCGTTACAATGGCGCCCGATCAGGGACTACGTGCATAGAAAAGACAAATTTTTAAGTGTAAAATAAAAGGGGAAAAAAATCCCACACTTAAAAATTCGAAAATCCAGCGTTGTAAAGGAAAACGCGGAAATACGGTTACAACGATAGTAACGGGTAAATTGTACAAGAAGTAAAAAAAAAAGTTGTTGTCAACGGAAAGTACGGGACTGTACCACACAAGTGGTAGTGAAATCGATCGGATCGACGAGAAACGCGAAAAGTGAAACCGTTAGGCAAATGGCAGATCGGTAAATCCCTCAATACTAGCGGGATAGCGCGGGGCAACGAAATCAACCACGACAGTATCACGGCAAGTTGGCCGCAACGGCAACTTTAAAAAAAAAAATGGCCTGAGTACCATTGGTACATTTGAAGAAAGGATTTCAAAACCCTTGCTGAGCTCATCGCTCTGGCCCAAGACTTGGAGAGTATCCAGGAGCGGGAGCCAGACAGGGTGACTGCGTCACAGAGAGAGGCCTTACCCCCAGCACCACACGGTGTCGGTGGTCAACAGCGATTAGTGACTCAGCCGCCCCGAGCCATCACCGCCGCTTCTGCACCGGCCCAGATCGACCGCGTTGACCCCCAGGCCTGCCGTCGCTGTGGGCAAAGCGGACATTTCGCACGGGGTTGTACGAACCCACAAACTGATTTTTGTAGGCAGGTGGCCGATTAGGCCGCAGAATGGTTGATTGTTGCAGCCAGTCGGGAAACGGCCGGGGAGACCACCCCAATCGAGGGCGAGTGGCAACTCCGGATTCCCGCCCTCGGCACCAGTAATTATCGAATACGACGCCCAGCACATCCTCGCATACGCCATCGTCGGCGGGCAGCCGGTGCAGGCAGTTGTAGACACAGGGGCGACGAGAAGCACCGTTAGTGGGGCATTCGTCCACAAAATAAGGATGAAAAGTAGAAAAGATTCCTATGAAGGGGAAGTCAGGTTAGCAGACGGGTCCAGCCTTAGTCTAAGGCAAGTCGTTGAAGCTCGAGTCAGATTGGGGGACGTAAATTACCTACTTAAATTCGTGGTAATGCCCGACGCGTATGAGGAGGTAATCCTGGCATTGGACTTCCTTATTTTTACGAAAGCCAGTCTCACATGTGCAGGTTCGACATTAAAGCTGAACCCAGCAACACTCACGACTCACTGTTTACTGACAGCAGAGTCGTCAGCACACCAGCAGGAGAGGATTGACGACTTTCTGGGTGCAGAGCTGGGTGCAGGCCATCATCGACGATGAAATCAACAAACTACTGGAAAAGGGGTGTATCGAACCGTCTCACAGCCCGTACAGTGCTCCGATAGTGCTGGTACGGAAAAATACGGAGGCCTGGCGACTCTGTATCGGTTATCGAAAATTGAACAGCCACTCTGTGCCAGACGCGTACCCGCTGCCGCGTATCCACCACATCCTCGATCGCTTACGAAATGCGAAATTTATTAGCAGCCTCAACCTAAAAGACGGATATTGGCCAATTCCGATGGCCAAAAGTAGCAAACAGTACACTGCCTTCACCGTCCCGGGCCGTGGGCTTTATCAGTGGCGCGTCATGCCCGCAACGTTTCAACGCGCACTTGATCAGGTGATTGGTCCAGAATTGGAGCCCATAGCTTTCGCCTATTTGGATGACATCGTGGTCCCCTGGAGGAGCACCTACGCAATCTAAGAGAGGTTTTCCGTCGATTAGGGACAGCAAATCTTCGCATAAACCCAGAGAAGTGTGAGTTTTTAAGCCCCAGGTTAAATATCTAGGGCATATTGTAAGTGGGAAGGGTATCCAAACAGACCCCGACAAAGTTGCTGCCATTCGCGAGTTAGCACCTCCCGAAAATATTCGGGGGGTGAGAAGTTTCTTGGGCGTCGCGTCCTGGTACCGACGGTTCGTGCCCGACTTCGTAGCCATCGTTCAACCCCTGACAGCTATGCTGAAGAAGGGTAGGCATTGGAAGTGGGCCGAAGAACAGCAACAGGCCTTTGAATCACTTAAAAGGAAATTGACAGAAGCACCCGTATTAGCGTGCCCCGATTTCACCCAAACATTTACGCTTCAGACCGACGCCAGCGATTTCGGCCTCGGTGCGGTGCTGACGCAAACAATCGATGGTATCGATGGTAATCGCTTATGCTAGTCGACATTTCAATCAAGCTGAGAAGAACTATTCGCCCACCGAAAAGGAATGTTTGGCCATCGTGTGGGGAATTCAAAAGATGCGTCCCTAACTAGAGAGCTATAAATTTATTGTTATTATTATTATTATTTATTGGTTGAACTCTATAGAAAGTGCCAGCTGGCGAAATGCTCATCGCTATCCCGGAGGAGCCTTGGGCCACGGTGTGCGTAGATTTCGTCATACCCGTCGAGCCAACAGAACGGGCTATTCTACTACAACAAATATTTCATATCGTTCGGCACAACATGGACAAGACCGGGCTCGTCATTATAACCTGCGTACACGGCCATGGAAACCCGAGGGTGGGCAATTGGTTATGGTCAGGTAGCACCCGCTGTCCAAAGCTATTGACAGCTTCGCGGCCAAACTGGCCCTAAAATATGCTGGGCCAAACTGGCCCCAAAATATGCTGTTCCAAACACAGTCATAAACTTCCTTTCTCCTGTCATCGCCAACCAACAGCTAAGCGATTTTATTAACTGTTCTTTTCTCTCTCCCACAGCTATCTACGCCGAATCTGGACAACACTCCCACGGTCATACGACAAAACAACAAGTTACACACGAACAACACGATACGCCACGCTACGAAGCCGAAGAATCCAACCGCGGTCGCCGAACGATCCGGCTCTCAGAAAGACATGAGGTTCCCTATGGGCTGCGTGGACGTCACGGGCAGCGACTTCGGGTCCGCGAATCCTTCAGGAGCCCGAGCGTCGCACCTCTCTTCGAAGGCGCCTCCACTAGTCAAGCCGCCAGAGCTCGAGGTGGCATCAGTCAGCGTGGGTCACGTGGAACTACCCGCCAAAGGGGCGGCCGGAGAGGACGACAGTCCTACTCTCGTCCTCAGCCATTACCCACAGAGCGGTTGACGGCATGGCGCGTTGCATGCCCGAACGACAACACGGTCCGGGATGGCAACCGCGCAGACACGCCCCCCCCCGACACCCATGACGAAGATGAAGCTGAACGTGAGGCTGAACGCGATGTTAAACAAAACGACACACCAGATGAAATGGATATTTCCACGACAGTCAGCTCTATTGGCGATGTGTCAATGACCGACCCTCCCTCACTGGGGCTGGACATGTCAATCGCTACCAGTGAGAGGACGTCCCAAAGTCCGACGGAGGAATTCGAAGTCGAAACGGGCTTACCCGAAATCGACCAACCGGCCCTACCGCCGACGAATCGTGTTCGATGAACCAAAAATTCTCCGGCTCCAACGAAAAAGGACGCCGACTCAGCTGCAAGTGGCTCCTCGTCCAACGACAGCACCACGAGCACATCCGAGGCGTCCGATACAGACGCATGCGATACCCACCCAGCGGATGCCCCAGCGGATGCCCCAGAGGCATGGCCCTCACGAGCGCAACTCGAAGAACCGGCCACTGAGGCAGCGACCAGGAGGCGACCACCCCGGGAACCGCGACACACCACCCAGAGGAAATTGCCTTCACTCATCGGCCCCATCCAACGACAAGAGACCACGCGCCCCTCCAAGTAATCGAGTGGACACCACGTGGCGCCATCATGAAGAAGCCCACCAACCGAAACACTCCAGCCGGGGCCTCCATGACTCGAAATACTGTCATGCCAAGACCCGGGATTACACAACCTAGACATCGGCCAGCGTCACCCCCACCAGTCACCGCCGACACCCTGAACGTGACTAATGGCAACCCCGACCAAGCCTCACGAGCCTGGCTAGCGGCCGACATCAACCTCGCAATTGGGAATGTCAATGGACAGCTTTTCCGAATTCGCCTTAAGGCCAACAGGACACCCACCGTCTCATTTGTACACCCCCCGCGGAAGTAAAGGGGAAGTGTAAAGGGGAAAGTTGTGACGACGCGTTTTCCCCAACACCAAGTGTTCACACTTACAATAATTTCAATTTGTTTACATGAATTAAAAAACTAACTGAATTAACATAATAATGTAAATAGCACTCTAATTTTAATCATGAATACCCATAGCTAGCATTAAGCCTTTTATAAGATAATCTTTAATTGTATTTTAGCCATTAAGCCATCTAGAATCTAAACAACTTTTGAGTTTCGCCGAACATTTCATCGCGACAAAAGTTATGAATTGGCATACGACGCGGGGACACTAGCACAACGAACGGCCACCGACTTCACTCAGTGTGGCAACGCACGAATTTGATCGGCGCAGGAGTCTGCGAAATGGTCTGGAGATCAGCCAGCAAAAAATAATTAGTCAGTCGAGGTTTGGCTGTCGAGCGCATCACACCAAAATAGTTCGGTCTTCATCTTTGGCTGTCGAGAGCGTCACACCAAAGTTTAGTTCGCTTCTGGCTGTTGAGACGACCACACCAGAAGCTGATTACGCGCATAATCGTTCGGTAAACAGCAACAACCGGGCAAGAGAATATAGTAGGAAATAGTGTCGGTAGTAGTAGGTAGTGACTGTAAATAGGCATAGGCCATTTTGCCTAGATTTAGCATAGAACACCTGTCCCTTGTAGTGATTTCTCACCCCTTTTCCCGAATCCCGTAGAATAATCGCCAGCAACCGCGTGGTGTGATTTCTCACTCATCTCCTAATTTCGCAAAATCTTCGCCAGCAATCGCGTGGCGTGATTTCCTGCTCTTTTCCCTAATCCTATAGAATTCTTCGCCAGCAACCGCTTGGTGTGATTTCTCATCGCCAGCAATCGCGTGGCGTGATTTCTTGCTCTTTCCCCCTTAATCCTATAGAACTCTTCGCCAGCAATCGCGTGGCGTGATTTCTCACCCTCCTCCCGAACCCCGTAGAATAATCGCAGAATCTTCGCCAGCAATCGTGTTACGTGATTCTTCGCTCTTTCCCCTTAATTTTATGGAATCTCGGCCAGCAACCGTGTGGTGTGATTCCCCTCTGTGTCCCTGCCTACAGAATCCTCGCCAGCAATCGTGTGGCGTGATTCTTCGCTCTCTTCCCCTAATTTTACAGACTCTCTGCCAGCAACCGTGTGGTATGATTCACCTCTCTGCCCCTACTCGTAGAACCTCGCCAGCAGACGCTGTAGTCCCCTCACCCGAACTGTAGGTTATCGCCAGCACCCGCGTGGCTCGTACGATCCCACTCCCTTGTAAAAGCTAGGTTTTGATAGTTTAATTCAGCTCATAGTACCGAACTACGAAAATCCATTGCCAGAGCAGTTTCCTGGTATTTCCTCTAATCCCAAATGACATGAATCACCCAAAAACCAGGCTTCACCATCACCACCACCAACGAAGGAACACAATAAACATTGGCAACATAAAAAAAATATTTTCAAATCTTAATTGTTATTCGAAAAGTAAAAGTTACGACCAATGGAAAAAATATTTTCAAGCAATAATAGTTATGCCGTAACTTTTAAAAATATTTTCGAAAAATAAATAATAAATAATTTAATTGGAGCTCGATGAAATCTGAATTTAACTAAACAAAAGGAGGGTAAGCCATACAACAACAAACAATTTCGTTTTTTGTGATTTTCTGACAGTGAATTGTTGTGTGTGTCTCAGTCACACACAATATTAAGATTCTCTTGTTAACAGTCTTAAGCTGGACTTTGAAAAAACTTTTCAACCTGCTTAAGTAGAAATGCTGTATTTTACAATAACAAGCAAAAACCAGTTTGTAATTTTTGCCATTCGCGCTTCTTCGGTGGAATCGGTTTGATGCAAGGAATGAATAATTCCGTGTTGTATCATGAATTTTTCCCCTTATAGAGGCGTCTTAAATTAACGAAAATTGCCGGAGGAGTGCTTATGAGGATTTTGTGGCTAAAATCCGAAACAGCTGTACACTCTGCCAAGGCTGGGTTTTGCTTGTTGTTGTAACAACCTATTTTGCCAACATAAGTTTTTGGTAAAAATTAGCTTTAGCCCAAAAATAAATACTAAATATTTTCAAAAAATAAAAGTTACGAGCAAAAAAATATTTCATGCTCATAATAGCTATGCGGCAAAGTAAAAAAATAATTTCAAACCATATATATTCTAATATGGTATACACTCAAAGAATTATTATGTTTGGAGAACGTTTGTTGCAAATATACTACTTTTGAATACAAACTTAAACGAAAAAACAAACAAAAAACATTTGCAACAATTTAAAAACGTTTCCAATAAAAGTATTGAATTTTACTTTTATTGGAAACGTTTTTAAATTGCTGCAAATTAAAAACTAATTTCTAATAAACGTTTAAACGAATCCGATATAAGCTTTGTTTTTATCGACCAGAACCAGTGGCACAGCGTGTATGTGTGTAACTTATAAACCTTACTTCCCGCGTTCGAATCCTTGCTGAGCTGAACATTTTTTTTTTTCGTTACTTAAACGTTGGTCGCAAACGAAACAACAAACGGAGTGTGTTTGTCTAATATTTCGTTTCTTACGAACGAAAAAATTCTTTGAGTGTAGAATTTATCCTCAAAGTTGCAAGAGAATCGGTACAACCGTTTCGCCGTGATGCTCGGACAAGCAGACAGACAGACACACAATCAGATATATATTATAAATCTGATTACCTGCGTAGGGGCGTAGCACAGCCCATACAATTTTTTACCCCATATCACGGTTAAACGGCTTTAATGATTTTATTGAAATTTGTAGGTAAAATGGTTTACATCATATTCATGCAGTAGGACATAAGAGGTTGGATTTGGACAACGGAGTACCTCCCACACAACAACAAATATAATTAAAATGTAATAACCATCGAATATTGAGGGGATTATGCTACCAAGTGCGTCTTCGGACATTTTTTAAGTGAATCATACCTATGTAATGGCGCTTGTAGCGAAACCAATTTTTTTTAAACAATATTTTCGATTCTCGAAATATTAGTAAGAAACTATTTCCGCGTTACCGCCAGAGTTTCCTATCATTACACTTTCTTTCCATTTTTAACCATCATGGTGATCACAACTAATTGATCATAAGAGTTTAAAATTGCAATATATAGTACTGAGTACTGTACTTCTGCGCCGAAGATAAATTTTGTCAGCCAAGTGGATCTCTTTCTATTGAGTAAGTTTCGCAAACTAGATTCAATAAAGGTAAAGCATTTCCTAACAAGAATATATCGATACCTTAAAGCACAACCATCCTATGTCAATTTTTTCAAAACTCTAGAAAATGAAAAACAAATTTTCAAATTGGTATGTTTTGTATGGAAAATGATTTTTATTTCCTCATTTTTCAATTACTTTCATTACGATTCCCACAAACCGCTGTAGCCTGTCTGATGCAGCTTCTTCTCAGGAATCCAAAAATGCCAAAAACTCGATTTTCATGAAAACGGACATAGGATGGTTGTGCTTTAAGATATCGATATGTTTAACACATTTTCAGGAAATTCCATTATCCTACTCAAAATCTTTGGTTCTATGGGAAAGTCACTACAAATTTTTTTCTATTAACAAGTAAGTCATTTACATCCCAAAAATCGAAAAAAACTCTTCACCTAATTTTTCAACATTTATAGAAATATTCGAAATTCAATTTTATCTTTCCGATCACATTTTGTACTTGGTACCAAATCCTGGAAAAAGGTAACTTTTATTTGGTAATTTTTAATTTTTCAATCTATCAATAAGAACCAAATCCTATTTAGATTTGGTACCCTATGATTTTTTTTGCTTTTTAATTTTTTTATGTACCTGCAACAATAAGATAAGCAGCCACGCTTAGCATAATGATGATCATTAGCCGTTTACCGCAACCCCATCATTAGACGTACCCTCACGACAGCGTTAGTTGACAAATCACTGTGTGGAATGCTGATCGTCTAAGCATCGATATTGGTACAGTCCCTAAGAAACGGAAAAAAAATCGCAAAAATTTAAAGTGTAACAGACAACAAACTAAAGTCAACTCATTTTAAATGGCAGCGTTAAAAATTGAACTTTAAATTAGAAAATTAACTTAAGAATTAGAAAATTCTGAAAAAAAAATCATATAGATTCAAAGTGAACTAAATATCCCATTATGAACATGCAGCAAAAGGTAGTGAAAATTTTTGTTTTTGATTATATTCATTATTCGGATCTAGGTCAGATAATTGTTATTATTGGATGAAAAAACACATAAGTTTCTTCTTTCATAACAAATTTTTATTTTCCGATATTTCGACTACCGTCGGTAGTCATCCTCAGGGAAACTGTCAAATACAAAAACATACATACACAAATATCACAATTCATACATTTTTTAAATATAGAGATTAACAAAATAAAACAAGCTTACAATAATATTAATCAAAAATATTCAATATTAATTGAGTAGCAACACCCACTCGATTCGTGGTTTACTTGTCTACTGGTTTTGTCGTTTTATTTTGTTATAAGGTGTCTGTAGCTCTCAGCGCATCTTTCTGTGTCTGTTTTAATTAATTCGTTGTTTTGTTGGTACGCGGAAATCCATTTTTAGTTAAAACGGTTAAAATTTTTTGAATGTTGTCCTCGTGGAATACTTCGTCACTAATTCTCAATATTTTTCTAATAAATTTATATGGTGTATTCATAATCATTTTCTTTGGGTGTCCTGAGAAATAGTTAATGAGACATCCTGATGCCGTAGGTTTTTGATACCAGTCCAATTTAATATGTTGTTCCTTTTTACGATCCGTGTGTCCAAGTAAGATAATGGTTCATCCTCCTCCTCTTCCATTGTAAATTTAATATTCCAAGGCGTGCCACACTTGGAGAAGCCCAGAACCGGAGATTTTCAAAATAAAATAATTAAGTAAATAATTTGGCTTGGCCTTTTCAATTAGAGATAATTTTCAATTAAAAAAAAGTTACAAACAAACCAAAATAAAATAATAATAAAGAAATTTATACTTCACATGGTTTACAGATTTTTCGTGCACCCTAAATGTGTTTATTTGGGTATCATGGGAAAGATATAATCAATACCTTTTTATTAAATTGGTAGTCACACAGCACCTAATTTTATTGATACAAATTTTTGTTTTTTTGGTTTTTGCGAATTACTTTTCAACCATAAAAGATCGACAATCAAATTTACTTTTCTACTGTGGTGCAAAGTTTTAACTTATATTCGTATTAGACACTAAAGTTTTTCTTAAATAATATGTTTTATCCTATTATTACAAATTAACACTAATTTATTTTCAAATAGAAAAATGGATTTAGTTATTTCTGTTAGAACGAAGACGATTGGGTAATTACATGTCCTTTTAAGTTGAGAATGCTATAGACCGCTACTTGAGCTGAAGTTAAGAACTAATGTTGGAGATTTGAGAAAGCGTTTCTCCGGAGACCGGAGAAACGTTTAGATTCCCGGAGTCTCCGGGCAAAAACCCTGTGTGTGGCAAGCCTAAATATTCCTATGGAACTTGTTAAGTACTTTAAGTGTTTCATCTATTTTGTCCGCCTTTATGATTCCAAAAAGGTCGTCCACATATTTTGTCAATAACCTTGGTTTTTCGCCCAGTTGTTCCATGCACGTGTCTAAAAGTTCTTCCATTATAATGTCTGCTATAATTGGCGATACTGGTGATCCCATTGGCATTCATCTTAATTGTCCGTATACTCTTTGGTCATATTTGAAATATCGGTTGTCTTTGATGCAGAATTTGACGATGTCCATAAAAATTTCCTTCGTTAAAATGTATATCACTGAATTGTAGTTTTTTTGTGGTTTTTTTAAATTAATACATTTTTTTTTCGAAATATGTTGCAAGAATGATCATTGAAAAATAGGTTAAATTACCCGTTAAGTGAAAGAAAAAATAAAATAATTCTTTTAGAATGATTTAATTGATACGGTAAAATTTGATACCAAAAGAGAGGAGCATGAACATAGCTCAAATAATTGCGAAACTCGTTTAAAAGTTTGTAAAAATGCACTGCTCGATATAGCATACTAATATTGATATTTCTCGAGATATTAATATAAGAATTTTTTTAATTTAATCAAAAAAAAAACAATTAGATTAAAAATTTAAAGTTAAACAAATTGGCAATTACGTAAATAAGAAAAGGCTTATTGAGAAGTGAAACCGGATAAGTGAAAATATTGCAATGCATGTCGCTAAACATGTTTCTAACCTACGTTTGGTTCTAGTCATTTTATTATCGTCTCATTAAAATTTTTGTTGTTGTTAATTACTAACAAGCTATCACATGGCACAATAGAAGTAAATTTTTTTTTAAATTTCTATCGGATTGATTTGAATAGACCAAGCACTAGATAATAATGATAAGTACCCTATGATTATAATATTTTTAAATATAATTTAGTTTTAACATCATTTACATTTTTATTTAAAAAATTTTTTTTATACTTATACCTACTATAATTGAAATTTATCAATATAGTACAGTACCATTTAGTGATAAAATGTTCCCTTAAAAATTTGTAAACATTTTTGAATATACTTTTTCTCAAGGTTTATATAAAATTCTGATTAAGTTTTTTTTCATTAGTATCATTGATGCATTGTTATTAGAGCTTTCGATCCCGGGATCCAATTCCATTTTTAGTCCCGAAAATCCCGGGATATTTTTTCCTTAATCCCGGGATTTTCGGGACTACATTTTAAATAAATTAGTCCATAAAAAAAGTTTAATTCAAGAAAAATACAACTTTTCATCGCTCATAAAATATAAAAAAAATCGTGTAAGCAGAAAAAAAGTGTAAGCAGAAAAAAAGTTTTTGGACAACCCCAAAATGAAAAACAGTAGTTAGAAAACACAAAACTTAAATCTTTCCTCCACAGAAAGACATGTGTTTATTTGCAATACTAGCTGTTACATACCCGGCGTTGCACGGGTTGTATAAAATTTTAAAATAAATATATATACGAATTTGCGCCAACTTCAATGGACGCTGTAGTTTATGGTTAATTCCCCCCGTGAAACTTGGTGCCAGTTGTAATCCCACCAGTCATGATTCACAAAAAAAATGGCCAAGGACGCCCTTGGTGGCAGCTGTAATCCCACCCGGTATGATTCACCCAAAAAAAAGTCCAAGGAATCACTTGGTGGCAGCTGTGATCCCACACCGTATGATTCACCCAAAAAATGTCAAAGGAAGCACTTGTTGGCAGCTGTAATCCCACTCGGCATGGTTCACCCAAAAAATCTCCAAGGACGCACTTGGTGGCAGCTGTAATCCCACTCGGCATGGTTCACCCAAAAAATCTCCAAGGACGCACTTGGTGGCAGCTGTAATCCTACCCGGTATGGTTCACCAAATAAATGACCAAGGAAGTACTTGGTGGCAGCTGTAATCCCACCCGGTATGATTCATCCAAAAAATGTCAAAGAACGCACTTGGTGGCTACTGTAATCCCACCCGGCATGGTTCACCCAAAAAATGTCCAAGGACGCACTTGGTGGCAGTTGTAATCCCACCCGTCATGGTTCATCCAAAAAATGACCAAAGACGCGCTTGGTGGCAGCTGTAATCACACCCGGCATGGTTAACCCAAAAATGCCCAAGGACTCGCTTGATGGCAGCTGTAATCCCACCAGTCATGATTCAGCCAAAAAAATGTCCAAGGACGGCCTTGGAGGCAGCTGTAATCCCACCCGTTATGATTCACTCAAAAAATGTGCAAGGGCGCAGTTGGTGGCATGGACCACTTAATATTCGATAGTTACTATGTTACATTTTAATAATATTTTTTGTTGTATGGGATGTGCCACGCCCCGTTGTCCAAACCCAACCTCTTATGCCCTATTGCAAATTCCATTACTAACACAATTTTACCTTAAAATTTCAATAAAATCAGTAAAGCCGTTTAACCGTGATATGGGGTAGAAAATTGTATGAGCGGTGCCACGCCTCTTGTCCAATTATTCGCATATTCGACACATATCAGTGCAACTCCATTCCAAATTTCACTAAAATATATCCAATAGTTGCTTAATTAGCTGGTATATAAGTTATGTGTTGTGTGGGAGGGGCCACGCCCCTTTGTCCATATTCGACACATAGCTGGGAAAACATACTGTATAACTCCATGCTAAATTTCATTAGAATATATTCAATCGTTGCTTAATTAGCTGGTATTTAAGTTGTGTGTTGTATGGGCGGTGCCACGCCCATTGTCCAATTATTCACATATTCGACACATAGCAGGGAAAACATACTATACAGCTCCATTCCAAATTTCATTAAAATATATCCAATAGTTGTTTAATTAGCTGTTATTTAAGTTACGTGTTGTGTGGGCGGTGCCACGCCCCTTTTCCAATTATGCTCATATTTGGCATAAAGCTTGGAAAAGTTATTATGCAACTTCGTGCTAAATTTCGTCTTTATTATTCAATATTCAATTCAAATTCAATTCAGTAGTTACTAAATTACCTTGTAGACATATTTTGTGTTGTATGGGGTGCCACGCCCCTTTGTCCAATCCCAACCGTACTCTATGTTACATGTCGATACCTATATAATTTATCCTGAAAGTTTCAAGAGAATCGGTACAGCCGTTTAGCCGTGATGCTCGGACAAACAGACAGACACACAATCATTTTTATAATATATATAGGGATTTGCAAAAATTCAATAAGCATGAGTAAACATTTAATTAAAACATCGTGAGGACATGATTTTCATAAGTCTTGCCTCACCAAATACATATCTAAAAAGAGCGCTTGCAATGTGTGCAATACTCAATTAATAAGTCCGGAAGGTCAAAGTTCATCTAAAGGTGATACACCTTCAAAAAAACAGGCCAAACCACAAACTTACACTGAATCCCCAAGTGGCTTCAGAACCTTCTAATGCAAATCCGACAGTTAATGTATCACAAGAACATAACGTGAGTCCTATCCAAACTGCTGCAGAGCAAAGAAACTACCTTAGGAATAGTTATCGCTTCTGTTGGTGCTCATCAGACAGAACACATTTGATTGAATCCAATATTGAATCAGGATTCAGGCGCATAAGTATGCAAAATGTACCTACCAATTAGAGTATTGCCAATACCAATTCAATCTCAACTAATTCTAATCTCCAAATACAAACTGTACCTGCTGGAGAACAGCAAACGCTCGAACAATTACTCGGTTTGCCTAATAATAGTGCTAATGCGAATAATCCAAATTACGAGACTAATCCTAACGCAAGTTATGCTAATGTCCGTCGTAATACTGCTTATGCATATGTAAGAAATACAGTGCTTTAGAGTTGAGGCATTAACTAATCAGCCCTTAAATGGGAATTTCTATCGGTTATGCTCAAACGCAAGTACCATATTTGACGCTAAATCTGCTGTTGTTGTTGTAGCAACTGTAGGGAGAGTCAAAAATTATACGCGACCGGAAGCAAAAGCATAATGAAAACTTCAACAATTTTTATGAATCCATTTCGGAACTTACCGATCGCTTAGATCAGCCATTAGCAGATAATGCATTGGGTGAAATATGGTGATTAGTATTATTGAAAAGGTAATTAAATTTCCTACAAACAGCTGGAAAAACCTAGATTAGTAATGTTTAGTAAATATTTTTCCTAAGTGGTAAAATATTAAAAATTTTAAAAATATTTAATTTTCTCACCATATTTTTTTAAATAACTTGGTAAATTTTTAGCTGTTTTCCAAAAGATTTCGCCTTTCAACCAATACCAAACTCTTGAAAATCGGATCAAAAATAGATAAGCTACGATCAGCCAAAAATAGCCAATATTATAGTCTCTACTTCAAAATTAATTTAAAAAAAAAGTTGATGAGATAGAATTATTATTATTATTATTATTGAACGGGATATGCACTGCGTCCAATAGTGAACTATTGTGCCCCGTCAAGGACTTATAGCAACTCTATAAG
This sequence comes from Heteromyza rotundicornis, assembly GCA_951394025.1. Classification (NCBI taxonomy): domain Eukaryota; kingdom Metazoa; phylum Arthropoda; class Insecta; order Diptera; family Heleomyzidae; genus Heteromyza; species Heteromyza rotundicornis. The sequence continues at coordinate 46,001,961 of OX596011.1, forward strand.
TCCTATCCCATTGAGAAATTGTAGTATCGGGCCTACTTCTAGGGATTTCAATATGTGTTCTGGTATTTGGTGGTCGCCCAGATATCTTTTCCGTTTTTGCATGAGTGCGGGGCACTCTCCTAAGATATGTTTTGAAGTTTAAGTGTCCTCAGTGCAAAACCTGCATTTGTCGTCCGATACTGTTCTCAGTTTTGATAGGTGGTAGTTTAACCTACAATGTCCTGTCAAAATCCCTTTTATTATTCTTATATTCTTTTTTGGTAAGTTCATACATTCTTTATGTCGCTGTAGGTAGTAAGTCCTTAGTAGTGTTTTTGATTGTTTCAGGCCTGGTAGATTGTCCCAGTATAATTTCCGTAGTTTATCTTCTTCTTCTTTTAATATAATAGAGATGGTCCCTTTTCCCATTCCACAGAATGGTTCTGGCCCTACGAAGGGAGTTTCCACTCCTTTCTTTGCTAGTTCGTCTGCCATTTCATTACCTTCTATCCCTCTGTGACCCGGCATTCAGTAGATACAAACCCGATTGTGCAGGCCAATCGAGGCACTCCCACACCAGTTTAGAGCTTACCTGGTATGATTTTAGTGCTTTGATTGCCGCTTGACTGTCGGATAGGATCGCAATGGTTTGGTTCCGGTATTTCCGTTTGAGGTTGAAGTGAGCGCACCTATCAATGGCATATATTTCCGCCTGAAATATGCTGGTGTATTTACCCATGGGCTCAGAGTATTTTATCCTTGGCCCAAACACTCCTGCTCCTGTACTTTCTTCCGTAAGAGACCCGTCTGTATTCCAGGTTATCGTACCTTGGTTTATTGTGTAATTTTCATGTACACCTTCCCACTCCTTTTTATTGCTAAGTTGTGTTGCAAATCGTTTGATGAAGCTGAACTTCAGTATCATGTTATCTCTTGGTAGTGAGATTTCAGGGTATTGCTTCGTAAAAATATCAATCTTCCGACTTATGCAACAAGCTGACCCGACGCTTCCTCCAGTTATTCTTAGTATAGCCCTCTTCGCCTGCGTCTGAACGTAGATGTGAAGAGGTGTTAATTCTAAAAGGACTTCTAGTGATGCTGTAGGACAGCTTCTCATAGCCCCAGTTATACACACGCACGCTAATCTTTGCATTTTGGTTAATTCATTGATAACCGTTTGTTGATTTGTTCTTCCTACCCATGTTATCGCTCATACTGCAATCGTACGCCAATGATCATTGGTCGTACGATTGCAGTATACATCCATCGTAGTATTTTTGGTGTACAGCCCCAGTTTTTCCCTGCGATGGACCTGCAGACCATAAGTGCCCTCTTGGCTTTCTTTGATACATTATCAACATGCTTTTTCCAGAGTAGTAATTTTACCTCTGTTTGAAGCTTCACTTCCGTTCCGTCTAACATAATTGGTTTCAGGTGCTTAAGTTTATATTTCCTTGTAAATGGTACATTCAGTCCTACTTTTGTACACCATTTTTTAGTCACCTTCAACCCTTGCTGAATTCTTTCACATAGGGTATAATCAAATTTGCCCCTACAAATAATTACTATATCGTCGGCGTAGCCCTGAAAAGTAAATCCATTGGTCGCCAATTCTTCAAGTAGTTCGTCCACAACGATGCTCCACATCAGTGGGGATAGCACTCCCCCTTGTGGACATCCTCTCGTTGTAGTTGTTATTAAGGCCCCAGTGCCTGCTGGTATCTCTATCGTTCTAGTTTTCAGCATATTTTTCATCCATAATGCTAGAGTATTACTAACACCTCTGCGGATGAGAGCATCTTTTATGGCCTCGTGTGAAGTATTGTCGAAGGCACCTTCAATATCGAGGAATGCACATATAGCTATTTCTTTTATTTCAAAAGTTTCTTCTAGTACATTTGTCAGTTGGTACAGAGCAGTTTCCGTTGATCTACGTGCCCTATATGCATGCTGACTGGTATGTAGCGGGATGCTTTCTAGAATCGTTGTTCTCACATAATTGTCTACAATTTTCTCTAGAGTTTTCAGTACAAAGGAAGTTAAGCAGATTGGTCTGAAGGATTTCGGGTGAAGAGGATCCTTCTTCCCTACCTTCGGTATAAATACCACTCTTGCTCGCCTCCACATCTTTGGTATGTAACCCAAAGCGATACTGCCTCTCGCAATTTTCATTAGTGGGCACAGGAGAAGCTCTATGCCTTTCTGAAGTAGTCCTGGAAAAATTTTGTCTGCACCAGGAGATTTGAATGGTTTGAAGGTGCCCACCGCCCATCTTATGCGTGCTTCTGTACATATTCCGTTCGCTACCTTCCAATTCTCTTTCTTCGATCTACCTATGTATTCCATATGGTGTACATGGTGATAGAAACATTCTGTAAACGCAGAAAGTCATTATTTTGAAGTGTCAAACCAACTATATAGGTGGGAATGCCTTTACATTAAAAAAATATTTTTTAGTAGCACTGTGTAATTGAAAAATGATATACTAGGTCACTTTCTTCAACTTCATCCTCTATAAACAACATATGTAGAAACAGTTTCATTTCAGCAGCTTTCATTATACCCCCACACTCACTGTGGCAGGGTATACTAACTTTGACACAACGTTTCTAACGCCCATAAGGGGGCGTGTCCGGTATGGAAAAGTATATATATTCTTGATCAGCAATTCTCCATTTAGAGCAAGAGGTTGTTCTATTTCAGTCAAGTACTTATTACGATCCCTATTAGTTTGAATTTCGATAATACTATTTCTAGTAGAGTTCGGTTTTGAATAAAGTTTTAATACAAATGCTAGTTTTTCAATTATATTTTTAATATTTTAAATGTGAATATTTTCCTTAGCAAGAGACATTGTAACTGGTGTATTTGTACATGTATTCAAATTCATTTGACTTATTTCATTACCTACTTTACTTTTTTTGCCTTAGCTTTGCTTACATTTTCAAAAGAATCGTCATCATGTTTTATAACATGACATTTAAATTTGTTGATATTTTGGAAGGATTTGTTTCATTTGTTAAATTGGCATAAGTACTTATACATAACAGGTACTTTATGTTCCTCTTTTAGATGCTTAAGTAAGTTTTTGGATGTGTGGATTTTTTTGCAGAGATTGGTATTTTACTTGAAAATTAAAATGGTCTGAACTTTTGGAATTTTTTCGTTGGATGAAATACCATAAAAAAATTCTTGTAAAAAAACCCACACATATTTTCTATTTGCTAAAAATTCTAAATTAAACACGAAGCATACTTTGATTACCAAGTCTACTGCAAGATGGTTTGAAGTTTTTATTGATGCGAGGCGGCAACATAATTGCATGTAGCAAATTGAAGAAATAGAAATGTTTAGAATCTGCAAAAAATTCTATTAAATAATTTAAAAATTTTGAATTAGTGTACTAAAATTGGAAGGTATATTTTATAAAAGGTATACCTTTAGGTAGTTATGCAGATCGCATAATTTCTAAGTTAACCAAGTTTAATTTATCCTTTAAATATGATTTAAAAAATTTTTCGTTTAACTTTTCTTCAGCGTCTTGTATTTTTTGAAACAACATTGCCTTTTTCTGGAAATCAATATCGATCAGTTCGGGTCCTGAAATGACCTTCTGACGTTGGTGCTTCAAGCAACTTTTAGCAGTCAGAGACAGTCTTTGTTTTGTCATTTCCACATTGCGATAATGATGGGAACTGAAATGGATAATGAATTGTATTCCGAAGTGATAGGGAACGAGAAAGTGAAACTGGTTTTGACACTTATGAATATCGGAACTGATGTTTGGAATGAGTTGAAATTGCAAACAATAAGATGTAGTTGCGTGTATCTGGCTCTATGTTTGGTCCTGTGTGGCAGAATACCAATTGTTCAACGGAATTCACATGCTTAGGGTTTTTTTCTAACTTATACATCCACCACTTATACACCAACCAACGCAACCGGACACATAATCCAAAGGGGCTGGAGTTTGCCGGTGCATTGCGGCAAACGTAGGGTGGCCTAAGCTTAACTTATGAAAATGCCCAAATGCAGTCTCATCTTATGGATTTAAACTTTCAGTTATAACTTTCATCATTTCCCATCCTCCATTTTCCAGGTTGTATCTGAATTTTATTTTTGATTGCATATTTCATCGATGTCTTGCGAATTCATCATTTTGAGCATTTCTATAAAAGTTACGGAACATTCTGCCATTGCATGTAGACACGATGCAGCTAAGTTCCATTCAATAAATAAATTTAAGAGATCTTTGTCGAATTCAATAACAAAATCTTCAGATTTCATTTAACCTTGCGACTTTTACTTTTTAGCGACAATCACTTTTATTACAGCACCGACGCGTTCTTTTTAAAAAAATTCCTCACAACGTTGGTATTAGTTGGGGAATTTTTGGGGAATGCTTTTTATGAGGGATTTCAAATAAATTGTGGGGAAAAATCCGAAATACTATATTGATTGCTTGTGTATTTTATAATATTGATCGATTTAAAATTGAACTAAAAAGTTACATATTTGCACTATCAACGGAAATATAATGCAAAAATCAGAAAATTTACTCCGCTTTTCTCACTTTACGGCACGTTGCGTAAACCGGTTTACATCCCTTATAACCAGCACATATAAGAGTGGCTCCGAACACAAGTTTTTTGTGCACTGTGCACTGTCTGTATGCTTCATATATTTTAAATGACAGATCTCCAACATGTTCGACGTTCAATGGGCACTTAGAATAAGACGCACTTGTGTGTTTGTGCCTTCTCTGTTTTTCATCTACTTTCTTTTCTATTTATTTTGCTTTTACGGAGCAGTTCGTATTCATGGATTGCATTGATTTCGTTAATATTTTCATTTATACAAAGTTAGACGAAATTCGTACAAAACCTGAGGAACTTCTGAATAAAATGTTATTGCTTCGGTGGCAACACTAAAATTTGCAGTTAATTGAAAGTTTTTCGTAGTTGGGATAAATATTTATTCTTATATTGAAAGTGAGATTCCCAAAACCAATTTTCAAGAGAAAATATTGTCGGCGCAACAATTTTATATTTTTTTTAATATTAAATTTCTTGTTTTTAAGCCAAACATTTTTGAACTCTTCCGTGAAGAGTGAAGCATTTGATTTAGATTACAAAAAATGTTTGATCTAAAGAAATTATTCTTTAAATAAAGATTTTGTTCTTGCGACAAACACTTTTTAGTTACAGTTTTTCAAATGCTAAAAGTATTTGATTTAACTGCGCTTTTTTTCTCTGTGTGTAGAAAAAGAGAATTTTTATGCTGGATATTCAGAAAAAACCTTTTTCTAAATTACCATATTTACAAACACTTGATTAGACAAAAAATCAGTTGACGAAAGTAACTCTGACTTACCAGTTAAAGCTCAGTGTTATTGCTAATTATCTTAAATATTTGAATTGTGATTGTTGTTTATTCATTTGTTAAAATATGGTTATTGATGTGTAAAATACTGTTTTCCTATATTTTTGTTAGGTCCTGATGATGACCAAAAATTTTGGTCGAAATATCGACAAATAAATAATTTAAAAGTTGAAATTCGTTTTTTAATTTTTACACGGCCAATGCCTATGACTACATAAAAATTACCACTAAGGCATGTCGCAGACATAAGACAAGAATTCAAGGTTGAAATTTTTAACTTTGGTCAAAATTTTAAACCACAAAGGTTTAAATTTTTAACTTTTGGTTAAAATTTTCAACCATCAAGGTTGAAATTTTTAACTTTGGTCAAAATTTTAAAGCACGAAGGTTGAAATTTTTAATTTTAATTTTAATTCGCAACGCACGCGTTTATGAACGGAAATGTTCAGGGTTCCAATCTCGACAACACGAAACATAAGGTAAGTACAAAAATTTATATTGTATAATCCCAGCATTGCATATTTGCGAAAATGCGCGCTTATGACAACAACACATTTAGCCTTGGCTAAAGTCACAGAGCATTGCACTGTGGCGATCACATTTCCACATTTGGATGTTCGACCAAATGTGTACAACCAAGTCCCTCAGACATAGACCTAAAAACATCTGCAACAAACTCCTCAAGAACCGATTTTTCCCTAGTTGACAACGAAGACCTATCAACTATCGCCGCTACTGACGAGACCTCGACTTGGTCGGAAAACCTCCACTGATTCTTGGCCAAATCTGGCACTACACAGGCCTTAGACCAAAAGTCTACTCCAAGAATCAATGATTTTGGTAAATCCGGTATTACGAGGCATTCAACGAGACCGACTTGCCCTCTACCTCGAAAGGGACCGAAACTACCCCCCTAACCGGAACTTCTTCACCATCAGCAAGCGCAACCTTGCTGACCGCAGACGCCAATAAACTTATTCCCCAGGACTTTAATGTGTCCCAGCCAGGCCTACCAAGAATCGTCCTGGTGGCCCCCGAATCTAAAAGCCCTAACATACGCACTCCAAAAATCCTAACGCCTAAATATGGCCTATTATCTAAATCTTCCCGACAAAGTGAAACTCAAATATACTCCGGACGGACGCCTCTGAGGCCTATCACTATTTTCCCTAGCCAGCTGGTTGCCCGCAGGCAACCTCCCTAAACCTCGTGAACTTCTTGCCCTGCTTCCACAAGAGCTCGCTTCCCGACTCTTCGCGTGCCCTCGGAGCCGCTCTCGGGGCCGCCTCCTTGTCCGAGCGCTCCTGTGATTGCCCTGCTCTCTGAGAGCATCGGGGGCAATCACGCTTCATGACGCCAGGCCGCTTACAACCGAAACAATAAATTTCCCTAGGGCAGTTACTCAAAACATGTCCAAACCGCTTACAATTGAAGCACCTAAAAGAATTTTGTGGAGGAGCCTGAATTCTCCTCTCCAACCTAGCGTCACGCAATAGGGCCCTAACCACTGAAACCTCGGGTTCAGCAGAGACGTACGCCAAGTCTGGCTCCAACAAATTCTTGGATCGACTGCTGGGCGGCGGCACGAATGCATCCACATTCGCCCGCACAGCCTCCAGCTTCCGACCCAAGGAAATCAACTCCGATAAAGACGGTAAAACGGGGACAGGTTTGCGATCACCAGACCCAGCATACGCCTCTCTGACAACGTCTCAGACAGACGACCAAACAGCCCCCTCATCGCAGCTACATAAATTCCTATGGACTCAGTCTCACCCTGAGTCCGTCTCCTAATCTCCGACATCAAAATGTCGTCATAGTTGGGGGGCAGGAATTCCAGTTTCAGCTCGGCGACCAACTCTCGCCAGCCTGAAACTGTTCTGCGGACATCCCTAAACCAGAGCAGGGCCTTTCCGGAGAAAAGCTGGGCATCGCTAACGCCCCGAGCCTCGCACAGCTCGTCCACCCTCTGCAGAAATGCATGCACGGACATATCGGACCTTTCCCCAGTGAATTTCAAACCCCATTTCGATAAATGTTCTATCTTCAGTCGCAGACTCCCTAGTGAGCCCCTTGGGTGGTCGAGACGGCCTTGGATTCTCATCAAAGGCATCATCTCCGTCAACCACCTCGTTGATTTCCCCCAATAACACAAGAACCCTATTCTTGAGCGCCATCTGCTCAACTACTTCCTCCTTACTCGCTGTCCTCGAACAAGTAAGGCGACCTAAAGCCCATTCCAACTTCGTAAAAATCTTCAAATATTCGGGCGACTTCGCGTCCTTGGGAGGGGTTTCCATAAGCTTTTCAACTTCGGAAATCTTCCCCTCCACACCCAACCTATCTTCCTCAAAAACAAACGGATTTCCCGCAAAGACATCCACGGACTCCCTTCGCTCTATTTGCCTTGATGCCCTCAAGGACTTTCTCATAGACTCTACCGGAGTCACTGGCAACCCACGAGCCTCCATCTCGTATGCCAGTTCCTCTTGATTGAGCCTATTTATCTCCATAATTATCGGACAAAAATAAACAAAACTCAAAAAAAACAACAAAAAAAAGGAAAAAGAAAGGCCAAAACGGATTTAAAAAACTCAACAAAATTAATGCTACAAAAGGGAACGGCGAAACTTTTAAGGCGGGCGGCACCGCTACAAAAAAAAGTATAGCAACCAAAAAAAATTTTTTTTTTTAAATTTAAAAAAAAAAATTTTTTTTTAAATTTAAAAAAAAAAAAAAAAAAGTATACAATTTTTTTCAGGAGGAAAAAAAAGAAACCCGCAATCAAAACTTGAAATAATAAAAAAAAAATATTAAGAGAATTAAAAAAAACAAATCAATAAAATCAGAAAAAAAAATATTTTTACAAAATAATATGAAAATTCAAAAAAAGACAAAATAATAAAAAAACAGTTCAAGGCGGACGACACCACCACTGTGAAATAAAATAAAAAAAACCAAAAAAAAAAATTAAATAACAAATAAAAATTAAAAAAAACATTTTTAAATTATATAAAAAAAATTTAGAAAAATCAAAATTATACAAAGATGCAACACAAAATTAAAATAAAAATAATTTAAAAAAAATATACGCGAGTTGCACCAAAAAAACGGAACGGACTCACCGAACAAAAGAAACCAAATACTTCGCTGCTGCTACTCCGACGCCAATAGCACTCTGAACGGAAAACTCGATAAATTCCAAAAAAAAAGCTAAATAAATATAAAGACAAATTAATAAAAATAAAAAAAAACAAAATAATACAAACAAAACAACACACAGAGAAAAAAAAATTTTAAAAAATAAATATCCGAAAAATAGAAAAAAATATTACAAAAAAAATCAATTTTCAAAAAAATTTTACAACAAAAAAAAATTTAAAAATTATTAACAAAAAAAATTAAAAAAAGGTAATATTTAAAAAAACTTTAAACAAAATAGCCCCACGTTGGGCGCCAGCTTATCGCGCTATTTTTAACTAAAACTTTATTTAAAACTCGAAAATCCCCACACTATAATTAAATTCCCTATTTGCCCGAATAGCACAGTCGCGAAGCGTGGGATTTAAGCCGACCCTCGCGGTATGGTATCCCCGGCCGAACGAACAACACGAACTTGCGAAAACCTGATAACTAAACCTTTAAAACCCTACACCGGAACTGCCGCAATATATATATATATAAATATATATATGTATATATATAAAAGAAACGGGAATTTTCCCGACACAAAGAAAATAATACCGCACACAAACCCTTTTCAAAATTGACACAAAACGACAAATACCCAAAAGAAATTATTTATATACCAAAAAAAATTATATTTTTTTAAAACGCAATTGATTTGCGGGACCAGACCAACCTGTCTGAAATCCCTCGCACGATTCTTTGCAGAATCTATTCACCAGCTGGACTTCGATAAAATTCAATGTCCAGCAACAACTTGGCTAAGATGCGGGACGACACAAACAAAGAAAAAAGAATAAGGAAGAGGGGGAAACGGCCAAACAAATTCCAAGCAAACTACTTGAAATTCCCAGGACGGAAACACTGCACCAAAACAAATCACGACCGAACACAACCGTCCAACTCTATTAAATTCCTCAAATTCAAAACACTAAATGGCCGACTGCCACAAATAAAATAAAGTAAAAAAAACACTAGCTGGCAAAACTAAACCAGCGCGCAAAAATACTCCCTTTGGAACACTTGTCCTCCAGCTACAATCCAACGCAAGTAAAATACGAGAAAAAAACCATAATTAAGCATTTTTGGCGGAAACCACCCTATAATTAATTAAAAAACATTTTCGTAAATATTAAAAAAAAAAAAAATCAATAATAAAAATGCATTTTGTAATGAGAAAAATACTATAAAAAAACCAAAATTGTTGGTTTTCCCCATAAATATTTCCTAAAAATTCTGTTTAATAAAAATCATTTGGAGGTATTTTGCCACATAATAACTTTTTTTGATCATCTGGTAGCACTGTTCGCCAGATGTCACTGACTGCCATCGCTTCCATCGGCGGAATAAAAAACAGCTGATGGGCATTGCGATGGTCGGCAGTGATGCCACCAGAAGAGCCAAAAAAGTTATAATGTTACAAAAAATCTCAAAATCTTTTTATTAAACAGAATTGTTAATAACAATTTATCAAAGTAACCAATAATTTTGTTTTTTTTCTTGTATTTTTATTATTTTAAAAAGTTTTTTAATAATTAATTTTTTTTTAATTTTTACGAAAATGTTTTTTAATTAATTCTAGGGTGGTTTCCGCCAAAAATACTTAATTGTGGTTTTTTTCTCGTATTTTCATTAATCTAAAACTTAAAATTTGTGTTTTATTTTTTTCCCCCATACAAGTGTTAGCCCGTTTTGGCCAACTTCAGGGCCTTTGCGGGCCGGGTTGCCGTTATCGGATCGGCCATTTTCGAGACAGATCGGGCAAATTTTTTTTTTGGACAGCTCTACTGGACAAGGCTTGAACCTGCGACCTTCTGGTTGGCGCACATGACAATAAATGAATAACTTAAATGTGCTACGCAAGATCTGTTCTCTATACACCAAGCACCGCTACAAAAAAAAGTATAGCAACCAAAAAAAAATTTTTTTTTTAAATTTAAAAAAAAAAATTTTTTTTTAAATTTAAAAAAAAAAAAAAAAAGTATACAATTTTTTTCAGGAGGAAAAAAAAGAAACCCGCAATCAAAACTTGAAATAATAAAAAAAAAATATTAAGAGAATTAAAAAAAACAAATCAATAAAATCAGAAAAAAAAATATTTTTACAAAATAATATGAAAATTCAAAAAAAGACAAAATAATAAAAAAACAGTTCAAGGCGGACGACACCACCACTGTGAAATAAAATAAAAAAAACCAAAAAAAAAAAATTAAATAACAAATAAAAATTAAAAAAAAAAATTTTAAATTATATAAAAAAAATTTAGAAAAATCAAAATTATACAAAGATGCAACACAAAATTAAAATAAAAATAATTTAAAAAAAATATACGCGAGTTGCACCAAAAAAACGGAACGGACTCACCGAACAAAAGAAACCAAATACTTCGCTGCTGCTACTCCGACGCCAATAGCACTCTGAACGGAAAACTCGATAAATTCCAAAAAAAAAGCTAAATAAATATAAAGACAAATTAATAAAAATAAAAAAAAACAAAATAATACAAACAAAACAACACACAGAGAAAAAAATAGAAAAAAATATTACAAAAAAAATCAATTTTCAAAAAAATTTTACAACAAAAAAAAATTTAAAACTTATTAACAAAAAAAATTAAAAAAAGGTAATATTTAAAAAAACTTTAAACAAAATAGCCCCACGTTGGGCGCCAGCTTATCGCGCTATTTTTAACTAAAACTTTATTTAAAACTCGAAAATCCCCACACTATAATTAAATTCCCTATTTGCCCGAATAGCACAGTCGCGAAGCGTGGGATTTAAGCCGACCCTCGCGGTATGGTATCCCCGGCCGAACGAACAACACGAACTTGCGAAAACCTGATAACTAAACCTTTAAAACCCTACACCGGAACTGCCGCAATATATATATATATAAATATATATATGTATATATATAAAAGAAACGGGAATTTTCCCGACACAAAGAAAATAATACCGCACACAAACCCTTTTCAAAATTGACACAAAACGACAAATACCCAAAAGAAATTATTTATATACCAAAAAAAATTATATTTTTTTAAAACGCAATTGATTTGCGGGACCAGACCAACCTGTCTGAAATCCCTCGCACGATTCTTTGCAGAATCTATTCACCAGCTGGACTTCGATAAAATTCAATGTCCAGCAACAACTTGGCTAAGATGCGGGACGACACAAACAAAGAAAAAAGAATAAGGAAGAGGGGGAAACGGCCAAACAAATTCCAAGCAAACTACTTGAAATTCCCAGGACGGAAACACTGCACCAAAACAAATCACGACCGAACACAACCGTCCAACTCTATTAAATTCCTCAAATTCAAAACACTAAATGGCCGACTGCCACAAATAAAATAAAGTAAAAAAAACACTAGCTGGCAAAACTAAACCAGCGCGCAAAAATACTCCCTTTGGAACACTTGTCCTCCAGCTACAATCCAACGCAAGTAAAATACGAGAAAAAAACCATAATTAAGCATTTTTGGCGGAAACCACCCTATAATTAATTAAAAAACATTTTCGTAAATATTAAAAAAAAAAAAAATCAATAATAAAAATGCATTTTGTAATGAGAAAAATACTATAAAAAAACCAAAATTGTTGGTTTTCCCCATAAATATTTCCTAAAAATTCTGTTTAATAAAAATCATTTGGAGGTATTTTGCCACATAATAACTTTTTTTGATCATCTGGTAGCACTGTTCGCCAGATGTCACTGACTGCCATCGCTTCCATCGGCGGAATAAAAAACAGCTGATGGGCATTGCGATGGTCGGCAGTGATGCCACCAGAAGAGCCAAAAAAGTTATAATGTTACAAAAAATCTCAAAATCTTTTTATTAAACAGAATTGTTAATAACAATTTATCAAAGTAACCAATAATTTTGTTTTTTTTCTTGTATTTTTATTATTTTAAAAAGTTTTTTAATAATTAATTTTTTTTTAATTTTTACGAAAATGTTTTTTAATTAATTCTAGGGTGGTTTCCGCCAAAAATACTTAATTGTGGTTTTTTTCTCGTATTTTCATTAATCTAAAACTTAAAATTTGTGTTTTATTTTTTTCCCCCATACAAGTGTTAGCCCGTTTTGGCCAACTTCAGGGCCTTTGCGGGCCGGGTTGCCGTTATCGGATCGGCCATTTTCGAGACAGATCGGGCAAATTTTTTTTTTGGACAGCTCTACTGGACAAGGCTTGAACCTGCGACCTTCTGGTTGGCGCACATGACAATAAATGAATAACTTAAATGTGCTACGCAAGATCTGTTCTCTATACACCAAGCACCGCTACAAAAAAAAGTATAGCAACCAAAAAAAAATTTTTTTTTTAAATTTAAAAAAAAAAATTTTTTTTTAAATTTAAAAAAAAAAAAAAAAAGTATACAATTTTTTTCAGGAGGAAAAAAAAGAAACCCGCAATCAAAACTTGAAATAATAAAAAAAAAATATTAAGAGAATTAAAAAAAACAAATCAATAAAATCAGAAAAAAAAATATTTTTACAAAATAATATGAAAATTCAAAAAAAGACAAAATAATAAAAAAACAGTTCAAGGCGGACGACACCACCACTGTGAAATAAAATAAAAAAAACCAAAAAAAAAAAATTAAATAACAAATAAAAATTAAAAAAAAAATTTTTAAATTATATAAAAAAAATTTAGAAAAATCAAAATTATACAAAGATGCAACACAAAATTAAAATAAAAATAATTTAAAAAAAATATACGCGAGTTGCACCAAAAAAACGGAACGGACTCACCGAACAAAAGAAACCAAATACTTCGCTGCTGCTACTCCGACGCCAATAGCACTCTGAACGGAAAACTCGATAAATTCCAAAAAAAAAGCTAAATAAATATAAAGACAAATTAATAAAAATAAAAAAAAACAAAATAATACAAACAAAACAACACACAGAGAAAAAAATAGAAAAAAATATTACAAAAAAAATCAATTTTCAAAAAAATTTTACAACAAAAAAAAATTTAAAACTTATTAACAAAAAAAATTAAAAAAAGGTAATATTTAAAAAAACTTTAAACAAAATAGCCCCACGTTGGGCGCCAGCTTATCGCGCTATTTTTAACTAAAACTTTATTTAAAACTCGAAAATCCCCACACTATAATTAAATTCCCTATTTGCCCGAATAGCACAGTCGCGAAGCGTGGGATTTAAGCCGACCCTCGCGGTATGGTATCCCCGGCCGAACGAACAACACGAACTTGCGAAAACCTGATAACTAAACCTTTAAAACCCTACACCGGAACTGCCGCAATATATATATATATAAATATATATATGTATATATATAAAAGAAACGGGAATTTTCCCGACACAAAGAAAATAATACCGCACACAAACCCTTTTCAAAATTGACACAAAACGACAAATACCCAAAAGAAATTATTTATATACCAAAAAAAATTATATTTTTTTAAAACGCAATTGATTTGCGGGACCAGACCAACCTGTCTGAAATCCCTCGCACGATTCTTTGCAGAATCTATTCACCAGCTGGACTTCGATAAAATTCAATGTCCAGCAACAACTTGGCTAAGATGCGGGACGACACAAACAAAGAAAAAAGAATAAGGAAGAGGGGGAAACGGCCAAACAAATTCCAAGCAAACTACTTGAAATTCCCAGGACGGAAACACTGCACCAAAACAAATCACGACCGAACACAACCGTCCAACTCTATTAAATTCCTCAAATTCAAAACACTAAATGGCCGACTGCCACAAATAAAATAAAGTAAAAAAAACACTAGCTGGCAAAACTAAACCAGCGCGCAAAAATACTCCCTTTGGAACACTTGTCCTCCAGCTACAATCCAACGCAAGTAAAATACGAGAAAAAAACCATAATTAAGCATTTTTGGCGGAAACCACCCTATAATTAATTAAAAAACATTTTCGTAAATATTAAAAAAAAAAAAAATCAATAATAAAAATGCATTTTGTAATGAGAAAAATACTATAAAAAAACCAAAATTGTTGGTTTTCCCCATAAATATTTCCTAAAAATTCTGTTTAATAAAAATCATTTGGAGGTATTTTGCCACATAATAACTTTTTTTGATCATCTGGTAGCACTGTTCGCCAGATGTCACTGACTGCCATCGCTTCCATCGGCGGAATAAAAAACAGCTGATGGGCATTGCGATGGTCGGCAGTGATGCCACCAGAAGAGCCAAAAAAGTTATAATGTTACAAAAAATCTCAAAATCTTTTTATTAAACAGAATTGTTAATAACAATTTATCAAAGTAACCAATAATTTTGTTTTTTTTCTTGTATTTTTATTATTTTAAAAAGTTTTTTAATAATTAATTTTTTTTTAATTTTTACGAAAATGTTTTTTAATTAATTCTAGGGTGGTTTCCGCCAAAAATACTTAATTGTGGTTTTTTTCTCGTATTTTCATTAATCTAAAACTTAAAATTTGTGTTTTATTTTTTTCCCCCATACAAGTGTTAGCCCGTTTTGGCCAACTTCAGGGCCTTTGCGGGCCGGGTTGCCGTTATCGGATCGGCCATTTTCGAGACAGATCGGGCAAATTTTTTTTTTGGACAGCTCTACTGGACAAGGCTTGAACCTGCGACCTTCTGGTTGGCGCACATGACAATAAATGAATAACTTAAATGTGCTACGCAAGATCTGTTCTCTATACACCAAGCACCGCTACAAAAAAAAGTATAGCAACCAAAAAAAAATTTTTTTTTTAAATTTAAAAAAAAAAATTTTTTTTTAAATTTAAAAAAAAAAAAAAAAAGTATACAATTTTTTTCAGGAGGAAAAAAAAGAAACCCGCAATCAAAACTTGAAATAATAAAAAAAAAATATTAAGAGAATTAAAAAAAACAAATCAATAAAATCAGAAAAAAAAATATTTTTACAAAATAATATGAAAATTCAAAAAAAGACAAAATAATAAAAAAACAGTTCAAGGCGGACGACACCACCACTGTGAAATAAAATAAAAAAAACCAAAAAAAAAAAATTAAATAACAAATAAAAATTTAAAAAAAAATTTTTAAATTATATAAAAAAAATTTAGAAAAATCAAAATTATACAAAGATGCAACACAAAATTAAAATAAAAATAATTAAAAAAAAATATACGCGAGTTGCACCAAAAAAACGGAACGGACTCACCGAACAAAAGAAACCAAATACTTCGCTGCTGCTACTCCGACGCCAATAGCACTCTGAACGGAAAACTCGATAAATTCCAAAAAAAAAGCTAAATAAATATAAAGACAAATTAATAAAAATAAAAAAAAACAAAATAATACAAACAAAACAACACACAGAGAAAAAAATAGAAAAAAATATTACAAAAAAAATCAATTTTCAAAAAAATTTTACAACAAAAAAAAATTTAAAACTTATTAACAAAAAAAATTAAAAAAAGGTAATATTTAAAAAAACTTTAAACAAAATAGCCCCACGTTGGGCGCCAGCTTATCGCGCTATTTTTAACTAAAACTTTATTTAAAACTCGAAAATCCCCACACTATAATTAAATTCCCTATTTGCCCGAATAGCACAGTCGCGAAGCGTGGGATTTAAGCCGACCCTCGCGGTATGGTATCCCCGGCCGAACGAACAACACGAACTTGCGAAAACCTGATAACTAAACCTTTAAAACCCTACACCGGAACTGCCGCAATATATATATATATAAATATATATATGTATATATATAAAAGAAACGGGAATTTTCCCGACACAAAGAAAATAATACCGCACACAAACCCTTTTCAAAATTGACACAAAACGACAAATACCCAAAAGAAATTATTTATATACCAAAAAAAATTATATTTTTTTAAAACGCAATTGATTTGCGGGACCAGACCAACCTGTCTGAAATCCCTCGCACGATTCTTTGCAGAATCTATTCACCAGCTGGACTTCGATAAAATTCAATGTCCAGCAACAACTTGGCTAAGATGCGGGACGACACAAACAAAGAAAAAGGAATAAGGAAGAGGGGGATACGGCCAAACAAATTCCAAGCAAACTACTTGAAATTCCCAGGACGGAAACACTGCACCAAAACAAATCACGACCGAACACAACCGTCCAACTCTATTAAATTCCTCAAATTCAAAACACTAAATGGCCGACTGCCACAAATAAAATAAAGTAAAAAAAACACTAGCTGGCAAAACTAAACCAGCGCGCAAAAATACTCCCTTTGGAACACTTGTCCTCCAGCTACAATCCAACGCAAGTAAAATACGAGAAAAAAACCATAATTAAGCATTTTTGGCGGAAACCACCCTATAATTAATTAAAAAACATTTTCGTAAATATTAAAAAAAAAAAAAATCAATAATAAAAATGCATTTTGTAATGAGAAAAATACTATAAAAAAACCAAAATTGTTGGTTTTCCCCATAAATATTTCCTAAAAATTCTGTTTAATAAAAATCATTTGGAGGTATTTTGCCACATAATAACTTTTTTTGATCATCTGGTAGCACTGTTCGCCAGATGTCACTGACTGCCATCGCTTCCATCGGCGGAATAAAAAACAGCTGATGGGCATTGCGATGGTCGGCAGTGATGCCACCAGAAGAGCCAAAAAAGTTATAATGTTACAAAAAATCTCAAAATCTTTTTATTAAACAGAATTGTTAATAACAATTTATCAAAGTAACCAATAATTTTGTTTTTTTTCTTGTATTTTTATTATTTTAAAAAGTTTTTTAATAATTAATTTTTTTTTAATTTTTACGAAAATGTTTTTTAATTAATTCTAGGGTGGTTTCCGCCAAAAATACTTAATTGTGGTTTTTTTCTCGTATTTTCATTAATCTAAAACTTAAAATTTGTGTTTTATTTTTTTCCCCCATACAAGTGTTAGCCCGTTTTGGCCAACTTCAGGGCCTTTGCGGGCCGGGTTGCCGTTATCGGATCGGCCATTTTCGAGACAGATCGGGCAAATTTTTTTTTTGGACAGCTCTACTGGACAAGGCTTGAACCTGCGACCTTCTGGTTGGCGCACATGACAATAAATGAATAACTTAAATGTGCTACGCAAGATCTGTTCTCTATATTACTCTGATAGTATACTATCAGAGTTACCAGAGCAGCCATATGAAGGGATTTTCATTGCATTCCGGGGAATATCCTATCAAAAGAAGAAACGGGCAAGGAATTCATGAAAATTTGAGAAAACTTTAATAAATACATACATAAGTCAAAACCGGCGAAAGTTTAGTTGTAGTTGAACAAAAATAAGACAAACTAGCCATAAACCTGGCTACACTGTTCGAACTAGAAGAACAGTAACTTTTTAACAGCCACTGATATACCATTTCATGTTCTCCTACCTGTTAAACTGACTGTTACACACTCTGCTGTTCATAACATCATTTTGATGGTTGTTAAATCTGTTGACATTTGGACTAGTTGGTTGAAAGGCCATGTTACCACCCGGGATGCCTGTGTTCAAATCTCGCTGACTGCTAAGTTTTTAATTTTTTCAATAGGGTTCTGAATTGACAGCTTTTTTTAAAAGTTCGAGAAGTTGACAAAAAGTTTAATTCTACAGCAAAAACTGTTAAATCGCACAAAATTTTTTTAAAACAACAGTTATTCTGTTAAAAACCGAACAACAGTGAACGACTGTCATTTCTACTGCTATCTTTTTTCTCGGTGTATGGCTTACTACATCAAAAGCTTTGCTAAAATCAGTGTAAATTAAAATTTTCAATTACATGAGATGAAAATTCAAATAAGCTAGTTGTAGTTGACTTGCCAGGTACTCCAAAAATACAATTTAATAAAAAAAGAGTAAAAAACAAGTTTTTTAAAATATAACCCTTTAACCGACTAAAAAGCTGAAAATAAATTTCCTTGAAATTAATTTCAGCAATTTCGATTTAAAATTAAGGGTTTTTGGCTACTTTATTCCTAATATCATTGCAGATTTTGAAGTAAACAAAAACCCTTAATTTTAAATCGAAATTGCTGAAATTAATTTCAAGGAAATTTATTTTCAGCTTTTTAGTCGGTTAAAGGGTTATATTTTAAAAAACTTGTTTTTTACTCGTTTTTTATTTTCCTAAAAAAAATTTTTTTCTCCCCCCCTTTTTCCCCTTTTTTTCCCCTTTTTTACTCTTTTTCCCCCTTTCCAAAGGGTACAAAATTTCATTTTGTCAATAAGAACTAAGGCATTCAATCCCGGGATCCCGAATCCCGAAATCCCGGGATCCCGGAAGTTTTCTCAATCCCGGAAACCCGGGATTTTGAGTCCGTAATCCCGGGATTCAAAAATGCATTGTTTTTGACATTTTTCCACAAGAATACTTCAGTGCATTTACTTTCAATCTAATTGGTAAATCAAAACAACCCACTTTTGTAGATTTAGTGCTACAAACACACAAACATTTACAAAATTTTTGTCAAAAACGGTTAACAAACAATTTTTATCGATCTGAATTAAATTTTTTCAATTTAAGCAATTTTTTTTTACAAAAAAGATATATGTTAAAATTATTTTGTTAACCGTATATTGAAAACTTTATGAATTGGATAAATGGTTTTGTGTGTGTTTTACTTTTGAATGGACACCAATTTCAATAGTTTTAAACAACAATTGGTGTATTTGTTCCCGCTAAAATACTAAAACTACTGAGAGTAAGTTTTTCGTGTTTAGCATGAAATGGAGCTGGCAAAAAAATAATTTGTTCGATCAATCTAATTTAAAAAGAATTACTTTTTGTTTGACTATATTTATTTAAATCTTGTTTGTTTTGTTTAATGTAAAATTTATTAAATATGGTTTCTTTGTCGAATTAGACTTAAAATATTGTAGCAACAATTTGTTCTTTAATTTTATATTAACTATTGTATTTAATTGGAAAATCCCGAACAAATCCCGGGATCCCGGGATTGTAATTTCAAATCGCGAAATCCCGGGATTTTCCAAAACACTTCGGGATCGAATGCCTTAATAAGAACACACCTACCTAGCTTGAAGGAATTGGAAGTTATGCCCTGTTTAAAAAAAAAAGGTTTGAGTCCCACCACGGCCCCCTACGCCTCTGAACCCCATCTTTAATAGAATGCATTGTCACCGGAGTTCTATCAGTGTTCCAAATTTCAGCTCTCTAGCTCATGTGGAAGTGTATATATATATATATATATATATATATATATATATATATATATATATATATATATATATATATATATGGTCCGCCCAAAGGAAGTTAATATAAGGGTTATAAAAAAAGAAAGAAAATTATCCAAATTTTCCAAACAAATTATTTAAGATTAAATTAAATTAAAAATCCACAGCTTTATCATTTTCCTTCTTCCCTGCTCAAAAAGAACTAAAGAATTAGAATATATGAGTGCCTATGACGCTCACTTTCCATTTATTTTCCCACATACATAGAAACCAGTGTCCGCAGTCGGGGCTTTACCCATACCTATATGCGAAAAATCTCTTCAGAATTCTCTAGGTGTGTTTGGCAAATTTACATATACCCCCCTGCACCCACCAAAATGAAATATACATTTTGGCGGCACTCATGTACGTATAGGCGAAAGCATAAATGTTCTCAAATTCTCTGACATTTTACTATTGTAATGGCGAGGCTCGCAATACCTTCATCGGATCGCCGCCGCTCACTGAGCTAACTTAACGAAAGCAAAAGCGATAGAAAGGAGAAGAAAGCAAGAGAACTTTGACAGCTCCAACAAAATATTCAGTTTTCTTCTTCCGCGCGCCGGTCGCATTTCACCCGCGAGTGGCGAATTTGTTTTGCTTAACGAATTAAGCAAAACAACTATAAAAAAAAAAAATAATAACAATTTACAAAATTGTTCAGTACGTTCTTTCGGTTAGTGCGTGTGAGATTTTGCTCCTTCGATTTTGTTCGCCCGTCGCCCCGAACAAAAGGGAAACATAAAAACGTCATTACTATCATAATATAAATCATGCTTCTAACACATACAAGCCCAAATTTAAGAATTGCGCCGATTCAAAAAAATTTAAATCAAGTGCGCTGAGAAGTGCACTTGGTTGAAAATTTTAACCAAAATTAAAAATTTCAACCTTCGTGGTTTAAAATTTAACCCAAAGTTAAAAATTTCAACCTTCGTGGTTTAAAATTTAACCCAAAGTTAAAAATTTCAACCTTGATGGTTGAAAATTTTAACCAAAAGTTAAAAATTTCAACCTTATTGGTTGAATGTTCAAATTTGAATTTTATGACCGCTTCCACATTTGATTGGCTGAAATAAAAATAACACAAAAAAATGGTATACTTTGGAATTTCTTTTTTTTTAGAATTTTTTGTTTATTCTTGTTTTAATTTTTTTTTTATTTTTAGACATTGCGCTTTTAGTTAATTTCAAATGAATTTTTTACTTTTTTATTACATTACATTATGGATATATTAATGTTATATTTGTTGTAGGTTAAAATAATATTATATTTGCGGAAGGAAGAGATCATATAAATTGTTGTACTTACCTTATGTTTGGTGTTGTCGAGATTTGAACCCTGAACATTTCCGTTCATAAACGTGCGCGTTGCGAAGGCCTTTTAGCACGCTCAGCTACTTCTAGAAGTCTTTTGCAATGTTCTAACTGCATATATTATATGATTGTACTTTTTGTACGTATTTATATACATTTTTCATACAATATTTTTGAAAATGAATTTAGGAAGTTACATAAATCTCTTGAAAACCCCAAACTTAATATCAAAAAAATTAAACTAAAAGTGTTAACCTTCGTTAATTCCTTTTTTTTTTTTTTTTTTTAGTAAAAAATTCAGATTTTTATTGAGCTTTTTCATAATTTATGTATTAATTATGGGTTTTAGCTCATTTTCCAAAAAATTAATTTTGGAAAGGGAGTACAACAACTAAGCAAAAACTCAGTCTGGCAGAGTGTACAGCTGTTTCGGATCCAGCCACGGATCGTCGTAATTCCGTAAAAAATTTAAAAGAGGTAAAGAAAAATATTTTTTTAATACATAATAAAATTTTATCAAAAACTAAAACATTCGTAACTTTCCATTTTTTATAGGAATTGCCCAAAAAAAAAAAATAGTGTAGATAGAGATTTGAGGATATATTTATCTATATATATATACCCTACATCTACTGGGCCATATTGTATCCGCCATCTTGAATTTTGAACATACAAAATTTCATACTGTTTTGATGAAATCTTAAAATTTTGACCGCCATATTCATTCCGCCATCTTGAATTTTTAAATTCCGATATCAAATCAGCGACCCTGAAAACACCACTATACAAAATTTCATACTGTTTTGATGAAATCTTAAAATTTCGGCCGCCATATTGGTTCCGCCATCTTGAATTTTAAAATTCCGACATCAAATTCCAAATCAGCGACCGCGAAAACCCCACTATACAAAATATACGGACAGACAGGGAGGTAGGCGTGGCAGTCGACCGATTCCGCCCATTTTCAATACCAACTCCTTCTAGGGTCTAAGTAGGATAAATACAAAATTTGGGATCCCTAGCTTTCTTCTAGCTCCTG
This sequence comes from Heteromyza rotundicornis, assembly GCA_951394025.1. Lineage (NCBI taxonomy): Eukaryota > Metazoa > Arthropoda > Insecta > Diptera > Heleomyzidae > Heteromyza > Heteromyza rotundicornis. The sequence continues at coordinate 46,024,056 of OX596011.1, forward strand.
CAATCGTGTTTACAAGAAAAGAGGACGGACAGACGGATAGACGGACAGACGGACAGACGGCTAAATCAACTCAGGGGGTGACGCTGATCAAGAAAATATATACTTTTCCTTACCGGACACTTCTCCTTCTTGGTGTTACAAACATCAGACCAAAGTGAATATACCCATACCTCATGAGGTGTAGGGTATAAAAAGAGGAATATAATATAAAAAAAAAAATAGGAAACGGAAATCTAATTCATGCCGTGGGGGATTCGAACCCGGCTTCCCAAAAACTCTAATAAGTTCTCAACTTTTTAGGTTGAAATTTCAACCACAGGGTTTAAAATTTAAACTTTTAGGTTGAGAATTTAAACCTTTAAGTTTAAATTTTTGACGGAAATAAGTTCTCAACTTTTTGGGTTGAGTTTTTAAACCAGAGGGTTTAAAATTTAAACTTTTTGACGAAAATGAATTCTCAACTTTCTGGGTTGTGTTTTTCACCTCAAGGTTTAAAATTTAAACTTTTAGGTTGAGAATTTCAACCATTAAGTTGAAATTTTGATTATATACTTTATTCAAACTTTAAAGTTTAAAATCTCAACCCAAAATAGTTGAAAATTTGAATTAAACCTGAAAAAGTTGAAGAAGGTTGAAAAATTAGACCTAAATTTTCGACCGTGTAGAACACGCTTCTAAATCTTCTTTCTCTCAAATTAAATCTAATTCAAATCCTAACATATCTACACATAAAATTTTGTCTTCTCCTCGTCCTTTAAAACCTTTCCATATTTGTCTTCTCCTCGTCCTTTAAAACCTTTCCATATTTGTCTTGCTGAATACAATACAACTCGAAAACGAATTTTGGATGATGATTGCGCATCTTTAAAAACTCCTAACCGTTAAATTTAAGAATTCGTTTTGGAAAAATATTAATATCAATGGAAAATATTTTGTAAGTTCAGTTTTTGATAAGCCTAATGACATTCGTCCTTATGCCGAAGTTACCATATTTGGGAAATCTTTCGTAGGATTGCTTTATACGGGAGCTTCAATTAGTTGTATTAGAGCCGAAACTGACCAAAATTTTCTTGAAGCAAAAATTGTGTTTAAAAAAATTAAGTCTGTTGTACGTACTGCAGATGGTAATTCGTGGGGTATCCAAACCAATTACAATTTTCATCATACTGAACTTGTCTCAATAGTTATATTGCCTAATTCTCTTGTATCAGAAATAAAACAAATAAATTCATCCAATACTTCTAACATTGCTAATATAGGTTCACTCTCAGATTCACAACTGAAACAGCTTCAAAATGTGATTAACTCTCTTTAGATGTTAATTCTAGGGATAAGACGGCATTTACAATTCCCGGTAAGCCAAAGTGATGCCGTTCGGCCTTTGCAACGCGCCTCTCCCACAAGGATATTGGAACGAAATTACCTTTAATTGGACAATCTAAATGCAAAATATTTGCAATAATGTGTTTCAAAATGCAAAATATGCAAATAATGCAATATCTCCAAAATTGTTCTACTTATTATTTGTTCGACTTCATATTCTGATTCAGCGTGGGTTTTAAATAGAGACCGACCGAAATTCGGTTTCGGTATTTCGGATTTTCGGCCAAAAAAAGCGGTTACGGCCGTTTTTCGGATTCGGCCGAAAAATAAAATATCGTTTTCGGCCAAATTTCGTTTTCGGCCGAAATTTCGATATTTCCGCCGAAAATTTCGGCTTGATACGAAAAATGTTACAAATAAATAACAAAGATGACACTGATCAACAAAACTGAACATTTTGTGTGTTAAATATACTTGATAGACAAATTCTTATGCATTTTGGCACGAAATACTAATGTAATAATGAAATTTTTACAGTACGCACCAAAAATTCCTTTTTTGTGCAATTTTCATAATTTTTTTTGGATTAGGAGTGGCAAAATACATAAGGAACAACCAAGTGGATAAAAGCGGTATGTAACACAAATTTAAGTATTGATCATAGTTTCGAAGAATCAGAAGCGACAATGAAGACAAGTCCCCAATTTGTATTGAAAAAAGAAAAATAAAAAACTTTAAAACATATTTTCTTGAACGAATTTGAAGGCTATATGTAACAAGCCTTCATCCATTCACAGCGTTCTCACTCTTCTCCTATCGGAGCAGATCTACTACTCTCGCGATGATTTTTAAATTTCTACTCCTCTACTACTATTGTAAGAAATCTTCTCCTCAAAATATTTTGTGAGTTTCATATAATGCAAAACTACTACTCTTTCTACAAATCTACTACCATGACAGAAATTTATACTACTATTGTAGAATCTCTACTACTCTACGCAGAAACCCTAATCTACTCCCCTCTCTTGAAATCTGCTACCTTGACAGTAATTTCTACTACTCTACGTAAAAAAATTAAATCTACTCCCTTTCTTGAAATCTACTCCCCTAAAATCTAATATCTACAACTCTCGCCGTAGCAAAAAGTGAGAGCCCTGCCCCTTCAATTGATTTCCACGCATTTGATAGTTTGCTTCTAAATTCATCTAATTCATGATCTGAACTTAAAATGCTTGATTTCAGCTTAATTATGTACAACTTTGTTACATTTAAATTCACAATTTTTTCTCTTATTTTTTCGCTTTCAGCTTCGGTTTCGGTCTCTAGTTTTAAATAGGAAATGACTATGACAAATCGAGGATACATTTTGCTGTAAACTAGTGTTATTTCTGAAAGCTTTGAAAAACACATAAGATCTCTCAGGGTTAAAAATAAATGTTAACAAATCAATTTCTGTGTATAAAAAGTCCGTTATTTAGGTCATGTAGGGAATGGGGTAATTCACGCAGATCCTGAAAAAGTTTCTGCCAAATCCGATTTTCCAACTCCGAGATCTGTAAGACAATTAAGACGGTTTTTGGGAATGTCCGGGTGGTACAGGAAGTTCATTAGGAACTACGCCTCTGTTACTGCACCGCTGACTGATTTATTAAAAAACTAGAGAGTGACCTACATTCGGCTATGCCGAAGCTGAAATACCCCCACACAGTAGGAAGAAGTACCTCGAACATAAAATGATGTGGTCTCAAGACCCCATTTTGATCCACCTATAAATAGTTTTGGAGCCCGGATCATGTCCAAAATTCGTTTCTAAACATTTCCAATCGAATGCAGCAATAAAAAAGACTTGAAAAATGTTGACCTTTTTTTTCGGTGTATGGGAGCTACGCCCAGTTTTTGTCCGATTTGGCTGATTCTCGAAACTGCGACCGCTATCGTGCGGACGGACAGACGGGCCGACAGACGGACGGACAGACGGGCATCGATAAATCGACTGAAGAGGTGATGCTGATCTAGAATATATATACTTTTTCATACCGGACACGCCCCCTTATGGGCACGCCCCCTGCCACGGACACGCCCCCTGCCACAGTGAGTGTGGTGGTATAATAATCCTAAAGTTATTTGGAACGATGAAGCTCAACAATCTTTTGAGGAATTAAAGACTATCTTGACTACCGCCCCTGTAAGAACCGACGAATAAGAAAAGTCCTTTTTCCCTTTTGTAGTGTATACATACAAGTCTACATTACCTACCCCTGCATTTCATTAGTACAAATGCACCGACAATGTATCGACATGCTAGCGCTGCACTTTTGAGTACGCTGACCCAATATACACAAATGGTTCTGGATGTTGTCAACAACAATTGAGTGTATATTGAAATGCACTCAATTTCGGTGACCGTCCTTCGACACCATTCGTCAAAACCAAATTAGCGTACTCAGGGCAACGGGTGCAAATGAAATGCAGAACATAAGTATAATTATATTATTGTAGTGCAAGTAAGTAGGATAGATTAAGAACTAATGTATAACAGTTATAAGTAAAGATATAAAAGAGCCGCGTTGGCCACTAATAAAACCAGATTGAATTGGAACTCTGTTCTTGTACATTCTCAATTAATTGTGGTGCCTAGCGCCAATCCCTTGTATGCTTGAAGAAGCTTAAAATCTTCAAATACACAACACTTTACTCTACATGGCGATCTTGCCACTCCAACCTTGGAGTTTTACTGAGACGATCCAGCGTAGCGAGTCCATTGTAATGGGCATAGTTAGGTTAAGATGAAAATTTTAGAGTTTAATGATGAACAAGATGCGGCAATGGCAAAGGCCACCATGTCCGTAGCAGAGGAGGTGGCTAACGAACCAAAAGTGGCAAAAGCCAATGAACCGCTACGAAACGGAGAAATCATTCATCTGCTCAGTGACTCGGAAGACGATTCTTACGAAATTCTGGGTTTTATAACGTTGGCATCACCACCGGTGTGCATCTCGAAACCATTTTCCTTCTCTGAGCCAGTATCATTGGGAAGCATTGAAACCACAACGATGCAAAGGGTTGAAGTATCCGTTAACGCCGAGGAAGCACCAACAATTGGCGCCGACCAATTCGATGTCAATGATGTTCTCCGAAGCTGTTAGGAGGACACACAATGCCGAAAATGTCTTTTATCATTTTTTTAACGTTCCATATTAAATTGCTTGTTTTGCCATCAACATCCTCTTAAACTACTATCTATTATACATTTTTTTTATATTTTACGATTTTTACTAAATTTGCATTTGTCAAAATATTTTATTTAAAAAAAAAAAAATTTGTAAATAAACCCGAATTGATTAAATTTTCATTTTTAAAGTTACAATTTCTAAATAAATTTTACGCGTTAAATTAAGTAATAGGCTAATTTAATTATTAAATAACAAAAAAAATAAAAAATTAAAGCATTTGAAATATTCACAAAATATTAACTAAATATTAACTAAATTAATTTTGTTGCAAACAATAAACAAACAAAAAATATATATATATATATTACCACATTATTATTGTATATGAAAAATAACAATAACAACAACAGAAACGCTACTCCAATTACACAAACCAAAAGGTACACATCATAAACAATGAAGGAAATGATCAGGGAAACGATCAGGGCTCGGAAAACAAAGTTATACCGGACAGCCAAAACTAAAAATTTATAAAATCTCGGATAACAATTCCAATTTCATAAAAATTAGGTACAAAAACAACTTTATACAACAAATGATAAAAATGCGAAGAAAACACTTATAATTACAAGAGGCATGGCAAATAAAGAAGCCATTAAAAATAAAGAGGCAAACAATGATGAAGAAATCATTGTGGATAGTGACAAAACCCAGAAGTCTGATCAACTTCCGATATGGGATTGCACATCCGTTAGTGACGTCAGGAATATGAAGAATTTAAAATTTTATATGGCCAAAGAAAATAAAATATATATTGAAAATAATATTGTGCACGTGAGATTTAGCGATAATTCAACGAAACCAGTTTCGTATTCGAAGAAGCTAACCCAACAAAATAATTTAAATACGCATGCAAGATACAGTGATAATTCAACGAATCTAGATTCGATTATGAAGAAACTGATATCCAAAATGAAAAATGAGAATATAGTAGAGCTAGCGCTAGCCAACAATGATAAAATATTCGAAGTATATACAAAAGAAGAATTAAAAAGGGCATACATGAAAATGCAAAGAAACCCTCCAAACACAAAAAGTCCTCAAAGTCCTCAACTAAAAATTTTAATTTATGACCCACCAAAAAGAATACATGACGATATTACAAAATTTAAACTCATTAACGAATACCACACAACGGGACACTTAGGAGTTAGAAGAACGATGATAAAATTAAAGCAAAGATACGTGTGGAAAAACATGTACAAAATGGTAAAAAATTTGTATCGCAGACACACCCAGCAATAGTTTTCAAGTGTTGTCCATCGACACCGTAGGACCGTTACGTATATCCAATGGATTTCGGTACATACTAACAATGCAATGTGAACTCACAAAATTCGTAATATCATACCCCATGTCAACCAAAGACGCCGACACTGTCGCAAGAACACTAGTAGAACAAATTATTTTAAAGTATGGACATTTTCAAGTACTAAAATCTGATAATGGTACGGAATTCAAAAATGAGTTAATGCACAACATATGTGAACTATTAAAAATAAAACAATCATTCTCCACACCATATCATCATCAAACGATAGGGTCACTTGAAAGGAACCACAGGGTACTTAATGAATTTCTATTAACATCAACAAATGACCATGAATGGGACAAGTGGATACCGTACTTCACGTTCGCCTATAACACCACTCCACATATAGACACTGGATACACACCCTTTGAACTTGTATATGGAAAACTACCATGTTTACCAAATCAAATTTTTGAGAAAGAATCTAAAACTTATGATCTCGACAGCTATCGAAGCGAAATGCGTACGAGACTAAATTTTTCATTAAATAAAGCCAAAGAGATGTTAATGAAGGCTAAAGAAAAAAGAACTGATAAAAATTTAAATAATATACAAAAATTGAATATAGAAATAGGAGACCTAGTGTTATTAAAAGTAGAAAATAGAAAGAAATATGAAAAACCATATAAGGGACCATTTATAGTACTAGATAAATTAGGAGTTAATACAAAAATAGAATATAATGGGAAACCAAAAATTATTCATAACAATCAGCTGATACCTTACAAGGCAGCAATATAGCAATAAGAAAATAACTATTAAATTTAAAAACTTTTTTACATATATGTTATTATAAATTATACTAGTTTATTTCATAAAAATAATAATTTTACACTTAAAAACAAATTTAAAAAACACAAAAATAAATTTTAATTGTATTTTACTATAAATTATTAATTATAATCATATATTTGCTTATTTAAGAATTTCATAATATAAATCAATATTCTATAAAAATATTATTTTTAATCATATCACCTAACCATTTTATAACTACAATCCTCTCTGAAAATTCTTTTAAAAATCATTATTCTTCAAATAATTTTCATCTTAAGGGTAAGGGTGTAGTGTATACATACAAGTCTACATTACCTACCCCTGCATTTCATTAGTACAAATGCACCGACAATGTATCGACATGCTAGCGCTGCACTTTTGAGTACGCTGACCCAATATACACAAATGGTTCTGGATGTTGTCAACAACAATTGAGTGTATATTGAAATGCACTCAATTTCGGTGACCGTCCTTCGACACCATTCGTCAAAACCAAATTAGCGTACTCAGGGCAACGGGTGCAAATGAAAGTTTAAAAATTTCGCTCAAAAATCTCAAAATTTCAAGAAATCTAGAGTTAGCGCAGCAAAACAAACCCCGGATTCGTAACCAGCGACCCCTCAAAAAAAAAAAAGAATACGAAAAGTAAAGTATTGAAAAGAAAACAAAAAATGAATTGCTCCGACTGAGATTCGAACCCACTATCCCAAAAAGTAAAACTGATTCAGTTATATTTCAGAACTGAAACCGTTTCAAATCCTAACCAAGCAGTTTCATAGTATATGTATGCAGTTAAAACATTGCAAAATAGACACAGCGGTAGGCAAGAGTGGTAAGAGGCGCGTTTATGAATCCGAATGGCCAAGGTTCACATCTTGGTAAGTAAAGAAAAATTTATATAATTTCTTTATGTCGTAAATAAAATATAACAATGAAATATCAATAAATAATGTTGTTTACAAAAATAATTTAGAGTGAAATTCATCAATGTGTCGCTTGAATTCATCAATGGGCAGTTTCAAATTGAAAGCTGCAAATTGACAACGATTCGGAACGTTTTGATAACGTTTCGTTTTGATTTTTTTCTCATTGTACGTAAAAAAAGAAGAATTACCCGAATGTATCCAAACAAAATTGGAAACCTAAGAGTTTTGGGTGTAATAAAACGTTTTACGCCACTATCGGAAACGATCAGGCAATTTTTATTTTTTTAAGGCAATTTGAAATGGTTTGTTCCTAATTTGCTGATTTTGAAGTGGCCATAAAGAGTAAACAAAAAAATCGACATAGCCAATCTTTGTGGAGTTTGGCAACCCTGTCATTTTTTTAGACCCCAAGCGGTCCAAAAACTCAAAATGCAACAAAGGCATTTAAGTTTTAGTTTTAGTTTTATTAAGCGAATCTGACAGTTCTTTTATTTTTTAGAGTAGGGATGTCCAAGAAGGTTTCTTAAAGCAACTAATAAAAATTGATTTTGAACCGATTCAATTCTACCAGAGTGGCAGTTGTATTGTGGATTCCACAAGACCGATGCAAATTCCAAAATTGGTCTAACAAGTGATATGTAAAGACTTTTGGTAACGAATGGGTCATTAAATTCTTTTGACGATCTCTTAATGAAACCTAGAAGACCCCTCGCCTTATTCACACATAAATAAATATGTAGATGAAAGCGAAGTTTTGGATCCATAGTAACACCCAGGTACACAAAAGTAAAAACCTTTCTAGATTACAATTATTTATATGATACAGCGATGAAAGTTGGTGTCTTCTAGCAAATGTCATAAATTTAAATTTTTTCAAGTTCAGTTCCATTAAGTTATGATCACACCAGATATCTGGTCAGTTCTGATTGTAACAATTTATGTTGATTTAAGATGTCAAAGGATAGAAGCAATTTAACGTCATCAGCATACAACATTTCATTCGAATGTTTAATGACAGAAGGTAAGTCATTTATAAAAAGATTAAATAGAATAGGACCTAAATGACTTCCTTGAGGAACTCCAGAGGTGACATCAATTGTTTTTGATGTTGATGATTCGAATAACACCTAATGCTTTCGATTTGTCAGATAAGATTCTACCCATTTTAAAAGAGGATCTGGAAATCCATATCTTTTAAGCTTTTCAATCAACAGAAAGCTTTTCAATCGCAGAAAAAAATCTTTAAGCCCGTAAAAAAGTTTACGTCAGATATTATTATGAATTACCTTGAACAAGTTCTTTCCTTTCGTTTGGTACACCAGAGAGCCTTGTTTCAGATAATGGATCTCAATGTAAATCTCGAGATTTCAATAACCTGCTTCAGAAATACAACGTGCATCATGCTTATACCGCTGTGTATTCCCCGCATGCAAACGCTTCTGAACGCTTCAATCGTTCAGTTATATCCGCGATTAAGGCATACATTAAACCAGATCAAAATAATTGGGACGAATATGTGAGCAGCATATGTTGTGCTTTACGATCAGCTAGACACGAGTCTATCGGTACTTCACCTTATTATTTGACATTTGGACAGCATATGATCACGAACGGAAATACATATGCACTATTACGTAATTTAGGGATGCTAGATGATAGAACAATTACATTTGATCGAGATGATTCTTTTGAAATTATACGAAACAGAGCCACTGGCTGTATGAAAAAATAGCAGGAGAGTAACGAACGCGAGTACAATTTAAGATCACGAATTGTATCGTATGACGTGGAACAGGAAGTATATAGTGTTATATGTTTGGATGTGTAATTTTGAAAAGAGAAAATCAATCTTAAATATCCCTACGTTGGGCGCTGCGAAAACGCCACAGATTTTTTAAATCATGTGCCAAATGGTATTAGAAAGGCTTACCAAGCCAAAAACGTAATAGGCTCGCAAATCCAAAAGAGAAGAGTCCAGTTGAAAGTTTTAAACAAGTCTGATTTTATTAATGCACTAGCTTATACCCACAGCTTCGCTCGCAATAATTTTGTTATTTCATGTTAACGTAGAAATGTTATATGTATTATTTAAGCAACTGAAATAAAAATAGATTTTGCAAGTCATCCCTCTGCCCATTCACCTCCCAGCACCAAATCCAAAATAGGACCCGTGTTACAGAGCTTTAAAAATTTTAGGGCGTGGCAGTGGGCGGATCTTAAATAGTCATCCCTCTGCCCTTCCACCTCTCAGCACCAAATCCAAAATTTCAGCGAAATCCCTTGAATAGGACCCGAGTTACAGAGCTTTTTAAATTTTAGGGCGTGGCAGTGGGCGGATCTTAAATTTCAATAGTCATCCCTCTGCCCATTCACCACCCAGCACCAAATCCAAAATTTCAGCAAAATCCCTTGAATAGGACCCGAGTTACAGAGCTTTAAAAATTTTAGGGCGTGGCAGTGGGCGGATCTTAAATTTCAATAGTCATCCGTCTGCCCTTCCACCTCTCAGCACCAAATCCAAAATTTCAGCGATATCCCTTGAATATTACCCGAGTTACAGAGCTTTTAAAATTTTAGGGCGTGGCAGTGGGCGGATCTTAAATTTCAATAGTCATCCCTCTGCCCATTCACCACCCAGCACCAAATCCAAAATTTCAGCAAAATCCCTTGAATAGGACCCGAGTTACAGAGCTTTAAAAATTTTAGGGCGTGGCAGTGGGCGGATCTTAAATTTCAATAGTCATCCGTCTGCCCTTCCACCTCTCAGCACCAAATCCAAAATTTCAGCGATATCCCTTGAATATTACCCGAGTTACAGAGCTTTAAAAATTTTAGGGCGTGGCAGTGGGCGGATCTTAAATTTCAATAGTCATCCGTCTGCCCTTCCACCTCTCAGCACCAAATCCAAAATTTCAGCGATATCCCTTGAATAAAACCCGAGTTACAGAGCTTTAAAATTTTTAGGGCGTGGCAGTGGGCGGATCTTAAATTTCATTATGTACAACTTTGTTACATTTAAATTCACAATTTTTTCTTTTATTTTTTCGCTTTCAGCTTTGGTTTCGGTCTCTAGTTTTAAATAGGAAATGACTATGACAAATCGAGGATACATTTTGCTGTAAACTAGTGTTATTTCTGAAAGCTTTGAAAAACACATAAGATCTCTCAGGGTTAAAAATAAATGTTAACAAATCAATTTCTGTGTATAAGAAGTCCGTTATTTAGGTCATGTAGGGAATTGGGTAATTCACGCAGATCCTGAAAACTTTTCTGCCAAATCCGATTTTCCAACTCCGAGATCTGTAAGACAATTAAGACGGTTTTTGGGAATGTCCGGGTGGTACAGGAAGTTCATTAGGAACTACGCCTCTGTTACTGCACCGCTGACTGATTTATTAAAAAACTAGAGAGTGACCTATATTCGGCTATGCCGAAGCTGAAATACCCCCACACAGTAGGAAGAAGTACCTCGAACATAAAATGATGTGGTCTCAAGACCACATTTTGATCCACCTATAAATAGTTTTGGAGCCCGGATCATGTCCAAAATTCGTTTCTAAACATTTCCAATCGAATGCAGCAACAAAAAAGACTTGAAAAATTTTGACCTTTTTTTTCGGTGTATGGGAGCTACGCCCAGTTTTTGTCCGATTTGGCTGATTCTCGAACTTGATCTCAGTATTCACGAGATATCTCCAAAACTGCGACCGCTATCGTGCGGACGGACAGACGGGCCGACAGACGGGCCGACAGACGGACGGACAGACGGACATCGATAAATCGACTGAAGAGGTGATGCTGATCTAGAATATATATACTTTTTCATACCGGACACGCCCCCTTATGGGCGTTACAAACGTTGAGTCAAAGTTAGTATACCCTGCCACAGTGAGTGTGGTGGTATAATAATCCTAAAGTTATTTGGAACGATGAAGCTCAACAATCTTTTGAGGAATTAAAGACTATCTTGACTACCGCCCCTGTAAGAACCGACGAATAAGAAAAGTCCTTTTTCCCTTTCAAGCAAAAAAGTTTAAAAATTTCGCTCAAAAATCTCAAAGAATTCAGCAAATACACAGAGGGAAATAAATTGGAACTTCCTTGTTATGATTTGAAACGGGTATCGTTACGAAAAATTCCACACCGCGCAGTTCTTAAACACAACTGAAACAGTTTTACTTTTTGAAGATGGTATGAGCTACTGGTACGTGGGTTCGAATCTCAGTCGGACCAAATTTATTTTCGATTCTATTTTTTTTTATAATTTTTTTATATGTTTGTGCAACAAAAAACTCATCTGTATTTGCCGATTTTATGTTTGTTGCATTTTTGTGGTACAGCACAGAGGGAAAAAAATCATAACTGCATGGTTATGATTTGAAACGGCTATCGTTACGAAAAATTCAACACCGCACCGTTCTAAAACACAACTTAAACAGTTTCACTTTTTGAAGATTGTATGAGTTACTAGAGCGTGGGTTCGAATTTCAGTCAGACCAAATTTGTTTTCGATTCTGTTTTTTTTATTATTATTTTTGTTATATATCTGTGCAAAAAAAACCGATCTGCATTTGCCGATATTAATTTTGTTGCATTTTTGAGGTACTGAACCTCGATTTCAAGAAATCTAGAGTTAGCGCAGCAAAACGAACCCCGGATTCGTAACCAGCGACCCCTCAAAAAAAAAAAAAAACAACGAAAAGTAAAGTGTTGAAAAGAAAACAAAAAATGAATTGCTCCGACTGAGATTCGAACCCACTATCCCAAAAAGTAAAACTGATTTAGTGCATATATGTATGCAGTTAAAACATTGCAAAATAGACACAGCGGTAGGCAAGAGTGGTAAGAGGCGCGTTTATGAATCCGAATGGCCAGGGTTCACATCTTGGTAAGTAAAGAATAATTTATATAATTTCTTTATGTCGTAAATAAAATATAACAATGAAATATCAATAAATAATGTTGTTTACAAAAATAATTTAGAGTGAAATTCATCAATGTGTCGCTTGAATTCATCAATGGGCAGTTTCAAATTGAAAGCTGCAAATTGACAACGATTCGGAACGTTTTGATTTTTTTCTCATTGTACGTAAAAAAAAGAAAAAAAAAATCAAAGACACAAAAAGAAGAATTACCCGAATGTATCCAAACAAAATTGGAAACCTAAGAGTTTTGGGTGTAATAAAACGTTTTACGCCACTATCGGAAAAGATCAGGCAATTTTTATTTTTTTAAGGCAATCTGAAATGGTTTGTTCCTAATTTGCTGATTTTGAAGTGGCCATACAGAGTAAACAAAAAAATCGACATGGCCGATCTTTGTGGAGTTTGGCAACCCTGTCATTTCGTTAGACCCCAAGCGGTCCAAAAACTCAAAATGCAAGAAAGGCATTTATTGTGATCAAGAGCATTTAAAATAAAAGTTTTAGTTTTATTAAGCGAATCTGACAGTTCTTTTATTTTTTAGAGTAGGGATGTCCAAGAAGATTTCTTAAAGCAAATAATAAAAATTGATTTTGAACCGATTCAATTCTATCAGAGTGGCAGTTGTATTGTGGATTCCACAAGACCGATGCAAATTCCAAAATTGGTCTAACAAGTGATATGTAAAAGACTTTTGGTAACGAATGGGTCATTAAATTCTTTTGACCATCTCTTAATGAAACCTAGAACACCCCTCGCCTTATTCACACATAAATAAATATGTAGATGAAAGCGAAGTTTTAGATCCATAGTAACACCCAGGTACACAAAAGTAAAAACCTTTCTAGATTACAATTATTTATATGATACAGCGATGAAAGTTGGTGTCTTCTAGCAAATGTCATAAATTTAAATTTTTTCAAGTTCAGTTCCATTAAGTTATGATCACACCAGATATCTGGTCAGTTCTGATTGTAACAACTTATGTTGATTTAAGATGTCAAAGGATAGAAACAATTTAACGTCATCAGCATACAACATTTCATTCGAATGTTTAATGACAGAAGGTAAGTCATTTATAAAAAGATTAAATAGAATAGGACCTAAATGACTTCCTTGAGGAACTCCAGAGGTGACATCAATTGTTTTTGATGTTGATGATTCGAATAACACCTGTTGCTTTCGATTTGTCAAAAGAGGATCTGGAAATCCATATCTTTTAAGCTTTTCAATCAACAGAAAGCTTTTCAATCGCAGAAAAAAATGTGTCAGATACTGGATCTCAATTTAAATCTCGAGATTTCAATAACCTGCTTCAGAAATACAACGTGCATCATGCTTATACCGCTGTGTATTCCCCGATCAAAATAATTGGGACGAATATGTGAGCAGCATATGTTGTGCTTTACGATCAGCTAGACACGAGTCTATCGGTACTTCACCTTATTATTTGCCATTTGGACAGCATATGATCACGAACGGAAATACATATGCACTATTACGTAATTTAGGGATGCTAGATGATAGAACAATTACATTTGATCGAGATGATTCTTTTGAAATTATACGAAACAGAGCCTCTGGCTGTATGAAAAAACAGCAGGAGAGAAACGAACGCGAGTACAATTTAAGATCACGAATTGTATCGTATGACGTGGAACAGGAAGTATAAAGTGTTATATGTTTGGATGTGTAATTTTGAAAAGAGAAAATCAATCTTAAATATCCCTACGTTGGGCGCTGCGAAAACGCCCAAATGGTATTAGAAAGGCTTACCAAGCCAAAAACGTAATAGGCTAGCAAATCCAAAAGAGAAGAGTCCAGTTGAAAGTTTTATACAAGTCTGATTTTATTAATGCACTAGCTTATACCCACAGCTTCGCTCGCAATAATTTTGTTATTTCATGTTAACGTAGAAATGTTATATGTATTATTTAAGCAACTGAAATAAAAATAGATTTTGCAAGTCATCCCGCTGCCCATTCATCTCCCAGCACCAAATCCAAAATTTAAGCGAAATCCCTTGAATAGGACCCGTGTTACAGAGCTTTAAAAACTTTAGGGCGTGGCAGTGGGCGGATCTTAAATTTTAATAGTCATCCGTCTGCCCTTCCACCTCTCAGCACCAAATCCAAAATTTCAGCGATATCCCTTGAATATTACCCGAGTTACAGAGCTTTTAAAATTTTAGGGCGTGGCAGTGGGCGGATCTTAAATTTCAATAGTCATCCCTCTGCCCATTCACCTCCCAGCACCAAATCCAAAATTTCAGCAAAATCCCTTAAATAGGTCCCGAGTTACAGAGCTTTTAAAATGTTAGGGCGTGGCAGTGGGCGGATCTTAAATTTCAATAGTCATCCCTCTGCCCATTCACCTCCCAGCACCAAATCCAAAATTTCACAGAAATCCCTTGAATAGAACCCGAGTTACAGAGCTTTAAAAATTTTCGGGCGTGGCAGTCGGCGGATCTTTAATTTCAATAGTCATCCTTCTGCCCATCCACCTCCCAGCACCAAATCCAAAATTTCACCGAAATCCCTTGAATAGGACCCGAGTTACAGAGCTTTTAAAATTTTAGGGCGTGGCAGTGGGCTGATCTTAAATTTCAATAGTCATCCCTCTGCCCATTCACCTCCCAGCACCAAATCCAAACTTGGACCGAAATCCCTTGAATAGGACCCGCGTTACAGAGCTTTAAGGGAACAAACATACATACATACATACAAACAAACCTACAAACTCACAAAGAATTTTATATAAGTAAGAGATTGCGGCTTCTTTTATAATACAAAAAAATTTAAATTGCAATAATTACATTAACAATTGGTATTTACTTATAATACTAACAATAATGAATTGGTCAGATGAAGGATTCAAATTACAACTGCAGCAGAACCGAATTATTGCAGCAAACAATTAATGGAGTTGCACTCCTGCTGACGTTGCACAGTGATTTGTCTCCATATGAGCTTGGGACAAAAATCGAAGGAGTATTCTGAATTAATTGAAACTAAGTTTCTAAATGTATTTTGGCCCGCTGATTTCAAAAATGTAATCGGTTCTGTAACCCTTATAGTTTTTGAATAAATCCAGAATTGTATGCTTGATTTTTTTATTTATTTATTATGCATATAATACAACTCTACAATTATATTTCGCAAAAGGTTTCTTAGGTTTAATAACGGATTCTAGTGGTTCTTGATTAGCTGATTTCAAATTTGGTAACCGTTTTTGGCTAGCAGTTGTAGTTTAGCAGGTACATTAATGCAAAAACATTAAAAAATCTTTTTAATAAATTTAATATTATAACTATTGAAAAGAGCAATACATTTTTATAATCTTGAATACTTTGTAAAGAAAAATGTATATTCTACTATATTATATTATGTATATTCTACTATTAGGGGTATTCACGGTCTGGTGTACTTGATAGTGTACTTTTATCGAAGTGACGGATTCACTTTTACCATAAATTTTACCTGTATTCTCAATTTTAATAATTCTGGCACATTGTACCCTGTTCCACAGTTTATCGATTTCGTTTGCTCGCGAATGGAGTTTGATGTTTATCCCTAAGAAATCAATTAAAAATTTATGTTCTTAAATTTCACAATAATTTATTCAGAATCGTTAGAACTATCACAATCTTCGCTCACTAAGAAACTTATACTATCCTCAATTCCTTCACTGATATTATCGTTTTCAAATACTATATATTTTTTTATATCTTTTATATTTTTTTTATTTGTTTAACATGTGCATTACTTGGTAAAGTAACAAACCCCAAGAAATCCTGAAAAATCTGGAGAACCCGCGATTGCCAAAACCATTCGGTATTGACCGCCTTAGTCAATAGGAAGAAGAGAGAAGAGTAAAATAGAGAAAAATTAAATGACATTGGATCAACAATATTTCAATTGAGCTTTTAGTTACTATACATACATTAATATCAATATATTAATAAAAGTACATACATTCATCACATTTTACCATTTTATTTACATTATAATCTTTTCAAAATTTTTTTTTTGATATAAAATTGTCATTTTAGGCATTTACAAAAAAACATTTTTTTCAAAAAGTTGGTAAAAAATGGTGAATTTTTTTTTTTCTAAAAGAAAACACATTAAACTTTAAAAAAAAAAAAAAATTTTTAGTAACTTTTACGCACTTTTTTTTTACAATCCATAATTTGTTGGGTTTTTTTTTGTTTTTTACTTGAAAAACTTTTTTTTTCATGGTACTCACAAATTTTTACATCGCAGTTTAATGACAACTATTTTATTTTTCATTTTTTAATACAACAATAACATTTATAAAAAAGTAAAGTTTGTATCATTCTTGCCAAAAATACCTTTTTGGCAATTTTTTTCGCCAAGCTATCAAAAATTAATTTTTTTCTTACAGCATTTGTTATCAAATTTCCCTAATTTGACAATACTCCACGGACGTGAAAAAAATTTTAATCAAATAAAGAAGTTCATATTCTTTTTAGTCAATGTATTACCTTTCCAAAAATACCATATTTTATATAATTGATGACATCAAACTTTCTGAATTTTGTCTATGGGACAAATCACTGTGCGTTGTAGTTTGTTCAAGTAAGTGATTCATATTAAGCGATCGACTAAGCTCAGTATGAATACATGGGTAAGGGCCATCAGATGAAAATTATTTAAAGAATCATTTGAAAAATAATTTTAAAATATTTTTCAAAATAAACTATAGTTATTGAATTGAAAATACGTTGTACAATAATCCTATAATAACTAATTGAATTTAAAATATATATATGTTTAGTAAAAGAAGTACAATTATTAAAAATATATATTGTTTTTTTTTTTTTTTTTTTTGAAATAGAACTTTTATAAAATTTTATTAAATAACATTTTTATCAAGTTGATCTTAATTAAAATAATAAAAGAAAAGTATGATTTAATAGTAATTTTTACATGCTAAAAATTTTATTATAATTGGTTTAAAGAAAATATTTAGCTACATCTTAACCCATTAATGACGAGAGCGAATAGAAATTTTTTCAAGATTTTTTTCAGGATTACCTAGAAATGACCTAAGAAACGAATTCCAAATTTTTTTTTTGGACCGCTTGCTGTTTTCCCACATTTGCTTGTTACCATATGGTAACGCTCGTCACAACCCTATCAAAATTACCTAATTTAAGATATTATTGTTTAAAACTATTTTAGTTTTTATTTTTAAAAGTTTGGCAATGTGTAAACATTTATTTTGTAAACAAATTTGTAATCGACCATTTTTTTTTTATTTAAAAATTTTTTTCAAAAAAATTTTTTTTAAAACAATTTATATAAATTTATGATAATTTTTGATTGGAAAAGATTCTGCAGCAAAGTAGTTCGTTTTTAAAAAACACACATTTTTGCATCAAAAAAAAAACAACTTTATAGCCCCCAGGAAAAAAGTTAGAAAAGTAGGTCAGTTTTTAACTAGGATTAATATATATATTTGTCCAGGTCTGTCTGTCTGTCTGTCTTTCTGTCTGTCTGTCTGTCCCTAACGCTAACCGATTCAAAATTTACAACTCCACTTAAAAAATTTTTTTAAGTTGTTAACCTTTTTTTTTTTTAATGTTAGCTATTCTGGTGGTTTGTCCACACTACGCTGCGGTCGTGAGAAGGAACCAACCAGAGCCACTTACAAATATATCCACACATATATTTTTTCTTATAAATGTTAGCCGCCCTGGTGAGGTATCGAACCCACAACGCTGCGATTGTAAGTAAGATGAAGTAGCGAACTAAGCGCCTTCTCACCAGAGCCACTAATGCTCATACAATGCCTTTACCTAATATCGATTAACTTCATCAAGCCGCATGCAAAACGCTTTCATGTATATACACACACAAAAAAATCATTTCACATATAAAAAAATAGCTTCGACCTAAAGCTGCCACCTTTAAGAAAATAACACTGCCACAAGACTATTCTTGCCACCTATCACTATTTTCACCTATTACGGTGGTGTATTAGATTTTCATATTACACTTTCATAATACACTTTCCTATACACTGCATATATTCCCAGTACAACATTACGGTCCGCACACATCAACGCGAAGTACCGCAACCGCAGCGAAACTTACTCAAAAATGTTTCTTGCAAATGCGAAAATATATTTGCTTAAGGTGAGAAATTTCATAAAAACAAATAAAAATGTGAATCATTTATAAATTAAAATTCCCGAAAAAAAATACTACAAAATGAACACCTTTCTTAGAAGTCACTAAAGAAATTGTAAAAGGGGAAATCAAAACTTAAAAAATTTATTTCTTGGAAAGCTGATTTTTGCTACAATAAAAGATTCAGATTCGGTTTTAGTACGTCAAAATACATAATACGAAAATAAAAATTGAAAAAATCCAATGAATAAAACACTTTGCAATAAAAATGATCGACAATCGGAAATAATGTTTAGCCGTAACAGGTGAAAACATTGTTAGGTGGCAAAGCTAGCCTTTTGGTAATATTATTTCCTTAAAGGTGGCAATGGTAAATCAAAGCTATATTTTTGTGTGTATATACACATTCACCATACAGCTTGATGAACTACATCGCCATTAGCTCAATTTATTTTATAGCTGGCTGTGGTCAGTTGGGTAGAGCTTCCGCTTTGTCTGCGGCAGTCTTGGGTTCAAGCCCGTCACCGGTCGTATTTTTTTTTTGAATCCATTGCTTGATATTCTTTTTTTTTTTTTATCTTTTTTTTTAATTCTTTTTTAATGGAACAGTTCAACTTTACACAATTACATCATCAAACAAAATTTATTTCTATTCTTTACAAAATTTAATAAAAAATTACATATTTCACAAATTTCTATAAAAAAAAATTACATTTAAATTTTGAAAACATAGAAAATATATTTGCATCTAAAATATATTTAGTAAACATTTAATTTTTTAAAATTAGTGTGTTTTTTTCCCGTGCATGGCAAATTTACTAGTTTTCTTGATAAATGTCCTGGTAGTCATCACACCCAGAGAAAAAATCGTGTTAAATTAACAAATTTTTAACCAATTTTGTGGTTAATATTTTTCAAACCGATTTTTCAGGTTGTTTTAACAAGATGCTATTGTTAAAAATGACGCTCTCCTATATGTGTACGTGTACGTGTGAAGAGGTTTGTGATTAAACTGGGAAAACGGGTAAATATGCGTTCATTCAAATCATTGCCGGTAGCTCAGGGGTTAGGCAGTCGGCCTCATAAACGGAAGTACGGGGATCGAGTCCCCGTTCCGGAAAAAGTTTTTTTAATTAAATTTTTTTTTATAAAATTGTAAACCACAGTTCCTCCTTATTTACCATTCTTTAACTTATTTTCAAATTAACATTACCATTTCGAATAGATACCTTTTCACACTGAACTGGAATTGAACGCTGGACCTTCGGATCTTGAGTTTATCACTTTACCCTCTGTGCTACTGCGCTTCATAAATTCATGTCGTCCAAAGACCAATCTGAATTTGAAATCTAAAAATTTCTATTTAAAAAAACTTTTTCAACTCAGACGAGATTTGAACACGGTACCTAATGTTTATAAGTTCCGCATCTACACGCTGTGCCACTGAGCTTCTTTCGTTCAGGTCGACAAAAACAAATTTGTTTTGAAATTCAAAAATTTCTTCTGTTTATTTTCAAATTTTCCATTTGACATCGAATATATTTTTATTTTCGAAAAAAAATTTCTCATTTGTGTAAATGTGTGCGTTTTGCTTCGGAAATTTTTTCTCATTTCTGTGATGGTGTGCGTTTTGCTTCGATTTTTGTCAATGTAGTTGTAGTTTTTTGGAATTGTTTTTGTTTTGCGTACAAATGTTTTTCATGTAAATATAACATGAATAGTGTTAATTAAAATACATGAAGATTTCTCTGGGTGCATATAATGGGGTAGAAAAGACCTTTCCAACGGCCATCAAGGTGATGTTCTGTTTGGGTAGCCACTCAAAATTACTACAAAAGGTTGGCACTAATTATCAGTCCGCCATTGTATATAATATGTATAATTCCGTACACCAATACTGCTCAGGTTTTCAATAACATTAGAAATATCTTCATATGGACTGAAATTAGAAAGGTCCTCGTCATCAATTGACATACACAATTTACATGGCTGTAAAAGAGGTGTTCGATCCTACTAATCTTCTTCTCCAGCCTGATAAATCGAGGAAAATTGTGCTCGCCAAAATGTCTTCATCGTAATGTAAATTTGCTAAAAAAAACAAGTGAGTTGTTTGTGTTTTTACTAAATATAATTTTTATGAATTTTGAGTGTCAGGCTGTTTTTAGTATATAATTTTGTTGTATGCAATGAAAAGATCACTTGAATAAGCAAACAGGAAAGTAGCAACATGAAAAAAGGAAACAGTCCAAGCATGGCTTGAGTCGTATAGCTATTTCAAAATTTGCCAGATTTATCATCAGCGAATCATTTAGTTGACAATTTCCATGAAATTGGGTTACATTTGTTACTAAAGACGATTTTGACTTGTATGGAAGGTAGGCGTGGCAGTTGAATAATTCAGCCCATTTGCAATACCAACTCCTTCTAGGACCTGCAGGAGTTAAGTCCAAAGTTTGGACCGCCTAGCTTACTTTAATCTTCTAACCAATCAGAAGGATGGACATACTGAATGACAGGCAGACATACGGATATGGTAAAATCCACTTTTTGTAACACTGAAAAATATTCTTAGCGGAAAGGTCGCGCCATTTCGCTGTTTTTTTACACTTTTTGAAAATACTACTTTTCAATCATCCGCCACGGTCGCTAATGAGGTGCGATTTCTTAGAGTTATATATCAAAAGAAAGATCTAAGCATGCTTTATGAAAATCAAAAATCCGATTAGTGATATTTGTTCAAATATTTTTTTAATTGAATATACCGTGGAACGCTATCAGCGCTACCAAAATTCTTAAATATCATATTTATTGCCAATGTATTTCATATAAAATTTTTTTTAGTGTATTATTGTGATATTCCTTAAATTTACCATTTACTCTTTTTCTTTCTATAATTCTGTAAGGTCCGTGATACGGAGATTGGTTCTTTTTCCTACTTTCAAACTTTATTAATACTAAATCACCTATCTCCAACTGCTGCACTGTACTAGTCTTATCATAATCTAACTTCCTCCTCTCTTTTGTCATTTGTATTAATTCCTTGGCTTTACCTATTGATACCTTTAATCGTAACCTTAGCTCATTAACATAATTTTCTAAATTATAAACGGGTTTGTTAACTTCAATAACATTACTTGGCAAATAAGGTAGTTTCCCAAAAACCAACTCGTATGGTGAATAATTTGCGTCAACATATGGATTACTATTATATTATACTTTTGCATATAATATAAGGAATCCATTTATCCCACTCATCATTCTCCACAAAATTTAGTAAAAATTCGTTTAATACTCTATGATTTCGTTCTAATGCACCTATCGTTTGATGATGATATGGAAAAATTTGTTTTATTTTTAGTAATTCGCAAATGTTCTTCATTAGTTCATTAGCCAATTCCGTTCCTCTGTCTGATTTCAAACTTTTAAAACAACCATATTTCAAAACAAATTGCTCTACCAATGTGTGAGGTACCGAAATTGCTTCTTTTGTTGCCATCGGATTGTAATAATGTTTGTAGGCTTGTTTGAGTAATATACTAGTGCGTGTCGTGTGTTGTCTTTCAACGTGTCTTTATTACTGACTGTTTCTGTGTCTCTATTTTTACAGGGTTGTACTTAACTATACATAATAATAGTAGTTATAATTAATAGTATAAGTGTAATTATAAGTAGTATTAAATAGTATTGTAGTAAATAATATTAAGTACGTTTTAAGTGTAAATAGTATTTACACAACATCTTCCTTTTTTTTATTTTTATTTGTTCTTAAAATTTATTAAATTGTAATCTTTCAGGAGGGGTTAATTTTACGTCCTAGTCTAGTTACTTTTTCATTATCTGATTTAAAATTATTTTTAGAAACGACTGGAGTAGTTACTTCTGATAAATTACAATGCTCATTATTATCTTCCTCTTTTTCTTCCTTTTTATAACCCTTATATTAACTTGCTTTGGGTGGACTATATATATATATATATATATATATGTAGCCTATATCCTCAAATCTGCGGCGAGCTTTTTCATACACTTCCACATGAGCTAGAGAGCTGAAATTTGGAACACATTTGGAACTAAAATTTCAATTAATTATATAAATTCATGTATGCGACTCTAATGGCCGGTGTATTTCTAATGAAATAAAGACTAATTATGTTATTGTGACGACTCTTAATTTTTAGGGGTCGTCACACCACCCCTTTACTTCCGCGACAAGAAACGGATTGTCTCCGTGCCATGTCGACCTAGAGCGACCAGGTAGTCACCCTCCGCTCGCCGTATGCGGAATCGGTGCCGTTTCCCTGGTACCCGACGTTTCCTGGCCTGCAAGATGCGGCGTGGGACGGCCGGATGGAGCCTTGAGAATGGGTCTTCGTCGGTCGCGAGGTTGACCTGCTGTGGTGGTGGGGCACTCGAAGGAGTGTGCGCGGCTGGTGACTCCATGCTTGGTGGGGCGGTGGGTGATGGCACGCTTGGACAGGACCATTCCAGTCGCTCTTCTGACGTTGGTAGTTCGAGTGGCCCCTCATTCATCTCATCATAATGTAACATTAGTTAGGGCGTGCCGTCGGGCGAAATGTCCACCATAGCCCCAATCTCCTGGTCTGTCATCATCATGTCTTCGGCGGTCGCGGGCACCAAATACCCTAGCGTGATCGCACTGGTATCGGACATGCGTTCTTCGTTGTTACTGGGCATTGTCTCTGTTTCGACGCTCCCCTCTGTTTCGGTGTCTGGGGTCGCCGTGGCCGCTGATGAGTTTCTGTCCTCGTCGTTGCTGATGTCGGTGGCCACGTCTGGCAGCTCAATGGTGGGAGCCCATCTGTCACAATCCCTCGGAGTGTGGCTTTCCTAAAGCTATATGCCTACTTTATTCATAACATATATATTCTTCATAATTCAATATAAAATTCATGTTGTTGCAGTGGCAGGCATTCTCCTCTGCCACTGCTATCTTACCCTGGTTCCTTACCTCACTATCCTACGCCGTTGCCACTGCCTCCGGCGCACCATTCCTTTCCTGGAACTCCCGCAAATCACTTATATGCGCGTTCCGCTCTTGCGAATCGCTCTGTCTCCTCACTCGTACTATTACCGGTGAAATGAAATCCACCATCTAATATGGCCCATCGTATTTCGCCGCCAACTTCGCCGCAAATCCCTCGATCGCCTTTGAAAGGTGGTGTTGACTTACCAGAACCATCTGCCCCACTTCTGCCATCAGAAGTTTCGCCAGCATTATTTCTGGCAGGAATTCGTCCCACCGCAGTTGATTGTCTGTTGACAGTTGTGCCACCATCGTCTTGATGGTGCGATTCGCCCGCTCGGTTGCGTTTTCCTGTAGCGTGTAGGGCGCCGTGAATTGGTGTCTGACTCCCAGCTCCTTCATATACTTACCGAAAGCCTTACACGTAAATTGTGTTCCGTTGTCCGTCACCATCACCTTTGGCACTCCAAATCGTGCCAGAATTCGCTTTTTGAGAGTTTCAGTAGTCGCCTTCCTCATGAGGATAATCTCCACCCATTTGGTGAACTTGTCCACGAACACCAGCATCATGGTGTTGCCATGTGTCGACCTAGGCAGTGGTCCCACGAAGTCTGCACAGAGAATGGCCCATGGTTCCTCCGAGATCTGTGTCAGCATCCCATGGTTCCTCCGAGATCTGTGTCAGCATCCGCCCGGCTGGTTTCTGCTGCTCTGGTTTAAATTTCTGGAAGCTCTCGCAGCTGCGTACATACTGACCTACCGCACTGAACATGCCAGGCCAATAATACCTGTTAGCTATGCGTGCGATCGTTTTCCGGATTCCAAAATGTCCAGCCGTCGGGTCGTCGTGGTTTTCCGCTAACACCCGCTTCCGAAGTGGTGTTGCGATTTCCAGGGCGCGCAGTCCTCGTCGCCCACTCGACGCGAAATATGTCGGTAAAGCTGGTTTCCCTGGATCATGTAGTCGGCGTACTTCTCAGGATTCTTCGTGACCTCCTCCTTCCGCTTTTAAAGCCACCGACAGCATTCATCCTCCTTCTCCACCGCCTCTGCAGTCCTTAGTACATCTCGGGGTTGGCGTGACAGCGCATCTGCTACTACATTTAATTTCCCTTTCCTATATTGGATAGTGTACCTGTATTGCTGCAGCTCCAATGCCCAGCTAGCAATCCTCCCCGACGGACTTTTAATGGAATTTAACCATTTCAAGGACAGGTAGTCTGTGATAATCGTAAACTCATACCCCTCGAGGTATTCCCGCATTTTTCGCACGCCCCAAAGAATGGCGAGGCATTCCTTTTCGGTGGGCGAGTAATTTATTTCCGCCGCCGTTAATCTCCTGCTGGCGTATGCTACCACACGTTCTTGGTCTTCCACCACTTGTGTCAGCACCACGCCTAGTCCTTGATCGCTAGCGTCTGTCTGCAACGTAAATCGTTGTGAGAAATCTGGATCTGGTGCCTCAGTGAGTCGCAACTTCAGCTGCTCGAATGCCTCTTGCTGATCTTGCTCCCACTTCCATCGACGAGTCTTCTTTAACAGCGCGGTCAGCGGTTGCACCACTTTGGAGAAATGCGGCACAAACCTTCGGTACCAGGATGCGATGCCCAGGCATCGGTGCAACTCCCTTAAATTGGTGGGCGGCTTCAGCTCCTGTATTGCCGCAATCTTTTCAGGATCTGTATGGATTCCAACCGGAGTGACGATGTGACCTAGATATCGTATTTCTTTTTTTAAAAAACTCACATTTTTCGATGTAAATCCTTCAGTTGGCAGCTCGTAGTCGTCGAAACACCTCGCGTAGATTGACCATGTGTTCCTCCAACGATGCCCATGTGACAATAATGTCATGTAGGCGAAAGCGTGCGGCTCCATCTCCGGCCCGATGACTCCGTCCAGGGCGCGTTGAAAAGTCGCTGGCGCCGAATGTAAGCCGAGTGGCATAACGCTCCATTGATAGAGGCCTCGCCCAGGCGCGGTGAACGCCGTATACTGTTTACTTCCAGGTTCCATTGGCACCTGCCAATAACCACTTTTTAAGTCCAGCGTGCTGATTACCTTTGCGTTGCGTAGTCGATCCAGGATGTGTTGAATGCGTGGCAGCGGATAGGCGTCCGGCACCGATTTGGCATTCAATTGCCTGTAGTCCACACATAGACGCCATTTCCCATTCTTCTTCTTCACCAACACGATTGGGGCACAGTGGGGGCTCCTCGCCGGCTCGATGCAACCTTGCTGTATGAGCTCATCGATCTGCTCATTTATGATTCCCATCATTGCAGGATTCTTGGGGTAGTATCGCTGCTTAATGGACAGGTCATCCTTCATGATAATTCGATGGCTGGCGATGGTCGTGGTCCCCTTCAGCTCTTCAAATGGTGGTAGCTCCTCCTCGAGAAACCTGTCTATCAACAATTGTTCACTTTCTGTATCTCCTATTACCTGAAGCCTTTCTTCCTTGTTCCGATTTTGTGCAGACCGTAAACTGCCTCCAGATTTTCCAATTTTCGCAGATTGTGAACTGCATCCTGTTTTCCGATTTTGCGCAGACCGTAAACTGACCTTCAATTTTTCGCAGGCTGTGAACTGCATCCAGATTTCTTCCAGTTTTGCGCAGGCTGTGAACTGCATCCTTCATTCCAGTTTTGCGCAGGCTGTGAACTTCATCCTCCCTTCCAGTTTTGTGCAGGCTGTGAACTGCATCCTATTTTCCGATTTTGCGCAGACCGTAAACTGCTTCCCTTATTCTGCCCCTTTTGTGTGGGTGTTGTGCTTTTCCGGATGGCGTCGTCGGTAAGTCGCCTGCTATCCTCCTGCTCCATGTGTCCGGTGTCAACATTCTCGAGTGGAGTATCCGTATCCCTAGCCTGTGAATGCATTCTTACCGTGTCATCGTGGCTTGAATCTGCCCCAGGAAATCCAATCCGAGGATGAGAGAGTCCGTTGAGGTGTGCAACACCAATACCGTCATCTGGCCTCCCATGGCCTCCCATGGCCACTTCCAATATGAGCGCTTCCGTTTCTTCAATCACCGATCCATCGGCCATCGGCGTATGTCGTATTCGATATTTCGCGTACTCCCGGCAGATGAAACAGGGGCTACAGCCCCTGTGTCGATCGTCGCTGTTGCCTCCACACCATCAAGGGTGACTAGTGCAGAGATTCGACGTCCATCGAAGTTTAGTGCTCGCGTCGCGGAAGGGGTTCGATAGTCGGAGCGCCGGCCGCCCCTTGCTCTCTGCCGGTTCACGCCTGCCTCCTGCAACATTCGAAAGTGTGCACGCCTCTCCGGCCGCACTCCCAGTAATGCAATACAAAATTTCCGGTGCATTCGCTTCTGAAATGCCCTTCCTCTCCACATCGATGACACGTTCGCCGTGAGGGCCTTGGTGGACCAGTTGTTTCTGCCAGTTGGTGTCGCTCTTCCATTGACCTCATTGGGGTGCTTCGAGACGCGTGTCCTCTTGCAGTCCTTCCAAATCCTGGGCTAGTGCCAGCAGCTTGTCCAACGTTGTGAAATCCCATAGTCGACATGGCTGTTCCTGTAAATTCTACTTATCTTGTCCTTCTCTTCGTAGTTGGCGTGTCGCATCATATCCTGTATGGTGATAACATATTCCTTAAATTTCTCGCGCGGCTTCTGCACCCGCTGGCGAATGGCATCATCCAGCTGCTCAAAGTAGCGTCCCGGCAAGAAGAATTACAGGAAACTGCTTTTGTACGATTTCCACGTTGTGCACTGGCGATTATTGTTCCTGAACCACGTTAGGGCCTTCTCGGTGAGCAGCTCCGGCATCATCCTTGGCATATCGTCCTTGCAAACGTTGTAAGTCGTCACCAGCTCCTCGATTCTCTCCACAAATGCGATGGGGTCGGGCCCCCCATTGTAGCGCACAGTCCACTTCCTCACCTGTTATGTAACGGTAGGCCGCGGCGGGTGATATGGTCATGGATATCCCATTGGTGCACTCGCCGGTGCAGTCACTGGTGCATTCACTGGCACATCGTATCGGGTGGTCTTCACTGGCGGTGGCACGAATGACATATTCGCTTCTCATTTCCTACCCTGGCTGGTAGTCGGTGCCAAATTTATACTATCCTTTTGCGGGGGTGGTAGACTGCCCTCTTCCGAGCTAGCCTCGTGATACTCCTCTTCTGCTGCTTCCTCGTCCGCTGCTGTGCCTGACATACCTGGGTCCTGGCTGCGTGCATGCTTGGCTTCCAGTTCCACCAAGCGCTCCATATGCTGGCTGCTGGTCAATTTGTCCTTCACGAACGGGACGAATTTCTTCCGCAACCCTCGACGCTGCCGCTGCTGTCGAAACCGAACTCCACAGCGTATGCGCGTAGCTCATCGCGTCGCAGTTAGTTAATCCACGTTGTTCTTACCATTTTGATTTCGCTCTGTTCGTTGTTTTCCAATGTATGTCCAATTGTTGTTGACTGAATCGCTAAATTTTGCTACCTCCATGTAGTGGCTTCCTAATTGATTATTGGGTGGTGGTTGTTTTTAGTCTGCTTCTGTTTAATGTCCCTGCTCGGGCGCCATCTGTAACGTCGCAAAGGCTGGGGTAAGGACTCGTCGGATGTCCAGGGCTTCGTACACAGAAATAAATTTATAATTTACAGGAATTATATTAAAACAGAGACTTTATTCAGTATATTTTTAACAAAGTTTCAATTTGAAATTGGATTGGGCGAACAGTGGCGTTGGTCGTTGACTTGGTGGCGTTGCAGCTTGTCGGCGACGTTGGCAATTCGTTGATGCTGGACAGGATCACGATGCGTGTATGCGTGGCGATGGCGATGTAGGCGTTGCGATGCGTAGAGTGATTTGGGAAGCAATAGGCGGGAGCGTGGCTAATGCGAGCGTAGGCGTAGCAAGGCGTGAACGCGGGTGCAGTAGAGCATGCTAGGTGGTCGATGCGTCCGCGTACTTCGTGGTGTGAAATATATAAACACGACCACTCGTTGGCCTCGATGAAATATATAAATAAACGGTGCCACTCAATGGCTTCGATGAACTTCACAAATAGTGCCACTCGATGGCGTCGATGAAATTCGCAAATAGCGCCACTCGATGGCATCGATGAAATATTTAAAATTAAAATTTTGAGGAAACAAATGGTTTGGATTTAAAAAAAAATAAACTATTAATTTGGGGTCCTTTAAGGCAGAATCTTTCTTTCTCGTGAATGATGATTGGGACTATAGCACATATGGAATAAATTCCGCGGCCCCCGTCCCTGCCATCACCCTCGTGTACATTCTATCCTTTACAAGATTGAAATTTATCAAGGGGGTATTTTATGGGAGAAATCCTTTTTGCTCTTGAATGATGATTGGGACTATGGCACATATGGAATAAATCCCGCGGCCCCCACCCCTGCCATCTTCCAGGTCCCGTTCTTGAAGAGTATGACTGGGACTATGGCACATATGGAATAAATCCCGCGACCCCCACCCCTACCATCATTTTCTTTAGCGTTTATAATGCTGAATGATGACTGGGACTATGGCACATATGGAATAAATTCCGGGACCCCCATTCCTGCCATCATCCTAGCTTCCATTTTATTCTACTCTACACTACCCTATAATACCACTCACCTGATTCGGAATATAATCACAATAGACCGAAATCAGGGTGAGGGCTCGCCTTTTATATGCTCGTCGTATCACCAACTCGTTGGTGATTTGTATTTCCGACCACTCTTGAACCTGAGTGACCAGGTAGGTGGTTGGATGACCGGGGTGGCCAGTGTGCCATTTTTATGACCGGTGTGACCATTTAGTCACCGTAGTGCCAGGTGTGACCATTGTGCCACTGTTCGCCCTAAATTAGGTACTATGAAAAATCGACCATTTTTAGTGTATATATATTCGTTAAACTAAAATTTCAATTAATTATATAAATTCATGTATGCGGCCCTAATGACCGGTGTATTTCTAATGAAATAAAGACTAATTATGTTATTGAGACGACTCTTAATTTTTAGGGGTCGTCACAATATCATTTTTAACTTTGTAGTAATGCATTACACAGTGTGTATATGGGGTTTCTGGGTTTAGTGAGAAGGAGCAAAATTCCTCCAGTGTAAAAACTGAAAGATTTCAGCTCTTTTCGGTATTTTTTGCTCCTCCATCAACAAGCTTGTTTCGCCACCTGGCGGGTCTTTTTATTTGGTTGGTGTCTCGGCTGAACGTGGTTGGTGTCTCGGCTGAACGTGGTTGGTGTCTCGGGTGGAAGAGGCAGCAACCTGGCGGGCGCTAAAATTAGAGGCGGTAGGGCTTTTGATTTGGTTAGTCGATAGTGACGCCACCTGTGGGTCTCTGGATGAAAGCTTTGAAGTGCCCTCTTGCGATCGCCGATCGTTGAGTTACGGTGCTATGTCGATAGGGTCAGTCACCTAGCGGGAGATCTTTTGATTTTTGGTTGCTGTCTGGGCTGAAAGTCAGACATTCATTTAAAGCAACAGCAGCGGAGCGCCAATACCCCAGCATACTTACTGTGCATACAATGTAGCAATGTAGTTTGTTTATACTAACAAAGCGAAAAAAAAACCCAATGAAAGACTTTTGATTTATTTAAACAAACAACAATCCAGACGCTTTTAATATTCTAACAGGAGTATGATTCTGTTTACGTTTGATTCATTTAAAGCAGCAGCAGCGGATCGCTTATACTCTAGCATACTTCCTGTAGCATACAATGTAGCAATGTAGTTTGTTTATACTAAATAATGCGAAACAAAACCTAATAAAAGACGTTTGATTTATTTAAACAAGCAACAGTCCAGACGCTTTTAATATTCTAATATTCGCTACCTCCCAAACACCTCCCAAACACAAAATCTATGTGTCTTGTGAGCTTATTTCTCGTATATAAAGGGAGTAACAGAAAAATAGTTTAACATACTCGATAGCTAAAAGAAACCGGCAGCATGAATAACGTGCTAAGATTATTTTGGAGAATAAGGTTAGTTGAGTGGGATTTGGACGATAATGTCCAATATGTCCTACGTCATACACGGGGGCCTGACCAGGCAGTTGATGCGAGTTATATTCAAAGTAAGCTATATTATTCAAAATTAAAACAATGAAAAAACTTATTAATTGAATTTTGTTTCCTTTTTGTTTTTTTTCTTTGCAGGGGCTTATTTTGATATATTCCAGAAGGAATCTCCAATCACCGAAAGAAGCGTAGAACGGGTTCCGTTTATCATGACTTCGTTTTTAACAACAGTACCGGGCATCGCAGCATATTGCCATGACTCGGGACGATTGCGGTATTATTGCTGCACCAACGACGACGACTTGTTTCGTTGGAGGAACGCAGTCCAAGAGGATGCTGTATCCAGCACTTCAAATTGAAAAATGTAGAAGACAAGACCTCGCAAAATATATGAATATTTCTTAAATTTGTATATTCAGCTATTTTTGTGTATATATATCAAACATTTGTTAACTATGTATGCATATTCAAAAAAGAAACAAAACAAATAAATATATGATTGAACATGTATTTTTATAAACAAAAGAAAATCATTAGATTTTGTACAAGGCGATATTTTGAAGTTTGGTTTCATTCTGTTTTGAGGAGTATACCAAAGAAGTCGAGTACACATTTTTATATTTTTGAAAGTAATACCACAACACGCAGCATGGAATCAAAGTGTTTAATTGGGGACGGTAAAAAGAAGGAGCAACAATATTCAATAATTCAAAACCCATTTAAGAAGAACACCAACGAGAAGAATGATCACAATAAATATTCCTCTTCGGATATTAAATATAAGAAAATTATATAATTGAAACAAGAAAAATATGTTTAAAAAACTTTTGTTTTTGTTAAATAAATTCAAATAAAAATTTTAGACATAAATCTCCACAGTTAAAAGAATTGTAGTTTTGTAATTGATTATAGTTATACGTTAGGTTACGATTTCCAAGATATTTGATTTCCTTCGGAGGAGGTAAGTTCCCAAAGCTATCAAAATATTTCTTCCAATTTTTGCCTTTGTAATATGCTACCCAATGTGTACCAATTCCACTAGATGAATCCAGATTCACAATACCGCTTTCAATTTGATGTACGCGTTTTGGTAGACAGGTTAAATATCAGATCAGGTTAAATATCAGATCAGGTTAAATATCAGATCATTTTAAATATCAGATCAGGTTAAATAGCAGATCACAGGTTAAATATCAGATCATGTTAAATAGCAGATCAGGCAGGTTAAATATCAGATCAGGTTAAATAGCAGATCAGGTTAAATATCAGATCAGGTTAAATATCAGATCAGGTTAAATAGCAGATCAGACAGGTTAAATATCAGATCAGGTTAAATATCAGATCAGGTTAAATATAAGATCAGGTTAAATAGCAGATCAGATCTGATCTGATCAAAGTTTAATATATTACTAGTGGGTGAATTTCTATAGAGCGTCCTTTTATAATATAATAAATACATCGAATCCCTTTCGATATCTACCATTCTCAATGGGGTCATCTTTATGTATAACAAGAAATCCGTGTTTATCTCGCCAACATTCACTACACATTTCCATAATGTTTTTAAAACTCATGTCTGTACCCACATGATCGTTATATATATGTTTAATATATGTATTAATTATGGGTTTTAGCTCATTTTCCAAAAAACTAATTTTGGAAAAGGGAGTACAACAACTAAGCAAAAACTCAGTCTGGCAGAGTGTACAGCTGTTTCGGATCCAGCCACGGATCCTCGTCAGCACTCTTTATGCATTCTATTTTATCCAAGCGACGCTATAAGTAAGTATTGGTATGACGCACAAGAGAATTACTTCTCCTTTGCATCACACGCCAACTCACTGAAGCAGCGAATGGTAAAATGCAGCAAACTGAATTTTTACTTGTTGTTGTATAGCAACCTACTACTATGCCTGGTTGAAGAATTTCCTCAAAGTCCCAGCAAGCAAGATGCATGGCAAATGAATTTTTACATTGTGTGTGCTCTGATGCACACACAACAATTCACTTGCCAGAAAATACAAAAACAACAAAATTGTTTTTGGTTTAATTGGCGTACCCTCCATATGTTTATTTAGTAAAAAATTCAGATTTTTTTTGAGCTTTTCATAATTTATTAAAAAACTTTTTAAAATTAGTTTTTTGGAAAATGAGCTAAAATCCATAATTAATACATAAATTATGAAAAGCTCAATAAAAATCTGAATTTTTTACTAAATATATGTTTAATATTTATTTCATCTTGTTTAAACATTATAACCATATTTGCATTGTCTCGTATCAAATGTTTGGGTATTCGTGTATACGTTTGACAGAAATAGGAACTATCAATATTGTTATGTCGACCCATACAAAAATAAGATCGTATATTATTTTGTTTTTCGCATGCAACATCATCGAATATCATTATCGAATTACTTTTCGCCTGTTCTGGTAGTAAAACTTCGTCATTCTCAGAAAATGTAAAATATCCCATTCTCTTGATCGGTTTAATCAATTTACTCAGATATTGATATTTCGGTTGATGCAATGACTTTGAATATATGTAAATATTTTCAAATTTTAATCCATTCGGACTCTCTATTAAACTCAACATTATGTTAGTTTTTCCACAATTCGATGGTCCCACGATTAATGTTCTCAATGTATTCGGTAGTAGTGATCCATGTCTTGGTTGCTGATTTGATAAGTGAGGTGTTGCTTTAGCATCTAAATTTTGCACAACAATCTGTTTTTGTTGTTTTGTGAAGCGCATCTTTATATCAACCAAAAAATTTTGTATATAAACGAAAACTTATATATAATATTTTTAGTCAAATAAAAAATATATATATAATGGGAATGACATACATCAAACGTTTTAGTAAAAAACCAACCATCAAAGGGTATGGTTTACTTGACACAATTATAAACAAGTTACCCATAGAACTATATCTACCAGGATATCAGTTTTGGGACCAGGAACAAAATTACAAAAACGTTTAAAACGTGGCGATCAAGGTATTAATCCACTCGACGCTAGTTGTAGAGACCACGATATTGCGTACTCAAAATCTAAAGAATTAAATCAACGTCATATAGCGGATAAAATATTAGCTGAACGAGCTTGGGAACGGGTAAAATCTAAAGAAAGCAGCATTGGTGAACGTGCAGCCGGTTGGTTCATAACAAACGTCATGAAAACTAAAACCAAACTAGGTATGGGGTGTGTAATGAAACTACAATTCTTTTAACTGTGGACATTTATGTCTAAAATTTTTATTTGAATTTATTTAACAAAAACAAAAGTTTTTTAAACATATTTTTCTTGTTTAAATTACATAATTTTCTTATATTTATTATCCGAAGAGGAATATTTATTGTGATCATTCTTCTCGTTGGTGTTCTTCTTAAATGGGTTTTGAATTATTGAATATTGTTGCTCCTTCTTTTTACCGTCCCCAATTAAACACTTTGATTCCATGCTGCGTGTTGTGGTATTACTTTCAAAAATATAAAAATGTGTACTCGACTTCTTTGGTATACTCCTCAAAACAGAATGAAACCAAACTTCAAAATATCGCCTTGTACAAAATCTAATGATTTTCTTTTGTTTATAAAAATACATGTTCAATCATATATTTATTTGTTTTGAAACAAATACTTGTATTTATTTCAATTATATTGAAATTAAAATCGCCTTCGCACCACAAGAAAAATTTTAGAATGAAAAATATTTTTGAATATATGATTGAAAAATCAAAGTGAAAAAAAATATCTAAAAAGTGTTTTCAAAGTAATAAATTTTCCAAACGTTTTCCAAAAATTTATAAAATGCTTACAAAATTATTTGGAATTAAGTTAATTTCCAAACATTTTACAAAATTTACAAAAATGTTTACAAATTTGTTTGGAATTAAATTTATTTCCAACATAAATTCCAAACATTTTCCTAAATTTATAAAATGTTTACAAATTTGTTTGGAACTAAGTTAATTTCCAAACATTTTCCTAAATTTATAAAATGTTTACAAATTTGTTTGGAATTAAGTTAATTTCCACACATTTTCCTAAATTTAAGAAATGTTTACAAATTTGTTTGGAATTAAGTTAATTTCCAACATATATTCCAAACATTTTCCAAAAATTTATAAAATGTTTACAAATTTGTTTGGAATTAAGTTAATTTCCAAACACACTTACGTAATACTTCAATAAATGTTTGCTGGGTTGTTTCTTTTTTGAATATGCATACATAGTTAACAAATGTTTGATATATACACAAAAATAGGTGAATATACAAATTTAAGAAATATTCATATATTTTTCGAGGTCTTGTCTTCTACATTTTTCAATTTGTAGTGCTGGATACAGCATCCTCTTGGACTGCGTTCCTCCAACGAAACAAGTCGTCGTCGTTGGTGCAGCAATAATACCGCAATCGTCCCGAGTCATGGCAATATGCTGCGATGCCCGGTACTGTTGTTAAAAACGAAGTCATGATAAACGGAACCCGTTCTACGCTTCTTTCGGTGATTGGAATTTCCCTCTGGAATATATCAAAATAAGCCCCTGCAAAGAAAAAAAACAAAAGGGAAACAAAATTCAATTAATAAGTTTTTTCATTGTTTTAATTTTGATTAATATAGCTTACTTTGAATATAACTCGCATCAACTGCCTGGTCAGGCCTCCGTGCATGACGTAGGACATATTGGTCATTATCGTCCAAATCCCACTCAACTAACCTTATTCTCCAAAATAATCTTAGCACGTTATTCAAGCTGCCGGTTTCTTTTAGCTATCGAGTATGTTAAACTATTTTTCTGTTACTCCCTTTATATATGAGAAATAAGTTCACAAGACACATAGATTTTGTGTTTGGGAGGTAGCGAATTTCAAGCCACATGAGAAAATATTTTTGACTTTTTTGGAAAAGCGATCCGCTGTTGTTGCTTTAAACTTTAAAGGCATCAATTCGTAAACAGATTCATACTCCTGTTAGAATATTAAAAGCGTCTGGACCGTTGCTTGTTTAAATAAATCCAACGTCTTTTATTAGGCTTTGTTTCGCTTTGTTTAGTATAAACATACTACATTGCTACATTGTATGCTACAGTATGTATTCTATATAAGTATTCTTCTTTCCTTCTGCTTATAGGAATTCAAAGCCAACTATTTTGATCACCGCACTTTGATATGTAATTATAAAAGTTAAAAACGTGAATACTTAGTGAGAGAAAATTAGGTTTTTCTGTTTTATTCATTTTTCAAGTAATTCATATTTTGACATAAGATCCTCAATATCAATACATTTTCTAGCATATGAGTAGCAGCTACACGTATCTGGTCCTACTGTACAATTGTCGTTGCTCCAAAAACAGTTCCTAATATGTGTTCCATGTTTTGATGTACACATTCCAACACACTCGACATTAGTAACCAGAATTAAACCATCCACAAGTCTTGTCCAATGTTCCTCCATAATATTATCTTTATATTGATCCAAAAATTTTTTAATTTTAAGCGATAACAACATGTTTCAACAATTGCTAATTTACAACTAGTCCATACAAACTCCAACCAGAAACTTTAACCCAAATCAGTCCCAGCGTAACTATACGATTACGTCAGCAATAGTATATTAACGAATAATTCGGGGCTGATTCAGGTTAATATGAAGAAATTGTGAAAAATAAAATTTTTGGCTTTCAGCCCAGACTGCAACCAAAAATCAAAAGATCTCCCGCTAGGAGAGATCTATATCGGTGCTATCGATATAGCACCGAAACTCACCGATCGGCGATCGCAATAGGGCACTTCAAAGCTTTCATCCAGAGACCCACAGGTGGCGTCACTATCGACCAACCAAATCAAAAGCCCTACCGCCTCTAATTTTAGCGCCCGCCAGGTTGCTGCCTCTTCCACCCGAGACACCAACCACGTTCAGCCGAGACACCAACCAAATAAAAAGACCCGCCAGGTGGCGAAACAAGCTTGTTGATGGAGGAGAGCTCGAGGGGAGGAGCCAAAAAGACCGAAAAGAGCTGAAATCTTTAAGTTTTTACACTGGAGGAATTTTGCACCTTCTCACTAAACCCAGAAACCCCATATACACACTACTTTACACTTTGTTCAACTTTTTTCTTAATATGTGGCCACCCATTGCTTACATACAACAACATTTTTTGAAATGTTTCATGTTTTTTAGAATATTCTTTTATTTTATTAATATCAAATGGTACTCCAATTTCTGAAATTAAAAGATTGCAATGAAGAGCCAAATCTTTGTCAAATTCAGTTAAAGCAGTTTCTTTCAATGGCGCCCTGGCCAATGTGTCAGCTATGAAAAGGTACTTTCCAGGCTTCGGCATTGTTTATTGTGTGAGGAGGAAAGTCATCACTCGTTTTCCCCCCACTCAAGCATAATCACTATTTCTCAACTTTCGGCCATCGAATTGCCGGCCACTCTATTTTCCCATATTTTATATTGCATTTTCCATTTGTTATTTTTATATTTGCTATTCCATTTTGATTTTAACTATTTCGACCACCGAAGTCCCGGCCAATATAAAAAAATAAGCTTACGTTTTGAAAACGATAGTACTTAGTTATAATTAAGGCACATGCAACATGTACTGGCAACACCGGTCACACTAAGTGTGGTGAGTGGTGAAATTACAAGTTTCGAACTGCGCAGGAGTCTGCGCTGAGGTTAGTTAGAAATTCAGAAATCAGGAAAGGTCAGTTCTTGATCAGCGGTCAAACCGATAAGTCGCACCTCGACTAGACCAAGCAAACGTCACACCGAGATTCGGTGATAATTCGACAGCGGCATTGGGTGAGTGTTCCGATATTGAGTAGGCAAGCCTGAGTAGGAATAGCGTAGGATTGCCCCCCTCTCACCAGCGCATTTATCGCTCGTGATGCATAGCTTCCGTACAGTAGACCTAGTTTAGTTTTATCTTGTCAGCGCACTTATTGCTCGTGGCACATAGCTTTCCGTAAAGGACATAGCATAGGATTTTTTACTCTCACCAGCGCGTTCATCGCTCGTGATGCATAGCTCCCGCATAGTAGACTTAGTTTAGTTTTCTCTTGTCAGCGCACTTATTGCTCGTGGCACATAGCTTTCCGTAGAGGACATAGCATAGGATTTTCCGCTCTCACCAGCGCATTTATCGCTCGTGATGTATAGCTCCCGCATAGTAGACCTAGCTTAGTTTTCTCTTGCCAGCGCACTTACTGCCCGTGACACACAACTTTCGTAGCAGACATGGCATAGGATTCTCTCTCTAGTCAGCGCACCTATTGCTCGTGGCGCATAGCCTTCTGCACAGTGGACATAGCTTAGGATTTTCTCTGGCCAGCGCACTGATTGCTCGTGGCGTACAGCTTTTTTGTAGTGGGAACGCAATACCAACGATCCGTCCCATTTATAGACCCTCTCCCCTCATAATCCCTTTTCCCTGTAAAACTTCTGTTAGCTCTTCTCCTGCGCGCGGACGCATGGTTGCAACCCCCCTCTCGTTTGATTCCCCTCTGACTGGTGAAACGGACACCCCAACAGTCGCACCGCGACCAGTACTCCGGGTAGGCAGGCAATTTTGAACGTGAAGGGAGCAGAAGAATTATAATAGATAATAAACCCAAGAAAATATAATTAAGAGTGTACATTAATTAAGAAACGAATTAAAAATTAAATTAAATAAAGTGAATATCCAAGTTAAATCCTGTTTACAATCAATCTGACGGAATTTTGGCCATCGCGCGGTCCCCAACCTTACAAATTTTTGCAACGAACCTTGGACGCCGACGGCTTCACCCCGGCTCCAAAATTACCTCGTTACAATGGCGCCCGTCCATAAAACGGAAACAAAATTTCGGTTAAAAAAAAAAAAAAACAGGATTTAATTTAGGTAAAATCATAAATCGAGAAAAAAAATTTAACAGTTAATTCCATGTAGAAACGGTGAGCGAAAACCACGTTGAAAAGCAAAAGCGCCGGTGCATAGTGCAAGTCCGTTAACGCGAAACGGGAAATACGGGACTGTACCGCGAATCAAGTGCTTTGAAATCGAACCAAGTGACGCGCGAAATAAACCCGTTGAACAACGAAAACGGTAAATCCGCCAAGCCGAGAAGTACCGCTTGGCGACAAGCAGGCACCGACAACTAACGGGCCAAGTGACGCGACTAGCGACGAAAGTGTTTAAAAAGGAAAAAATATCCAAGTATTTGATTTTGGAAAAGCGATTGGCATTGGTGCTAAAGAAATAAATTTGGAAAAAATTATTCATCGTAAAATTTCACGATAACGAAATAAAATGAGAGAATCTATTAATTCAAAATTTTGTGCGATATAGAAATAATCGTGAGAATTCAGTGATTACAATCATAAACCAACTTAGTGTAATCAACGAAAATCGAAGAGTGACCGTTAGCCACGAAACAAAGTAATAACAAGATTATCAAAAATAAAAAAAAAAAAGATTAATTTGGGAAAAGTGAAAATAGAAAGGCCACCTTACTATATCCCGGCTAGTTATTGTGCATTAACGCGGCCATGGAAGGTAAGGTGTATACCAGTTGGGTGTATAGCCTCAACCAGGCCGACCTGATAGCTTACGCGAACGAATTTGAACTTGATCCCTCCGGTACGGTGAGTGTGCTCCGGCAGAGATTCGCCGCGTTCATCGGCCAATCCGATCACACCCCCGAAAGGGTGCAGCGATTCCTTCTGCTACAAGAAAAACACAAACGCGTGTTGGCAGTCGCGACCGATAAAATCATCGATAGTGCGGGTAGTGACACCCTCGGTTCAGGGTCAGATGACAGTGTGAATAAAGAGCGCAAATTTGCGCCAACTAGTGAAAGTAACGCCGAAATCGACGACAAAGCCGCAACTGGCGGGGCCCTGCCTACAATTATCGTACAGCCCGCTTCGCCGTTGCCATCGCCAAGTAATCCCGGGCCGACAGCGGGCCCTGAGAACAACAACAGCAGACCAGCGGTGCCCACTGCCACAATGGGTGTTACACCGGCTGAGATACCAGAGGCTGGCCACCAATCAACAGCAACTACAGACAGCACGACCCAACCCTCACACCATTTCGCCAGCAACCAGGTAAGACCACCCGCCACAGGCGCGGGGGTCATGGACAAGGTACGTAAATGGTTTTTTTACTATGATGGGGGGTCCGACCCACTCGCGTTTATCGAGCGGGCGGAAGAGCTGTGCGCTATGGACGGGCTAAAAGTGGACCTATTGCCACGATTCTTGCCCGAAGTGCTAAGGGGCAAAGCGCTCGTCTGGTTCCGGACCTGTAACCGGCAGTGGGAAACTTGGGCATTATTTAAGAAAGATTTCCTCACCTTTTTTTTGCCGGCTCGCTACTACGAGCGTATTGACGACACTATTCGAGGCCGCTTACAACAGGGCCACGAATCTTTCAGCGAGCTTTTTGCCCTGGCTCAAGATATGGAATGTATCCAGGAGCGGGGGACGGGCAGAACTTCTTCGTCGCCCGGGGTGACCGAACTGCTCCCATCATCTGGGGGTGGTGACCAACATTGATTATTCTCTCACACACGACAAGCCATAACCGACGCCCCTGCCTCAGTTCAGGAGGATCGCGTCGATCCCCTGGGCTGCCGTCGCTGTGGCCAGAGCGGACACTTTATACGTAATTGTACAAACCGCCAGGTAGATTTTTGTTGGCAGTGTGGCCAACGGGACCGCAAGACCATCGAGTGCTGCCACCAGCCGGGAAACGCCAGCGGAGACCACCCCGATCGAGGGGGGTTGTGGCTCCGGCGCTCCACCCTCAACACCAGTAATATTTAAACACGACGCCAGGCACATCCTCGCACACGCAATAGTGGGGGGACAGCAGGTGCAGGCTATCGTCGACACGGGGGCGACGCAAAGTTTTATCAGCGGGGCGTTTGCTCACAAAATTCGACAAAAGAGTAGAACAGAAACTGTTAATGGGGAGGTTAAACTGTCAGATGGGTCCAGTCGTAGCTTAGATCAGGTCGTCGAAGCGCGAGTCAAGCTGGGCAATAGCAATGTTTTGCACAAATTTATCGTCATGCCGGACGCATACGAG
This sequence comes from Heteromyza rotundicornis, assembly GCA_951394025.1. Taxonomy (NCBI): domain Eukaryota; kingdom Metazoa; phylum Arthropoda; class Insecta; order Diptera; family Heleomyzidae; genus Heteromyza; species Heteromyza rotundicornis. Next base: position 46,064,795 of record OX596011.1, read on the forward strand.
GACGTCGTTCTGGGGATAGATTTCCTTATTTTCACATAGGCGAGTTTCACTTGCGCTGGTGCAACCTTACAATTGAAACCTGCCACGACCACGACGCAGTGTTTGCTGGCCACGGAGACAACAACAAGTCAGCAGGAGAAAATCGATAAATTTCTGCGGGCAGAGTTGCCCCTCTTCACCGACTTAAAAGGGCCCACGAACATCACTGAACATCGCATCGTCATGGCGGATGATCGCCCCATCAAGCAACGCTACTTTCCACGTAACCCAGCTATGCAGGCCATCATCGACGACGAGATAAACAAACTTCTGGAAAAGGGATGTATAGAACCGTCACCCAGCGCGCCCATCGTGCTGGTGCGGAAAAATACGGGGGCCTGGCGACTCTGTATCGACTATCGGCAGTTAAACAGCCGCTCCGGACGCGTATCCCCTGCCGCGCATCCACCACATCCTTGATCGATTGCGGAACGCCAAATTTATCAGCAGCCTCGATTTGAAGGATGGATACTGGCAGATTCCGATGGCCCAGGGTAGTAAACAATTTACTGCATTCACCGTGCCAGGTCGTGGACTTTACCAATGGCGTGTCATGCCGTTTGGATTGCACTCGGCACCCGCTACGTTCCAACGCGCCCTTGATCAGATAATAGGGCCAGAACTGGAGCCCATTGCTTTCGCGTATCTAGACGACATCATAGTCACCGGCGCTACCCTGGAGGTGCATTTACACAACTTACAAGAGGCTTTCCGGCGGCTGAGGGCCGCAAATCTGCGCATCAACCCGGAAAAGTGTGAGTTTTTCCAAACACAGGTTAAATATTTAGGACATATTGTAAGCGGCGAAGGCATCCATACGGAAACTGACAAAGTGGCCGCCATACGCGAGCTGGCGCCACCTGAAAATATTCGAGGCGTTAGGAGTTTCCTGGGTGTCGCGTCGTGGTATCGACGGTTCGTGCCCGACTTTGCAGCAATCGTCCAACCCCTGACAGCCATGCTGAAGAAGGGTAAGCACTGGAAGTGGGCCGACGAACAACAACAGGCGTTTGAGACGTTGAAGAAGAAACTGACAGAAGCCCCGGTGTTAGCCTGTCCTGACTTCACACAGACATTTACGCTGCAAACCGACGCCAGCGATTTCGGCCTCGGTGCAGTGTTGACGCAGACGATCGATGGCACAGAGCGCGTTATCACCTATGCTAGTCGCCACTTGAACCAGGCGGAGAACAATTACACGCCCAGAGAAAAGGAGTGTCTAGCCATTGTATGGGGCATTCGCAAGATGTGGCCCTACCTGGAGGGCTACCAATTCATCGTTATCACGGACCACTTATCGCTCAAATGGCTCAACTTCATCGAAAGCCCCTCCGGCCGAATCGCGCGGTGGGCACTAGAGTTGCAGCAGTACAAATTTTCCGTGCAATATCGAAAGGGTAAGCTAAATGTAGTGGCCGACGCACTCTTGAGGCAACCTCTAGAGGTGTGCCAGCAAGCAACATTTACCACCGACCAGACAGATTGCCCGTGGTTACGGAAACGACGGGCCGATGTACAACAGCAGCCAGAAAAATATTCAGACTATGCATTCATTGAAGACCAACTATATCGACACTTAGTAAGGCACACGGGCGACGAAGATTGCGCACCGTGGAAACTCTGTGTCTCTACGCCTCTCCGTAAACGTGTGATGGAAGAAAACCACGACAGCCCGAGTACTGGCCATCTGGGGATTCGGAAAACCATCGCACGCATCACCAACGGGTATTACTGGCCAGGAATGTTCCGCGACATCAGCAGGTATGTGCGCCAATGTGAACTATGTCAGCAATACAAAGTGAGTCAGCAGGCCCCAGCAGGAGAAATGCTTATTTCCGTTCCAGAAGAGCCGTGGGCAACAGTGTGCGCCGATTTCGTCGGGCCGCTGCCCCGCTCGAAACACGGAAATACCACATTACTTGTGTTCGTCGACCGATTTTCTAAATGGACCGAGCTGGTGCCCCTGCGCAGCGCTACTGCCGAGGGACTACGCAAGGCATTCATGGAACGGATACTCGTCCGCTATGGTGTGCCCAAGATTTTCCTCTCAGATAATGGCTCACAATTTAGCAGCCGACTCATGAAATCATATTTCGAAGATATAGGGGTGCGCCAACGATTCACGGCACCATACACCCCCCAAGAAAACCCGACAGAGAGAAGCAACAGGACGGTGATGACGATGATAGCACAGTTTGCGGGGAAAAACCAAAAGACGTGGGACGAGCACCTTCCCGAACTGTCATTAGCCATTAACACCTGCGCTTCCGAGAGCACAGGGTACAGCCCCGCCTTCCTCACGCAAGGGAGGGAACCGCGATTGCCGAACGCACTCTACGACAGGGTTACAGCAGGTACGGGAAACGTGCCCATAACACCCACAGAACGAGCTACGCAACTGCAGGAAATTTTCGACATTGTCCAGCACAACCTAGCCAAAGCAGCCCAGGACCAGGCGCGACACTACAATCTGCGGCGAAGACCATGGAGGCCGAAAATAGGGCAGCTGGTGATGGTGAGGCAGCATCCGCTGTCCAAAGCCATCAACAGTTTCGCAGCCAAGCTCGCCCCAAAATACGCAGGGCCATATACCATAATCAGTTTTCCTTCACCCGTAATCGCCCCTTTGAAACGGGAGGGGGAGACCAGGGTTCGCACCGCGCATCTGAGCGAACTCAAACCCTTCCATGGCTCTAACCATGGGCCTGAGCCAGGCCAACACCATCCAAACAACAATAATAACTTTTTGCTTTCCTCTCCCACAGATCAACGTGTACCGGCGATCACACAACGACACGACGCCACCGAAATGAGCGACAGCGAACAAAAGCGGTTTGACACCGCCAAACAACGCTACCGACTGCGATTCGCCACGGAAGCCAACCGTGGACGCCGCACAGCACGACTAAACGAAGGAGCAGAAGAGGTTTTGATTGACCACTCGCCGAGTCCGACTCCAGAACTCCTGTTCGAGGGCGCTTCCACAAGCCAGGCCGCTAGGGCCAGAGGGTGCGCTAATCAACGACCGACGAGAGGGTCCCTCCGCCAACGAGGCGGACGAGCCGGAATAAATTATCAATCACGCGCATACCCAGTCCCAGCAGGGAATACTGCAGCGCATTTCGCGCAGTATGCACCGACAATCCCGACGAAGTCACAGTCCGACGTGACGATCAATCACCCACTCCACCCGACGACAACAAAGGCTAAGCAACCGCACCCACACTCACCGAGCTGTCGACAGGTTATACAGGTTTCCACGGCTCACCGAAACGAAGTCACAAGCACTTGCACTTCCGCATCATACAATCTGTCGGACAACGCCGGACGGCAGCGAGACGAACATGTTGACAGACCAGCCATCACCGCCGCCAACCTAATCCTTCCACTCGGAAGTCTGTACCACCACAGCACCAGAGCGTTTTTAGCAGCACAAGTCAACGACGGAATCAGCAGCCACATACCGGGCCGGCGAATAGCATGCATAAGAACCTTCAGCGGCCAATACTTCCCCGTCGGACCGACCAAACGCTACACGGTCACACGAACTGGACCCCCCCCCCCCCCCGAGAGTAAGAGGGGAATGTGAGGAGGAAAGTCATCACTCGTTTTCTCCCCACTCAAGCATAATCACTATTTCGCAACTTTCGGCCATCGAATTGCCGGCCACTCCATTTTCCCATATTTTATATTTCATTTTCCATTTGTTATTTTTATATTTGCTATTCCATTTTGATTTTAACTATTTCGACCACCGAAGTCCCGGCCAATAGAATAAAAAAAGCTTACGTTTTGAAAACGATAGTACTTAGTTATAATTAAGGCACTGTAACGTCGCAAATTGCTGGGGTATGAGCTCGTCGGATGTCCAGGGCTTCGTACACAGAAAATTTGTAATTTGCAGAGACTTTGTATTAAAACAGAATTTTTATTCAATAATTTCAAGTAAGAGTTACAGATATAGTTATTCAGGGGCGAACAGCGGCGTCTGGTCGTCGATGATTGGCTATGTAGCTTCTCGGCGAGGTCGCTGACTTGGAGGATGTGGCTAGCACTCAGAGAAGATGGAACTTTGGGCTTGGCTGCGATGAAAACGATCTATCAGTGGGCGCTTGCGTGATGCGTAGACTTGTGATTATCGTAGGCGTAATCGTTACCAAAATACTCGCGATTGGCGCAAATATGACGCTTGTTGGCGTGTGCGTCGAAAGCGTGATGTGCGTTCTTGATGCGTAGATGTGCGTGATGCACGTTGTGGGCGCGTAGATATGCGTAATGCGCGTCGTTGGCGCGTAGATATGCGTAATGCGCGTGCTTGATGCGCAGAAATAGGCGTGGGCGAGGCTAATACAACACAGGCGTAGCAAGGCGTAGATGTGGGTGTAGCAGAGCATGAACAGCAGGCGAACTTAAGCGTTGCGATGACATAAACTTCAGGAAATCGCAGACCACCAGCGGGCACTCTTCAACCGCTTTCCGTGGGCTCGATTCAACTTAAACGTGGACTTCAGGAAATCGCAGACCACCAGCGGGCACTCTTCAACCGCTTTCCGTGGACTCGATTCAACTTAAACGTGGACTTCAGGAAATCGCAGACCACCAGCGGGCACTCTTCAACCGCTTTCCGTGGACTCGATTCAACTTAAACGTGGGACTCGTGTTGGACACTCGCAGATCAGGAAACGGGATACTGTACTACGTTCTCCGTGACTCGACGTGTCGCTAAACTACGACTTAAATGGGACTGCCGGCCTGTACTCGGCGAATATTGATTTCGTTGACTTGACTTCGATGTGACTTTCGACTTCGGTGCGTTGTCACCCTGCTGGTTCACTTGCTCTCCACTTCGCCACTACCTTGCTGCTACGCCTGAAAGATATAACTTCCAAATCGGATTTTCTCGATAGAATTTCTGATTCGGAATTCCAAAAAGAGAGCTTTAATACCTTTTTATACAAAATCCTAAATTTCCTATAATTTATTATTTCTTTACAAATTTAATTTACTCAATTTATTATAAATTATAAATTTCCTGTAACAAATTGTTAATTAATTATTTCACAAATTCTCTGTAACAAAACATTAATTATTTTATTAATTATTATTCAGTGTAGATTCAACAATTAATTTCTTTATTTAGTTAATCTTTTCCTATTTTAGATGAGATATTGCCATGGTCAATTAGTTCTACGCGTAATGGTGCACTCAAAAGACCTTACCAATATCCACCTTCCCTATGCTTCTTGTTCCTTTAAAAATTCTTCTTATCCCTATCAGGAATAATGCCATGGTCAATTAGTTCTACGCGTAATGGTGCACTAAAAAGACCTTGCCATTGTTCCTTTACATTTCACTTAAGTGAAATATTGCCATGGTCGATTAGTTCTACGCGTAATGGTGCACTAAAAAGACCTTGCCAATATCCCCTTCTATCTCCCTATCTGAAATAATGCCATGGTCAATTAGTTCTACGCGTAATGGTGCACTAAAAAGACCTTACCAGTATTCCCTTCTATTCTTCTATGTTTATATTTACATGCACATTCTTCCTAGGTGAAATATTGCCATGGTCAATTAGTTCTACGCGTAATGGTGCACTCAAAAGACCTTGCCATTATTCCCTTAATATTTCTACTTCTACTCACTAGCTAGTGTTCACTCAGCTGATTCGGAATTCCAAAAAGAGACCGAATCAGGGGTGCGCTGCTCTTTTATAGTCGTTTGGAATCACCTATCGTTGGTGTATTGTAGCCATATTTTCTGTAGTTTGATGTGGTGAAATGTTGCCACAAGGTTATGGTCATTATCTTCATGTTTCTATCGTCGTCTCTTTTCCGCGCATAGCCCTTTTATCCATGTCGCGCGTTGGTGTTAAAGCCACTTTCGATTGTTGAAAGCTGGGTAGCCGTGTACTCCTTTGTTCGATGTGGGTTGCCCTTTGACCACTGTTCGCCCCCGTTTAGGCGAGTTAAATAGTACTAAATTTAAATTTACATTATAGTTCTTATTATTAGGAATAGTAATGAATATATTATCACATTTTATTTCAGAATTCATGAGTGATGATTATATATCTATATAAATATATATATATGACATAAAATATATATATATGGAACAAAAATAGAAAATATATATATATATAGAGAAATCGAAAATATACGCCAAGACAAATTAAAGAAAAATTTGAAATATTTCGTTAGCGTCAGCGTTGTGACGACACCAACATTTTTGGGTCGTTACACCCCCTCCTTACTTCGCGGGCTCAAAATGATGGTCACCTTCCCGGTGCGATCGATCCGAACTTGGTAGTCGGTGCCCGTCCTGCGGACCGTGAATCGGTGTCGTTGGCCTGGTCCTCTTTCCAACGCCTGTCGGATTCTCCGTTCTACCAGGTTGGGATAGCCCATTGGGCCACAAGGCATCACTCCCGGTGCGGCCTGTTGCTGGTCTGTTTCTTGTGGTTGCGTGTTCGGGGTTTCTTTCGGTGAACCCATGGGTTGTTGTTGCAGCGTCTCTATGGCGTCGCTTGGGTCATCTCCCCAATTTAGTGATAGGACTGGGGAGGTTCCGCTGTCGGATGGGATTTCTACGGTGGCCCCTATCTCGTCTATGTTGAGTCCGTACATGCTCATATCGTCGGCCGTAACGGGGATGAGGTAGCCGATGTCTTCTGCTGACATCTCTGAGTCCTCTGTGTCTTCGTGTTGGGGCATGGGTTCCCCTGACGCCGCTGCGTTGGGGCTGCCCATGTCCTCTCCTTGCGCATCCTGATCGCGCTGCTTCGGCCCGAGTATTGTTTCGGCCTTATTGTCGTCGTCGTTGGGCGCCTGATGGCCACTGGTCTCGCCAAGGCCTTCGTCGTCGCTGCTGTCTGTTGCCACGTCCGGCAATTCGATGGTCGGTGTCCATCGCTGCTCCTTTTCTGTACGCTGCTGGATGAGTCTAGCTAGTCGCCGCCGCATGCGGTCTGCTGCGTGTGGTTTCCACCATGAGCCCGGCGGTGCTGCGGGGGCGTGGAAATCGTGTAGGGACGTTGTGAAGAACTTCTCGGTGTAGGCGAGGAGAAATGCGCCGCAGTCGTGTAAATTCGTCTGCTGCATTACCTGTAAGGATACCATCGGCATATGGCTTGCCTCGAATTGTTGCCCTCTGTCGCTGCTTGGATTTACGGCTGCATATTCGTACTGTAAATAGTCACGAATTAGCTCAACGGCCGTCTCTCGTGTCTGGCTGGCCAAGGAGTCTATGACGAGCAAGCATGGGTTGTGCGTGGATTCCGCTTGTCGTCTGCCTGCTGCAACATCCGGAAAGCAAGCCAATACCACGTACCAATGGTGATGCTCGTTGACCGGGAAAATCACGCAGCGTTTGTCGAACAGATCGACTCGTTTGGTCCACCGGCATACGTCTTGGTGGCGTTGTTTGGCCGTGTGTACCCTCCTGTCCAGCAGCTTCTTGAACAGGAAACTGCTCATCACGTGGGTCTGCTTCCGTTGTTGTATGGTGAGGACTTCCTGCCATATATGTGTCAACCCCATGTCAATGAGCACATCGTTCAGCCATTGCCCGCTGGCCAATCGTCGATAATCGTGTATGCTGATATTCCACCCACCAGTGGGTGCGGGGTAGGTGCACAATATCGTTGGCTGGCGGTAATCAGGCGGTATCGTGTCGCGAGAGAGCGTCAATAGTTCGTCCAATGGTGGACGTGATTGCGGTGTCGCCGTGGCCTGCACGGTTGCTAATGCGCTTGCTGCTGCCTGACTGGTGGATGGGCCATCGTCTGTCTCCGCCGTGACTTTGCACATTCGAGGCAATGTTGTTCGGTGGCTGCTTCTGGCGGTTCCGCTTCGTGTTGATGCTCTCGATTGGTTGGTGGTCGTACCTCGCTGTAATGTCCGCGTAGGCCTGGCTTTCGGGGTGCCCGTTTTGCGGCGTTGTGTGCGCAGCTTATTCGGTCCTGCCATCTCCTCCTCCCAATTGTCGCTTAATCGGCGAGTCTTCCGCTGGCCTTCTGCCAACTCCCGATATTTGACTCGAGCCTTTTCGACGCTCTTGGTCCAGCGTTCTTCGTCGTTCATCTCCATTATTTTTTTTTTTTTTTTAAAATTCGTTCTCGTTATTGCGTCTTAGAAATTTTGTATTCGGTTTGCGTGGCTACGTTCACTTTCGCTTTCGTCTACAGAATGGCAAATTTCCTTATTGTCGCTCGAGTCGTAGATCATTTCCCCTCTTTCGAGTCTCGGAGTGAACCGTTACCCCAAGATGGTGATATGGATGCCACGTGTTTGTCTCCTTACGTTTATCGTTGCCACGCTGCTCTTGCGCTGTAGCCCGCTACGGTTACACTGCACATAACGCTGTTGCCTGCTAAAGTGTTTCTGTTTCAAAAATTCAAATGTTATTATTTAACAGCAATTATCGTATTTATATTTATGTTCATAACTCTTCGTATTTCTCTCTTTTCTAAAAGAGACTATCATATTCAGCAACAGATATTCTCCTCTGTCGCTGCTACTTTCCCTAGTTCCTTACCATTACTTCGCCTGTGTCGCTGCCTCTGGCCCCGACGCACTATCTCTCTCTTCGAATTCTCTTAATTCGCCAATGTGAGCATTCCTCTCTTGCCCATCACGCTGTCTCCTAATCCTTGCGATTACAGGTGAAATGAAATTGACCACCTGATACGGTCCGTCGTATTTGGGCGCCAATTTAGCTGCAAAGCCGTCCACTGCCTTGGACAGGTGATGTTGCTTCACCAACACGTTTTGACCTACCTCTGGCTGGCATTTCCGCCTCCTCAAATTATAATGGCGCGCTTGATCCTGCGCCGCCCTTTCCATGTTTCGGTGCACTATACTGAAAACTTCGTGTAACTTGTCTGCTCGCTCCACCGGTGTCTGCACCATCTGCCCCGTACCAACTGTGGTCTCATCGTAAAGAGACTTGGGTAGCCGTGGCTCTCGGCCCTGCACCAGGAAAGCTGGACTGTATCCTGTCGTTTCCGATACTCCCGTGTTGATTGCTAAAGTTATTTCTGGCAGGTATTCGTCCCACTGCCTCTGTTTTTCTCCGGCCAGTTGGGCCAGCATCGTCTTAATGGTCCGGTTGGACCGCTCTGTGGCGTTTTCCTGCGGCGTATAGGGTGCAGTAAATTGATGTCTTACCCCAAGACTTTCCAGGTATTTCTTGAACGCTCTGCTGGTAAATTGAGTGCCGTTGTCCGTAACCATGACTTTTGGCACCCCAAATCGTGCCAGAATCCTCTCGCGGAACGCCTTTCGGAGCGTATCCGTCGTCGCCCTTCGCATGGGGATGATCTCTACCCATTTCGTAAATTTGTCTACAAAGACTAACATCATCGTATTGCCATGTGTCGATCGTGGTAGTGGTCCTACGAAGTCAGCACATACTATAGCCCACGGCTCCTCTGCTATTTGGGTAAGCATCCTTCCAACCGGCTTCTGCTGCTCTGGTTTGTATTTTTGGCAACTTTCGCAGCTCCTGACGTATCTGCTTACCTCTCTGAACATGCCTGGCCAGTAGTAACGATTGGCGACCCGTGCTATTGTTTTACGTATTCCCAGATGGCCGGCTGTGGCATCGTCATGGTTTTCCGCTAAAACTCGTTTCCGCTGATGCGTCGCTACGCACAACTTCCAGGGGGCGCAGTCTTCGTCTCCCACTCGACGAGGAATATGCCGGTACAGTTGATCTCCTTGGATAATATAGTCCGCGAACTTCTCGGGGTTTTTCATCACCTCCGCCTTACGCGCCTTCAACCACCGGCATTCCGTGTTGCTATCGGCGGTCACTTCCGTAGAAAAGAGTACATCCCGTGGCTGTCTTGACAAGGCGTCCGCTACTACATTGTATTTACCCTTCCTGTACTGTATCGTATATCTAAACTGCTGCAGCTCCAGCGCCCACCGTGCAATCCTTCCAGACGGACTTTCTATCGAATTTTAACGACAGGTGATCCGTAATTATAGTGAACTCGTACCCCTCCAAGTACTCTCGCATCTTCCGCACACCCCAAACTATCGCCAGGCACTCCTTTTCCGTCGGCGAATAGTTTATTTCTGCTGGCGTCAGTCGTCTGCTGGCATATGCCACGACTCGCTCCTGCTCCTCGATGGTTTGCGTCAGCACTACTCCTAACCCCTGATCACTCGCGTCTGTCTGCAACGTGAATCTTTGCGAAAAGTCTGGGCAGATGAGTACCGGCGCCTGGGTAAGACGTAGTTTCAGCTCCTCAAACGCTTCTTGCTGCTCCTGTTCCCACTTCCATCGTCGGCTTTTCTTCAACAGAGCTGTAAGCGGTTGCACTACCTTAGAAAAATCCGGCACAAATCGACGGTACCACGATGCTATTCCCAAGCATCGGCGTAGCTCTCGTAGATTTGTCGGTGGTTTTAATTCCTGAATTGCCGAAATCTTCTCAGGGTCCGTGTGAATCCCGTCCGGCGTCACTATATGTCCTAAATATCGAATCTCCTTCTTGAAGAACTCGCATTTCTCAGTATTAATTCTTAGATTCGCAGCCCGCAGCCTCCTGAAAACTTCTCGTAAGTTTGCCATATGCTCCTCCAATGATGTTCCTGTAACAATTATGTCGTCGAGGTATGCAAACGCGTGCGGCTCCATTTCTGGTCCAATGACCCCGTCCAGGGCGCGTTGAAAGGTCGCTGGTGCCGAGTGCAGGCCGAACGGCATGACGCACCATTGATACAGCCCACGTCCGGGCACCGTAAAGGCCGTATATTGTTTGCTCCCTTGCTCCATTGGCACTTGCCAATATCCGTTCTTGAGGTCCAATGTACTAATAACCTTTGCGTTGCAGAGTCGGTCTAAAATATGTTGGATGTGTGGTAACGGATATGCATCCGGAACCGATTTGGCATTCAACTGCCTATAGTCTACGCATAAGCGCCACTTACCATTTTTCTTCTTTACTAGTACGATGGGGGCACTATGTGGACTTCTCGCTGGTTCGATGCATCCTTGCTTAATAAGATCGTCTATCTGTTCGTTTATGATGTCCATCATTGCTGGGTTTTTAGGATAGTACCTCTGCTTGATCGGGGCTTCGTCCCTCATTATGATGCGATGACTTGCGATATTCGTTGTTCCTTGTAGCTCCTCAAATTTAGGCAGCTCCTCTTCCAAAAACTTGTCGATCACCTCCTGTTGTGATACCTGCGCACTCCAGCGCTCCTCTTCCAAATGTGTAGACCGCTCCTGGTCCGTATCCTCGTACATCACTTCATGAGCTTCACGCGCTTCACGCGTGCCGTGTGTGCCCCCCTCTCGTAAAACTGTGCTGTGTAAATCTGGTCGTCTATCAACCGTCTGTTGACTTTCCTTTCTTACCTCCATCTGGGTATATTGTTTTGGGATTGCTCCCCTGCATACTGGTTTCTCTGCCTCCTCTGGCTGCGTTCGTTCAGGTGTCGTAGTTGCCGCTTCTGGATTCCGAATTTCTGGCCATGGTGTAGCTCCACTCAGGGTCCTGGCCTCTTCCACTGGCGGTTGTATTGTCACCGAGTGTGCTCCCATGCGTCGCGTTAATATGACCCAGAAAGTCTAAGCCCAATATGAGTCGGTCCGTGGAATTGGGCAAAATTGACACCGGCATTTCGCAGACCTGGCCTCCTAAAGCTATCTCCAGTACCAGCGCGTTCTCTATGGTCACGGCTGACCCATCTGCTAAACGTATTCCGGTCCATACAGGTAAATTATTATGCGGCGTCCATAGCTCAGTAGCCAGCTCCTGGCTGAGAAAACTACGCGTTGCTCCAGTATCGATTGTTGCCGTAACTTCATCTCCGTCAAGAGTAACCATTGCAGAGATACGGCGTCCGTCACAAGTTAGTGTTCGCGTTGTGGGAGAGGATTCGGGGTTGGGGCGCCAGCTGCCTCTCGCTCTCGGCGGTGCCCTCCTTCGTTTCCCGAATATCTCCTGCAGCAATCCATTGATCTTACCCCTTGAGCGCCACAATCCCAGCAGTGTGTCGTCATTGCGTTGTTGCATCTATTGGAAAAATGCCCTTCTTCACCGCATCGGTGGCAGAGTCGTCGTGTATGTGCACGTTGTTGTGCAGGCTGCACTAGGCGGTTTCTCTCTTCTGGCATCCTCAGTGGTACGTTGTGTGGCGTTTCATTCTCCTGCCGTAGACCCTCCATGTCCTGCGCTAAGGCTAGTAGCTCGTCTAAATTGCTGAAATCTTTGGTTCGTATATACCACCTGTACTCTACCTGACAGTTCCGGAAGATTCTGTCTAGTTTCTCCTCCTCAGTGTAACTTGCGTGCCTCATCATGTCTTGAAGGGCGATGACATAGTCCTTGAAGTTTTCTCTTGGTCCTTGTGTACGCCTACGTATGGCGTCATCCAGCTTTTCGAAGTATCGACCAACCAAAAAGAACTTTAGGAAATTTTCCTTGAACGACTTCCAAGTTTTCCACTGTTGGTTGTTGTTACGGTACCATGTGAGTGCCTTGTCTTTCAACAATTCGGGCATCATTCGTGGCATCTCGTCAATGTTAATGTTGTATGTGACCACCAACTCCTCCAACCTCTCAATGAACGCCAATGGGTCGTTTCCTCCCTCGTATTTCACCGACCACTTCCTGACCTGGTTGATAATAGTGAGGCGAGGCGATTTCCAATACCATTGGTCCTCCTGTGATGCTCCTGTATCCGTGTCTCTTGTATGTGTATCTCTCGTATATGCGCCTCTTGCGCGAGCGTCTCCTCCGTGCGTGTTGTCCATACGTGTACCTCCTGCGTGTGCGTCTTCTGCGGGAATAGTTTTCGTATGTGCGCCTCCTGTGCGTGCGCTTCCTACGTATACGTCTCCTGTGGGTGCACCTCCCTTACGTGCGTCTTCTTGAAGATGCATGTTACGTATATCCGGCATGCTCCTATGAAAGTTATCCTCTGCTGCGACTGCGGCAGCACCTAAATGTTTAATTTCCGCCTTATCCTCGGCGCTCGGGTTCAATGTCTCCGCTATTCGGGTATATTGTGCTTCCAACTCCAGTAAGCGTTCCTCATGCTCAAAACTGGCATTCTCGTCCTTCACGAAGGTAACAAACCTCTTCCGCAACTCTTCTACGGTGCCGCTGTCGTCAAAATCAAATTCTGCAGCAAATCGGCGTAGTTCGTCCTTCCGTAGATAATTAATCCAGGTCGTCTTCACCATGTTTCAATTCTCCTTTAAATCCTTCCTGTATAATTCTATGTCGCTCTATGGTAGCTCTCACTTGATTATTGGGTGTCGATGTTTTTGCTATTTAATCTGTTTAGGGTCCCTGCTCGGGCGCCATCTGTAACGTCGCAAATTGCTGGGGTATGAACTCGTCGGATGTCCAGGGCTTCGTACACAGAAAATTTGTAATTTGCAGAGACTTTGTATTAAAACAGAATTTTTATTCAATAATTTCAAGTAAGAGTTACAGATATAGTTATTCAGGGGCGAACAGCGGCGTCTGGTCGTCGATGATTGGCTATGTAGCTTCTCGGCGAGGTCGCTGACTTGGAGGATGTGGCTAGCACTCAGAGAAGATGGAACTTTGGGCTTGGCTGCGATGAAAACGATCTATCAGTGGGCGCTTGCGTGATGCGTAGACTTGTGATTATCGTAGGCGTAATCGTTACCAAAATACTCGCGATTGGCGCAAATATGACGCTTGTTGGCGTGTGCGTCGAAAGCGTGATGTGCGTTTTTGATGCGTAGATGTGCGTGATGCACGTTGTGGGCGCGTAGATATTCGTAATGCGCGTCGTTGGCGCGTAGATATGCGTAATGCGCGTGCTTGATGCGTAGAAATAGGCGTGGGCGAGGCTAATACAACACAGGCGTAGCAAGGCGTAGATGTGGGTGTAGCAGAGCATGAACAGCAGGCGAACTTAAGCGTTGCGATGACATAAACTTCAGGAAATCGCAGACCACCAGCGGGCACTCTTCAACCGCTTTCCGTTGGCTCGATTCAACTTAAACGTGGACTTCAGGAAATCGCAGACCACCAGCGGGCACTCTTCAACCGCTTTCCGTGGACTCGATTCAACTTAAACGTGGACTTCAGGAAATCGCAGACCACCAGCGGGCACTCTTCAACCGCTTTCCGTGGACTCGATTCAACTTAAACGTGGGACTCGTGTTGGACACTCGCAGATCAGGAAACGGGATACTGTACTACGTTCTCCGTGACTCGACGTGTCGCTAAACTACGACTTAAATGGGACTGCCGGCCTGTACTCGGCGAATATTGATTTCGTTGACTTGACTTCGATGTGACTTTCGACTTCGGTGCGTTGTCACCCTGCTGGTTCACTTGCTCTCCACTTCGCCACTACCTTGCTGCTACGCCTGAAAGATATAACGTCCAAATCGGATTTTCTCGATAGAATTTCTGATTCGGAATTCCAAAAAGAGAGCTTTAATACCTTTTTATACAAAATCCTAAATTTCCTATAATTTATTATTTCTTTACAAATTTAATTTACTCAATTTATTATAAATTATAAATTTCCTGTAACAAATTGTTAATTAATTATTTCACAAATTCTCTGTAACAAAACATTAATTATTTTATTAATTATTATTCAGTGTAGATTCAACAATTAATTTCTTTATTTAGTTCATCTTTTCCTATTTTAGATGAGATATTGCCATGGTCAATTAGTTCTACGCGTAATGGTGCACTCAAAAGACCTTACCAATATCCACCTTCCCTATGCTTCTTGTTCCTTTAAAAATTCTTCTTATCCCTATCGGGAATAATGCCATGGTCAATTAGTTCTACGCGTAATGGTGCACTAAAAAGACCTTGCCATTGTTCCTTTACATTTCACTTAAGTGAAATATTGCCATGGTCGATTAGTTCTACGCGTAATGGTGCACTAAAAAGACCTTGCCAATATCCCCTTCTATCTCCCTATCTGAAATAATGCCATGGTCAATTAGTTCTACGCGTAATGGTTCACTAAAAAGACCTTACCATTATTCCCTTCTATTCTTCTATGTTTATATTTACATGCACATTCTTCCTAGGTGAAATATTGCCATGGTCAATTAGTTCTACGCGTAATGGTGCACTAAAAAGACCTTGCCAATATCCCCCTCTATTTCCCTATCTGAAATAATGCCATGGTCAATTAGTTCTACGCGTAATGGTGCACTCAAAAGACCTTGCCATTATTCCCTTAATATTTCTACTTCTACTCACTAGCTAGTGTTCACTCACCTGATTCGGAATTCCAAAAAGAGACCGAATCAGGGGTGCGCTGCTCTTTTATAGTCGTTTGGAATCACCTATCGTTGGTGTATTGTAGCCATATTTTCTGTAGTTTGATGTGGTGAAATGTTGCCACAAGGTTATGGTCATTATCTTCATGTTTCTATCGTCGTCTCTTTTCCGCGCATAGCCCTTTTATCCATGTCGCGCGTTGGTGTTAAAGCCACTTTCGATTGTTGAAAGCTGGATAGCCGTGTACTCCTTTGTTCGATGTGGGTTGCCCTTTGACCACTGTTCGCCCCCGTTTAGGCGAGTTAAATAGTACTAAATTTAAATTTACATTATAGTTCTTATTATTAGGAATAGTAATGAATATATTATCACATTTTATTTCAGAATTCATGAGTGATGATTATATATCTATATAAATATATATATATGACATAAAATATATATATATGGAACAAAAATAGAAAATATATATATATATAGAGAAATCGAAAATATACGCCAAGACAAATTAAAGAAAAATTTGAAATATTTCGTTAGCGTCAGCGTTGTGACGACACCAACATTTTTGGGTCGTTACAGCACATGCAACATGTACTGGCAACACCGGTCACACTAAGTGCGGTGAGTGGTGAAATTACAAGTTTCGAACGGCGCAGGAGTCTGCGCTGAGGTTAGTTAGAAATTCATAAATCAGGAAAGGTCAGTTCTTGATCAGCGGTCAAACCGATAAGTCGCACCTCGACTAGACCAAGCAAACGTCACACCGAGATTCGGTGATAATTCGACAGCGGCATTGGGTGAGTGTTCCGATATTGAGTAGGCAAGCCTGAGTAGGAATAGCGTAGGATTGCCCCCCTCTCACCAGCGCATGTATCGCTCGTGATGCATAGCTCCCGCATAGTAGACCTAGTTTAGTTTTCTCCTGTCAGCGCACTTATTGCTCGTCTCACATAGCTTTCCGTAAAGGACATAGCATAGGATTTTTTACTCTCACCAGCGCATTCATCGCTCGTGATGCATAGCTCCCGCATAGTAGACCTAGTTTAGTTTTCTCTTGTTAGCGCACTTATTGCTCGTCGCACATAGCTTTCCGTAGAGGACATAGCATAGGATTTTCCGCTCTCACCAGCGCATTTATCGCTCGTGATGTATAACTCCCGCATAGTAGACCTAGCTTAGTTTTCTCTTGCCAGCGCTCTTACTGCCCGTGGCACACAACTTTCGTAGCAGACATGGCATAGGATTCTCTCTCTAGTCAGCGCACCTATTGCTCGTGGCGCATAGCCTTCTGCACAGTGGACATAGCTTAGGATTTTCTCTGGCCAGCGCACTGATTGCTCGTGGCGTACAGCTTTCTTGTAGTGGGAACGCAATACCAACGATCCGTCCCATTTATAGACCCTCTCCCCTCATAATCCCTTTTCCCTGTAAAACTTCTGTTAGCTCTTCTCCTGCGCGCGGACGCATGGTTGCAACCCCCCTCTCGTTTGATTCCCCTCTGACTGGTGAAACGGACACCCCAACAGTCGCACCGCGACCAGTACTCCGGGTAGGCAGGCAATTTTGAACGTGAAGGGAGCAGAAGAATTATAATAGATAATAAACCCAAGAAAATATAATTAAGAGTGTACATTAATTAAGAAACGAATTAAAAATTAAATTAAATAAAGTGAATATCCAAGTTAAATCCTGTTTACAATCAATCTGACGGAATTTTGGCCATCGCGCGGTCCCCAACCTTACAAATTTTTGCAACGAACCTTGGACGCCGACGGCTTCACCCCGGCTCCAAAATTACCTCGTTACAATTGCTTCGCGAACGAACTTGAATCAATTGAAATATCAGAACACCAGAAAAATTTCAAATTATTGTGAAGTAAAATAACCGAAGCTGGGCATAGTTAATCGAGAATTTAACTTCGCTAATCCGGAAATAGTTAATCAAAAATTTAACTTCGTTAAATTAAAAAGTTAATTGCGTTGAAAAGGTAACTTCGTTAAAAGTTAAATAAAATAGTAAAATTCTCTATAGAAAAACTGGGCGACAATTGCATCATCAGGCAACCAGTTCTTACAATTCAAGGTCACAGAAAACAAGAGAGCACAATTAAAGACAATTAAAGACGTCCTCAGCAGAACTGTATGCATCAAAATATGTATCTCACCATGAAGAACTAGAAAGGGTCCAACAACAGCTTTCAACATTAAAGATCAACCTTCCGAACAAAATTCGACCGCACGAATGGGTTACACCTATTTGGTAGTAGTGATCTGCATCATTGCAGTACTGGCTTGGAAACATCGCATCACTTGTAAGACCGCTTCTCACAAGGGTCACCAACAACCAAATTACAAAGACGACGAAGCCGATATCGACGCCACGCAAGACTTGTCCAAGATCACGGTGTATGACAGAGAAGGTTGACCGAAACCGCTCAACGCCTGCCAGGATGTTTGGGAGTCCCTGATTTCACTTTAACCTTTTGTTAAGTTTTTTATATTTCACAAAACACCGAATTGCAGCTAAGCATTCTGGCTGCCTGGCCTTAGGCGTTTTTTTGCAGTTCAAGTGACGGACACATGGTACCACCACTCAAGGTGGTACAAAGTGTCAGTGCACTTGAAGGCAATATGCAACTTAGCATTTTGTGCCTTGCTTTGCTAGTGACTTCGCTGCATTTCGGTAAAGGTAAAATCTGTTATAAATAGGGAAATTAGAATAATAAAAAATCAGTTATTAATTATAATTCAAAGTGTTTTCAATATCGACGCGGATAAGCTCCATTTCTGGTTTATGTGCCCGAATTTGGAATTTCAAAGAATAAGCAAATAAAAACATCAAATTCTGGTTCAAGTGCCGGAATTTGATTGAACATTTTTCAAATCAAATAAAAACGTCAAATTCTGGTTTAAGTACCGGAATTTGACTGAACATTTTGGTGACCCCGACATTTGGACATCTGCATCTATCATGGGGATGGAGGATTTAGTACGACAACAGGACCAGAATGCGGTGAAGATTCAGAAGTTTTGTTACCAACCTCAGGAAGGCGCCGCTGGACCGGAGGACCATCGAGTTCTACAAGGCCAAGGCAAAGGAACTCGACGAACTGTGGGCAGTGTTCAACCAGCTCGACAATACAATTCGGCAATGGCACGGTGCAGAGGTGTCGCACATGTACTTCGTCAAGGACATTCATCGCACGGTCGGCAGTTATACAGCGATGTGCGGGAAGAAATCGAAAATCTATTGATGAAGGCGGTTCAAGTCAAAACAACGAGGTGATGCACTATCAGGCATCAGCACACAACAAGGTGCACACAAAAAAAAGTAGGTAAATCTAACCAAAAAAGACGATTAAAAATGCAGCAACCAAGAAACGTTGTAAATGGAACCGACTCAAAGTTGTTCGCGTACAATTAAAAATTGTTCGTATATTACTTTATGGAAGAAAAAAATTTAAAACGACCCATAATTGCAGAGTCGCCAATTCGTTTACCCAACGGAGACTGGGCGAGAAGTGATGCTGAAAAAGGTACTGCTTTTGCAAGTCACCTACAAAATGTATTTACTCCAAACCCCCCAACTGCAAATTGCCCGTTACCACAGCTCGCAACCAGGCCAAACTATAACCCACTTCATCAGAAGAAAAGCACTTATGGATGATATTGCCAAGTTGAACCCAAAAAAAAGCACCAGGTCATGACTTAATAACGGCTAAAATGGTGAAAGAGCTACCATCAATTGCTGTTACTCACTTACTGCTCATATACAATGCTATACTAAAAATAGGTCACTACCCAACTGACTGGAAGCTGTTGCAGATCACGTTGAACCCAAAACCGGGAAAAGACCCAACAAACGTGAGTTCATATCGCCCAATAAGCATACTCTCAACCCTATCAACACTTTTTGAGAAAATTCTGATAAAAATGATGTTACCCACAATACTCGCTAAAGGTGAAATACCCAATCGGATTTAGAGAAAAGCACGGCACGATTGAACAGGTTCATCGCATTGTTGAATTCATCAAAAAAACATTCGAGAAAAAGCAATACTGCTCAGCAGTATTCCTCGACATCACCCAAGTCTTTGATAAGGTATGGCATAGAGGATTTATATCCAAAATACTTTGATATTCTTGCCGGTGTACCCCAAGGCAGCGTCCTCGGACCCCTACTGTATATACTATATACAGCTGATATGCCCATTTATGATCAGACCCTCATCTCAACATTTGCCGACGACACTGCAATATTGTGCTCACACTAGGGCTTTCGATACGGGATACGGGATCCCGGGATCCCGGTCCATTTTCAGTCCCGAAAATGCCGGGATATTTTTTCCTAAATCCCGGGATTTTCGGGACTACATCTTAAATAAATTAGTCCATAAAAAAAGTTGAATACAAGAAAAATACAACTTTTCATCGCTCATAAAATATAAAAAAAATCGTCTAAGCAGAAAAATAGTTTTTGACAACATTTGGACAAACCCAAAATGAAAAAAATAGAAAACTCAAAACTAAAACATTTTTAATTTATTAAAAAAATTACGAATAAAATTGTTTGTGCTTGAAATTTTTTCTTTAAGAAAATATAAATTTATAATTATTTCAGAAGAAAATTGGTATTTTCAGTCTTAGCGAACGCACAAAAATGAATTACTTAATAAAAATATTTAAGTAAAACTGAAAACTGATACAAAAGTAATTTCAGAAACCTTACTTAAGCATATTGTTTACGCCAAAACACCCTGTTTGCCACCCTGTATACGGAATTGTACGGCAACCGACTTTATACCATTAAACCTACTGGAACACCGCTTAACATTCTGTTAAGCTGTGTCCCAAAACTGGTTTAACTCAATATGACGACCTTCTGTCATTTCCGTAACTTTAACTTCCTTCTTCTTGTATCAGCATCGAACGAGTCAACCACGTATATTTTTACGCTCCTGCAACATCGTGCTGCAGTGCTTTTTATTTATATAAAGCTTACTTTTTGGTATCCTACGACATCCGTCTCAAGTAAGCAACCTTTGTGCTCCTTTATCAATAAAGCATACTTAAAAACCTACATCCTACACGCCTTTAATTATATTTTGCTAATTCTCCGTTTTCCACCCCTTCTCTCTTTTTTATATCGTTTGGCCACTTTACGAGTGAGCCAAACATTTGGTCCTTCGAACCGGATCCAGATTTTGAGAACGACATCCGTCGCAAAATTACACCAACACTTCTGCATATTTTGGCAGCATCTTCGACGCTCTAAGCTCCGTCGAGGTTTCAACTTTTCCAGCGTTTTTAGCGTTTTACGAGCGCATCTTCTCCGAAGGAACGGTGGAAAAGCCGACGGCAAACAGCAAAAATACAACATTCAACATTACAACAAAAATTCAAGGTACGTGTAGTTTGTGTAAAAGCATAGTTTTTTTTGTATGTGCAAAAAAAAATGATCAATTATTCCGACACTTAGTCGAGAAATACAAAAACAATAAAAACACAATAATCTTTCTCTGCGTTAATTTGTTCACTTTCGTGGAACGTGCGGAAAGCCACAAAAGAAAGGCCCAAAGCACCAATGAGAAATAAAATTACCACAAAGTGAACAAAAGCAGAATAAAATACAAAAACGACACAATACTCCGATTGTGCATCGTCCCTAATTCGTCGTTAAAACCGAACCTTAACATATCAAAGAATAATTTAAATCGTTTTTAAATCTATTAAAATTCTTTAATTTTCCATTAAAAAATAACTGTTGTTTTCTAAAGTTATTTGGCAACCCTTATTGCCTCTTCTCGTTTGTAATACGATCCACAACCAAAAGCTTTTGGCTCTCAGCCCTTCCATTACATACTCTGACAGTTGTGATTATCCCTTCTTTTTTGGTTTTTTGGTTTTTTAGTTTTATTTTTTAAATGAAATTAACTTTAACAACATAAATTATAAGTAAAACTAAAATACACAATAGTCAGCACGTTAAGTGATACAAACATTCCCAAGCACAGATCAAACGAAAGTGAAAACAAAACAGAATACCCAAACACAAAACAAACAAACAAGTGCACTCCAACAACAACAACAAGTGAGTGTCTTTCTTGAGAATGCAATTGTCTCTGAATTTTAATAATCTTTAAACTTAAATAATTTTTTATACTTTTAAATTGAAATTGCTATTTCTTGAATATTTCACTTAAATTTTTGTGATCAGCTTATACAAGCTGAATTCTGTGTATACTCGTTTTTTTATATTCAAAATTGTGCCTTTTCTTGCTCAATTGTATTTCCTTTGAATTGCTTTGCCAATATAGTTTGGCCAATAATTTTTTGTTTATTTTTCCTTCTGCCGGTTAAGTGATCGTATTATTTCATACACCTTATTTTAGTGTGGAATTTTTTTTCATCGCTTTTGTGAAAATTTTCGAAGCTTTTATACTTTTTTTTTTTTAATAATTGTTTCAACATTTTTAATGCACACGGCCCTATTTTACCAAACCCACCTTGGGTAAATATTAAATTGAAATTGGATTTCAATATCTTTTTCAAATTTGAACTTCGAAACAGTTTTATTTATTTTATTTTTGTGGTTTTTTACACATTAGTGCTCAACGCAAATTTGAACTCTTAATTTTCACATCAGGGCACAATCTCAAGTACCTATACCGAGGGTACTTTTGCATTTAACATTTTTATTTAATTAACATTTTTTATTCAAGTGATCTTTTGATCTAAGTTCTCCACAACCTCAAGTGTCACCCCTAATTGTTTCGGGTATTCATTTTCGATGCCTTTGCCTCTTATTTCGAGCAAATTGCTTTTTTATTTAAAGTTTTTTAGTTTTTCTTTAAAACCATGACCGCTTTAGAGATTTTTATTCTCGCTGCTGACCAATTGGTCAAATTTGAAGCAGCTTTTGCGGACCTACCGCCAGCAAAACACACCCAAGTCAATTTGTGCACTCAAAGTGAAAAAATAAAATCACTTTGGGCTGCAGTTAAGGCTTCATATCAGCCATGTTTAACCTACCTTGTTCAAGGTGAGGGCCCGGATGTCAACGCGGACATCGCTTTCGTCAAGTCCAAATTCAAGCGTTCTTATTACAGCTTTGTAAAGTGTTTGGCAACAATTAACGAACTACTGCACCATAGTGCCAGTACACATTCTTTGACTTTTCAGTCTTCCACCAAAGATTCCACAACAATAAATACTTATAACACCAATGTGTCATCGAGTCTTTGTGGACTTTGTCCTCGCCGACAACATTCGTTGCGCACCTGTCAGCGTTTTCTGACCATGAGTGTCGCCGATCATTTTTCCAATTTAAAACGACTTAAGTTCTGCTTCAATTGTTTAAGCCAAAATCATCAGGTTGAATGTTGTAAGAGCACCTCTGTTTGCTCCAGCTGTCAGAAGCGTCATCATACGCTTCTACATAGAGATGTGCCTCCTCCGCAGCCATCACCCAGTGAACATTTTCCTTTAGGGCCCCGTCCTATAGAAAATAATGTTTCACATTTTCAGCCTTCAACCAAGGAAACTTTTCCTTTAGGGCCCCGCCCTCTTGAACATATTGTTTCACCTTTTGCCCCAACTTCAATCATTGGTACTTCTCACTCAGGGTTACGCCCTATTGAAATTAATGATTTCCAATCAACTTTCCCATTCTACGATGGAAGTTTTCCTCCAGGGTCCCGCTTTTCTGGAAACTGTCATCGACAAACACTTCACCAATCAATACAGTCCACTTCTCTCCAAGCTGAGCCAATTCTTGGTATTCAGAGATGCTTCACTTTTCGCGCTACTTATGTACTCTTCGGTACAGCCGATGTGAACATTTGCCACTTGGGCACCGTCTACTCAGCAAGTGCGCTGATAGACTCTGCGTCAGAAACTACGTTTATTTCTGATCGCACGAGGAAGTTATTGAAACTTCCTTCGATACCGACTGAGTCAAGAATTATAGAGAGTATTCAATCTGGTGCTGCTACTCCTAGCAAGCATTGTTACATTACTCTCGATTCTCCTATCGATTCGCAGAGAAAAAGCGAGGCAGCGACCCTCGTACTACCAACCAATTTTCCAAAATTTACAATTGCATCACTTCGTGATCATCAAAAGCCATACCATGCATTGGCATATGCCATTTACTGGCAAAGCTCGCCGATGTATATCCCTATCGGCGTCGCTTTTCATCGAAACCTTTTATTAGATAAAATTCAATGTGATATTTTTAGTCAAATTTCCCGTAAATTACATAAGAAAAAGTTTATGACTGCTGCGGCTAAGTTTTTTGACAATCGCTTCGTCAATTCTACCCAGCGTGACCAATTCAAATTTTACGTCATAGCTTTTGTCATTAAATCGAAATTTCAATTAGATATTCGACATAACTCTTTACGCAATTTAGCACCTAGACTTTTTCTCCAACATAACTTCAATACCTATCTGGAATTGAAAATACATAATCTGGTATTAATGCTACGCTTAATATATCGCCGCGCTCGTGTTCGGTTTCGACGTGTATTCGAAGACTGTGCTGGTTGGATTTATTTTGAAATCCTGAGGTTCCTTTTTACCCAAGCACAGCCTTCGGCAGGGTCCTTTCTGGCTCAGATCTCGCATGAGAGATCCGGGGTCCCTTATGACCCACGTCGTGTGAAACATCCGTTGCGGCCCCTATTTGGCCCTCGCTACCTTTTTAGCGATAATTCTACGAATAAATTACTTTTTCTAAATAAATCAACTTTTAAAAAATTCTTTTTTTTTATATGCTCGATGTCACTATGCTTTTATACCATACAAACTACATGTACTAATCTACAATTTTTTTGCAGCGTTAGTTACTGCAAGGTGGGCGGAATGTTTACGCCAAAACACCCTGTTTGCCACCCTGTATACGGAATTGTACGACAACCAACTTTATACCATTAAACCTACTGGAACACCGCTTAACATTCTGTTAAGCTGTGTCCCAAAACTGGTTTAACTCAATATGGCGACCTTCTGTCATTTCCGTAACTTTAACTTCCTTCTTCTTGTATCAGCATCGAACGAGTCAACCACGTATATTTTTACGCTCCTGCAACATCGTGCTGCAGTGCTTTTTATTTATATAAAGCTTACTTTTTGGTATCCTACGACATCCGTCTCAAGTAAGCAACCTTTGTGCTCCTTTATCAATAAAGCATACTTAAAAACCTACATCCTACACTCCTTTAATTATATTTTGCTAATTCTCCGTTTTCCACCCCTTCTCTCTTTTTTATATCGTTTGGCCACTTTACGAGTGAGCCAAACACATATTTTGAATTGAATTGTGTCTTTCCTAAAGAAACAAAAACTCAAATACTAAAAATAAAAAAAAAATTCATTTAATAAATTGAAATTAATGTTTATGTTTATTTATTTACGCTAAAACTATCAGTTTTCCAATAAAACATATAAACAACTTTTTTTTATTTTTTTAAAATGCATTTTGCTTGTAAAAGTATTAAATCCCGAAAAATCCCGAAAAATCCCGAGATCCCGGGATTGAAATTTTCAGTCCCGAAAATCCCGGGATTGCGAAAAGCCTTCGGAATCGAAAGCCCTAGCTCACACTCAGACCCCAAAATGGCATCACAACACGTGCAACTGCATTTAAACACATTGCAAAATTGGTTATCACAGTGGAGAATTAAAGTCAATGAGTCCAAAAGCGCACATATAACCTTCACCCTAAGGAAAGACACTTGCCCCATGCTTAAAATAAATGATAGTGTTATACCACAATGTACCGAAACTAAATATCTTGGTATGCATCTCGATCGCAGACTCACCTGGCAAAAACACATCGAGTCTAAAATTACACAAATCAAACTAAAAAAACTCGAATTCAATTGGCTACGTTCGAAGCATTCGAGACTCAACATCACATATAAAATCCTTTTATACAAAAGTGTAATCAAACCCATATGGGCATATGGGATTGAACTCTGGGGAACAGCATCACCGTCAAATGTTGAGAAACTGCAACGAACGCAGTCGAAAATACTGCGACAAATCGTGGGAGCACCATGGTACATAAAAAATGCACTCATCCCCAGAGATTTGCAAATACCGAAAGTATCAGAAGAGATCTCTAAACGTACCACAAAGTATGCAGATAAGTTTAAATTGCATCCAAATATTCTAGCTAGAAATTTGGTAAGACCCACCCGACCCCTACGCCTAAAGCGTAACTATTCTGTTGCATTTGATCGATATCCCCGGAACCCTCGTCGCTTCAACATCCTACGATGTCAACATCACCTTGATGCCGCTATAACCATCGAGTACTGCAAAACGTTGTCCAAATCGATGGATTAGGGCAACAAGCATTTAGAAAAATCCAATAAATCAAAAGTTAAGCTAAAAAAAAAATAATAATAAGTCTATTATGAAAATACGCTCTAACGCTATTGGTGATGATGGTATTCCTATTCGTTTTATTAAATTAATTTTACCTTATATTATAAGTCCATTGGCGCACATTATTAACCACTGTTGTACTACATCAAGTTTCCCTAGTTCATGCGAAATAGCTACAGTTATACCTATTGCCAAAGTTGCTTGCGCTTCTGATATGAAGGATTATAGACCAATTAGTATTTTGTCTGCGTTTTCTATAGTGTGTGAATCCCTTATGGCCAGTCAGATTACCGAATATGACACCCATAAATTGCTGTCGCCTTATCAATCTGGGTTTCGTTCAGGACATAGCTGTGCTACTGCTATGCTCAAAGTTATCGATGATATACGCATCGAATATGACATAGGGAATGTCACATTACTTTGTTTATTAGATTTCTCAAAGGCCTTTGATTCTGTGAATCACTCTATCTTGGTTAAGAAATTGAAATTCCTCTTTGGTTTCCGTAATAGTTCTGCTGGTTTAATTGCTAACTATCTAAAATGGCAAAATGCAGAGAGTCAAGGTGGGCAATGTTTTCTCAAATTACTGTGATATTAGGTCGGGCGTACCCCAGGGTTCTATCCTTGGGCCTCTGTGCACCCAGAAAACAAAAACTGTTGGTACAGCACGAGGAAGTTATTGAAACTTCCTTCGATACCGACTGAGTCAAGAATTATAGAGAGTATTCAATCTGGTGCTGCTACTCCTAGCAAGCATTGTTACATTACTCTCGATTCTCCTATCGATTCGCAGAGAAAAAGCGAGGCAGCGACCCTCGTACTACCAACCAATTTTCCAAAATTTACAATTGCATCACTTCGTGATCATCAAAAGCCATACCATGCATTGGCATATGCCATTTACTGGCAAAGCTCGCCGATGTATATCCCTATCGGCGTCGCTTTTCATCGAAACCTTTTATTAGATAAAATTCAATGTGATATTTTTAGTCAAATTTCCCGTAAATTACATAAGAAAAAGTTTATGACTGCTGCGGCTAAGTTTTTTGACAATCGCTTCGTCAATTCTACCCAGCGTGACCAATTCAAATTTTACGTCATAGCTTTTGTCATTAAATCGAAATTTCAATTAGATATTCGACATAACTCTTTACGCAATTTAGCACCTAGACTTTTTCTCCAACATAACTTCAATACCTATCTGGAATTGAAAATACATAATCTGGTATTAATGCTACGCTTAATATATCGCCGCGCTCGTGTTCGGTTTCGACGTGTATTCGAAGACTGTGCTGGTTGGATTTATTTTGAAATCCTGAGGTTCCTTTTTACCCAAGCACAGCCTTCGGCAGGGTCCTTTCTGGCTCAGATCTCGCATGAGAGATCCGGGGTCCCTTATGACCCACGTCGTGTGAAACATCCGTTGCGGCCCCTATTTGGCCCTCGCTACCTTTTTAGCGATAATTCTACGAATAAATTACTTTTTCTAAATAAATCAACTTTTAAAAAATTCTTTTTTTTTATATGCTCGATGTCACTATGCTTTTATACCATACAAACTACATGTACTAATCTACAATTTTTTTGCAGCGTTAGTTACTGCAAGGTGGGCGGAATGTTTACGCCAAAACACCCTGTTTGCCACCCTGTATACGGAATTGTACGACAACCAACTTTATACCATTACACCTACTGGAACACCACTTAACATTCTGTTAAGCTGTGTCCCAAAACTGGTTTAACTCAATATGACGACCTTCTGTCATTTCCGTAACTTTAACTTCCTTCTTCTTGTATCAGCATCGAACGAGTCAACCACGTATATTTTTACGCTCCTGCAACATCGTGCTGCAGTGCTTTTTATTTATATAAAGCTTACTTTTTGGTATCCTACGACATCCGTCTCAAGTAAGCAACCTTTGAACTCCTTTATCAATAAAGCATACTTAAAAACCTACATCCTACACTCCTTTAATTATATTTTGCTAATTCTCCGTTTTCCACCCCTTCTCTCTTTTTTATATCGTTTGGCCACTTTACGAGTGAGCCAAACACATATTTTGAATTGAATTGTGTCTTTCCTAAAGAAACAAAAACTCAAATACTAAAAATAAAAAAAAAATTCATTTAATAAATTGAAATTAATGTTTATGTTTATTTATTTACGCTAAAACTATCAGTTTTCCAATAAAACATATAAACAACTTTTTTTTATTTTTTTAAAATGCATTTTGCTTGTAAAAGTATTAAATCCCGAAAAATCCCGAAAAATCCCGAGATCCCGGGATTGAAATTTTCAGTCCCGAAAATCCCGGGATTGCGAAAAGCCTTCGGAATCGAAAGCCCTAGCTCACACTCAGACCCCAAAATGGCATCACAACACGTGCAACTGCATTTAAACACATTGCAAAATTGGTTATCACAGTGGAGAATTAAAGTCAATGAGTCCAAAAGCGCACATATAACCTTCACCCTAAGGAAAGACACTTGCCCCATGCTTAAAATAAATGATAGTGTTATACCACAATGTACTAAGGCATTCAATCCCGAAGTGTATTTGAAAATCCCGGGATTTCGGGATTTGAAATCACAATCCCGGGATCCCGGGATTTGTTCGGGATTTTCGGGATTTTCCAATTAAATACAATAGTTAATATAAAATTACAGAAAAATTGTTGCAACAATATTTTAAGTTTAATTTCATTTTAATTCGACAAAGAAATAATATTTATTAAATATAACATTAAACAAAACAAAAAATATTTAAAATAAATAAGTCGAACGAAAAGTAATTCTTTTTAAATTACATTGATCGAACAAATCATTTTTTTTGTTACCTGAATCTGAATATAATCATAAAATTCTGCCAGCTCCATTTCATGCTACACACGAAAAAGTTACTTTCAGTAGTTTTAGTATTATAGCTGGAACGGATACACGAATTGTTGTTTAAAACATATATCTTTTTTGCAAAAAAAAAATTGTTTAAATTCAAAAAATTTTATTCAGATCGATAAAAATTGTTTGTTAACCGTTATTGACAAAAATTTGGTAATTTTTGTGTGTAGCACTAAATCTGCAAAAGTGGGTTTTTGAATTTACCAATTAGATTGGATGTAAATTCACGGCTGTATTTTTGTAGAAAACCGTCAAAAATATCTTGAACAATGCATAAAAAAAGCCTTTTTTGAATCCCGGGATTCCGGACTGAAAATCCCGGGTTTCCGGGATTGAGAAAACGTCCGGGATCCCGGGATTTCGGGATTCGGGATCCCGGGATTGAATGCCTTACAATGTACCGAAACTAAATATCTTGGTATGCATCTCGATCGCAGACTCACCTGGCAAAAACACATCGAGTCTAAAATTACACAAATCAAACTAAAAAAAACTCGAATTCAATTGGCTACGTTCGAAGCATTCGAGACTCAACATCACATATAAAATCCTTTTATACAAAAGTGTAATCAAACCCATATGGGCATATGGGATTGAACTCTGGGGAACAGCATCACCGTCAAATGTTGAGAAACTGCAACGAACGCAGTCGAAAATACTGCGACAAATCGTGGGAGCACCATGGTACATAAAAAATGCACTCATCCACAGAGATTTGCAAATACCGAAAGTATCAGAAGAGATCTCTAAACGTACCACAAAGTATGCAGATAAGTTTAAATTGCATCCAAATATTCTAGCTAGAAATTTGGTAAGACCCACCCGACCCCTACGCCTAAAGCGTAACTATTCTGTTGCATTTGATCGATATCCCCGGAACCCTCGTCGCTTCAACATCCTACGATGTCAACATCACCTTGATGCCGCTATAACCATCGAGTACTGCAAAACGTTGTCCAAATCGATGGATTAGGGCAACAAGCATTTAGAAAAATCCAATAAATCAAAAGTTAAGTTAAAAAAAAAATAATAATAAGTCTATTATGAAAATACGCTCTAACGCTATTGGTGATGATGGTATTCCTATTCGTTTTATTAAATTAATTTTACCTTATATTATAAGTCCATTGGCGCACATTATTAACCACTGTTGTACTACATCAAGTTTCCCTAGTTCATGCGAAATAGCTACAGTTATACCTATTGCCAAAGTTGCTTGCGCTTCTGATATGAAGGATTATAGACCAATTAGTATTTTGTCTGCGTTTTCTATAGTGTGTGAATCCCTTATGGCCAGTCAGATTACCGAATATGACACCCATAAATTGCTGTCGCCTTATCAATCTGGGTTTCGTTCAGGACATAGCTGTGCTACTGCTATGCTCAAAGTTATCGATGATATACGCATCGAATATGACATAGGGAATGTCACATTACTTTGTTTATTAGATTTCTCAAAGGCCTTTGATTCTGTGAATCACTCTATCTGGTTAAGAAATTGAAATTCCTCTTTGGTTTCCGTAATAGTTCTGCTGGTTTAATTGCTAACTATCTAAAATGGCAAAATGCAGAGAGTCAAGGTGGGCAATGTTTTCTCAAATTACTGTGATATTAGGTCGGGCGTACCCCAGGGTTCTATCCTTGGGCCTCTGTGCACCCAGAAAACAAAAACTGTTGGGACAGCAGAATTTCCGGCCAACCGAATGCTAGCGGCTGTCCAACATCTACTTTCAGATGTTGCAGCATCTACTATCTGTGTCCCAACATCTACTGTCTGACGCAGCAACATCTCTCTGATACTGCAACAAGAATGTCAAAAATAATGCTAAGGTTTAAGAGCGAGACAACAATTTACTTAAATTGTGCAAATGAAAAAAATATACAAAAAAAAGTATTACGAAAAAGAATGTAAGAAAAAGAAAGCAAATGTGTCTTGTAAAACTAGAGAAATAATTTTATAATTTAACTTCATATATAAACACAAGACTTTTAATGCGAAATAATTCTCAATTCATACACGAATTTCATGGGCAACATACTTTTTACTGCAAATACATATGGTGTTTTATATCCACAATTAACGCACTTTCATAAAACGCAATATTTAATAATTTCATTCAATTCGCAAAAAATTTTTAATGTTGAAATACGTGTTTTTCGAAAGTTAACAAAATAGAAACTATTCCGCACAATTTTGCGAAGCATAAAACACTTCTTCTTGTTTGCAATTCATTATAGTTTAATCATAATTAGGTTATATTTTCTAGATGCGTAAAAGATAAACAAGATGGATGCATAATAGCAAAGCTGGGCATAGTTAATCGAGAATTTAACTTCGTTAATCCGGAAATAGTTAATCAAAAATTAATCGAGAATTTAACTTCGTTAATCCGGAAATAGTTAATCAAAAATTAAAAGTTAACTTCGTTAAAAGTTAAATTAAATAGTTAAATTCTCTATAGAAAAAACGCATTAAAAAACCTTTTAATTATATACAATTGAATGCCTGCACTCACAGACATTTTTTTCTGTGAGTGCTGGCATTCATATGCAAATTTAACTTAAAAAATGGAAACTTTGTGCGAACAAATCGATGTCAATATCAGTTGAGCCGACATAATCGACTCAATATTTCGCCGCCGACCAAGCCGATACTCGACTTGGAACTTTAAATTTTTGTCAACAACACGAAAGAGTTCTGTGTTTACAATTTTTCAACAGTGTGGCTAGGTAGATTATTAAAAATAGTATGAATTCTAAATTTTTACTTTTTTTTTACATTCAATAATAAAAAAAATTTTTTCGTTTCAAAGTTAACTAATGCTAGTTAATCGAAGAAATTTAACTTAACTAAATGAATAAGTTAATGGTTTTCGAAATTAACTGATACGTTAAAAGTTAACCAAAAATTTAACTTCGTTAATTAACTATTAACGAATTAATTAGTCAATACTAAGGCATTCAATCCCGGGATCCCGAATCCCGAAATCCCGGGATCCCGAACGTTTTCTAAATCCCGGAAACTCGGGATTTTGAGTCCGGAATCCCGGGATTCAAAAAATTTATTTTTTATGCATTGTTTAAGATATTTTCTGCTCTTTTCCACAAAAATACTGCAGTGCGTTTACTTTCAATCTAATTGGTAAACACAAAAAGCTCACTTTCGTAGACTTAGTGCTACACACACAAAAAATTAAGACAATTTTTGTCAATAACAGTAAACAAAACATTTTTATCGATCTGAATAAAATTTTTTCAATATATTTTATAAAATTATTTTGGGACAGCGTGGCAAAAAAAATAATAAAGCAACTCAATTTAACACATAAAATATCAAACTTGTTCGATCAGAGTAATTTAAAATAATTTACTTTTTGTTTTATTTATTTTAAATTTTGTTTTGTTTAATGCAATATTTATTAAATAGTATTTCTACGTTGAATTAAAATAAAATTAAGCTTAAAATATTTTTGCAACAGTTTTTTCTTTAATCCCGAAAATCCCGAATAAATCCCGGGATCCCGGGATTGTAATTTCAAATCCCGAAAACCCGGGATTTTCAAAAACACTTCGGGATTGAATGCCATAGTCAATACCCAGCTTTGAAAATAACCAATTAGTGATGTTGAAAAAATCGATATGTTGGCAACTACTTTAACATTTCTATTTTTTTGTTATTGAAACATCAAAAATTAGGTATTTATCATGAAATTTTGTGTTTTGATACATATCATGATATTTATGGCTTATAAAAATCGATAAAAATTATATATATCATGATATATATCAGCTGATATATATCCTCGAACCCAGTTGGAATCAGTTGGAACAGAAACCGATCCTAACGTTGTCCTTACATTTGCATTCAAGTTATCATAATAAACGAAATCAATTAATTGTGTTTTTCCTTCTGTTGTCAAAGATCCGTACATAATTTCAGTAATCTTTAAAAAAGCTTCCGTTTCGCGTCGGTTTCCCACAAATGTTGGAATTGCCTTCACGGCTGATTCCATATTAAAAGTTGCCATAATTGTTACTAAATTTTCTGTCTTTGCCTCTTTATTCTTTTCTTCACTAGTTATTAATTGAAGCTCTTTTTCATCAACATTTGCTTCATCCTCAATTATCTCATGTAAAGCACTTTGAAGTTCTTTTTTTTTGCTTAAAAGTAATTAAATACATCTCCATAATTCGCAATTTTCGAATTGCGAAATATCTATATATTTTTTTGATAATTATTCAATTACAAGTAGCTACGAATAAAAATGTTTAAACGTTGATTTAAGCACGTCCTCCTCTAATCCGGTGGGCCAATTCAATTTCTTTTGAATTGGAAACGCATATCGGTCTTGAATTTGAACCCCCCTCCCGTAATTATTTCGCATTACCAAACCAAACTGCAGATAAACGATTTCTAATTTAAATTGGTAAAAATATAAAAAAAAACAGCTAAAAAAAACTCCGCAAAAGTTTAAAATGGACAAATGATGATGAGTTTCATGTATTTTTCACCATGTTGCATTCAAAAATTGCCAAAATATACTACAATAAAAACAAAAATTTAGTATAGGTTTATTAGTCTTTTGATCTGAAAATTATAAAAAGTTTACACACGACTCTATTTGCCCGTCTTGCAAGAGTTCCATTTTCAAATCTAAAAAATCAATTTTTGTATCAAACTGCAAGTCATTTTTTGATTCGATTTCAAATTTAAAAAATGCATTTAAAATCTAAGACCAATGTAATAAAACAATTTTTGATTTGATCCGATGCCTTCAATTCTTAATTATTTATTTCATATTTAAATTAAAACGTCTTGTTCATAAAAATTTCAAATCATCAAATTCCAACTTTAAAATAAGGTTTTGTTTTGTACTGTAATTTTCATGAAATCGTCCAAAATGTTGTATAACACCGTTCGACAAATATCAACTTTTGGTAATGCACATGATCGGGACGAATAGATTCTGTTAAAAACATGAAAACTTTTTACGATAGGATGTAAACTAATCACGCTTGAGTAGAAACATTGTTTGAAAAAATTCATAATATAGAGACAAAAACGCATGAGAGTTCAATTTTCTGGTAAAAAATTTGTTCATTGTAGAGAAAAATTCACTCTATAAAAGCTCAGAAAATGTTAAGCTCAAAAATTTTTTTTTATAATGAAAATATCGGAGTTTTTTTTAGTCTGGCGAGATGAATCCTATTCAATGAAAACTGCAAAAATGCGATTTTAGTGTCGAACGGTGTAATAGAAGTTATAAGCTATTTTTGTCTTCAGTTGCATGAAAAAGACATACATAATATGTTTTTCTTTTTATCAAAATAAATATTTTAAAAATCCTGAGGACGGGATGCAAGAAAAGAAAGCAAGGGATTGCCAAAACCTTTGGGATTAAATTCTCTAGCTGGTACCAATACTAGCTACTAACTTATCCTATTCAAAGTAGTTAATAAATTTAGTAAGAATATCAATATGATAATTTTCTAAATTGCAAAAATTTTGAAAACCCCCACCGAAAAAAAATCCTGGGTGCGCTACTGCAAGGAACAATTATTGGAGTGCATTGGACTTTGTGTACATGTGTCAGCTACTACACTACAATGGACATAACTTCAAACAAAACAATTTTGAACATGGCTATAATGCCAAGTTAGCCCCATCTTTTGTGAAAGCGCGTGTAAGAAGAAAATGTGGCAATTGTTATTACGAATTGGAGGATTTACAAGGACGATTGTTAGGCCTATATCATGGAAAAGACATCAGGCAATGACTAGTCATCGATGTTTTGCGCTCCAAGCGTTATCAGCTTTTGTGTAGTGGCGCTTGTAGTAAAACAAACTTTTTTTTAAACAATATTTGAATTTTTCTATTTTATTTAGTATAATATTCAGATTTTTATTGAGCTTTTCATAATTTAGGTATTAATTATGGCTTTGAGCTCAATTTCCAAAAAATTAATTTTGGAAAGGGAGCACAACAACTAAGCAAAAACTCAGTCTGGCAGAGTTTACAGCTGTTTCGGATCCAGCCACGGATCCTTGTCAACACTCTTTATGCATTTTATTTTATCCAAGCGACGGTATAAGTAAGTATTGGTATGACGCACAAGAGAATTGCTTCTCCCTTGCATCACACGTCAACTCACTGAAGCAGCGAATGGTAAAATGCAGCAAACTGAATTTTTACTTGTTGTTGTATAGCAACATACTACTATGCCTGGTTGAAGAATTTCTTCAAAGTCCCAGCAAGCAAGTTGCCTGCTTTTCCAAAATTATTTGTTTGGAAAATGAGTTAAACCCATAATTAAAACACTTTTTCTATTTTATAAAGTAATTTTTATTTCTATCTACAAAAATTACCCTTTTAGTATACCATGCACCAGCACCCAGCCGCTGTACTAAAAACCACTCAGTTTGGCAAATATGTATATATCGATTCTCGAAATATTAGTAAGAAACTATTTCCGCGTTACCGCCAGAGTTTCCTATAATTACACTTTTTTCCATTTTTAACCATCATGGTGATCACACCTAATTGATCATGAGAGCTTAAAATTGCAATATATGGTACTGAGTACTGTACCTCTGCACCGAAGCTAAATTTTGTAAGCCAAGTGGATCTCTTTCTACTGAGTAAGTTTCGCAAACTAGATTCAATAAAGGAAAAGCAATGCCTAACAAGAATATATGTAAAACACATTTTCAGGAAATTCCATTATCCTACTCAAAATCTTTGGTTCTATGTGAAAATCACAAAAAATTTTTTCATTAACAAGTAAGTTTTTTACATTCCAAAAATCGAAAACAACCCTTCACCTAATTATTCAACATTTATAGAAATATTCGAAATTCAACTTTATCTTTCCGATCACATTTTCTACTTGGTACCAAATCCTGGAAAAAGGTAACTTTTATTTGGTAATTTTTAATTTTTCAATCTATTAATAAGCACCAATTCCTATTTAGATTTGGTACCTAATGATTTTTTTTGCTTTCCTTATGTACCTGTAACAATAAGATCAGCAGCCACGCTTAGAATAATGGTGATCATTAGCCGTTAACGCAACCCCATCAGTAGACGTATACCCTCACGACAGCGTTAACCCATTAATGACGAGAGCGAAATAAAAAGAATTTTTTCAAGACTTTTTCAGGATTACCTAGAAATGACCTAAGAAACGAATTCCAAACTATTTTTTTGGACCGCTTGCTGTTTGCCCACCTTTGCCCGTTACCATATGGTAACCATCGTCACAACCCTAGCAAAATTACCTAATTTAAGATATTATTGTTTAAAACTATTTTTTTTTTTAATTTTTGAAAGTTTGGCAATGTGTAAGCATTTATTTTCTAAAAAAGTTTGTAATCGAAAATTTTTTTTTATTTTACAAATTTTTTTCCAAATAAAATTAAAAAAAAAAATTTATATAAATTCAGGATAATTTTTGATTGGAAAAAATTCTGCAGCAAAGTAGTTTGTTTTTAAAAAACACACATTTTTGCATCCAAAAAAAAAAACTTTATAGCCCCCAGGAAAAAAGTTAGAAAAGTAGGTCAGTTTTAAACTAGGATTTTCTTGATAAGTGTCCTTGTAGTCATCATATAGACCTTTCCAATGGCCATCAAGGTGATGTTCTGTTTGGGTAACCACTCAAAATTACTACAAAAGGTTGGCCCTAATTATCAGTCCGCCATTGTATATAATATGTATAATTCCGTACACCAATAATACTGCTCAGGTTTTCAATAACATTAGAAATATCTTCATATAGACTGAAATTAGAAAGGTCCTCGCCATCATTTGCCATACACAATTTACATGGCTGTAAAAGAGGTGTTCGATGAAGACCATCGGCAGTATCTCCGTCATCTTCCTCATAATCTTCGTCTCCAGCCGGATAAATCGAGGAAAATTGTGCTCGCTAAAATGTCTTCATCGTAATTTAAATTTGCTAAAAAAAACAATTGAGTAAGTTTCAGCCGGTCGAAGTGAATCTATATATGCCGTACACCTCTCCATCTGATACCTGGTCGCCATCTTCCGCTCATTCCACCGACGGTTCTCACAGCATTATGTGCTCCATTTTTTAGATGTAGAATTTTTACATTCATAAGCTCGGCATGACCTAGCCATCTCGGCTCGGCATGACCTAGCCATCATGATGTCATGTCGTGATCGGGGTATTGCTCATATAGCTTTTGCGGCACTCACCACCGACGCAAAGCGGACAATAGATCTTACGGAGAATTTTCCTACCACAATTTCCATGAAATTGGGTTATATTTGTTACTAAAGACGATTTTCACTTGTATGGAAGGTAGGCGTGGCAGTTGACCAATTCAGCCCATTTGCAATACCAACTCCTTCTAGGACCTGCAGGAGTTAATTCCAAAGTTTGGACCGCCTAGCTTGCTTCAATCTTCTTACCAATCAGAAAGATGGACATACTGAATGACATTCAGACATATGGATACGGCAAAATCCACTCAAGAAGCTATGCTAATTTTTCATAAGTATAACAAGTACACAATCTTACTTTAAAACCAATTTGTAGATAAAATATATAGAATTTTATATGAAAAAAGCTAATAAAAAAAAAGTTTCTTAGTACAAATTTAAATTTACTAGGGTTGTGACGAGCATGCCCATATGGTAACAGCAAAATGCAAAGTGATAAAAAAGTACCACCGAAGTAATAAAAGATTTTTCGAAATACGTTTTATTATACTTTGATATTCTCCTCAAATGATAGAAAACAAACATCCGTAATATATAACTTTTTGTAACACTGAAAAATATTCTTAGCGGAAAAGTTGCGCCATTTCGCTGTTTTTTCCCACTTTTTTAAAATACTACTTTTTAATCATACACAACGGTCGCTACTGAAGTGCGATTGCTTAGAGTTATATATCAAAAGAAAGATCTAAGCATACTTTATTAAAATCAAAAAACAGATTAGTGATATTTGTTCAAATATTTTAATTGAATATACCGTGGAACGCTATCAGCGTTACCATATGGTAACACTCGTCGTGAACGGGTTAATTGATACGGTACAATTTGATATTAAAAGATAGGAGCATGAGCATAGCTCAAATAATTGCGAAACTCGCTTAAAAGTTTGTGAAAATGCATTGCTCGATATAGCATACTAATATTGATATTTCTTGAGATATTAATATAAGAATTTTTGCTTTATTAAAATCAAAAAAAAGATTAGTGATATTTGTTCAAATATTTTTTAATTGAATATACCGTGGAACGCTATCAGCGTTACCATATTGTGACGACCCCAAAAATAAGGTGACGTCACATTCTTATCGCGACAGACGAATGTCGCCAGCATACTATAAAAATATTTAAAGTCATGAATTGAATCATTGTTTTGAATTACAATAAATATCTGAATAGTAACCAAATGTTAGAATTTAAGTCGGCTAAACGGGGCGAACAGTGGCACCCTGGTCACCAAGTTGATTGGTGATAGTGGGGAAAAAAACACCTGGTCACCGTATCAGCGACACTACCCAAACGACGAACAACCAGACGGGTTGTGAGGTCGGAATCGCATAAGGAAAAGGGAGACGACGATATAGGCACGGCAAATCATGTGCCACAATTCACCACTTGATACGACAGAAAGTTGAGCAACAAGTCACCAACAGGAGTTGGTGATTCCACGACCCTATATAAAGCGCACACTCGACCTGATTTCGGCCTATTGCGAATATTCCGAAATCAGGTGAGTGTCTTTGGTAGTAGTAGCTTATTATTTAGGAATTTGTTAGGAACTCTGGGTTGGGACAAAAATGGTGGCAGGGGGGCAGCCGCCTGTACCGGCAGATAACTTCCGCCCCAGTCACACTTTTTGGATTAGGAACTCTGGGATGGGACAGAAATGGTGGCAGGGAAGTAGCCGCCTGTACCGGCAGATAACTTCTTCTCCAGTCACACTTTCTGCAGGTAGCAAATTGAGGACAGGACAAAAATGGTGGCAGGGGGCAGCCGCCTGTACCGGCAGATAACTTCCGCCCCAGTCACACTTTTTGGAGTAGGAACTCTGGGATGGGACAAAAATGGTGGCAGGTAAGTAGCCGCCTGTACCGGCAGATAACTTCTTACCAGTCAAACTTTTTGAGGTTAGGTAAATGGGAACAGGACCAAAATAGTGGCAGGGGGGCAGCCGCCTGTACCGGCAGATAACTTCCACCCCAGTCACTCTTTTGGGAAAAATAGGAATTCTGGATGGACACAAGGATGAGGGCAGGGAAGCAGCCGCCTGTACCGGCAGATAACTTCTTGCCAGTCCTCCATTCTTGTAAAATTACATTTTTTGATTTTCATTATGCAAAAATTTTATAAAAAAAAGAAATAATAAATTCTTCTTGCAGCTATAAATAATTAAATTCTACCATTTTTTAACAAAAGCTAACTTCTTTTACAGCCTCTAATTAAAAATTTATATTTTTTTCTTTTCATTCACTAACTAAACTTTCTTTTTTCCCCCTCATAATTAATTTCCGAAATAAAATAATCATATAAATTTTTGGTGCTATTTTGTATTTACCCTTATTTTATAAAATTTCTTATATCACATTATACTAATTGGCGATTGCGAATATTCCGAAATCAGGCTACTTGCGAGACTATCAGCGTGGAGGCAAACGTGTGAAGAGCAGCGGAAAATCTCTGGAAGAATACTTGGAGTATATATCGAAGTCAACGAAGTGTATGGAAAATACGAAGGTCCTCGAAGGACAACAGGATTTTAAACCACGGTCAACATTATGTGGTATTGCGCAAATATCCTTGGAGACATTTTGGTCTGCCGTTCATGCTCACCACACCCACGTTCAAGCCTTGCTTCGCCTACGCTCGCACTAGCCACACTCCTGCCTATCCTTTTTTCGAAATCGCACTACGCATCCCAACACCTACGATACCATCGACTATCGCCACATATCTACGTCGTCACCCAACAAATTGCCAACGTCGCCGATCAGCTATAACGCCAAAACATCGACGACTATTGCCACTGTTCGCCCAATAAATTCCAATCGAAATTTGTAACTTTTGAATTTGAACTATTATTGAATAAAGTCTCTGTTTATATTATAATCTCTGTAAATTATAAATTTATTTCTGTCAACGAAGCCCTGGACATCCGACGAGTCCTTACCCCAGCCTTTGCGACGTTACAATATGGTAACACTCGTCGTGAATGGGTTAATTGATACGGTATAGCTCAAATAATTGCGAAACTCGCTTAAAAGTTTGTGAAAATGCATTGCTCGATATAGCATACTAATATTGATATTTCTTGAGATATTAATATAACAATTTTTTTAATTTAATCAATCAATTTGCATGGCCACTCTTTTTTTCCGTTTTTTTTTTGCCTTTTTCTTTTCTTGCTTTATTAATTGCAACAAAACAAACAAAATAATAATGCTTTAAATTCGTTTATAACGAAAATAAATAAGTTAGCTATCTGCACAATCTATCCACAATCCGCACTTCAGATATATTTTTGATAATTCTACAGTATGCACTAGATAATAATGATAAGTACTACCTGCACGAAGTAATGATAAGACATAAAAATGTTAAAAATCTTTTATTGTATTACTGATACAGGGCATATTTATTGCCAAATATTAAGTTGTACTAACAATTAATAAAATTAACTTAAAGAAGACTAAATTCATGCACTCAAATATTTTTGATAAATAAATAAAAATCATTTCATACGAACAAATGATAAAACCAAACTATACAAATTTCGGAAATATTAAAAATATTATTTTTGTTTAATTGTTAGAAGTTAGTATATGAACAATTTTTTAATTATAGCATGTTGAAGACGCCGTGGCATTGAGTTAATTAAAGACTTAATAAAATTTTTTTCAATTTTGTTCCATTCAGCAGTAATGGCACTTTTAAGGCATTTTACATTGTCAAATTGTCTCCCATTCTTGAAAATCCACTTGGATAATATTTCCCACAAGTTCCCAATGGGGTTTAGACCGAGGCTGCAAGCGGGCCAGCCCAAAACAGGTATGTTCTGCGTACTCAAGAACCGTTTTGTTGCCTTGGATGAATGAATTGCAGCATTATCTCCACTCGTCTGCAGCCGTTTCGTCACCCAAGCTCAAAAGAACTTCATCAAGTAGCTCTATGTACATAGGGCTGTCCATTTTGGTCGAAAAAAAAACACATCGGGGTCTTTTCAACTACCCACACCCCCATATGTTGTGGGATCCCACACCGCCAAAGTTACGCTTATCGTGCCAAGATTAACATTCGCTGAAAAGTGACAGTTTTGGGAAGAAGAGTGGTCCAAAATTATTTTTTCTGATGAACAAAAATTTAATTTGGTGAAAGAATGGCTCGTAACTTTGGCGGTGGATCCCATATGGTATGGATTGTTGGAAAGACAGCGATTTGTTTTTGTTGGACCAAAATGGACAGCCTTAAGTATATAGAGCTTCTTGATGAAGTTCTTTTGAGTTTGGATGACGAAACGGCTGCAGACGAGTGGAGATAATGCTGCAATTCATTCATCCGAGGCAACAAAACGGTTCTTGAGTACGCGGAACATACCTGTTTTGGGCTGACCCGCTTGCAGCCCCGGTCTAAACCCCATTGGAAACATGTGGGCAATATTATCCAAGTGGATTTTCAAGAATGGGAGACAATTTGACAATGTAAAATGCCCTAAAAGTGCCATTACTGCTGAATGGAACAAAATTGAAGAAAATTGTATTAAGTCTTTAATTAACTCAATGCCACGGCGTCTTCAACATGCTATAATTAAAAAGGGTTCATATACTAACTTCTAACAATTAAACAAAAATAATATTTATAATATTTCCGAAATTTGTATAGTTTGGTCTTATCATTTGTTCGTATGAAATGATTTTTATTTATTTATCAAAAATATTTGAGTGCATGAATTTAGTCTTCTTTAAGTTAATTTTATTAATTGTTAGTACAACTTAATATTTGGCAATAAATATGTCCTGTATCAGTAATACAATAAAAGATTTTTAACATTTTTATGTTGGTCTTATCATTACTTCGTGCAGTGTATACCCTATGATTATAATATTTTTAAATATAATTTAGTTTTAATATGATTTCCATTTTTATTTAAATAATATTTTTTATACTTATACCTACACACAAAAAATCGGTAGATTTAACAAAAATACGGTTAAAAACGCTCCAACCCTTCTTCGGAGCTTAATCTAACCGATGAGAAGTGGTTGGTGTACTTCATTGTAGGTGTAACTAGAAAATGGGTTCGTGATTTAACCGATGATGGAGGTAAGTTTACCTTAATAATTTGTTGGTTTACTATTTTAATTGCAAACTTACCGCAAAAATTTGTTACGCTACACATTTTTTAAGTAAGAAAACCATAAATCTTTTTTCGTTAAATTTGTTTTTTTTTCATTTGAAAACAAAACAAAAACACAAAAATAATTTTCAAAAATGCAAGATCGCATGTTTAAAAAAAATGAATATTAGCTTGAGCGCATAACTGACACAAGCTCTTATATTCCAAAATGAGTATTTCAAATGCAGTATTATAAGCAAAAATACTCTGTTTGGCTCTGCTCAAGTTGCCTCTCTAAGGCAAAACATTCAAAACACGATTGAGAATTCTTCTTTCTTTGAGTCCCAACGATTCAACTGAAGATCCGCGAATGGTAAATTGCAGAAGTTGGTGAAAATTCAAATTTAACCAACAATTGCGGTAAATGAACATACAATTTCTGTAAAACAACAATTATTTTCAATTATTTCAACTATTTTTTTACCATTTTTTGTAGGTTAAATCTAATTACTAGCTCGGTTAAAAAATTTACAATATTCATACATTCTGAAATTTTGTATGTCAACCACTTTTTCGGTTAATTTTACCAACCATTTTTTTTTCTGTGTCCTATAATTGAAATATATCAATAATAGTGATAAAATGTTCCCTCACGGTTTATATAAAATTCTGATTAAGTTCTTTTTCATTAGTATCATTGATGCATTGTTATACAATCTAACTTCGTTTTCGCCTTTAAATTTTGTTTCGTAATAAATATTAACTGGTAATTATGCACCTTTGAGCAAAATCTTATCTTTTGATTTCGGAATGATGTCGT
The DNA here is from genome assembly GCA_951394025.1 of Heteromyza rotundicornis. Classification (NCBI taxonomy): domain Eukaryota; kingdom Metazoa; phylum Arthropoda; class Insecta; order Diptera; family Heleomyzidae; genus Heteromyza; species Heteromyza rotundicornis. The sequence continues at coordinate 46,107,555 of OX596011.1, forward strand.
GATTTTGTGATCAGAGTTGTGTTAAGGGGTCATACGAAACTCTTTTTGTTGGTATTATAACTGACCATGGCAAATAGCTAGTGTCATCACATCAAGACACTACGCTTCTCCAAATGGATATTACAATATAGGTGTAGTTTTTTTCCCCTTTCCTTCCTATTATCCTTCGCACGCATTTCTTTTAATATTTTATACTGTAGCCTAAAGTAGTATTTAGTTGATAGGAACAACAAAAGATACCCCCTGATTAAGAGGCGCACCCAAGGGGGGGGGGGTTTTGGGGGTTTGAACCCACCCGAAAATATTTGGCATTACCAAACCAAACTGCAGATAAATGTTTTTTAATTTGATTGGTAAAAATATATTGATTAAACAAAAACAGCTAAAAAATCCGCAAAAGTTTAAAATGGACAAATGATGATGAGTTTCATGTATTTTTTATCATGTTGCATTCAAAAATTGCCAAAATCCTTATATACTACGATAAAAACAAAAATAGTATAGGCTTTTTATATTCTTTTGTTCAGAAAATTATAAAAAGTATAAAAAGTATCAAATCTAAAAAATCAATTTTTGTATCAAACTACAAGTCATTTTTTTATTCGATTTCAAATCGAAAAAATTCATTTAAAATCTAAGACCACACAGTGTGAGCCTTTTTGTAGTGTAATAAAACTTTTTTTGATTTGATCCGATGTCTTCAATTCTCAAATATTTTCATGAAATCGTCCAAAATGTTGTATAATACCGTTCGACAAATATCAATTTTTGGTAACGCACATGATCGGGACTAATAGATTCTGCTAGAGGGGGTTAACAAAGATTACCCGTGGCTCCCAGTTTTTCTGGATCAATTCTTAAAACAGTTTAAATCGCATTTGCATGTTCATTTTTCCCATGGAAAAATTTTTTATTCCCGAGTATTTTCGGGTTTTAAAAAAAGGCGATTTAATTAGAATAATACAAACGTTATTTTAGGAAAACTCAGTACCGTTTTATAGTATAGTAGGGTATTAACTTGCACATTGTAGAGAAAAATTCACTGTATAGAAATTCAAAAAATTTTAAACTAAAAAAATCTAAAAAAAATTAAAATATCTGAGTTTTTTAGTCTAGCGAGATGAATTTACATTCTATTCAATGAAAAATCCAAAAATGCGATATAAACGGTGAATTTTTTAGTGTCGAACGGTGTAATAGAAGTTATAAGCTATTTTTGTCTTCAGTTGCATTAAAAAGACATACATAATATGTTTTTCTTTTTATCAAAATAAATATTTTAAAAATCCTGAGGACGGGATGCAAGAAAGAATGCAAGGGATTGCCAAGATTCAAGAAAAGTAGTTAATAAATTTAGTAAGAATATCAATATAATAATTTTCCAATTGTACAATTTTTTTAAAGCTCCCCCCCGAAAAAAAATTTTGAGTGCGCGTCCTTGCTTTATTTTTTTTAGCAAATATATCATAGCAACTATACCTTAACCACCTTTTCATGTTTACAATTCCATGACAACAATGAGAACTCTGTAACTATAGTGCGCTTCGTGTATTATAACATATATTCAGATTATTAATTATAAGTTGTACTCAGTGCTTAAAAATATAATAATGTCAAGTGCTCCAGGAAAGTTTAATAAATTATTTTATTTCGTTGCAAATTTGTCTTTATTTATGTGCATGGATTTTGTATATTGTTTGGAAGCGCCATCAATACATGTTCCAGATCAAGGAGTTATAATTGGAACTTACCTTAAAATGTTTCGCACGCAGAATATTAAAGCATACCTTGGTATTCAGTATGCAGAAGCTGCACGTTTCTCTCCGCCAGAAATTTTACCGCCAAGGTCAAACAGTATTTGGAATGCAACATCTTTTGCTCCGGATTGCTGGCAAAAGCCTCTTAAGTCAACGTCCAAACAAACGAAATTAATATTCGGGCTTCTGCTCGGCAATAAAAAGCGAGATGTAACTAAAAAATCGTACGACGAAAATTGTTTATATTTAAATATTTATATCCCAGATGGTAAGTTTAAAGAGTAACTTAAAAAATCATAACTGAATTGATTTTAGTCATAAATACCAATGCTGAATCTAAAATTAAAATCAGTATTCATAACCAAAAATGTTAAATTATGTTTTTTTAATACATGGATCAATATTATGACTCTAATACACAATTCCTGCAAACAGTTCTCTCTGTATACACAATTGGGCGAACAGCTCATATTACATCGCTCGACACTAAAAAACGCACATGATCGGGACTGATAGATTGTTTTAGAGCGGGCTAAAAAAGAGCACCCGTGTCTCCCAGTTTTTCAAGATCAGTTCTTAAAATCGTTTAAATCGCAGTTGAAGGTATGTCCAAAAAAATGATAACTGCAGGTATTTTGATTACACCCCCAAAATCTGAAGTTAGAAGAGAAAAACCAATTTTTGTCGGTGTTACCCTATTTTTAAAGATAACTTTATAAGCTGGATATGCAGACGCTTTAATCAGTGTATAACTTTGAAAAACACAGAAGTTATTACTGAAAACATCGATCAGACACCATTGTTTGACACATATTTTAACGTTTTTTTTCGATTTAAGAATTTTTTTCATACATCACTATACTTATTTTTTTGCAAAAATTAAAAATACATAAAATTTTGCGTTCAACGCCATATAAATCCACATATATTATACACTGATTGAAGCGTCTGCTTCTCTTCTTTTTAACAAGCTATAGCTTGTGCATATCGAGCTCATGCTTCCAAAGTTATCTTTAAAAATAGGGTAACACCGACAAAAATTGGTTTTTCTCTTCTAACTTCAGATTTTGGGGGTGTAATCAAAATTTCTAGTACGCAGATGTCATTTTCTTGGACATACCTACAACGTGTAATAGGTGGCGTCCCAAGTTCTGGGCGACTGTAATGCAGTGTAATGAGAGAGGATAACGTATAGATAAAAGTAGATAATATATATAGGGTGTACGGGATCTCGGGATCCCGGTCCATTTTTAGTCCCGAAAATACCGGGATATTTTTTTCAAAATACCGGGATTTCCGGGACTACATCCCTATATCCCTATCCCTATATATATTATAAAACTGAGTGTGTGTCTGTCTGTCTGTATGTCTGTTTGTCCCTCAATCACGGCTAAACGGCTGTACCGATTCTCTTGAAACTTTCAGGATAAATTCTATAGGTATCGACATGTAACATAGGCTATATGCGGTTGGGATTGGACAAATGGGCGTGGCACCTCCCATACAACACAAAATATGTCTACAAGGTAATTTAGTAACTATTGAATTGAATTTGAATAGAAAATTGAATAATAAATACGAAATTTAGCACGAAGTTGCATAATAACTTTTCCAAGCTTTATGCCAAATATGAGCATAATTGGACAAGGGGCGTGGCACCGCCCACACAACACGTAACTTAAATAACAGCTAATTAAGCAACTATTGGATATATTTTAATGAAATTTGGAATGGAGCTGCATAGTATGTTTTCCCAGCTAGGTGTCGAATATGGGAATAATTGGACAAAGGGGCGTGGCACCTCCCACACAACACATAACTTAAAAACCAGCGAATTAAGCAACTATTGGATATATTTTAGTGAAATTTGGAATGGAGTTGTACTGCTATGTGTCGAAAGTGGGAATAATTGGACAAGGGGAGTGGCACCGCCCACACAACACGTAACTTAAATAACAGCTAATTAAGCAACTATTGGATATATTTTAATGAAATTTGGAATGGAGCTGTATAGTATGTTTCCCCAACTATGTGTCGAATATGGGAATACTTGGACAAAGGGGTGTGGCACCTCCCACACAACACATAACTTAAATACCAGCTAATTAAGCAACTATTGGATATATTTTAGTGAAATTTGGAATGGAGTTGTACCGCTATGTGTCGAATATGGGAATAATTGGACAAGGGGCGTGGCACCGCCCATACAATTTTCTACCCCATATCACGGCTTTACTGATTTTTTTGAAATTTTAAGGTAAAATTGTGTTAGTAATGGAATTTGCAATAGGACATAAGAGGTTGGATTTGGACAACGGGGCGTGGCACCTCACATAAAACAAAAAATATTTTTAAAAAGTAACTTAGTAACTATCGAATATACAGTGGTCCATGCCACAAACTGCGCCCTTGCACATTTTTTGGGTGAATCATACCGGGTGGGATTACAACTGGAACCAAGTGCTTCCTTGGACATTTTTTGGGTGGCTCATGCCGGGTGGGATTACAACTGCCACCAAGTGCGTCCTTGGACATTTTTTGGGTGGATCATACCGGGTGGGATTACAACTGGAACCAAGTGCTTCCTTGGACATTTTTTGGGTGAATCATACCAGGTGGGATTACAACTGCCACCAAGTGCGTCCTTGGATTTTTTTTGGCTGAATCATGCCGGGTGGGATTACAGCTGCCACCAAGTACTTCCTTGGTCATTTTTTGGGTGAATCATACCAGGTGGGATTACAACTGCCGCCAAGTGCGTTCTTGGACTTTTTTTGGCTGAATCATGCCGGGTGGGATTACAGCTGCCACCAAGTGCGTCCTTGGAGATTTTTTGGGTGAATCATACTGGTTGGGATTACAACTGGCACCAAGTGCGTCCTTGGACTTTTTTTTTGGCTGAATCATGCCGGGTGGTATTACAGCTGCCACCAAGTACTTCCTTTTAGATTTTTTGGGTGAATCATTCTGGGGGTGATTACAACTGCCACCAAGTGCGTCCTTGGACTTTTTTTGGGTGAATCATGCCGGGTGCGATTACAGCCGCCACCAAGTGCGTCCTTGGACATTTTTTGGCTGAATAATTCTGGGGGTGATTACAACTGCCACCAACTGCGCTCTTGGACTTTTTTTGGCTGAATCATGCCGGGTGGGATTACAACTGCCACCAATTGCGTCCTTGGACTTTTTTTGGCTGAATCATACCGGGTGGGATTACAGCTGCCACCAAGTGCGTCCTTGGGCATTTTTTGGGTGGCTCATGCCGGGTGGGATTACAACCTGGCACCAAGTGCTTCCTTGGACATTTTTTGGGTGAATCATGCTGGGTGGGATTGCAGCTGCCACCAAGTGCGTCCTTGGACATTTTTTGGGTGGCTCATGCCGGGTGGGATTACAACTGGAACCAAATGCTTCCTTGGACATTTTTTGGGTGAATCATGCCGGGTGGGATTACAGCTGCCACCAAGTGTGTTCTTGGACTCTTTTTTTGTGAATCATACCGGGTGGGATAACAACTGCCACCAATTGCGTCCTTGGACATTTTTTGGGTGGATCATGCCGGGTTGGATTACAACTGCCACCAAGTGCGTCCTTGGACTTTTTTTGGCTGAATCATACCGGGTGGGATTACAGCTGCCACCAAGTGCATCCTTGGGCATTTTTTGGGTGGCTCATGCCGGGTGGGATTACAACTGGAACCAAATGCTTCCTTGGACATTTTTTGGGTGAATCATGCCGGGTGGGATTACAGCTGCCACCAAGTGTGTTCTTGGACTCTTTTTTTGTGAATCATACCGGGTGGGATAACAACTGCCACCAATTGCGTCCTTGGACATTTTTTGGGTGGATCATGCCGGGTTGGATTACAACTGGCACCAAGTGCGTTCTTGGACTTTTTTTTTGGCTGAATCATGCCGGGTGGGATTACAGCTGCCACCAAGTACGTCCTTTTAGATTTTTTGGGTGAATAATTCTGGGGGTGATTACAACTGCCACCAATTGCGTCCTTGGACTTTTTTTGGCTGAATCATACCGGGTGGGATTACAGCTGCCACCAAGTGCGTCCTTGGGCATTTTTTGGGTGGCTCATGCCGGGTGGGATTACAACTGGAACCAAATGCTTCCTTGGACATTTTTTGGGTGAATCATGCCGGGTGGGATTACAGCTGCCACCAAGTGTGTTCTTGGACTCTTTTTTTGTGAATCATACCGGGTTTGATAACAACTGCCACCAATTGCGTCCTTGGACATTTTTTGGGTGGATCATGCCGGGTTGGATTACAACTGCCACCAAGTGCTTCCTTGGACTTTTTTGGCTGAATCATACCGGGTGGGATTACAGCTGCCACCAAGTGCGTTTTTGGACTTTTTTTGGGTGATTCTTACCGGGTGGGATTACAACTGGCACCAAGTTTCACGGGGGGAATAAACCATCAACTACAGCGCCATGGAAGTTGTCGAAAATTCCTATATATATTTATTTTAAAATTTTATACAACCCGTGCAACGCCGGGTATGTAACAGCTAGTTTTTTCATTTTTTATACCCCCACACTCACTGTGGCAGGGTATACTAACTTTGTCACAACGTTTGTAACGCCCATAAGGAGGCGTGTCCGGTATGGAAAAGCATATATATTCTTGATCAGTATCACCTCCTGAGTCGATTTAGCGATGTCCGTCTGTCTGTCCGTCCGTCTGTCCGTCTGTCCGTCTGTCCGTCCGCACGATAGCGGTCGCAGTTTTGGAGATATCGACTTGAAACTTTTTTTACATGTTTTTCTCGTGAATACTGAGATCAAGTTCGAGAATCAGCCAAATCGGACAAAAACTGGGCGTGGCTCCCATACACCGAAAAAAAAGTAAAAATTTTTCAAGTCTTTTTTATTGTTGTATTCCATTGGAAATGTTTAGAAACGTATTTTTGACATGGTCCGAGGTTCCGAAGCCATATATATAAGGGTCTAAATGGGGTCCTGAGACCAATTTTTTTTTTTTCGGATTTGATTGGAAATTTTTAGAAATGGATTTTGGACATGGTTTGGGCTCCAAAACCACCTATAATTGGCTCAAAATAGGGTCTTGAGACCACATTTTTTTATGTTCGAGGTACTTCTTTCTACTGTGTGGGGGTATTTCAACTTCGGTATAGCCGAAGATAGTCCACTCTCTAGTTTTTTCTTTTTTTTAATTTTTTTTTTTTTTATTTTTTTAATGTAACAGTTCAACTTTACACATTAGGCGACAATAACATCATCGAATAAAATTTAATAAAAGTTCACATATTTCACAAATTTCTATAAAAAAAAATTACATAAAAAAAACATAGAAAATATTTTTGCATCTAAATTACACAATAAAGTAAACATTAATTTTTTCAAATTAGTGTTTTATTTTCCCGTGCATGGCACGGGCAAATTTACTAGTGTCAAATATTTTTCGATTATTACTTTTTATTTTCTCAATTTAAGTATGGAGTACATGCATTTGGTTGGTATTATGTCATTCTCAAAAATATACTTTTTCGGAAATTATTTGAACTTTTATTAGAAAGGTTCTCGAAATTCAAATTGGCTCTAATGTACGCTGCTTTGTAAAGTGTTGGCAGAATTAAAAAAGAGAATAATTGTGTACAAATTATTTGAAGCTTTATTTTATAAATCACTTCACATTAATATATATATTTGTCCAGGTCTGTCTGTCTGTCTGTCTTTCTGTCTGTCTTTCTGTCTGTCTTTCTGTCTGACTGTCTGTCTGTCTGTCTGTCACTAACCAATTCAAAATTTACAACTTCACTTAAAAAATTGTGTTAAGTTGTTAACCTTCTTTTTTTTTTAATGTTAGCCATTCTGGTGGTTTGTCTACACGACGCTGCGGTCGTGAGAAGGAACCAGAGCCACTTACAAATATATTCACACATATATTTTTTCTTATAAATGTTAGCCGCCCTGGTGAGGTATCGAACCCACAACGCTGCGATTGTAAGTAAGATGAAGTAGCGAACTAAGCGTCTTCTCACCAGAGCCACTAATGCTCATACAATACCTTTACCTAATATCGATTAACTTCGGCAAGCTCTATGCAAAACGCTTTCATGTATATACACACACAAAAAATCATGTTTCACATATATGAGCAAAAAAAGCTTCGACCTAAAGCTGCCACCTTTAAGAAAATAACACTGCCACAAGACTACCGTTGCCACCTAACACTATTTTCACCTATTACGGTGGTGTATTAGATTTTCATATTACACTTTCATAATACACTTTCCTATACACTGCATACATTCCCAGTACAACATTAAGGTCCGCACACATCAACGCGAAGTACCGCAGCCGCAGCGAAACTTACTCAAAAATGTTTCTTGCAAATGCGAAAATATATTTGTTTAAGGTGAGAAATTTCATAAAAACAAATAAAAATGTGAATCATTTATAAATTTAAATTCCCGAAAAAAATACTACAAAATGAACACCTTTCTTAGAAGTCACTCAAGAAATTGTAAAAGGGGAAATCAAAACTTAAAAAAATTTACTTCTCGGAAAGCAGATTTTTGCTACAATAAAAGATTCAGATTCGGTTTTAGTACGTCAAAATACATACTACGAAAATAAAAATTTAAAAAATTCAATGAATAAAACGCTTTGCAATAAAAATAATCGACAATCTGAAATAATAAGGGTATTCATTTATAGTGGGAAACCCCTCGAAAACGCGCAGTTGTCTAAAAGAACTGTCAAATTTCATATATTTTGACTGCTCATATGCACAACTGAAACGTTTCCGAGGGGTTTCCCACTTTAAATGAATCGCCCTAATGTTTAGCCGTAACAGGTGAACTCATTGTTTGGTGGCAACGCTAGCCTTCTGGTAGTATTATTTCCTTAAAGGTGGCAATGGTAAATCAAAGCTATATTTTTGTGTGTATATACACATTCACCATACAGCTTGATGAACTATATCGCCATTAGCTCAATTTATTTTATAGCTGACTGCGGTCTGCTGGTTAGAGCTTCGGCCTATGACTGCGGCAGTCATAGGTTCAAGCCCGCCACCGGTCGTATTTTTTACTTTGAATCCATTGTTTGATATTCTTTTTTTAATCTTTCGTTTTTAATGTAACAGTTCAACTTTACACAATTACATCATCAAACAAAATTTCTTTCTATTCCTTACAAAATTTAATAAAAGTTCACATATTTCATAAATGATTTTTAATTGGGCGCAGGCCTTGGTCTTCTACGAACTATTCGATAGCTCTCGAAATCGTTTTCAAAAAAGGATAAAAACAGAAAATTCGTTTTGAATTAATTATCTTTTTTTTATTTTTTTATATATTTTCCTCAGAAAATCTTACCGGCTTTTCTTGGCTGTGGCGGCTGCTGCTTCGTATGGTATTCGGACGAGAGCGTGATAATTAATATTTAAAAAGCCAAAAAGCCGTCGGCAAAACCGAAATCGCCATACTTGAAAGCAGATTTCGCCACAGACAACAGCGCCCCCTAAATTTAACAAATTTATATAAGGTAGCGTTCATATTTACGCGGTTAAGCTGCTAAGCATAACTTTTAATTTGATAAATTCGACAACTATCGTTGAAATCTGCACCGGTTGCATGATAAAACCCGTCGTCATCGCTGAAATATTGTGCCTTCTCCAATCCTTCGCTACCGAAAGTCCACCCTTGGCACACTTCATGAAATTTCAGAGGCCTATTTCATCAATCTATTTGCGGACACCAATTTGTGCGCCATTCATCCATAGCAATAGACAACAACCAAGCAAACAAAAGACAAAAGGAAGCAGAATGGGCAAAACACACAGCAAGCCGCAAGAACAACTAACAACAGTAAAAAACAACATTGTGGAAACAATAGTAATACCTTCAAACCCCAGAGTCAGCAATTACATTATTTATAATAATTGTATTACTTTTCACTACATACAAATTAAACAAATACTTTAAAAATTACGTGCATAAGCACAATGTTAGCAGACCTTATGTCACTAATATATAAAAATCTCAAATAAATGTACTTAAATAAATCCTAATGGGAAATTTAAAAAATTACTTAGATAAAATTTACTTAGATAAAAAGGAAGAGTTCCAACAGACCATATAAGGAAGAAACTATAGTGGAAAAATTACAAGAATTAGAAAATTTGGACAAAGACTTTAAAATTTTGGAAAACCAATTAGAAGATATAGACAGCCATAAGGGAATTATAATAGAATTTCATAGTACACTCTGGCTAACTAGACAGCTACTTATGGCACAATTAGAAGAAAAAAATAACTCAACCGAAATAAATGAATCAAGAAACCACACAATGGCATATTTTAACCTAGAAACTGCCTCAAAGGCACTAACAACGTTCACAGGAAATTTTAGGGATCTAGACAGCTTTGTTATTACAGCAGAACTAGTGAACAAACCATTAAACCCCGAAGGTAAATTAGATTTTCTACAATACCTATTTCACGTACCTCGCTAGGTAGCAATTCGAAACCAGCATGTTTTGAAATGCTAAAAGAACAATTACGCCTTAGATACAAAGACAATACCACAGAAGCACAACTACAAATAAGACTAAACAACCTACAACAACGCAATTTAAAGGTACATACTTACAAAGAACAGCTACTACACATAATAGAAGGACTGAATAGAATTGAAAGTCTGGGATCAGAATCCACACCAGCCGAACAAAATGTGATAGTTAAAATAAACAACGAAGTCGCTCTTAAAGCATTTAAAAGACTTGATGGAAGCCACAGAATTAGCCCTTGAGCTTGAAAACGAGTCAATGACTTCAGCAAATACAATTATGCATTTTCAGCGAAATGTCAATACTCCATACAATTCCAGACAAAACACACAACGAAATTTTAACAACAGGTACAATGAAAATCGAAATACACAAAACAATCACTCTTTTAACCAAAACAGAAATAACACTAACAGATATAATTACAACGATAGAAACCAAAACCGAAATGACAACAACAACAGTTTTACCCGAAACCAAAACGGAAATCACAACAGTTTCACCCGAAACCAAAACCGAAATGACAACAACAACACTTCAAACCGTAACCAAAACAGAAATAACACTAACAACAGAAACAGATACACTAACAACAACACAAATCGAAACGTAAGAATCGTAAACAATGAAGGAAATGATCAGGGAAACGATCAGGGCTCGGAAAACACAGTTATTCCGCAGAGCCAAAACTAAAGATTTTTAAAATATCAGACAACAATTCCAATTTTATAAAAATTAAGTACAAGAACAACTAAATGACTTTTTCATTTGACACTGGAGCAGACATTTCACTTTGCAAAATTAGCAAACACGTAGATAACGATTTTTATAATCCTGATGAAAAATGCAAATTAACTGGCATTACAAACGAGGAAATTTTTCACTAGGTAGCATAAGCCTAACACTCAATTTTGGGGAGGAATCCAGCAAACATGAGTTTCAACTGGTCAGTTCGAAATTTCCAATTGAGACTGATGGTATTATTAGGTAGAGACTTTTTGAATAAATTTCTTTGCAAAATAGATTACGAAACTTTTACAATTTCAGTGTTGATAAACGAGTCACACATCATTCTACCAATGCACTCAAAGTCATATAATACACTGGTAATAAAAATTCCTCCGAGAACAGAAATTCTCCAACCAATTCTATTAAAATTAACGGAAGATAAGAAATTCAAGAAGGTATTTTTCTCAGTAATTCAATAGCACCAAAAAATGGCATGACGCATATAAAAATTTTGAATACAATTGATAAGGAAGTAACTTTAAATGGTATTCAGTTGGAAACTGATTCTTTGAACAATTATGACATTTTAAACTACGACAATGAAAAACCTTTACACTCACAAAAACGTCTAAATAAAATTTTAGAAACATTAAACATACAATGTAATAATGCAAAAATTAAAAACGATTTGACGAACATTTTCAACAAATACCAGGACGTATTCCATTTTGATAACGAACCTTTAACTACAAACAATTTCTACAACCAAAATATAACGACAACAGACAACACTCCGGTTTACATAAAAAATTATAGATTACCACACACACACACGTAAGTAATAAATGAACAGATCAAGGAAATGCTTGAGGACGATATTATCCCTACCATTCCCCACTCCTTTTAGTTCCTAAAAAGAACGGGCATTATCACTTCAAACGAATATCCAGATCTGAGCAAACCTTTCATTTTAACGACTGATGCTTCAAATTATGCTTTAGGCGCAGTGATATCGCAAGGTGATATAGGAAATGATTTACCTATATCATATGCAAGCAAATCGCTGCAAAAGCATGATTTGAATAAACCAGTAATTGAAAAGGAACTGCTAGCCATTCACTGGTGGATCAATTTCTTCAAGCCATACCTATTCGGTAGTGGTAACTGACCACAGACCACTAGTCTTATTATTTTCGCACAAAATTCCTTCATCGAAAATGACTAGAATTCGTCTGGATTTGAGCGATTACAACTATGACATAGTTTACAAAAAAGGAAGCATGAATACAAATGCCGATGCATTATCCCGAATCCAAATTGAAATGCGAAGAAAACATTTATAATTACAAGTGGCATGGCAAATAAAGAAGCCACTAAAAATAAAAAGGCAAACAATGATGAAGAAATCATTGTGGATAGTGACAAAACCCAGAAGTCTGATCAACTTCCAATATGGGATTGCACATCCGTTAGTGACGTCAGGATTATGAAAAATTAAAAATTTTATATGGCCAAAGAAAATAAAATGTATATTGAAAATAATATTGTGCACGTGGGACTTAGCGATAATTCAACGAAACCAGTTTCGTTTTCGAAGAAGCTAACTACCCAACAAAATAATTTAAATACGCATGCGAGATACAGTGATAATTCAACGAATCTAGATTCGATTATGAAGAAACTGATATCCAAAATGAAAAAAGAAAACATATTAGAGCTAGAGCTAGCCAACAATGATAAAATATTCCAAAGAATCTCAAAAGAAGAGTTTAAAAACATATTTATGAACATACAACAAAGCCCTCAAAATAGAAAAAGTCCTGAACTCAAAATTTTAATGACCCACCAAAAAGAATACAGGATGACATTACAAAATTTAAACTCATTGACGAATACCACACAACAGTACACTTAGGAGTTAGAAGAACAATGATAAAACTAAAACAAAGGTACGTGTGGAAAAACATGTACAAAATGATAAAGAAATTTGTATCACAATGCGACATATGCGCGAAAAGTAAACAAACACGCCACACTATTGAACCACTAAAAATAACAGACACGTCTAGCAATAGTTTACAAACATTGTCAATCGACACCGTAGGAACGTTACGTATATCCAATGGATTTCGATTCATACTAACAATGCAATGTGATCTCACAAAATTTGTAATATCATACCCTATGTCAACAGAAGACGCTGACACTGTCGCAAGAACACTCGCCATTTTCATATTGCATATAGAGGGCTGAAATCGGTCGATTGTGAGTGTAGGCATTCAATTGTATATAGTTAAAATGTTTTTTATGCGTTGAAAAAAAAAATTTTCTATAGAGAATTTAACTATTTAATTTAACTTTTAACGAAGTTAACTTTTCAACGCAATTAACTTTTTAATTTAACAAAGTTAAATTTTTGATTAACTATTTCCGGATTAACGAAGTTAAATTCTCGATTAACTATGCCCAGCTCTGCCTACACCTTTTTTGTTTTTTATTTGTTTTAAAGAAAGGGCAACTTTGAGTGCCCCCCATGCTTCCAGGGTTGCCAAATAACAAAAAAAATACCGTTTCATTCTAATTGGACAATTTCTGAAGTATTGCACCCAAACATTTATCCTATTCCCAGTTTTAGTTTTGTCCAGCTAGGTCTCTCATTCGAAACACTGTGCACCAGACGAATTACTCAATAGCTAAGAGTTTGAAAATGAAAATGTTAATATTTCTTTTTCCATTTTTTAAATGTGTTGGTTCCCGCTGCAGCTCTTTTCCTCACGGGAACGTTGTCTTCGATGATCTTCAGAATTATCGAGACTCGATTGTTCTTCAAATGTAATTTTTGTAAATTATTTCAGCCTCAATCTCTTTCATTTTTCTTATTCACTATTCTTTTTTACTTGTCAGTCCGCGTTTTCCTTTTGTCTTATTTGAATTTGTATGAATAAAGTATTTAATCTAAAGTAAATATATCGCGCTCTAAATATATTCACTGAGTCCACATATATTTTAAAAATCGTGTCCAATAGGTATTGAACACATTGTTATTCTATACCAAACAAGTAAGATAAGAAAATGCAATTCAAATGTTCTTATCGACTCGCGCTTGTAGTATTGCCATATGGACCCTTCGCGGTAAAAATACTAGTAAATTGCTATCTCCTAATGTAAGCATACGGATACCAACACTAGATTTGGTATTCTGTTGCGAGCATAACTGATAACAATTCCACTGTATGTACACAAGAAGACCAACGCTATAGCGTATTTTTATCTCTGGTTTTCTTGTGCTGAGAATAGATTATAAGTATATTTGTAGTTTTTAGTGTAACGGATTTGTATAAATATCGCCGTTGGGCATTAGTAAAATTAGAATTGAATTTACACCCAAATTGAATAGTTTGGTTTTCTTTTCTCATGCTGTCCAATGAATTTTGGACATTTTGATAAAGTTTTTTTTTAAGTTTTCCCTCACCCATGTGTGGGTTCCTCCGAGAGTTTAAATGCGAAACAATCACTCGACGAACTGTTCGCATCATTAACGGCAGTATTTGAAGAGCTACCTCAGCATGATGAAGCTGTATCAGTATTGGGACCTAATGAAGGAGTTGCTTATCACAAAAAAAACCTCGAGGAATATTTTAAAGGATTTGCAAGAAATCGCTCGATACAAGCGAAGAGCTCGCAGATGTTAATGAATCAACATTAAATCACCATTCACAATGGTGATGAAAGCAGGCGGAAAAGCAAGAAGATGTAAATGCAGCTGAGAAATCTTCAGATAACGCGACATTGAGCCACAAGCGGTGGAATAAAACCGAATGCTACGAAGTGCGCGAATTGATACCAGCAAAATATGGTGTCGCAGAAGAGGCCAACGTCGAGAAGGAGAATATTATTCTGGAAGAGGGCAATGGCGACAACAAATTGGTTAGCGAGTGTGAGAACTACAAGGACATTCAACTCGGCCAATGCAAAATTAATGATGTGATGATCCCCGACCCGACAAAGTTTAAGATAATGTTCACCAAACAGCAACAGCCAAAACTGAAGAATACAACTTTTGGTAAAATAGTACACCGCAGACGTTATCTCAAGAGCAAGGAACGGGGTAGCAGTCATGATCAGGATATCCGTGACCGAAACGGAAACAATGAAAGAAGACGTCATGGAACCGAAGCACGGAGCACACAAAATTAATACATTATATCGAGGAAACATCAATATCCAGTCATCAGCAATAACAATGGAATATGTATTTTAACTCCTGAAGGAAAACTAATACCAAAGTTTAAAAGTCACTGTTGGAAATGGTGGAAACGTTGGAAAGATAAAGTTGTCAAGCATTCTCAGCACGAAGCAAGCAGTCAAAGGGAATCACTTGATGTCGGCAGCAACTACGATCGCTTCTCATCAACAATACAAAGGAAATCGTATTTTAGTATTAGCAATGCTACGAGTAATAACGCCAACCATTCAATCCCTGGACAACCTATTAACAATTGTATCATCTTGGACTAAAGATATTGAATCCATTGCTGACGACAAAGTAAAACCGTTCGACTCCACGCTGGTAAACAACACTAAGGATATCGAGAACTTGAGGAAGCAAATCAACATCCTAAAGAGGGAAAATATTCAGTTGCACACCATAAGTTTTCATCACAATTTGGGTGTAAATTCAATTCTAATTTTATGATTGCCCAACGGCGATATTTATTCAAATCCGTTACACTAAAAGCTACAAATATACTTATAATATATTCTCAGCACAAGAAAACCAGAGATAGAAATTGTTCAGAATGAACATACCTTGAGGATCTCAATTCAGGAGAATTTACATTACTTTTAACTTGACTGGATTTAGATCCTTAACATTAAAGGGAGGATTATACCCTAAATAAAGATCTTGGGTGAGGGGTTGGTCTACTTGAACGCCGCTTGTCCCATAGGTAGTATAACACGATTCCGGCGATGACCACACAGAAAAAAAAAAGATAGGTTAATCTAACCAAAAAACGTTGTAAAAAAACAATTTTTTATTTTATATGGAAAACACAAACAACAATTACAATTGTTGTGGTTAATCTAATCGTCAAAAAATTGTTAAATGATTTGCCAGCATGGTCGTATTTCGGCATATGATTCGCAATGTCATCGCTCGATGCAGAAATGCAACCATGCCGCAAATATTTCATAATTCTGAAACAGCATGACATTTAATACAAGAGAGAAAAGTTATTATATATGGCTGTCTCGTTTTCGCTCTCAAAGCAACAAGTGCTGCATAATATATGAATAATTTATATTCGACACTTGACTCATGAAGTACTTGGTTCCATTAGTATGCGATACTATTATTGGTATTTTAGGGAAGTTTGTATGAAAATTGTTGGGTCGTAATAATAAAAACGTCTTAGAGCAATTGCTACGTGCATTTACTTTACTCAGAGATTTTATTTCAAATCAAAATTGAATGAAAATTATCGTAAAAATTATTAAGTATTCACAAGAAAGTATCCCCGGTTGTATCGAATACAAAAAAATCGAATTTTCGCAGCACTAGAAGATGGCGTCCAATTTGTTTACATTTTACATTTTTGATATTTCGAAAAGAATTTTTAAAATCAAATTATGACTATGTTATAAATAATTATTAACAAATATTGTGATTTTACGATTTTATAAATTGTGCAGAATGTTTTTCAAATCGTTTTTTCCCGGGAAAACATTAATTTCAATATTACAATATTATTGTAAACTTAATGAAATATTAAAATATTGCGTTTTGTGGAAGCGCGTTAGTTCTAAGTAATGAATATTATATATATTCGCAGTAGAAATGATGTTGCCCGACAAATTTGTGTACGAAACGTAAATTATCTCGTTTTTAAAGTCTTGGGCTTACATTAAATTAATTTAAGCTTCATAAATATATTTCAATACAACACATCTACAGAAATACCAAACACATCAGCTATCTTTTTTTTGCATTCTTTTTCTAATATGTATCTATTTATTTTTTCGCTCAATTGGATAATTGCTTTCTCTGTCTTCCATAAAGTAATATACGAACAATTTTTAATTGTACGCTAACAAAATTTGATTGTACGCCAACAACTTTGAGTCGGTTCCATTTACAACGTTTCTTGGTTGCTGCATTTTTAATCGTCTTTTTTGGTTAGATTTACCTACTTTTTTTTTTGTGTGCAGAATGATGAAGTAACTGATGCTTTAGTGATGGACGTCATGAGCATTGAGGTCGATTTTGTTTACCTGACGTGTTCAGTTTTTGATCTGTGATGCTGTCTCATTTAGTAATGAGTCGTACAAGATCGAGTTGGGATAATAGCGAATGTCTTGATGATCTTATTGTGGAATGTTCCACACACTTATATTTGATGACGGCTGGAACAAAAGCTTCATGGTGTTGTTTCGGATTTCTTCGGTGTAGAGCGTTACGGAATGAAATTTAAAAATGAACATATAAGTAGTTGAATCCATCATTGTGCAATCTCTCAAGTCTGATTCTGATACTGGGTAATAGTTGTCTCTCAGCGGAGTGACCGCCAAAAACTTCGAAGTCTGTTTTGTAATAAAGTACCTGTTGCCTTGTATGATCGGAACAGGAATGATGTTGAGTAACTATAAGTGTTCATTTTCGAAAAGTTTTGCATTTTGAAAAGTATTGCATTTTCAACTATTTGGGTTTTGACTGTAATGAATTTGTAGAACTGGAGAATGTTGGTTGTTGGTAGTGTGAAGGTGGACGGTATGTTGTTGCGAATAATTGACAATTGCAATTGTACACACAAAAAAAAAAGTCTGTAGATTTAACCGAAAAAGACGGTTAAAAACGCTCCATCCCTTCTCCGTCGGTTAATCTAACCGACGAGAAGTGGTTGATTTACTTTAATGATTTGTTGGTTTACAATTTTTAATTGTAAACATACACCAAAAATTTGTTTCGATACATATTTTTTTAGTAAGAAAACCATTTAAATTTGTTGGCTTACAATTTTTAATTGTAAACATACAACAAAAATTTATTTTGATACATATTTTTTTAATAAGAAAACCTTTTTCGATGAATTAATTTTTTTCTTCATTTGAAAACAAACCCCAACAACCAAAAAAAAAACATATTAAACACAAAAATATATTTCGAAAATACAAGATTGCAGGTTTAAAAAAATAAATATTAGCTTGAGCGCATAACTGATACAAGCACTTATTTTCCAAAAGTAGTATTACAAGCAAAAAACTCTATTTGGCTCTGCTCAAGCTGCTTCTATAAGGCACAACATTCATAACACGATTGGGGATTCTTCTTTCTTTGAATCCCAACGATTCAACTGAAGATGTGCGAATGGTAAATTGCACAAGTTGGTGAAAATTGAAATTTAACCAACAATTGCTGTAAAAGAACCTAAAATTTCTGTACAACTACAATTTTATTCGTTTATTTCAACTATTTTTTTTTACCATTTTTTGTCGGTTGAATCTACCGACGAGCTCGGTAAAAAAATTTACAATTTTCATACATTTTGAAATGCTGTACGTCAACCACTTTTTTCGGTTAATTTTACCGATCTTTTTTTTTCTGTGTTGATGAGTTGAAGCAAATCTTTCTCATTGCTGTTGAATCGGTTAATTTCCGCTTCTATTGACTTTGCGTAGTCTTGATCAAGGATACCGAATAAGCCATTGGCGATTGATCCAATAATATCAAATGGAGAACGTTGTATATGTTGATAAATTGTAGAATATGACAATGTTCCAGCTACTGCTCACAGTCTTGACGATGCCCATATTTTCACAGTACATTCCGATATTGTTGTTGAATGGTGTTATATGAGCATTTTTAATTAATTTTGCTGGACTACACATACACAACAAGACAACAGATTGATACTTGTGCCATTTCGCAAAAATCGCTTTTTGTCACCATTCGTGTGGTTATTAGTTGTTACTTGCTTTGGCTCAAGTGTAGTTTCATCAGTTGGTAGGGGACACAGTTGATGTTTGTATATTGGCCACTCTCACCAATTTATCCTTTCCTGGTATTGAGGAGATGACTCTTCCTAATTTCCATTTCAAAAGTGTTAGATTTGACTCCTTGATCAATACCAAGTCTCCTGGCTTGACTGGATTTTGTACACTTTGCCATTTTCCTTTTTGTATCCGTGGTGATCTCGGGTTCCGCAATTGTTGTTAGTGAAGCTCCGATCAAAAAATGACCTGGAGTTAACGCTTCAAAATCGTTAGGGTCTGTTGACATCGGTGTTTTGGGCCTTGAGTTTAATATTGCCTCGATTTGAGCAATTACGGTTTGTAACTCTTCTGAGGTAAGAGAAGCTTAAGCTATGAATCGAACCAAATGGTATTTTGCAGATTTCACTGCAGCCTCAGATAACCCGGCAAAGTGAGGAGCTCTCGGTGGAATATGATGCCATTCAATTTGCTGTTGTTGGCAAAAGTTAGTAAGCCTTTGTTCAAACTGTTGTGAGTGATGGAGCTCTTTCAGTTCTCTAAGCTCGGATCTGGCACCTACAAAATTGGTTGCATTATCGCTGTACATTTTGGAACAAACTCTTCGAGCAATTAACCGTTTTAGTCCGTTTGTTATTAAGTCGCTGACTAGCTCGAGATGGACAGCCAGCGTTGTGAAACATACAAATATTGATATGTATGCCTTTACTGGCCTTTTACCCAGGGTTGGCAACCGAATCGAATAAAGGTTTCGGTTTCGGTTTTACTCCCACTTGCCAATCGGTTTTGGTTATCGGTTTCGCTCCTTGATTTTGAAAAGGTTTCGGTTGGTTGGAGCGATTGAAAAGGTTTCGGTTTAGGTTTTAAAAGGTTTCTAGATGGCCTAATATAACAAATTTTATATCAATTCAATAAAAATCAAGGGTGCTGAATCTAATTACATTTACCGAATTTCCTTATCTAATCGCATTTTCAAACAAATTTCTGCTTAAATTTTTAGTTTTTATACCCTACACAAAGTTTGAAACGTCCATAAGGATGCATGTCCGGTATGGATAAGTATATATATTCATGATCAGCATCGAAAACAGATTTAGCCATATCCCCGTCTTTCTGTCACCATACAGGCTGGAATGTTTTTTTTTTGAGGCATCGATGTGAAACTTTGGGTTTACGTTTTTATTTCCGAATTGAGATCAAGTTCGAGAATCAGCTAAATCGGACGAAAAAGGCTGCCATATAAAACTACGAAAAAATAGCGAAAATTTTCCAAGTCTTTTCAAAAACCATAAAAATGCCTGCGCACACGTGCCGCAGGCGGTTTCGAAATTAATTTTGTCACAAATAATTGTATTTTTGAAAATATAGCGTTTTTTATACAGCCTGTTTCCAAAGCAATACAATAAATAACAAACACAAAAAGCCAGTTTCAAAACCAATTCGAATCAGTTTGAAAATAAACCTTTTGACTGTTTCCATAGTAGTCTAATAAATAACAAACAAAATAGTAATTTTCAGAACCATTTCAGTCAGACTTCTTGATTGTTTCCATAGCAATATAATAAATAACAAACAAAATCTACTGCGGTGAATATCGCCTCTGTGTGCGCCGGCCTTATAAAAAGATTAATTGAATATTTAAAAAAAATATTTCCTATATTTTAAAATATATGAAATAAATAAATGAAATACGATGAATTTTCTCTTAGGAAAAAAAACTTCAAGTCAATTTTGTGTACGAAAACCTTTTGAAAACCGATTAAAAACCCGTAACCTTTTCAATTGGTTTTGGTTGAACCCATTCAATCGGTTACGACGAATCGGTTTCGGTTTAGGTTTCGCTCCCTAAAATGAATCGGTTTCATTCGGTTTCGGTTTCGGTTTCGGTTACGGTTTCGGTTGCCAACCCTGCTTTTACCTCTTATTTTATAATGAATGGTAATGGGTCCACAATAATCGACACTGTGGTGTATATGCATATACATACTGCAGTATAGCGCACCAGCCCACAAGAGTATACAAACGAAAAAGTACCGCTAGCAGCGAACACTTGAAACTGCATTAATAGCATACGCTGCTGGCCTGAATAGGAGCGCAGGACAATAGTACGTAAACCAACGTTTGTTTGCTTTTGTTACTTTTCCCTTCGTTTGCATTTCTGTCGGCGCGAGGCAAAATGAACTTTGGCAATAAATGCGATCGGCCAATGCCCTTCTGGCAGCGGTAATAAAATATTGATCAGAATGTAGAAATGATTTTTGTATTATAGAATTGTAGATGTAGGCATATTTTTTAGGAATTGAATGTAATTGAAAGAAAATTGAAAAGAAATTGAAAGGGTCGCCAGGGAATAAAAGCCATGGCGATTCAGAAATAAAGCAGAGATTATTTTTGGCTTTCAAACTGAAAACACTCTTTCACTAATTGCGGCGACTTCGCCAAGTATAAACTACAGCGGAGGACCGCTTTAAACATCCAAATATTAGAGTAGGGCCAACGAGACTAAAAAATATATACCTGAAAAATATTATAACACCAACAATTGAAAACGGACCTGCAGGAGTTACTCTGTCAGCGGGAAGTTGACCCATTAATTGATGAATATTGGGCGGCCTTGATTTAAAACATCGCATGCATTTATGAACAATGATTGTCGCCATCCTTTTTGCGTCTAAGATCCAGAAACGCTCGCGAGAAATGGCCAACAAGGCCTGCGGAGCCACATGCAAATGGTTCTTGTGAAGATCTTCCAAAATTAATTTCGAGAGAGTTTGATTCTTTGGCAGTAGAATCTGGTTTTTTGATGCTGCTGGTAGATTGCTATTCTGAAGACATCCCCCAACTCTGATGACACCGCCATTATCTAAATATAAGCTGAGTGACGACAGATGATCCTTGAAGTCTAATTGTTTGTTGTGAGATATATGTTTATACTGATTGCTGAAAGAACTCCTTTGAACATTGCAGACCAACCCCAGATTCCAACTCAGATATTGTAAATTGACCCGTCATTCGCATTCTATAGTTGTTACCGGATCTGAAAATATATGCCATTATTTTTTGAAGATAAAATAATTAATTTTTGTGATTGATTGAGTCGACAGTGCTGGAGTCTGTGTAATAAACGACCTGCTCAATGTTAATAGATAATGTTTGTAGTAACCTCTCTACAACTTCAGTCATGAGTAACGCAGCACACAGTTCCAATTTTGCAATGGTTGTAACTTTTAAAGGAGCAATGCGTGACTTTGAACACAATAAGCTGGTCTTGATTTGTCCAAATGAGTCTATTGAGCGAAGATAGACACATGCACCGTAAGCAACCTCACTACTGTCTGAGAAGGCATGAAGTTCTATTACGGATGCTGCTGGTAGCAGCGTACATCGAGGAACGCAGCATATGCTTAGATCAGTGAAGAGGTTCATTAAATTGGTCCATTGTTTTTCTAAATCTGATGGAACAGTGTCATCCCAGTCAATACCTCTTTTCCAAAGTTCTTGCAACAATAGTTTGAATAAAACTATCGCAGGTCCTATTAAGCCCAATGGATCGAAAAGTTAAGCTAGGTCTGATAAAACCGTCCGTTTTGTCATTCTAGATCGAGTTGTCTCTAGCGAGTTGAATCTTTGCTGATCATGATCAGCAAAGTGTTGAAACTCCTCCTGGCTCATTTGTTTGGAAGGTGTTTCGTAAGGCTCAATTTCCCAAAAGCGTTTAACTTGCTTTTCTAGTTGGGAGATTGAGTTAAGCGATTCCGTGGCAATGTTGCAACATTGCACTTGCTTCACTGTTGGCATCCTTTGGAGTATATTCACCTTACCAGCAAAAATCCAGCTATGTGTTTTGCAACAAAGGCAGCTCTGGTGACAATGTTATTTTTCCTTCTTCAAATAACTCAAAACACAGATCGGCACCAATAAGCATATCAATGCAGTTAGATTTATGAAACGATGGATCAGCCAACTCGATTCCTCTGGGGAGTTTCCAGTTAGAAATGGTGATTGCTGTTCATGGCTGATAATCACGAATTGTGCTTGAAATTATTGCGTTTAAATTTCTGGAGAATTCCGTTGCTGTGGAAGAAATCGTTACTGTAGTCATAGAATTTACCTTTGTTTCATTAGCGCCTATACCAGCAATACGCATGTCAGTTTTATGTCTTTGAACTCCTAGCTCATGAGCAAACCGAGATGATATAACATGCAACTGCGATCCAGTGTCTAATAAAACCCTCCCTGGAAGTTGAGTTCCTGAGTTAGTACGGATCTTAACAATTGCAGTGGCTAATAACACTTGAAAGTCACTAAATAATTCGATAGTGGAAGCTTTTAGTGCAGATGGTCTTGCAGAAACTCTTTGCATTTCCTTTGAATTTTCCAAATTTACCTTTTATAAATGCAATAACGAATTGTGCTTTTTGTTGCACTTCAAACAATTTCGTGAAGGACACGCCCCGCAATTATGACAATGTTTTAAGCAGTTAAGGCATAATTGCAATTGTTTAACACTTTTGATTCGTTCCACAACTGTAAATTTAAAAAAATCTTTATACTGAAAAATCTGGTGGCCCTTTGACTTACATCCAACACATACGCTACTGTGTGCACCTTGAGGATACGAAACAAAAGAAGAATGTTTCCGCTTATCTTCTTTAGTGTAGAAAGTTTCCAGAGTCTGAAATCTACACTCGAAAAACTTGAAAAATTCATTTAGTGATTGTAAACTTCTTGGAAAGGTAAGTGACTGCTCATAAAGGCGTCTAGTTTCTTTCTCTAATTTCTGAACTAATGTATGGAAAGGATAGGGTCCCAACTGTCCGTGGCTACCCCTAAATTAGATATTGATTGAATGCACTCTATGCTAGTGTCATGCATTCTTCTTATCCCGTTGGCTGACTCGACCTGCAGAGTCGGCAGGGACATCAATTGATTGAGTTGAGCTGTGACTAACAGTCGTGGATTGTCATAACTTTCTCTTAGCAACTTCAGTGGGAGTCCGTTGCTTGCAAAAGTTTTATTAAATTGTGGGGCTCACCTGTTAAATTTGCCCCCAAATAGAAAAACTTTTGGGCTGATGCGATCGCCCGATTGTGGATGACTTGAGTATACAAGTCTTGAAAGGGCTTCCACATTAAATAATTGCCGTCAAAGGCTGGCAATGTTATTTTCGGAAGCTTGATTTCAATATCAGAGTTACCTGTGTTACCTGTATGGAAAGCTGCCAGCATGATGACTACTGAATGGAAGCAGTGTTGCAATCGATCTGAAAAAAAATGTCAATTCCATTTCGAAAATATGTCACGTGACATAATCCTTCGGTATCGAAAATATGTCACATGACATAATAAATATATTTTTTATTGAATATTTTTTTATGAAACCAAAAGTGGGGGGGTACAGGATGTTGATTGTGGGTGTTTGTAGATACAAAAACATTATTTAAAACAAATGCAACAGTGTACAGTGTACTTCAGTGTACAAAATTAGAAAAGGCAAGCAAAAATTAGAATAAGGGGCAAGTCTTCGTATATAGAGTCATAAACAATAATTTATCATAAATTGTGATCTGTAACTCGATTTTGTATGAAAAATTCTGTGGCAAATAATAATTTATGACAAATTATTGTTTATAACTCTACATATGACGACTTCTCTTATTTTAATATATTACATATATATATCACATCGAATACGTATCGAAAACAAATTAAAAGTAATAACAATAAAGCAACAATTTCGTCAAAATTTTCACTTAGCAGTTTCGTCATAGCAACTCTTAGAACCACGTCCTTATTCTTATTAATGCATTTAGCGAAGCAATGTTAAATCGATTTCGTGACTTAGTTTTTATTATATTCATTAAACTGAAAATGCGTTCTACCTCCGCATTAGAAAATGGTAAAATTATAAATCTTAAAGCGAACGTCCCTAATTCTTGGAATGGACTACCTTCTCACCGTCTTCATCCCAGAATTTTAGGGAATTTTCAAGGGTATTCCATTTTATTAAGTATATATTACTTATTCATGTACTTCCGATTTTAAATTATTGGCTAATTCCATAATTTTAGTTTTTGAGGTTTTTTATTTTTAAAAATATTTTGTACATTCCCAGTAGTAAATTTCGCAAGGCCTCTCAGCTAGAGACATGCCAGCACGCCTGCTATGGGAAGAAATTACACATTCCATCCTCGCTTCTAGTGGAGGCATGCCGGTATGCCTGCGCTAGAAGGGAGATAGGGTGGTGTCAATCGATTTTCTATGCAATATTGCCTGCCAGCAGGCATACGCATGGAAGCGACAAACGTAGGCCTGTTTATTTGTCCCGTTTCATATAAAAAGAAGTAAAGGTTGGAAGCGAGGAGGGCAGGTATCCGAGCTCCTAAAGAGGCATACTGGCATGCCTGCAGACACCATCTTTTGACCACTGGGTTGAAACAATTAATATTTTTTAAGATGTTAATGTTAGGTGGTAGCCTTTTACGAAGTTGAAGTGCGAGTTCCAATACAAACTGTTCGCAGTTACTTCGAACCACTTTTGCGCTTTTCGTCAGTTAATTCAGAATTACATAATCGTGATTCCACCTCGTACCCCAGATAGATATGTCTGTTTCAAAAATCTTTAGGTAACGGAGACGTTAACGGGTCGAAATCGGGTACATCAGTTTGTATTAAGATGTGTACAACACATTTTATCAAAAAATTAAATCTTCCATAATTTTAGTAATATCCGCAGTGTTGATCTCGAAAAGAAAATTTACTTTTGTTACTTCGACTAAAATGTATTTTAAAAACTGCACATTAACAAGATTTGAATAGTCACTATATAAATCGCCCAATATAGCTGCTTTATGACATTTTTCATTGGATTTCGCAACCGCAAAGTGGGTTTGAAGCTCTCGCCATTGACCATAAATTCGTTCAATTGACGAATAAACTGACATCCACCGAGTTTCGCAGGCCCGAGTAATCTTTTTATACCCCACACCTCATGAGGTATGGGTTGTTTGTAACACCAAGAAAGAGAAGTGTCCGGTATGGAAAAGTATATATATTCTTGATCAGCGTCACCTCCTGAGTTGATTTAGCCCTATCCGTCTGTCCGTCCTCTTTTCTTGTAAACACGATTGCAGGAGCTAGAAGAAAGCTAGGGATCCCAAACTTAGTATTTATCCTTCTTAGGCCCTAGAAGGAGTTGGTATTGAAAATGGGCGGAATCGGTCGACTGCCACGCCTACCTCCCTGTCTGTCCGTCCTCTTTTCTTGTAAACACGATTGCAGGAGATAGAAGAAAGCTAGGGATCCCAAATATTGGATTTATCCTATTTAGGCCCTGGAAGGAGTTGGTATTGGAAATGGGCGAAATCGGTTGACTGCCACGCCTACCTCCCATATAAGTAAAAATCGTGTTTTTACCGAAATTTTAAAATTTCATCAAAACAATATGAAATTTTCTATAGTGGGGTTTTCGGGGTCGCTGATTTCGAATTTGATGTCGGAATTTAAAAATTCAAGATGGCGGAACCAATATGGCGGCCGAAATTTTAGGATTTTATCAAAACATTATGAAATTTTTTATAGGGGGGTTTTTGGTGTCGCTGATTTCGAATTTGATGTCGCATTTTCAAAATTCAAGATGGCGGATCCAATATGGCCCAGTAGGTGTAGGGTATATATAAGTCGGCTTGCCCGACTGAAACTTACTCACTTGTTTGGATTATGTCCGTCATTTTTAAAACCGTATAACTTTTTATAGGACTGCTGTCGAGAAGCTGAATGACTAAACCAATTATAAGTTTCAGCGATCATATACTCAATTTCGTTGGGTAAAGATACTGCCAGCTGAAGTGACCAAGTGTTCAAGCTTCAAGAAAATTGTAACAATTTCGCCGCGTGATGTACTGTAGTATATTATAACTATTTCCAAATACTTTAAGCCAGCTACATCTGTGGACTCATCTACGATCAGACTGAATAACGAATTATCAATATAATTTTTAATGCATATGGAGCTATTGCATTTTTAAAACCGCGGTTAATTAAGTCGATTAAGTGTCATGTCTTGCACAATTTGGGAGGAGCAATTTTTCTTTTGTACCTTAACTAAGTGATCTGATGACATAATCAATCCGTGGCAAGCAACAAAAAGCGCGGATCTCACTTCAACAATTTTTGTTTCTGCAGACACTCCATTTTTTATTAAATTCATTTTGGAGACGAATTTGCTGCTTTCCGCTGCTGCTTTATGTTAATTACTTTTGGCATGCATCTCCAATGTTGATAGTTGCGGAGTCAAGGAGCTCCTGCATAGCTTGCACCTCATCCGAGAAAAATCTGTTGTTTCAGCTTCGAGCCAGTCTTTGAACAATGGGTTAGCCATCCACTTTCCTGCAGAATATTTTCCCTTTTTCACTCTGTGTAAACAAAGTTTATGATCATATGATATGAGTATAAGTGTTAATGAAAATGCTACTAACATTTTAGATGATTTTACAGATGGTTGCTCTTCAATTTCCTCTAAAATTTCAGAAGATTCTCCCGACGTTCATACTGTGGAAGCTTCTCCTTGCGTTGATACTGTGGAAGCTTCTCCTTGCGTTGATGCTGTGGTTGGCCTGCAAAGTGTTATAAATACAATACAAGTTGGAATAATAATGTAAACATTTACTTACGCTTTTTGAATAACAACATCACTCAAAATTTCAATTGTAGAGGAAGATTCCTTTTTATTTAGCCAACTACAACCATTGAGAAAATAATAAGTGGTCTACATCATTATTGGGTTTTTTTAATACATACCTAACCATCAGCGATTGCATATTGGGGATTAACTGGATTTTCTTTTTGAAATTAGCTTTTCTTTACAATTTTATTTTTCAACGTTCTATTTCAACATCGTTCCTAATTTCGATTACTTTTATTTAACATTTGATGTTGTGTTGTCACTTTCTTACACATTTAAAGCTGTATAATCTTGTCAGTGCGATAAAATGAGATGATAGTTTTCCCGAAAATATTCATGATCAGAATACTCACTAACGTTGGGTAACAAAAGTTTGTGATTAGTTTCGAACAAAGTTGCTAATTCATAAATTTGAACTAGCCTTTGATTATAATAATCTAGTGTTTTTCGGGACCCCGAGTCCTTCTTAAAGTTTGTATATTTTTCCTCGATGTGTGAGCCAATCTTTAATTGTAGTTGTGTCTCCATTATAAATGTAAATGTAAATGTAAAAAACAACTAACAACACAAACTCAAGCACACTAAAGACACTAGTGGATATATCGTCGTCGTTCAGTGAAAAGTTACTAAGTCCAATTTAGGGCAAAAACGAGATAGGTATGCCACGTTGGTGCTAGATAAGATATCTACATTATGTCTTAACCGCCAAGCCATATGTATTATCAACCCGAAGATACAGAGAATGAAAAGTACTACAAATATCTTCAAATTCTATTCGGTGAAAAGTGACTAAGTCCACAATATGTCACTTCTATTGCGCGAAAAATTCTCAGACAATTCGATAGAAGGCAGTCCAAACTATAGTCTCTCATCAAAAAATTAGCAATAAGTTACATGCGACTGAGGTAAAGTCCATAAACTAATTTATATACGAATTTTTTGCAAAAATTCGCAAGAATTGTCCGATCTTTATGAAACCAAAAGTGGGGGGGTACAGGATGTTGATTGTGGGTGTTTGTAGATACAAAAACATTATTTAAAACAAATGCAACAGTGTACAGTGTACTTCAGTGTACAAAATTAGAAAAGGCAAGCAAAAATTAGAATAAGGGGCAAGTCTTCGTATATAGAGTCATAAACAATAATTTATCATAAATTGTGATCTGTAACTCGATTTTGTATGAAAAATTCTGTGGCAAATAATAATTTATGACAAATTATTGTTTATAACTCTACATATGACGACTTCTCTTATTTTAATATATTACATATATATATCACATCGAATACGTATCGAAAACAAATTAAAAGTAATAACAATAAAGCAACAATTTCGTCAAAATTTTCACTTAGCAGTTTCGTCATAGCAACTCTTAGAACCACGTCCTTATTCTTATTAATGCATTTAGCGAAGCAATGTTAAATCGATTTCGTGACTTAGTTTTTATTATATTCATTAAACTGAAAATGCGTTCTACCTCCGCATTAGAAAATGGTAAAATTATAAATCTTAAAGCGAACGTCCCTAATTCTTGGAATGGACTACCTTCTCACCGTCTTCATCCCAGAATTTTAGGGAATTTTCAAGGGTATTCCATTTTATTAAGTATATATTACTTATTCATGTACTTCCGATTTTAAATTATTGGCTAATTCCATAATTTTAGTTTTTGAGGTTTTTTATTTTTAAAAATATTTTGTACATTCCCAGTAGTAAATTTCGCAAGGCCTCTCAGCTAGAGACATGCCAGCACGCCTGCTATGGGAAGAAATTACACATTCCATCCTCGCTTCTAGTGGAGGCATGCCGGTATGCCTGCGCTAGAAGGGAGATAGGGTGGTGTCAATCGATTTTCTATGCAATATTGCCTGCCAGCAGGCATACGCATGGAAGCGACAAACGTAGGCCTGTTTATTTGTCCCGTTTCATATAAAAAGAAGTAAAGGTTGGAAGCGAGGAGGGCAGGTATCCGAGCTCCTAAAGAGGCATACTGGCATGCCTGCAGACACCATCTTTTGACCACTGGGTTGAAACAATTAATATTTTTTAAGATGTTAATGTTAGGTGGTAGCCTTTTACGAAGTTGAAGTGCGAGTTCCAATACAAACTGTTCGCAGTTACTTCGAACCACTTTTGCGCTTTTCGTCAGTTAATTCAGAATTACATAATCGTGATTCCACCTCGTACCCCAGATAGATATGTCTGTTTCAAAAATCTTTAGGTAACGGAGACGTTAACGGGTCGAAATCGGGTACATCAGTTTGTATTAAGATGTGTACAACACATTTTATCAAAAAATTAAATCTTCCATAATTTTAGTAATATCCGCAGTGTTGATCTCGAAAAGAAAATTTACTTTTGTTACTTCGACTAAAATGTATTTTAAAAACTGCACATTAACAAGATTTGAATAGTCACTATATAAATCGCCCAATATAGCTGCTTTATGACATTTTTCATTGGATTTCGCAACCGCAAAGTGGGTTTGAAGCTCTCGCCATTGACCATAAATTCGTTCAATTGACGAATAAACTGACATCCACCGAGTTTCGCAGGCCCGAGTAATCTTTTTATACCCCACACCTCATGAGGTATGGGTTGTTTGTAACACCAAGAAAGAGAAGTGTCCGGTATGGAAAAGTATATATATTCTTGATCAGCGTCACCTCCTGAGTTGATTTAGCCCTATCCGTCTGTCCGTCCTCTTTTCTTGTAAACACGATTGCAGGAGCTAGAAGAAAGCTAGGGATCCCAAACTTAGTATTTATCCTTCTTAGGCCCTAGAAGGAGTTGGTATTGAAAATGGGCGGAATCGGTCGACTGCCACGCCTACCTCCCTGTCTGTCCGTCCTCTTTTCTTGTAAACACGATTGCAGGAGATAGAAGAAAGCTAGGGATCCCAAATATTGGATTTATCCTATTTAGGCCCTGGAAGGAGTTGGTATTGGAAATGGGCGAAATCGGTTGACTGCCACGCCTACCTCCCATATAAGTAAAAATCGTGTTTTTACCGAAATTTTAAAATTTCATCAAAACAATATGAAATTTTCTATAGTGGGGTTTTCGGGGTCGCTGATTTCGAATTTGATGTCGGAATTTAAAAATTCAAGATGGCGGAACCAATATGGCGGCCGAAATTTTAGGATTTTATCAAAACATTATGAAATTTTTTATAGGGGGGTTTTTGGTGTCGCTGATTTCGAATTTGATGTCGCATTTTCAAAATTCAAGATGGCGGATCCAATATGGCCCAGTAGGTGTAGGGTATATATAAGTCGGCTTGCCCGACTGAAACTTACTCACTTGTTTGGATTATGTCCGTCATTTTTAAAACCGTATAACTTTTTATAGGACTGCTGTCGAGAAGCTGAATGACTAAACCAATTATAAGTTTCAGCGATCATATACTCAATTTCGTTGGGTAAAGATACTGCCAGCTGAAGTGACCAAGTGTTCAAGCTTCAAGAAAATTGTAACAATTTCGCCGCGTGATGTACTGTAGTATATTATAACTATTTCCAAATACTTTAAGCCAGCTACATCTGTGGACTCATCTACGATCAGACTGAATAACGAATTATCAATATAATTTTTAATGCATATGGAGCTATTGCATTTTTAAAACCGCGGTTAATTAAGTCGATTAAGTGTCATGTCTTGCACAATTTGGGAGGAGCAATTTTTCTTTTGTACCTTAACTAAGTGATCTGATGACATAATCAATCCGTGGCAAGCAACAAAAAGCGCGGATCTCACTTCAACAATTTTTGTTTCTGCAGACACTCCATTTTTTATTAAATTCATTTTGGAGACGAATTTGCTGCTTTCCGCTGCTGCTTTATGTTAATTACTTTTGGCATGCATCTCCAATGTTGATAGTTGCGGAGTCAAGGAGCTCCTGCATAGCTTGCACCTCATCCGAGAAAAATCTGTTGTTTCAGCTTCGAGCCAGTCTTTGAACAATGGGTTAGCCATCCACTTTCCTGCAGAATATTTTCCCTTTTTCACTCTGTGTAAACAAAGTTTATGATCATATGATATGAGTATAAGTGTTAATGAAAATGCTACTAACATTTTAGATGATTTTACAGATGGTTGCTCTTCAATTTCCTCTAAAATTTCAGAAGATTCTCCCGACGTTCATACTGTGGAAGCTTCTCCTTGCGTTGATACTGTGGAAGCTTCTCCTTGCGTTGATGCTGTGGTTGGCCTGCAAAGTGTTATAAATACAATACAAGTTGGAATAATAATGTAAACATTTACTTACGCTTTTTGAATAACAACATCACTCAAAATTTCAATTGTAGAGGAAGATTCCTTTTTATTTAGCCAACTACAACCATTGAGAAAATAATAAGTGGTCTACATCATTATTGGGTTTTTTTAATACATACCTAACCATCAGCGATTGCATATTGGGGATTAACTGGATTTTCTTTTTGAAATTAGCTTTTCTTTACAATTTTATTTTTCAACGTTCTATTTCAACATCGTTCCTAATTTCGATTACTTTTATTTAACATTTGATGTTGTGTTGTCACTTTCTTACACATTTAAAGCTGTATAATCTTGTCAGTGCGATAAAATGAGATGATAGTTTTCCCGAAAATATTCATGATCAGAATACTCACTAACGTTGGGTAACAAAAGTTTGTGATTAGTTTCGAACAAAGTTGCTAATTCATAAATTTGAACTAGCCTTTGATTATAATAATCTAGTGTTTTTCGGGACCCCGAGTCCTTCTTAAAGTTTGTATATTTTTCCTCGATGTGTGAGCCAATCTTTAATTGTAGTTGTGTCTCCATTATAAATGTAAATGTAAATGTAAAAAACAACTAACAACACAAACTCAAGCACACTAAAGACACTAGTGGATATATCGTCGTCGTTCAGTGAAAAGTTACTAAGTCCAATTTAGGGCAAAAACGAGATAGGTATGCCACGTTGGTGCTAGATAAGATATCTACATTATGTCTTAACCGCCAAGCCATATGTATTATCAACCCGAAGATACAGAGAATGAAAAGTACTACAAATATCTTCAAATTCTATTCGGTGAAAAGTGACTAAGTCCACAATATGTCACTTCTATTGCGCGAAAAATTCTCAGACAATTCGATAGAAGGCAGTCCAAACTATAGTCTCTCATCAAAAAATTAGCAATAAGTTACATGCGACTGAGGTAAAGTCCATAAACTAATTTATATACGAATTTTTTGCAAAAATTCGCAAGAATTGTCCGATCTTTATGATTTTGGGCTTACAGTATAGCTAAAGGCCGCCACTAACACCTCTCATCAAAAAATGGTCAAGAAATTTCACGTGGGTGAGCGAAAGTGGGTAATTCCATTTCTAGGGGACTTAGTAACTTTTCACTGAACGCAATATTGAAAAAAGGTAAGAAAGAGTTGCAACCTTCGCTCTCCCACGTCCATTTTTTGATGAGAGTGGCGGTGATGTTAGTGGCGGCTTCCATCTACTGTTTAAGCCCAAAATCATAAAGTTTGGACCAGTCCCGCGGATGTTGCACTGCTTTCTTTCCTTTTTTCAATATTGCGCTCAGTGAAAAGTTATATAAAGTCATATAAATGGAATTACCCACTTTCGCTCACCCACGTGAAATTTCTTGACCACTTTTTGATGAGAGGTGTTAATGCGGTTTCCATCTATCGTTTAAGCCCAAAATCATAAAGATCGGACAGTTCCCGAGGGTGTTGTAGCATTTTTATCTTGTGCCAGAGTTGTTCTCAAAAAGAAGCAAATTACACTCATGATACTTATCCAAACTAATGTGGTCTTTTGCGGTAGATAGTGCTAATCTTCCCCATCATTTTAAGCCTAAGACTGTTTGTATTCATGGGTTTTTGGATTTTTTACGTTCATTTAAATCTTTAAAAGCAATTATTTGATTTTGATTTTTTTTGGACTTAGTAACTTTTCACTGAACGATAACAACACCAAATTATCACAAGTTCACTGGACGTTGTATATGATACAACAAGAGTCCTGTCATGGTCGCCAAATGTTCAATCACAAACGAAATAAAGACAACTTTAATTTTTATTTAACAAGAAAAGTAGTGTGATAAAACACTATATATTTTAATCGGCCAAATTATAAAATGTTCAACTACAAAACGAAACACAACCGCACTTGGTGGAATTATAAAGACAATTGAATTATAGAAAATATAAAACTTAAGAAATAATTTTGTGCCATATTGAACCACTGGCCCAATGTGCGCAATCAGCACATTTCGACTCGTGAGAACTTTGTCGCAACAAAGTTTCCATGAAATCGTGGAAATGTGCTGACTATCGTGAAGACTCAGATTACTTGTTGGTGGTTCAATATGGCCTTGTATGGTTCGTGAACCATATAATTACTATACAAAATTGTTCAGAATGAACAGCACCCAACCAAACTCCCACTAACGACTAAATTCGCTCACAAGATCTTTCGTTTCAATTACTTTTTATTCATTTTCTTTTTAAAATAATTCATAATCTCTTAAAAATCAAGCTCTTACTATTGATCGAATTCATAACGGAACCATATATGTATTGTTTCGAATGTGAATCTCCATATATTGTTGTGGTTACTTATTTTTTTTATAAGTATAGGGTATGTAATACATAAAACTAAAATAATAATTTTATTTGATTTCTAAATGGACAATCAAAAAAATGGCGAAAATATTTGCAAATGAAGTAACCCCTTTTTAAATATTTATGTTAAAGGAAAAGAAAAAAATATGAATGAGCCTGGGTGTATATGTAGCAAAAAGGAAATAGTTTGAAGAACAAACAATTTTAACTTATTTTAATTGATATATGCATATTAAGGCGGGTCGGCCTACATACAAACAAAATTTTAAAAAACCACCCCTCATTTAAAAACTTATCGCAAAAGAATTTCAACGCAAAAAAAATTTTAAATTAGGCATGCGCAAAAAAAACAGCCTAAATTGATTTTTATTCATTTCCGTTGGAAAGGTATCTCGAAGTGTACTTAACGGATTAAAGTGACCTTGTAGGCATTTGAAAGGTATTGATATAGACCTTTAAAATGGCACTAAGGTTTCTATTATACCCATTTTTAAAAGTGCTGAATTTTATTAAAAACTGTATTTTGTATACTTTTTTGGTGTTACATTATGTTGTTTTAACCTTTTTCACTGTAACTTTTTTTGTTAATGGATTAAAATTAATATTTCCAAGGCGAAAGTTGAACTATTTTTGAAACTCTGGGAGGGTAAGAAATAAAAATTGGAATTCAGGATGTTTTAATTTTTGTAACTGTTTTTTCTAGTTTAAGGAGGCATCGCCGGTATTAGAACCTACCCTGATGAAGTACTGAAATGAAGTACTCGTCGATCAAATGAAGAAAAATCCATTTAGGCTGTTTTTTGAGCATGCATAATGTAATCATTTTTTTGCGTTGAAATTCTTTTGAGGTAAGCTTTTAAATGAGGGGTGGACTTTTACAACATTTTTTCGTGACCCACCTTAATGCATATGTTTAGGTTTCTTAAATTATTTTGGTTTGAATTTAAACAAGATCACGCGGAAATCAATGATCCCACGATGTTAGCGCTAACGACGTGTTTTTGTTGTTTCGCACGATTGATGGTCCTGTTGTTGTTATTGATATGATGCTGATTTATATGTAAAATATTGTAATATAAAAAACCTTAATTTTTAATGCTTATGTTCCTTGTTTTCTTTTTCAATTTAAATCACTATTTCGTTTTTACTATTTCGTTAACACTATAGGGTTTTTTTTCTTATTCTTTTCCTTTCCTTTTTTTTTCACACACACTAAACATTTTTACCACTATTCTAAATTTTTGTGTTGCGCTCCATTTAAGGGCAATTTGCACGACGATCTCAACAGCAAGTTAAATGACGACTACAAAAACTAAGCTGCAGCTTAAATGGTAAAATGAAGAGCTCCTTTAGACAGCAAGATGACAGATCACCACGTTTCAGCTCCAGTTATTTCTTACATATTATTGGTGATATTTTTGCGATATGGCTTCGAAACTATTCTCCATCCTAGTATTCTAGTTTTTTCCTAGTCTGTCCTAGTTTTTTTGTAAATTCTGTCGTACCTATGAAAACGCATGACTCTATTGT
Organism: Heteromyza rotundicornis; assembly: GCA_951394025.1. NCBI lineage: Eukaryota > Metazoa > Arthropoda > Insecta > Diptera > Heleomyzidae > Heteromyza > Heteromyza rotundicornis. The sequence goes on from OX596011.1 coordinate 46,143,404, forward strand.
TAGGTTAGAGGCACAATTTTAACCATGCTTACCAGAATAGCAAAATGGCAGGTGTAAAGTTTGATGACTTTTGCCTAATTATGCATAATTAGAATCTTGTGCATATAATGAAAATTAAAACTCATATAAATGCTATTCCTCACAGTTTCAAAGTATTTTAAACACTGCTTACGGATTTTCCACGCATGCCAATGTATGGATATATCATAAGTTCCACTCGTGTAATTTTCGAACAATTTTTATGAAAAAGAATTATATTATTTAATAGAAAGGAAAGGTTTATTATAATATACCAAGGAGGCGAACAGAATGATGCACGATAATATAATGCTTCGGACTAATCAAAGAATGAACAAACCAAAAAAAATTAAATTTAGTCTGCCATTACAATATGGCGAAATGAATATTACATTACTCTGTTTATTAGATTTTCCTTTGACTGTGTTAATCACACCATCTTAGTACAAAAATTAAAATCTCTCTTTGGTTTCAGCGATAGTTCTGCTGGTTTAATTGCTAACTATTTGAAAGGCAGAATGCAAAGAGTCAAGGTGGGTAATGTTTTCTCAAATTACTGTGATATTATGTCGGGTATTTGACCCTGGGTCAATCCTAAGGATCAAATAGGCCTCTGCTCTTTAATTTATTTATAAATGATATTTTTACTGTGTGCATCATCGGCTGTGCTGATGATATTCAACTATATTTCTCTAACCGCATTGGATTAATTGATGATCTTAGCTGTAGATTAAATGAAGACTTGATGGATATTTCCAAGTGGGCCAGGGAGAATATTCTTTGTTTAAATGACAATAAATCTTATATTCTGCCTATCCCTCAAATATTTCTAAATGATAATACATTACAAAACTGTGACCAAAGTGAAAACTTTGGGGTTCTATATAATTTCTTGTCTGACATGTACACACCATGGTTATAATATAATGAACACTAGAGAGTGGACTATCTTCGGCAGGGACGTAACCAGGAATAAATTTCGGGGGGGGTTTTCATAAATTTTTTTACTTAGACTGAGAAAAAAAACTAGAAAATGCCAACCAAATTAAAATCAACAACAGATCGCTTTTTTCAAAAAAAATCTTTTGATTTTTCATAAAAAAAAGTAGATTAAAAAAATTTGGAAAAAACCCGAAGGGCAGTTTATGAAAAAATCGACGTATTGTGTTCATATATTTTGGGGGGTTTCGGCACCCTAAAGCCCTCCAAACCTCCCTCCCCTTCATGGGTACGTCCCTGCTTTCATTTTAAAAACACTTTAATTTTATTCACAGCAAAATTTCGAATAACTATAAACTTTCATAACGTTTTTCACTTTGATGTAAATGTAAACCGGGATGCTTAAGAACTGGAATTTTCCAGATTTTGGTACACAAAAATAAAATATACGGAAGTTTCTCTTAAATTCTGTTGAATTTCATATCAATTTTTCTATTACTCCATAGATTTGGGGGGGAGGGGGGTTCGAACACCCCAAACCCCCAGTATCAGTATAACAGTAATCTTGATTCCCATTCTTCACACAAATTATAGGTTGCATTTAATAATGCGGTTTGTAGCTTGCTTGGTTATTTGAACGCAAGAAACTGTATTTTTCTGCACAGGTTGATAACAATGTTCGTCTAATGGGTATAGGTCCAGTGAAACGTAACTCTGTTCGACAGTACTTTTGTTACAAGTGGTTGTTTCTTTTGTATTTTGAATCCGAATATAATCATGAAATTTTAGTACCCTGCCCACTATTTAGTGAACAAGGGTTTTCGTCACACCGTTTGTAACGCCCATACGGAGTCGTGTCCGGTATGGGAAAACAATATATATTCTTAATCAGCATCACCTCCTGAGTCGATTAAGCCATGTCCGTCCGTCTGTCTGTCATTGCGCACGATAACTGTCGCAGCTTTTGCGCTATCACCTTTTGGCAGTCCTCTTATTTTGGCTTGGTCGGTATTGAAAATGGGCCGCCAAATCTGTATTATTTTCGTTTATCTTCAGAAATACTGAACAGATTTGGACGCGGTTTTTTGTATTTTTTGTATTGGACCGAAACAAAATATTTGATAAAAAAACTGATAAATTTCGAAAAATTACACAGTACTATTCGGTCATTAGGTTTTTGAAGTGGAATGGATAGAGTCAGAGTCGGGGCTTTATTAGTCTTTCGATCCGAAAATTATAAAAAGTATGGACACGGCTATATTTGCCCTTCTTACAAGAGTTCCAATTCAAATCTAAAAATTAATTTTTGTATCAATCTACAAGTCATTTTTTGATTCGATTTCAAATGAAACTAGTAAGAGAATTATCTTCGGTCTGACCGAAACTATAATACACTGCACATGCGAGTACGTTACATTCTGAGACCATATGTTAGTAATTTTATCGAAAATCGGTATTTTATTGATAGTTTTTCGATATTTTATTCATAATTTTTCGATATTTTATCGATAGTTTTTCGAAAATTATCGATAATTTATCCAAAAATTATCGATAATTTTTCGATTTTTTATCGATAGTTTTTCGATTTTTTATCGATAATTTTTCGATTTTTTATCGATAATTTTTCGATAATTTATCGATAATTTTTCTATAATTTATCGATAATTTTCCAATATTTATCCATAATTTTCCTATATTTATCGATAATTTTAGTTTCCTGATCCATTTAAAAATTTTGTTCCAATTCCATTTTGTTCCGGTCCATTCCATTGCGTTCCGGTTTCCTTCCCATTTCGTTCCCGACCTCATTTCCAACCCAATGCAAAAAACCGCATCCAAATCGGTTCAGTATTTCTCAAGATAAACGAAAATAATATAAAATTGGCGGCCAATCGTGCGAAATGACAGATAGACGTACAGATAGACAGACGGACATGGACTAATGGACTCAGGAGGTGATGCTGATCAAGAATATATATACTTTTCCATACCGGACACATCTCCTTATGGGCGTTACAAACGGTGTGACAAAAACGATATACCCTTGGACACTAGTGTGCAGGGTATAAAAATGCAATAAAAATCTAAGACCACACAGTGTGGGCCATTTTTTGTGTAATAAAACATTTTTGATTTTTGCCTTCAATTTTCAAATATTTTCATGAAATCGTCCAAAATGTTGTATAATACCGTTCAGCATTTTCCCAAGGAAAATTTTTTATTCCCGAGTATTTTCCGATTTTTAATAAAAGTCGATTTAATTCGAATAATACAAACATTATTTTAGGAAAACTCAGTACCGTTATATGGTATAGTAGGGTATTTACTTGCACATAAGAGTTCCTAAAATTTAAATATGCATTTGATAGAGGAAAATATACCTTTAAAAAATATGTAAACTTTTTACGATAGGATGTAAACTCATCACGCCGGACTAGAAACATTGTTTGAAAAAATTCATAACATAGAAACAAAAACGCATGAGAGTTCAATTTTCTGCTGCAAAATTTGTTCATTGTTGAGAAAAATTCATTGTATGGAAATTCAAAAAATTTTAGGCTTCAAAAATCTTTAAAAAATTTAAATATCCGAGTTTTTTTAATCTAGCGAGATGAATTCAATGGAAAATGCAAAAATGCGATTTAAACGGTTGTCGGGGCATAAATTTGCGACAGAATTTTGTTTGTTGTTATTGTTGTTTGTTTTTTCTTGTTTTGTGTCAGAGAAATGGGAAGTGAGCGCCACATATGCGTTCATATAGTTTTAGTTCTTTTTAGCCAGGGAAAAGAGTGCGATCAGTTTAGTGGACTGGCGTTTTCTTTTTAATTTTAATTTTCGAGCAGAGTTTTTTAAAAAAAAAAGGATTGTTTTTGTGGTTGCTGAGGACCTTGTCGGATGGTGGAGCTGAGGTATTAGATATTTTCGAAGGGAGTATTTTTCCGCGCTGGTGTTATTTCCAACAGCGGGTGGCAATTGTGTTTTTGGTGTTTTTTTTATCTGTGGCAGTCGGCCATTTAGTTTATTCGAAGGGTATAAAGGGAAGGAAAAAAATGTTAATAGAGTTTGTCAAGTTGTGGCAAGTTGGTTGTGGCAAGTCGGCCACTGGTGTTTCGAGATTTTATAGTGGAGTTGGTCACCGTCGGTTTTGTGGTCCTGGTTTCCCCTTTCCCTTCCAATTTTTGTTGTGGCGTCCCGCACCTGAGCCAAGTTGTTGCTGGACATCGATTTTTTTTCGAAGTCCAGCTGGTGAATTGATTCTGTAAAGAATCGTGCGAGGGATTTCAGGCAGGTCGGTCCCGTAAATCAAGTGCACATAAAAACATAATTTTTGTCATTAGTGTTTTTTTCTAAAATGCTCTCGTTTTGTGTGTCAGTGAGTGGTCCCGTAAACCAAGTGCATATAAAAGCATGATTTTTGTCATTAGTATTTTTTTTCTAAAATACGCTCGTTTAACAGATTTCCGTTTTGTGTGTCAGTGAGTTTTCGTTTCCATTTCGCGTTCGGCTATTTGCGGTTTCCATATACATGTATATTTCAGAGTAGGGTTTGAAAAGTTAAGTTATCGGGTTTTCGCGTATTCGTGTCTTTCGTTCGGTCGGGGATACCATTCCGCGAGGGTCGGCGTTAATCCCACGCGTCGCTATTGAGCTAGCGGGCAATTAGGGATTTTAATTATCGCGTGGGGATTTTTGGTTTTAGTTTTTTTAAAGTTTAGATAAAAATAGCGCGATACGGTGCATTTTTTAGTGTTGAACTGTGTAATAGAAGTTATAAGTTATTTAGTAAGACTATCAATATAATAATTTTCTAAATTGTACATATTTGAATTTACTTGGCAAACTTGGTGGTCAAATGTCATGAATCACCCAAAAAAGTTCCAATGACGCACCTGGGTGTTGTTACTATAATCCCAAATGACATGAATCACCCAAAAAAGTTCAAATGACGCAGTTGGATGTTGCTCTAATCTCAAATTACATGAATCACCCAAAAACCAGGCTTCACCATCACCACCGAAGGAGCACAATAAATATTGTGGCAACGTTAAAAAAATATTTTAAAACCATAATAGTTATGCCGTAACCTTTAACAATATTTTCGAAAAACAAAAGTTACGAGCAATGGAAAAAATATTTTCAAGCGATAATAGTTATGCCGTAACTTTTAAAAATTTAAAAAAAAAATAAAAGTTACGAGCAATGGAAAAAATATTTCTCGCTCATAATAGTTATGCGGCAACGTAAAAAAAATGTTTTCAAACCATAACAGTTATCGACAATGTGAAAAATATAAATTTCAGTTTAATAGTTGTGGTGCAACTTTTTTGCGATAAAACTTATAATAGTTATTTAATAGTGTACTTATTTCTTCGTATGTTAATTTTGTATCACCAATTACTCGTCTGAGATGATGCTTGACGGCTTTTACTCCAGCTTCTTATATTCCTCCGAAGTGAGAACTTGCCGGGGGAATTCTAAAATTGGAATCACTGAAACATTGTTTTTAATGGCTTCTTTAAACTCTGCATCCAGCTTTCTGCATGCACCAACAAAATTCGTTCCGTTGTCTGAGTATATATGTTGACTTCGTACTGTTCTGGCGAAAAATCTTCTTACAGCTGCTAAAATTGCCTCAGAAGTTAGATCGCTCACAGCCTCCAGGTGTACCGTTTTAGTTGCCAAGCAGACAAATACGGCGATATATCCTTTGTAGGATTTCTGGCCTCTTGTCCTCGAACACTTAATGAGAATGGGACCTGCATAATCAACCCCGTGTGTGTGAAGGCGTGAGACGGAGTTACTCTCGGTGCAGGCAAATTTCCTATAATTTGGCCAACCGCCTTTTGTCGAAATCTCGTGCATCTTGGACACTGTCTTATGCACTTCTTTATAATATTTTGCATGCCAACTATCCACAAGTTTCTTCTGATGGTCGCTTCCATTATGCGATTTCCTCCATGTAGTGTCGCTAAGTTCAGTGATTAGCGTAGTCAGCCTTGATTCGTAAAAATATGATTGGATGCCTCTGCTCCATACTTAAACTGGAATATCCTAGTCTTCCTCCAACTTTTAGTAATCCATCGCTGTCTAAAAATGGATTGAGATTCTGGATTTTGCTGCTTCTATCTATCTCACAATTGTTCTTCAAATTGTGAATTTAATTTTTAAAATCCACACTTTGTTGTTGCATCTTAATGACTTGTTGAGCATAATATAACTCTTTCGCCGTCAAATGTGTTGGATATTTTTGCCCACCTAGACTATTCTTGAAGCGAATAACACGCGCCACAACCCGTTCGGCCTTGGCATAACTGGAACATCTTGTCAAAAGGACTTCTACGAAGTTTGGTTCTTTGGAAGAAGTTAACGTCGTAGTTGCAGCTAATACCTTGTCTTCGTCCATCTCTGCGTCGGGTAACCATGTAGACTCGTCATCTTTTAGCCAGGTTGGGCCATTCCACCATAATTCATGTGTTTGCAGCTTACTCGGTGATGTTCCTCGCGAAGCTACGGCGGCTGGATTGTCTTTTGTTTTGACATGTTTCCAGGTTGCGCTTGGAACAAGTGATCTCACTTCACTCACTTTGGATCGGATGAATTTATCCTTGCTTTTATTGTTTTGAATCCATCCCAATGTAATCATGGAATCGCTCCACGCAAATATTAAACCTGCACGTTGCACGATATCTGTTACTTTGTGTAGTAACTTTGCCAAGAGATGTGCGGCACACAGCTCCAATTTTGGGAGTGTCTTTTTATTATACCCTACACCTCATGAGGTATGGGTACATTCACTTTGGTCTGATGTTTGTAACACCAAGAAGGAGAAGTGTCCGGTATGGAAAAGTATATATATTCTTGATCAGCGTCATCTCCTGAGTTGATTTAGCCCTCTTTTCTTGTAAACACGATTGCAGGAGCTAGAAGAAAGCTAGGGATCCCAAACTTTGGATTTATCCTTTTTAGGCCCTAGAAGGAGTTGGTGTTGCAAATGGGCGAAATCGGTTGACTGCCACGCCTACCCATATAAGTGAAAATCGTGTTTTTACCGAAATTTTAAGATTTCATCAATACAGTATGAAATTTTGTATATTTTTGGGGTTTTGGGGGTCGCTGATTTCGAATTTGATGTCGGAATTTAAAAATTCAAGACGGCGGAACCAATATGACGGCCGAAATTTTAAGATTTCATCAAAACAGTATGAAATTTTGTGTAAGGCGGTTTTTGGGGTCGCTGATTTCGAATTTGATGTCACATTGTCAAAATTCAAGATGGCGGATACAATATGGCCCAGTAGGTGTAGGGTATATATAAGTCGGCTTGCCCGACTGAAACTTACTCACTTGTTTTTAATTGGATTTACTTTGTTTCTCGCTGCTATTATTGTCACTGTTGTACCAATTTTTGCAAAGATTACCGCTGCATATGCTTTTCCTGATGCGGCCACAAATCCATGTATTTGCATACTGTATCCTTTAGATCTTGTATGTAGTCTCTCCATTCTATAGTCAGTTGCTCATTTATCTCTTCATCCCAGTCAGTATCCATAATCCACAGCTTTTGAATAAATATCTTGGCTGTTAAAGTGACTGGTGCAAGCCAACCCAATGGATCAAATATACGAGATAGAGTTGATAATGCTTGTCTCTTCGTAATACTTTTCTTCTCGGATACATTTATAATGAACGAAAATTCATCTTTCTGCGGCTTCCACTGCAATCCCAATGCCTTCACCGCTTTTTCCTCGCTTATTGAAATTACTTCGTTGTCATTTATGTTGGAAATACACGTTGTTATTTTGTCGTTGTTAGGTAACCATTTATTAATCTTCACCACAGCAAAGCGGCTAGCGCAAATCTTGTTTCGCTAATGGCGAGCAAGAACGTAGACGTCGCCCTCATACAGGAACCTTGGTTACTCCGAGGTAACATATGCGGGCTTGCGGACAAAGGTTTCACCACATACAGCGTCAAACCATTAAACAGTGAGACTAAAATCAGAACCTGCATAGTAGCTAGGAGACAAACCAACGTATATCTCCTTCCTTCTTTTAGCACCCCTGATCAGACGGCAGTAATGTGCGAAAGGCGCGGGTCTCCTTCCCTCGTCATCGCATCTACATATATGCCGTACGACTCAGTGAATCCACCGCCGTCGAATGACACCAACTCACTGATCGTGAAGGCCGAGCAGGAAGGATGGGACATTCTCATCGGCTGTGACGCCAATGCACACCATGTTCAGTGGAGTAGCAGTGACACAAATGTACGGGGTGAGTCTTTATTTGAATATATAATCAAAAAGAATCTGATTATTGCGAACAAGGGCAGAGAGCCCACCTTTACTACTAGAAATAGGAGGGAGGTACTTGACATGACATTAACGAATAATTCGGACTCTATATCTATAAACCAGTGGATGGTCTCCCCTGAGGCCTCGTTCTCTGATCATAGAATAATAGAATTCGAAATAGATATACCAAAGAATACATTACCCCCATATAGAAACCCAAGAAAGGCGGACTGGGACTCTTTTGTAAGTGAGGTAGGGAATGGAATACATACACTGCAGGCGCAAAATCTGACATCAGCGCATGAGATAGACAATTCTGCCAGGTCGCTAGGGCTTCTCCTTAGTAAGGCGTATTGTAAGGCATGTCCGTTAAGGACAGCCAAGGTAAAGAAATCAGCACCGTGGTGGACAGAGGAGCTTAGGGTCTTAAGAAGTGCCGCCCGCGAGCTCTTTAATAAGGCTATGAGAACCAATGTATCCACTGACTGGGACGACTACAAAACGAGTAGAAGGAAATTCAAAACCGCTACAAGGAACGCCAAGAGAACGTCTTGGCAGGATTTCTGTAGTAGTTTGGAACATTCCTCTGACTCAGCAAGGCTAAGAAAACTTCTCTCGAAAGCACCAGCTATACCTGGATTCCTCAAGCGAAGCGATGGGCGATGGACCGAATCGTGTTCTGAGACTCTACGGCTTCTGCTGGAAACGCATTTCCCAGGTTGTGATATTAATCTGGAAGATGCGGGCGCGAGTAGAACAGCGACCACAAGTAATGGTATACCTGAAGGTTTAGTTACTGAGGAAAAGATAAACTGGGCGATTGACTCTTTTTCGCCCTATAAATCTACTGGTAGTGACGGGATACTCCCGATAATGCTGCAGAAGACCAAGAATGTTATAACACCAATTCTTAAGGAATTGTTCTTGAGCAGCCTTAAGCTCGGGAACATCCCAGCAATTTGGCGGCAAGTTAATGTTATTTTTATTCCCAAGGCGGGCAAAGCCAGCCACACACTAGCGAAGGATTTTAGGCCCATCAGCCTGACGTCTTTCGTACTGAAGACTTTCGAAAAACTCATAGACTTTTATATTCGTAGCAGGCTGAGACCTTGTGATATATCCTCGGCACGGCATGCATACACGAAAGGGAGGGGTGTGGAAACGGCGCTGCATTGCGTCGTCAGCACCATTGAAAAGAATCTTTCTTATAAAGAGTACACTTTAGCTGCATTCTTAGACATTGAGGGCGCATTCAACAATGTCAACGTAAGTGCGGTTAGTAGGGCGCTAACACACGCGAATATCGAGCCTGCCCTAACAGACTGGATCGTTAGTATGTTAAGCCAGCGGAAAATCAGAACGGAACTTGGGAACACGAACATGGAGGCGACCGCCTCTCGGGGTACCCCGCAGGGCGGTGTCATCTCACCACTTCTGTGGAACTTGGTACTAAATGAAATACTGATTGAATTTGAGAAGAGTGGGATAAAGGTGACCGCATACGCGGACGATGTTGTACTACTAGCAACGGGTAAATTCCTTCCGACCATCAGCGATATACTAGAAGTAGCACTGAAACAATTGAGCGACTGGACTAAGAAATGTGGACTGGGGGTTAACCCCCAAAAAACCGAACTTGTCCTATTCACGAACAAACGAACGATTCCACAATTCAGACCACCATCTATAGAGGGGATCCCTCTCAGAGTCTCAGAAAGCGCCCGCTATCTGGGTCTCGTTTTAGACAGGAAACTGAACTGGAAATTAAACATAGAAGAAAGGGTTAGGAAAGCGTCAATTGCCTTTTACACCTGTAGTAGAATTTTTGGACGAAGGTGGGGCCCACGCCCCAAAATCATCTCATGGATGTATACAGCCATCGTTAGACCAATACTGACATACGGTTGTCTCGTGTGGTGGAAATCAGCCAGCAAGACCACTAATCTGAAAACAATGACAAAAATACAAAGAATAGCATGTATAGGAATATCTAGTGCGATGAAATCTTCACCGACGGCAGGACTCGAGACAATTCTTAATTTTCTGCCTCTAGACCTATATACACAAGAATATGCAGCAAAAAGTGCCTTAAGAATAAGCCAGACAGAAACCTGGCATAGAAACTCGACGGGGCACTCAGACACAATGCAACGACATTTTGGGAACGACATCAGCTCTGACTACCTGCTGCCATACCCAGACTTCAATATTCCCTTCTCCAGTCACTTTCCCACCAGGAAAGAGTGGGAGGGAAATGACCTATCAAGAAACGTACCCATATCAGTCTTCACTGATGGGTCCAAAATGAACATTGGTACCGGTGCGGGTTACACCTGCGAAAAATTAGGGATCACGGGATACATCCGTCTGCCAGACAACAGCAGTGTCTTCCAAACGGAGATACTGGCAGTGGCGGAGGCGGCCAAGGCGACCTCAATGGTGGAGATACCACACGATGATATCACCTTTTTCATTGATAGCCAGGCAGCAATAAAAGCATTATCTGCCGTCTACATCAAGTCAAAGCTTGTCAGGCGCTGTCGCGAAGAGCTGCAGGTTCTTGGCTCACAGCATCGCGTTAGGCTCTGCTGGGTGCCGGGGCATGAGGGAATACCTGGAAATGAAGCAGCCGACGAATTGGCCCGGAAAGGGTCGGCAATTAGTGCTGACCTAGCGGACCGTTCTGTTAAAATCAAACTCTGTAGTATTAGGGAACGACTGGAAAAACAGTTTGAGAGGCAGGCCAACATCAGATGGAGACAACTCTCCACCTGTGAGACCTCTCGCAAACTATGGCCACAACGAAATGAAGGACGTACGGTCAAGCTCCTGCAGTTTGATAGGAAATCCATATCTGTCCTCATGGGCACATTAACGGGTCACAACCTTTTAGGAGCTCATGCTAGGAGACTTGGTCTTACCCAAAATGACGTTTGTAGGGGCTGTGGGGACGAGGAAGCCGAGGAAGATACCCACCACTTCCTCTGTCGATGTCCAAGTCTACAACATCTCAGGCGTAGAACCCTTGGGGAATACTTTTTCGATGACCTGGCGGAGTTATCTGATAAACCCCTTCGTGATATGCTCGCCTTTGTAAGAAATTCTGGGTGGTTGGATTACCAACTTATGGTTTGACGAGTGTGGGCCTATCCCACCTCTTAAAGTACGGGCATCACAATGGGTCAACTTTTTTGGCCTAAGTGTGATGGCACTGGAGTATTTATGCTCCAATGGTGCCATCTACCCTCTAACCTAACCTAACCTAGATAACCATTTACGCAGATGAAATCCCGACTGCTATAGGTGTTTTGATATTTACACTTGAATTGCTTGACACTCTTCTTCTGAGTCTGCTCCTGTCATCAGGTCACCGATGTAGAAGTCATCCCTTATGATTCCAGAAACCGTGCTGTCTTGACATTTCGTTGCTATCTCCTGGAGTGTTTGAGTTGCGAGGAATGGTGCCGATGCTGTACCATATGTGACGGTTTTCCGCTTGTATTCCTTAATCGATTCAATGGGGTTTTCTCTCCATAGTATTCGCTGATAGTCACAATCAAGCGTCAAACACCACTCTTAACTTCGTTGTCGAGCTGCTTTCTCTAGTCACTGCTTGATGTGGTAAGTAGTATTTACCCTGCATCTTGTCTTGCGCTTTCATCATATGACCCAAAGCGCTGTACTCTCTCATGAACTTAACATAGTCCATTCTTATCTGGGGACTAGCCGTCAATCATTTGTCTAGATTTACAAATCTGGCCATTGCTTGTTTTCGGGATTCTCCTAATTCTTTCTGCTCTCGCAATGGTAATTTAACAATGAATCTACCATCATTGCCATGTACGGTGGTCTCCTGGTAGTATTTCAGACATTTATCATCTTCAAAAGCGGCATCTTCAGACTTCACGTCATCTAACTCCCAAAATCGTTCAAGGCTCGTTGTTGTTGTGGTAGCAACTGTAAAGAGAGTCGTTTCCAAGAGGACATCACACATATACCTATCCTATTCCCTAACTATTTTACATGACTTCGTCGTCCGTCGTGTCTGTCATTTTGAGGTTGAGGAGCATCGCCGCGTCACCAGGTGCGGTTCATAGCTCAAGCACAGTTAAGTCCTTGGGATGGGACGGGCATCTGAACAGGTGCGCAACTATGTGAGGCGAATGTCCACAATCGGGACATGTGTTCGCAATGTCCGGGTTTAGCCGGGACATGTAGCTGTTCAGATACCTGCTCCATCCGGACCTCAACTGTGCAAGAAAGCACCTGGTCTCGCGGGGTAGCACCCTTTCCCCATCTGCAATGGGCGGTGGTCTTCCATTTAGGACAACATTTGGCTGGTAGCTAGCCAATGCTGCCTCCACCGCCTCTTCGTGCAGCGCTTTGAGCCCCGATATGCAAGCTGCCCTGTCGAAGGGGGTGCAATTTGTAAACCGGCTGATTTCCTCGCGGTAATCAGCCAGTTCTCCCCTTATGTTACGGGACGTCGCAGGGGCACCAAGTAATGCGTTATTCGGGCGGTGTTCCTGGTGGCAAGCCAGGAGGAACTGTTTTGACAACATGACGTTGTGTTCCCTCACCTTTATCACCTTCGTCTCCTCGTGCAGGTGGTCCTTATCTGACATGAGATGACAACCTGCCGAGGTACGAAGAGCAGCATTTTGGCACTCCTGCAGACGCCGCCACTGGGTGTCGCTGACAATCGGGGTCCAAATCGGCGCAGCGTAGCTCAGAACCGATCTCCCTATGGCCTTATACGTGGTGAGCAGAGTCTCTTTGTCCTTACCCCATGTGCTACCCGCCAGCGCCTTCAACACATTGTTCCTCCTGCGCAGGTTGTTGCGCAGGTTGGAACAATGTGTCGAGAAAGTGAAGAGGTTGTCGAAAGTGACGCCCAGGATCTTAGGATTTTTCACCGTGGGGATCACTCGACCGTCGACAACCACTTCGAGCGCGTGGTTCACCTCTTTCGTCCATGGGGTAAAGAGAGTGGCCGTTGATTTCTCCGCCGATAGCTGGAGGTTTCTACCCCCGAAAAAACGCGAGACTTCCACCAGGTAATCGTTGACCTTACTCGTAAGCGAGGCCAAATTCTTCCCCGTAACCAGGACCGTGCAGTCGTCTGCATAGGTTACGAGGGTAATATCACCTGGTGGCAACGGCATCTGCGCCACGTAATAGTTAAACAGTAATGGTGACAGGACACCCCCCTACGGAACACCCTGTTTGACTCGCCTGTGTTTCGACTTCACATTGCGGAATTCCACAAATGCTTGTCTGCCACACATATAGCAAGCCAGCCAGCGTTTCACGGAGTTCGGAAGCGTGGACCCATACAAGTCCTTCAGGAGTGTACCATGACACATCGTATCGAAGGCCTTGGATAGGTCCAGAGCAACCATTATTTTCCTGTCACACGGTTTGCATTGGTTCTTCCCATTGCCTATTTGGGTTTGCACATTGAGCAGAGCGGTGGTCGTGCTGCGGTCCTTACGGAACCCGTGCTGATGCTCAGCCAGCACCAGATGCTCACTGAGCACCGGCAGCAAAAGCGCTTCAAGCGTCTTCGCTACCGGGGACAACAGTGAGATCGGCCGGTATGATTTACCTTGGTCTGAGCATTTACCCGGCTTAAGCAATGGGATGACCCTGCCAACTTTCCAGACATCGGGTACGATGGATGAAGAAATGGACGCGTTGAACAGTGCAGCCAGGTAGTTGAGACCCGGCTCGTCCAAGTGTTTTAGCATTACCATCGATATACCATCCGGACCTAAGGCTTTAGAGGCTTTGGCGTTTTTGATGGCTGTTGCCACGTCCAGCTCCGTGAAAGCAGGTCTGTTGCTTTCATCTTCTATCCTTAGGCCGTGTACTTTTCGAATGGTCGCTCGCTTGGACTTGTCTTGGCTTTCCGGGTGTTCAACAAACTGTCTGCAGAACATACGCGCGCACTTCTTCGCATCGTCGTAAGGGATCGAGTCGAAATTTATGGCTGTGAGGTCTTTGCGTCTTGTTGGGTTCGACAAAGACTTTATTGTCGACCACAACCTCGCTGACCCATTGGCACAGCCATCCAGATGCTCGGTCCACTTAGTCCTCCGATTCTCATTTACCAGGCGTCTGATTTCAACGTTCAGATCGCGTATACGCGGATCCGCTGGGTCTAATGTGCGGATTGCATCGCGTTCATCCGCAAGCCTTGCGGCCTCAGCGGGGAAATTTGGGCGAATCAGAGGGATTCTACCTGCCGGGATCGACCGTGAGGCGGCCTTTACGATAATATTTCGCATAAGCCGCTCGCCTTCGTATACGCTTCCCACTTGCTGGAGACTATCAAACGCCTGGTTCGTGAGTTCCTTGAAGCCTTCCCAATTAGCTTTCGCATAATTGAGGAACGTTCTTTTCTCCGCTTCAATGAAATCATTTGGCATGCCAACTGTTATGGTAATAGGGAGATGGCCAGAACTAAGCAGGATGCCTGTGGTCCACGTTGTGCACATCAAGAGTGACGCCCCCACGATGCTAATATCGGGGGAGCTGGAGCAGCATCCTGTCACCCTTGTGTGTGCGTCGGTGTTGATCGCAGTGAACGTGGAGGCATCCAGCTGCTCAGCCAGATATGCCCCGCGCCTGTCTACACCAAGGCTCGAGAACCATGTATCGTGGTGGGCATTGAAATCTCCAAGAATAACCCTGGAGTCGCCCACTAACAGGTGCTCGATCGATGGCAAATAGCCAGCCACGCAGGCAGTATTGGGTGGAATATAAACGTTCACTATTTCCACCTCGTCTACCCCGGATCTGACAGCGATACCTTGCTGCTCGATAAAGCTGTCATTTGGGGATACGGGGAGTTGGAGTTGGCGATAGCGAACGCTATTGTGCAGTATAAATGCTACTCCACCCCCCCTGTTACGTGCCCTATCCTGCCGGACGATATTGTAGTCGCCCATGGCGTTCAGTCGTGACACCTGGGAGAGCTTTGTTTCCTGGATTGCTGCAATCATTATCGCGTTGTCACGCATGAAAGCAACAATCTCAGGAAACTTGCCCCAGATACCATTACAATTGAACTGCAGGATGTTGATGTTCGAGGGCACTGCCACAGGGCTGACTGAGGTCGCATGAGGAGGGTGCTGCCGTGGCACAGTGTTCGACTGCGGTGGCTGCTGCTGACGACGCGTCCGTGGAGGCCGAACCTGCACCGGCATCTGCGCTATTGGCGCTTGATGCTGTTGCTGAGGGCAACAAGGTGCGGTATAGTCCGGCGTCCATTGACGCGTCGACATCAGCCCCGAGCACACCCGCTGATGGCACCATTCGTTGCAGTTATTGCACCGCACTGAGGCCGTATTGGCTCGAATGGGCAGGCGACACACTGTACACAGCCACACCCGCGGCCCGGGGTTTTGCTCGACGCCAGCACATATAAGTAATAACCGGAGCAGGCCTGCCGGCGAGCCTTGCTCCGCTGTATAAAAAACATATAAAAACAATGATTAAAAAAGATATAAACATGTGTGAATACCTCTTGCAACGACTTTCCCGTTCAAGGCTCGTTGTTACTGCTGCAGTAAGTGCTTGATGTTTTCTGCAAAATCCAGATAGTATCCATCCCAATTTGGTAGCTTGTCCAAGAATTTTTCCATCCATGTAGATTCCTTCCTCCATGATATCGGTGTAAAGATCGCTTCCAATTACGATATCAATCCTATCCGATTTGTTGAAGCAAAGATCTGCCAAAGATCTGCCAAAAAATATGATATCCACAACTGGTTTTTCCAGTTGTGGATATCATATTTAAACGATTTTTCAGGATGAGCACTCGCTAATATTGTCAATACCAACGCTTCTGACTTGAACGTCGTATTGCTCAAAAATCTTGGAGCGATTTCGATATTTATTTTCGATTTCGAAATTCCAACTATTTTACCTCCTAATCCATGTAACTCGGTTTTTACTTTTCTTCTTGGCAACTGCAATAGTTGTGCTGCTTCTTCGGAGATTGTTGTTTTCTGGGACCCTTGGTCTATCAATGCTCCCAGAACCAAATGATCCCCATCAGTAGTCTTCACTCTTATTTGAGCCGTAGCTAACAGCAACGACGGTGATTTATTATCCTCTGTCTGATTTTCCTTGAGCCTTCTCAGGATGACTGCTTGATCCACGTTTGAATTCGTTGTAGTGGATTGATGTGTGGTGACGTTTACCACACTTTTTGCACTCCGTTGACAAACTCTTACGTTCCGTAACCGAAAGAAGTTGAAATTTTCTGCATACAATTATATCATGCCCTGATGCTTTGCAATATTCACATTGCTGCTGAGCTGTACAATAGGTATTTGCAGGCCTTTGTTGTACTTTAAAGTTAGTCGCCTTGGACTGCTTCTTCCCTCTCAATGATTCAAGTGCTTGGTGATGCTGCTCCAGGAAACTTAATACGTCTTCTAAGCTTTGTATGTCTTTCGTTTTTTGACATTCTGCTCATACAGGCGAAGCCCATCTCTGTCTAACTTCCTCACGGCAATGCGTGCAATGAACGGTTCGGCATCCTTCATCATGATGTCTAAACTTCTTAGTGTCTCTCAATTTCATCTAACATTCTTTGGATTTCTTCCAATCTGCCAGATGTCTGCTCGTAGTACTTGTGCTCGAAATAACTATCTTTGGTTATTCCAGCTGCTAGTAAAGATTGGTGGTTCTTTTCGAACTCCATCCAGATGCTCTCCACTCTCTTCTTTGTGTTTCCAACTAACACTCTCCAGATCCCTTTGTCATGGATCTTGTTGAGAATTACAATCGCTTCCTCGCCTACCTCCATCTGTTTCTCCATAATCTTTGCTTTACCCATCTTTTGTGTAGTAATTATTCTTAAGAGGCGTCGATATAGAGTTGATGATTTGCTGTTTATTTTTTTTCACTGTTCCTATTTTTGTTTTTCACCTTCCCGTTGTATAGCCACGAAAACGCTTACACCGAGAGAAAAAAAACTGTAAAATCAACAAAAAAAAGTAGGTAAATTTAACAGTTTTCGCGGTTAAAAACCATCCGATAGTCAAAACTGTTAAATTGACAGTTGATAAGCTGATTTGAACCCCGGGTTCAAATCCCGGTACGACTGTCACTTTTTAGTTAAAAAAAGGTCACTGTAATTTTAATTTTTTTTCTGGCTGCTAAGTTTTTTATTTTTTCAATAGTGTTCTGAATTGACAGCTTTATTTAACAGTTCGAGAAGTTAAAAATTTAGTTGAAAATTTAGTTGAAAAGTTTAATTCTACAGCAAAAACTTTTAAATCAAACAACATTACTTTAAAACAACAGTTATTCTATTAATAACAGAATAACAGTGAACGACTGTCATTTCTACTGTCATTTCCATCGAGAGAAAAAACAGTAAAATAAATGAAAAAGTTGGTCAATTTAACAGTTTTTGATGTTAAAAACCATCCGATAGTCGAAACTGTTGAATTGACAGTTGCTGCGCTGTTGATAACCATAGCCTAGTGGGAAGACGTCCGACTGCCACCCGGGAGGCCTGGGTTCAAATCCCGGTACAACCTGGCTTAAATAACGCAAATACACCAAAAACTCTTAAGTTTGAAATTTCAAGCCGATCCGATAACGGCAACCGATCCGATAACAGGGCCTTTGCGGGCCGGCCCTGAAGTTGGCCAAAACGGGCTAACACTTGTATGGGGGAAAAAAATAAAACACAAATTTTAAGTTCGTTTTAGATCAAGAAAAATACGAGAAAAAAACCATAATTAAGCATTTTTGGCGGAAACCACCCTATAATTAATTAAAAAACATTTTCGAGACAGATCGGGCAAATTTTTTTGGACAGCTCTACTGGACAAGGCTTGAACCTGCGACCTTCTGATTGGCGCACATGACAATAAATGAATAACTTAAATGTGCTACGCAAGATCTGTTCTCTATATGGTTACTCTGATAGTATACTATCAGAGTTACCAGAGCAGCCATATGAAGGGATTTTCATTGTTTTTCGGGGAATATCCTATCAAAAGAAGAAACGGGCAAGGAATTCATGAAAATTTGAGAAATCTTTAATAAATACATACATAAGTCAAAACCGGCGAAAGTTTAGTTGTAGTTGAACAAAAATGAGACAAACTAGCCATAAACCTGGCAACACTGTTTCAACTAGAAGAACAGTAACTTTTTAACAGCCACTGATATACCATTTCATGTTCTCCTACCTGTTAAACTGACTGTTACACACTCTGCTGTTCATAACATCATTTTGATGGTTGTTAAATCTGTTGACATTTGGACTTGTTGGTTGAAAGGCCATGTTACCACCCGGGATGCCTGTGTTCAAATCTCGCTGACTGCTAAGTTTTTAATTTTTTCAATAGGGTTCTGAATTGACAGCTTTTTTTAAAAGTTCGAGAAGTTGACAAAAAGTTTAATTCTACAGCAAAAACTGTTAAATCGCACAAAATTTTTTTAAAACAACAGTTATTCTGTTAAAAACCGAATAACATTGAACGACTGTCATTTCTACTGCTATCTTTTTTCTCGGTGTATGGTTTACTACATCAAAAGCTTTGCTAAAATCAGTGTAAATTAAAATTTTCAATTACATGAGATGAAAATTCAAATATGCTAGTTGTCTTGCCAGGTAAGAATTGAAAAGGTGTAATTGATTTGAAGATAATAGAGTGTATTTCAATGCAAATATTTTGTTCAAATAGTTTTGTAATTGCACTTAATTTTGCTATTCCACGATAGTTTGAAATACTTGATTTGCTGCCGGATTTATGCAGTGGTATTATGAACTTTCCAGGAAACTGGAAAGTTTCCATATGAAAGGGAATGTTTAAATAATAAAGTGATAGGTATAACAAGCTCTTCAGAACATTCTTTCAGAATGCACGAAGGTATGTTATCTGGACCACCTCTGAAACCAATCTTTAGTTTTTTGAGATGCTCTAATACTATATCTTCATCAATGACAGGTTGTAAAACATCAAAAGGTGTTATATCAAAAGGATAGGTATTGTGACGGTAAAAATCCACAGAATATGTTGTTATGAAAAAATTGGCAAAAAGATTGAATATAGTTTCTTCATTATCTGATTCAACATCATTATATTTCATTAGCGATGGATATTCACTGTCTTTACGTTTAATATTGATAAAGTTCAAAAAAAACTTTGGGTCTTGCTTCAAAGATGTTCTCACTTTGTTTAAATAGTTGTTATACTTTAATTTGCAAGTAAAATTATATTTTTAACGTAGATATGTATATTTCGATAAGTCAAATTAAATTCCCTATTTGCCTGAATAGCACAGTCGCGAAGCGTGGGATTTAAGCCGACCCTCGCGGTATGGTATCCCGAGCCGAACGAACAACACGAACACGCGAAAACCTGATAACTAAACTTTTAAAACCCTACACCGAAACTGCCGCAATATATATATATATAAATATATATATGTATATATATAAAAGAAACGGAAATTTTCCCGACACAAAGAAAATAATACCGCACTCAAACCCTTTTCAAAATTGACACAAAACGACAAATACCCAAAAGAAATTATTTATATACCAAAAAAATTAAATTTTTTTAAAACGCAATTGATTTGCGGGACCAGACCGACCTGTCTGAAATCCCTCGCACGATTCTTTGCAGAATCTATTCACCAGCTGGACTTCGATAAAATTCGATGTCCAGCAACAACTTGGCTCAGATGCGGGACGACACAAACAAAAAAAAAAGGAATAAGGAAGAGGGGGGAAACGGCCAAACAAATTCCAAGCAAACTACTTGAAATTCCCAGGACGGAAACACTTCACCAAAACAAATCACCACCGAACACAACCTGTCCAACTCTATTAAATTCCTCAAATTCAAAACACTAAATGGCCGACTGCCACAAATAAAATAAAGTAAAAAAAACACTAGCTGGCAAAACTAAACCAGCGCGCAAAAATACTCCCTTTGGAACACTTGTCCTCCAGCTACAATCCGACGCTGGCAACCGCTCCACTTCACCACTCCAAAAACACAATTTACAACACAGGAAAGAAAATTATCAAAATTTTCCCAAACAAAATCTTTAAGATTAAATTAAATTAAAAATCTAAAGCTTTATCACTTTCCTTCTTCCCTGCTCAAAAAGAACTAAAAGAATTAGAATATATGAGCGCCTATGACGCTCACTTTCCATTTATTTTCCCACATACATGGAGTGCGGCTTACGCAGAAACCAGTGTCCGCAGTCGGGGCTTTACCCATACCTATATGCGAAAAATCTCTTCAGATTTTTCTAGGCGTGTTTGGCAAATTTACATATACCCCCCTGCACCCACCAAAATGAAATATACATTTTGGCGGCACTCATGTACGTATAGGCGAAAGCACAAATGTTCTCAAATTCCCCTCCCTCAAACAGGTTCAAAGAGTACAAAAGCTCTAGTCCAGGCTCCGACATTTTACTATTGTAATGGCGAGGCTGGCAATACCTTCATCGGATCGCCGCCGCTCACTGAGCTAACTTAACGAAAGCAAAAGCGATAGAAAGGAGAAGAAAGCAAGAGAACTTTGACAGCTCCAACAAAATATTCAGTTTTCTTCTTCCGCGCGCCGGTCGCATTTCACCCGCGAGTGGCGAATTTGTTTTGCTTAACGAATTAAGCAAAACAAATATATTAAAAAAAAAATAATAACAATTAACAAAATTGTTCAGTGCGTTCTTTCGGTTGGTGCGTGTGAGATTTTGTTCCTTCGATTTTGTTCGCCCGTCGCCCCGAACAAAAGGGAAACATAAAAAAACAAAACAATAAAACAACAACATTCGTGTCGCGATTTTATACCGCGACAAGCTGTCATTAAGCAATTTGTTTTAGTTAAATAAGACCAGTTAATTTCAGCTATACATTTTTTTAGTTCTATGTAATTAGTTTTCTTGAAGTCAAAAACTGTTGTAGAATTGTTATTGTTCTAGGAGAATTGTGTATGGAGAGTTATTGTAATTTCTAATGTGGGATGGTGAGAATCTTCAGGCAGCGTTAGAGGAGCTGACCGCGATATATTTAGATTAGAGAAATCGTCAACAAATATCAAATCCAGGATTCGGTTGTTTGTATTAAGATTTGTGATAAACCTTGTAAGGCAAGAGAGTTAGGGACTCAATAGCGTTTAAATTATTAGATGATGGAAGCAGTTTAAAAGGGTTTTATGTATCACTTTCCCAACAAATACTTGGCATATTGAAATCACTTGAAACAATAACATGTTCATTTGGCTTTCTTTAAACGCAATTAATTTGCGGGACCAGACCAACCTGTCTGAAATCCCTCGCACGATTCTTTGCAGAATCTATTCACCAGCTGGACTTCGATAAAATTCGATGTCCAGCAACAACTTGGCTCTGATGCGGGACGACACAAACAAAAAAAAAGGAATAAGGAAGAGGGGGGGGGGGGGGAAACGGCCAAACAAATCCCAAGCAAACTACTTGGACGGAAACACTTCACCAAAACAAATCACGACCGAACACAACCTGTCCAACTCTATTCAATTCATCCAATTCAAAACACTAAATGGCCGACTGCCACAAATAAAATTAAGCAAAATAACCACTAGCTAGCAAAACTAAACCAGCGCGCAAAAATACTCCCTTTGGAACACAGTCCGACGATGGCAACAGCTCCACTTCACCACTCAAAAAATACAATTTAAAAAAAGGAAGAAAATTAACCAAATTTTGGAAACAACTAATTTCAAATAAATTTTAGAAAAACCAAAGCTTTTGCCACTCTCCTTCTTCCCTGCTCAAAAAGAACTAAACGAAATTAGAATATATGAGCGCCTATGACGATCACTTTCCATTTATCTTCCCACATACATAGAGTGCGGCTTACGCAGAAACCAGTGTCCGCAGTCGGGGCTTTACCCATACCTATATGCGAAAAATCTCTTCAGATTTTTCTAGGTGTGTTTGGCAAATTTACATATACCCCCCTGCACCCACCAAAATGAAATATACATTTTGGCGGCACTCATGTACGTATAGGCGAAAGCATAAATGTTCTCAAATTCCTCTCCCTCAAACAGGTTTAAAAAGTACAAAAGCTTTAGTCCAGGTTTTGACAATTTACTATTGTAATGGCGAGGCTGGCAATACCCTCATCGGATCGCCGCCGCTCACTGAGCTAACTTAACGAAAGCAAAAGCGAAAGAAAGGAGAAGAAAGCAAGAGAACTTTGACAGCTCAAACGAAATATTCAGTTTTCTTCTTCCGCGCGCCGGCCGCATTTCGCCCGCGAGTGTCGAATTTGTTTTGCTTAACAAATTAAGCAAAACAAATATATTTAAATAAAAAGTGACAATCAATAAAATTGTGCAGTGCGTTAATTCGGTCAGTGCGTGTGTGATTTTGTTCCTCCGATTTTGTTCGCCCGTCGCCCCGAACAAAAGGGAAACACAAAAAAACAAAACAAACAATAAAAACAACAACATTCGTGTCGCGATTTTATACCGCGACACAGCAAGAATTCGCCGCAAAAATCAATGGGGAGCACCGCTACGAAAGATCTTTCCAAAAACAAATTGTAAGCCAATATGTGTTTTACAGTGACCATCTCACACTTTTATCATTTACTAGTAAATTTGCCCGTGCCATGCACGGGAAAAAAAACACACTAGTTTAAAAAAATTAAATGTTTACTAAATATATTTTAGATGCAAAAATATTTTCTATGTTTTTAAAATTTAAATGTAATTTTTTTTTAAAGAAATTTGTGAAATATGTACTTTTTTATTAAATTTTGTAAAGAATAGAAAGAAATTTTCTTGGATAATGTAATTGTGTAAAGTTAAAATGTTACATTAAAAAAGAATTAAAAAAGAAAGATTAAAAAAAGAATATCAAGCAATGGATTAAAAAAAAAATACGACCGGTGGCGGGTTTGAACCCAAGACTGTCGCAGACAAAGCGGAAGCTCTACCCAACTGACCACAGCCAGCTACAAAATAATTTCAGCTAATGGCGGTTCGGTACACCAACCTGGGCTACCGAAACTACCACTACATTGACAGAAATCGAAGCAAAACGCACACATTCACAGAAATGAGAAAAATTTTCGAAAAAAACCCACACATTTACACAAATGAGAAATTTTCTTTTTGAAAATAAAAAAATTTGACATTTCTGTCAAATGAAAAATTTGAAAATAAACAAAGAAATTTTTGAATTTCAAAACAAGTTTATTTTTGTTGACCTGAACGAAAGATGCTCAGTGGCACATCGTGTAGATGCAGAACTTACAAGCCGTAGGTCCCGTGTTCAAATCACGTCTAAGATGAAAAAAGTTTTTTTTAAATGGAAATTTTTAAATTTCAAATTTAGATTGGTCTTTTGACGACAAGATTCAAAGCAGCGCAGTGGCACAGAGGATAAAGTTATAAACCCAAGATCCGAAGGTCCAGCGTTCAAATCCAGTTCAGTGTGAAAAAGTTTATATATGAAAAGAAGTTAAAGAATGGTAAATAGGTACGATTAGGAGCAAGTGGTACATTTTTTTTGCAGAATCTTCAATTAAAAATAAAATTTTAATAAAAAAATATTTTCCGGAACGGGGATTCGATCCCGGTTCCTTCCGTTTATAGGGCCAACTGCCTAACCCCTGAGCTACTGGCGATGACTTGAATGAGCGTCTATTTACCAGTTTTCCCATTTTAATGAGAAAACTTCACACGTACACGTACACATATAGGAGAGAATCGGGTAATTTTTTCACAATGCCCTGTGTTCGTTACCCCAAACATTACGGGTAGTTTTACCCGATAACTACCGGTAATTTGTATGAAGACTACCGGTAGCTGGTTGGCAGAGAATATATATGTAGCTTTGATTTACCATTGCCACCTTTAAGGAATTAATACTGCCAAAAGGCTAGCGTTACCACCTAACAATGTTTTCACCTGTTACGGCTAAACATTATTTCCGATTGTCGATTATTTTTAGTGCAAAGCGATTTAGTCATGGGATTTTTTCAATTTTTATTTTCGTATTATGTATTTTGACGTACTAAAACCGAATCTGAATCTTTTTTGTAGCAAAAATCTGCTTTCCGAGAAATACATTTTTTTAAGTTTTGATTTCCCCTTTTACAATTTCTTGAGTGACTTCTAAGAAAGGTGTTCATTTTGTAGTATTTTTTTTCGGGAATTTTAATTTATAATTGATTCACCTTTTTATTTGTTTTTATGAAATTTCTCACCTCAAACAAATATATTTTATTCGAATATCGCATTTGCAAGAAACATTTTTGAGTTTCGCTGCGGCTGCGATATTTCGCGTTGCTGTGTGCGGACCTTGTACTGGGAATATATGCAAATATGAAATGTAATGTAATAGGAAAGTGTAATATGAAAATCTAATACACCACCGTAATAGGTGAAAATAGTGTTAGGTGGCAACCTTTCATGTATATACATGAAAGCGTTTTGCATACAGCTTGCCGAAGTTAATCGATATTAGGTAAAGGTATTGTATGAGCATTAGTGGCTCTGGTGAAAAGGCGCTTAGTTCGCTACTTCATCTTACTTATAATCGCTGCGTTGTGGGTTCGATACCTCACCAGGGCGGCTAACATTTATAAGAAAAAATGTATGTGTGAATATATTTGTAAGTGGCTCTGGTTCCTTCTCACGAACGCAGCGTCGTGTAGACGAACCACCAGAAAAAGGGCTAACATTTAAAAAAAAAAGAAGGTTAACAACTTACAAAAAATTTTAAAGTGAAGTTGTAAATTTTGAATCGGTTAGTGTTAGAGACAGACAGACAGACAGACAGACAGACAGACAGACAGACAGACAGACTGACAGAAAGACAGACAGACAGACAGACCTGGACAAATATATATATTAATGTTAAAAAAAAATTGTGCGTTGGTACAAATAATTTTTATTGAACAAAAACATTGAAGATTTTGAATGAAATGCATATAAACATATAAATAATTTTTAATACAATCTTTAGAAATCTAAACGAGATTTGGTATGAAGAAAATTTTTTGTTTTGAATTTAGGTCGCCTTATAAATAATTTTATATATAGTTTTGCATTACGAACATGTTTGATAGATATAGGTATAAATTTTTAATTAAATTTATTTCATGTTCTCTATTTTTAATAAATTTTCTTTTATAAAAATGTCAGGTTAAAATAATAGTTTGTTTTGATTTCGAAAATGTCGATTAGCTGCTCATGTTGACAAGCGTAATAGTGATCATTTATAAATTAGTCGTTCTTTTCCCTAAGCATACTTGTTCATGAGGTACTCTATTTTCTTTTATCTTTCTGTCCTTGTTCGATCTATCCTGGTATTTTGTGTTTCAATCCTTCTCCACTACCGCACGCGATATATGTACTGCAACAGAATAATCGGAACTTGGTAGTGCAGCATATCATTAGGTTGTAGGGAAACAAGACTCCACCCCACCGACGAGCAAAAGCTGGAGCCAGTGCGTGCTTCCGTTTCCGCTACACACACATATCGACTGCTTAACATCCTCTTCGTACATTACAAGTTTAAGGGAACTAAGGGCTTCTATGGTTATCCATTAAAGATCAAATGGCCACGTAGGGCTGCGTCGTTTTTTAATCGTTACAGAAAAATTGGCACTCTACGTGTGAGGCAACCTCGCTATTCATTACAAATTTGCATTGGTATCGAAGACTAATAAATAAATTGCAGAAATATTTAATGGTAACAACGTTGATCGAATCTGAAAAATAGCAATCGGCAAAAAAACTACAAGGTCAACGGTCGAACGCTGGTATGTCGTCATAGAACAACGGCAACATCCCACATACTTTAGAAAAAAATGCATGAGATTGACAAAAATCGAGTAAGGGGCAGAAATGTACGAATAAAAAAGCAATCAAGACAAACAAAAGAAAGAATGAAAACTATGGCAAAGAAACAGAGAACAGAAGAAACACAGCGTCGGTAATGTTAAGTTGGTTTTCTGTTAAGTTAACATTTTGCGTCTTCTGGTAAAATTAATTTTGGGTACGGAATGGATTTCAAATCGCCGCTTCTCTGTACTATAGTTTCTCTGCTAAAATTATAATTTTTCGTGTCTTGGCTTGCCACACTTGGAGAAGCCCATAACCGGAGATTTTCCAAATAGAATAATAAAATAAATATTTTTTTTTCTAGGCTTGGCCTTTTTCAATATTAGATAATTTTCAATTAAAAAAAGTTACAAGCAAACAAAAATAAAATAATAATAAAGAAATTTATACTTCACATTTTTACAGTGCACTATGGTTCCGACCGAGTTTTATGGCCAAAATTCAAATATTTGTGATATTGGAACGAAATTTGGTATTCGGGGGTTTTTGGGGTCGCTGATCTCAATCAAGATGGCGGATCGAATACGGCGGCCGAAATTTCCAAATTTTATTTTATCTTTACGAAATTTTGTGCACGGGGTTTTTGAGTTCCGAAATTTTATTAACGGCAATGTAAGTGTTAAAATGTTTTAATTATTTTTATAACAGTGTTAAAAAATGTTACTAATTAGTACCAAATTATTCATTGATGAGCTCAGAAATAATATAAAACTAAAAACAATACAATTCGTTTGTTCGTCACGCGTTTTGAGCGATTTGTCCAATAGTTATTGAACACATCGACCCCTAATCGCGAAATGCATGTAAGTGCCAAAAAGCAAATTGTGCAGGGCAGAGTTTTTTTTAATTATCGTCTAATTAATGGGAACGATTTGATTGAATTTTAGTTTATAGACGTAATTTCTGCCTGAGTACCAATTGCAAGTAATTTCCGACAATTGTTAAAATATAACGGGGTTTTTTCGATACATTACTTTCGCTGTCATGAATTCAAGCTGCTGCAGCTCATGAGTATCATTTACATTAAAATGAATTTCCAGCAAGAGAAACACTTTTACGCTTTTTAACAGTTGCTATGTGGATTTATTGCATTAATACAGCTTTTTTCAGCACGTTTCACTTTTCCGCAAACGCAAAAAATTCACTTTTTGTGGTACACTCAAAGAATTTTTTCGTTCGTAAGAAACGAAAAATTAGACAAACACACTTCCTTTGCAACCAACTTTTGAGTAACGAAAAAAAAACATTTTCAGCTCAGCCAGGATTGGAATGCGGGACGTAAGGTTTATAAGTTACGCACATACACGCTGTGCCACTTAGCTACTTTCGTTCTGGTCGATAAAAACAAAGCTTATGTCGAATTCGTTTAAACGTTTATTAGAAATTAGTTTTTAATTTGCAGCAATTTAAAAAAGTTTCCAATAAAAGTGAAATGCAATACTTTTATTGGAAACGTTTTTAAATTGTTGCAAATTTATTTATTACTTGCGACCAGGGATGATATTTGGGTTGTTCCATTTTGTACAAAAAGTCAAGCAAAATAGTATCAAATCTGTCGAAAAATTACGAACTCTTAAATGCTTAAATTTTGTAATTAAAACCCGTTTGTAATATGAACAGAAAAGTTTCTTTATATTCATAAACGCTTTGTTCCAGTTCTAGAGAAATTATTCAAGAAAAATTTGGTCAAGTTTCCTATGCTGTAAAATTTTATTAGAGCAGAATTCGTTGACAGATAAGAAAGCAAAAATTTGGATTGCGATTCTGCCTTTTGGAGCATTGTTCTTTATCCCATTTAGCTTTCTATTTTGGTTAGTGCTCTAAATTTGACAGCTGATAATGTCAACTTTTCCAAACAAATTGGAAACAATTCCAAATTTCTCAAGAAGGCGCAGAGTGTCGCATTTGGTTAAAAAAGGTAAAAAAAAAACTGTGCCGAAGTGGATGTGAGTTAAAGAAAATTTACGAAAGGAAATTTTTCTTATCTTTTTCTTAGTTTTTATACCCCCACACTCACTGTGGCAGGGTATACTAACTTTGACACAACGTTTGTAACGCCCATAAGGGGGCGTGTCCGGTATGGAAAAGTATATATATTCTTGATCAGCATCACCGGAGTCAATTTAGCCATGTCCGTCTGTCTATCCGTCTGTCCGTCCGAACGATAGCGGTCGCAGTTTTGGAGATATCGACTTGAAACTTTGGGTACATGTTTTTCTCGTGAATACTGAGATCAAGTTCGAGAATCAGCCAAATCGGATGAAAACTGGGCGTGGTTCCCATACACCGAAAAAAAGGTCTACATTTTTCAAGTCTTTTATATTGCTGCATTCGATTGGAAATGTTTAGAAACATATTTTTGACATGGTCCGATGTTCCAAAACCACATATATAAGGGTCAAAATGTGGTCTTGAGACCAATTTTTTTTTTGGTCGATTTGATTGGAAATTTTTAGAAACGGATTTTGGACATGGTCCGGGCTCCAAAACTATTTACAGGTGGCTCAAAATGGGGTCTTGAGACCACATAATTTTATGTTCGCGGTACTTCTTCCTACTGTGTGAGGGTATTTCAGCTTCGGTATAGCCGAAGATAGTCCACTCTCTAGTTTTTAAATGAAGTTTGAGAAGTACTTTTGAGCTACAACCTTTAACAACAGAAATATTTAAGAAAAAAATGAAAAATAAGTTGATTTAATTTATTTTTTATTAATCTGATATCTTCGCAAATATTGTACCAAAAAAGTCAATGTAGTACCAATGTACATTTGTCTTTGAAATTTTACCAAAAAAGTACAATTGTACCAAAAAAATCATCCCTGCTTGCGACTTAATTTGGAACAAATGTTTTTTGTTTGTTTTTTCGTTTAGGTTTGTATTCAAAAGCAGTATATTTGCAGCAAACGTTCTCCTAACATAATAATGTATTATTCTGTAATTTTTGAACAGATACACCAATTTTTAAGTTCTTTTTTAAAGATAATTGCCCTACAACCTCGTCAAATATCCTTTTCTTGTATCTCTTTTCTTTATTAAGATACAGGAGCTCAAACGCAAAGAATATAAAAAATTTAAAAATTTTTCACTTTTAAAGTTACTGAATTTTCCTTCCAATGGAAATTAAGTTTGTTAAATGAGAAACTACAACTTTTTCTTATTTATTTTTTGCGCTGAATCCGAATTAATACATATTTATAAATTAGTACCACGCATAGTTTTACAGTTTTACGCAGTTATTTTATTTACCTTTATTACAAAAAATGTTGTTTGAAATTGGATATCTTCGAATACAGATCAGAAAGCAAAAATTTGGATTGCGATTCTGCCTTTTGGAGCATTGTTCTTCATCCCCTTTTGCTTTCTATTTTGGTTAGTGCTCTAAATTTGACAGCTGATAATGTCGACTTTTCCAAACAAATTGGAAACAACTCCAAATTTCTCAAGAAGGCACAGAATGGCCGTGTCGCATTTCGTTAAAAATGTTAAAAAAAAACTGTGCCGAAGTGGATGTGAATTAAAGAAAATTTACGATGGGAAATTTTTCTTATCTTTTTCTTAGTTTTTATACCCCCACACTCACTGTGGCAGGGTATACTAACTTTGACACAACGTTTGTAACGCCCATAAGGGGGCGTGTCCGGTATGGAAAAGTATATATATTCTTGATCAGCATCACCGCCGGAGTCAATTTAGCCATGTCCGTCTGTCCGTCCGTCTGTTCGTCCGAACGATAGCGGTCGCAGTTTTGGAGATATCGACTTGAAACTTTGGGTACATGTTTTTCTCGTGATTACTGAGATCAAGTTCGAGAATCAGCCAAATCGGATGAAAACTGGGCGTGGCTCCCATACACCGAAAAAAAGGTCTACATTTTTCAAGTCTTTTATATTGCTGCATTCGATTGGAAATGTTTAGAAACATATTTTTGACATGGTCCGATGTTCCAAAACCACATATATAAGGGTCAAAATGTGGTCTTGAGACCAATTTTTTTTTTGGTCGATTTGATTGGAAATTTTTAGAAACGGATTTTGGACATGGTCCGGGCTCCAAAACTATTTACAGGTGGCTCAAAATGGGGTCTTGAGACCACATAATTTTATGTTCGCGGTACTTCTTCCTACTGTGTGAGGGTATTTCAGCTTCGGTATAGCCGAAGATAGTCCACTCTCTAGTTTTTAAATGAAGTTTGAGAAGTACTTTTGAGCTACAACCTTTAACAACAGAAATATTTAAGAAAAAAATGAAAAATAAGTTGATTTAATTTATTTTTTATTAATCTGATATCTTCGCAAATATTGTACCAAAAAAGTCAATGTAGTACCAATGTACATTTGTCTTTGAAATTTTACCAAAAAAGTACAATTGTACCAAAAAAATCATCCCTGCTTGCGACTTAATTTGGAACAAATGTTTTTTGTTTGTTTTTCGTTTAGGTTTGTATTCAAAAGCAGTATATTTGCAGCAAACGTTCTCCTAACATAATAATGTATTATTCTGTAATTTTTGAACAGATACACCAATTTTTAAGTTCTTTTTTAAAGATAATTGCCCTACAACCTCGTCAAATATCCTTTTCTTGTATCTCTTTTCTTTATTAAGATACAGGAGCTCAAACGCAAAGAATATAAAAAATTTAAAAATTTTTCACTTTTAAAGTTACTGAATTTTCCTTCCAATGGAAATTAAGTTTGTTAAATGAGAAACTACAACTTTTTCTTATTTATTTTTTGCGCTGAATCCGAATTAATACATATTTATAAATTAGTACCACGCATAGTTTTACAGTTTTACGCAGTTATTTTATTTACCTTTATTACAAAAAATGTTGTTTGAAATTGGATATCTTCGAATACAGATAAGAAAGCAAAAATTTGGATTGCGATTCTGCCTTTTGGAGCATTGTTCTTCATCCCCTTTTGCTTTCTATTTTGGTTAGTGCTCTAAATTTGACAGCTGATAATGTCGACTTTTCCAAACAAATTGGAAACAACTCCAAATTTCTCAAGAAGGCACAGAATGGCCGTGTCGCATTTCGTTAAAAATGTTAAAAAAAAACTGTGCCGAAGTGGATGTGAATTAAAGAAAATTTACGATGGGAAATTTTTCTTATCTTTTTCTTAGTTTTTATACCCCCACACTCACTGTGGCAGGGTATACTAACTTTGACACAACGTTTGTAACGCCCATAAGGGGGCGTGTCCGGTATGGAAAAGTATATATATTCTTGATCAGCATCACCGCCGGAGTCAATTTAGCCATGTCCGTCTGTCCGTCCGTCTGTTCGTCCGAACGATAGCGGTCGCAGTTTTGGGTTTGTATGTATAATTAGCAATAGGTTGACCAACTGCTTGATTTAATAAGAATTGGTGTACTTTTTCATCCATTCGAACACATCCCTTATCGTGAATTATGTAGTCTGGATATTTAGCTGCATCTGGAGTTTTTTCTCTATTCCATTCATGTATAAAATATTCATCAATATTTTGTGGCACACACAATGCATTTGATGGAATATGTTTATAGTATCTTTCATACATTTCCTTAATGTTCATTACCGCAGTTCCAGTTACTTTCATAGGATCTGTGGTTGATGCTTCATATTTAACATTTTTCCCATAAAATTGTTTATTCAATCCTTCAGCGACTAATCCGATAGGTACATATTCTGATGTTGCTGTTCCAGATAGTGTTGCTCCTACATCAAATGCTGTACGAGTACCTAATGGCGTTACTTGACAAGCTACATTAATGACTTTAGCCGTGCTTGGTAACATGTCGAATTCCGCTTCACTCAAATAGAAAGGAACAAAATCCACTGGTATCAAAGCTAAAGGAGTAGTTGCTTGATCAATTGTGTCTTCAGTTTGAATATTTTCTGTGCTGTATCCATAACTAACTAATATTCGTGACTTGGAAAAGCTCATAATATTAGAAGAACTAGGAGTACTTGGTCTTATCCACGTAATGTTGGAAGCAGTGGAATCTCCACTTCCCGTAGCTCCCGACCGCGCCCCCGTAGTCGGTCCACGACCTGAACCACTTTGTTGATGAATATTTTCTTGCATATCAATATCCATATTAGCAGTAGGATTATTAGAACTAATTGGCTTTTCAATGAAAGCAGGTTGGTTATCACGAACTTCAGCTGGTTCTGCACTATCGTCAACTCTTGGTCGCTTGGGGTCGGGTCCTTTATTGGTTCCGGAGCCGTGTTGAGCATCGAAGTCTCTTTTTAAAGCATTATGGTAGTAACCACCACTTCTGTAACTTTCGTAAATTTGTTTACACACTAAAGCAGTTGATTTAAACTGTTGATAGTCCCTAAAGCCTCCTTTGTCAGGTGTGTCTTTTATTCTACTCCACTCTTGTGCTAAATGTCTTTCGCGAGCTGCATATACCAATTGATTAAAGTTTTTATTTTCATGGCTCATATTAGGATATTTCACGCCAATTATACTTTCAAATCCATATTTGATAGATAGTCCAACAATACCAACTATTTCTGCAAGTGTACCATTTGTTTTGTAATCTTGTATAAATGCTTGTATAGCGTCACGATCAGCTTTTCTAATGTCTTCCAACTTTGTTGCTAATTCATATTCTAAGTCATGCACGTAAGCATCAAAATCAACATCGTCAACCGGTTCGTCGCTTTTATAAATAGTATTACCCGGACCTAAGTAATTATGACCAGGCCAAGTAAAACCGTCACTTGCAAAATGTAACACCATACTAAGTAAGCGAAACAACTTTCTAGTTTATTAATGCATAACATCATACGATAAATTGAACCAATCATAGCATGGCTTAATTTTACTGCGTAATCAAACGACAAACAACTTTTTAGTCATTCGAATATGCGCAGTAAAAATAATAAAACATTCTGACGACGACGACGACCTGATTGGCTGATGGGGGCAAAACTAGTTTTTGATAGTTCATGGCATAGCGAATCATGGCCTACGGCCGATCGCCGCCGACTTGAAACTTTGGGTACATGTTGTTCTCGTGAATACTGAGATCAAGTTCGAGAATCATCCAAATCGGATGAAAACTGGGCGTGGCTCCCATACACCGAAAAAAAGGTCTACATTTTTCAAGTCTTTTATATTGCTGCATTCGATTGGAAATGTTCAGAAACATATTTTTGACATGGTCCAATGTTCCAAAACCACATCAAAATGTGGTCTTGAGACCAATTTTTTTTTTTGGTCGATTTGATTGGAAATTTTTA
The DNA here is from genome assembly GCA_951394025.1 of Heteromyza rotundicornis. Taxonomy (NCBI): domain Eukaryota; kingdom Metazoa; phylum Arthropoda; class Insecta; order Diptera; family Heleomyzidae; genus Heteromyza; species Heteromyza rotundicornis. The sequence goes on from OX596011.1 coordinate 46,176,792, forward strand.
GAAACGGATTTTGGACATGGTCCGGGCTCCAAAACTATTTACAGGTGGCTCAAAATGGGGTCTTGAGACCACATAATTTTATGTTCGCGGTACTTCTTCCTACTGTGGGAGGGTATTTCAGCTTCGGTATAGCCGAAGATAGTCCACTCTCTAGTTTTTAAATGAAGTTTGAGAAGTACTTTTGAGCTACAACCTTTAACAACAGAAATATTTAAGAAAAAAATGAAAAATAAGTTGATTTAATTTATTTTTTATTAATCTGATATCTTCGCAAATATTGTACCAAAAAAGTCAATGTAGTACCAATGTACATTTGTCTTTGAAATTGTACCAAAAAAGTACAATTGTACCAAAAAAATCATCCCTGCTTGCGACTTAATTTGGAACAAATGTTTTTTGTTTGTTTTTTCGTTTAGGTTTGTATTCAAAAGCAGTATATTTGCAGCAAACGTTCTCCTAACATAATAATGTATTATTCTGTAATTTTTGAACAGATACACCAATTTTTAAGTTCTTTTTTTAAAGATAATTGCCCTACAACCTCGTCAAATATCCTTTTCTTGTATCTCTTTTCTTTATTAAGATACAGGAGCTCAAACGCAAAGAATATAAAAAATTTAAAAATTTTTCACTTTTAAAGTTTCTGAATTTTCCTTCCAATGGAAATTAAGTTTGTTAAATGAGAAACTACAACTTTTTCTTATTTATTTTTTGCGCTGAATCCGAATATAATACATATTTATAAATTAGTACCACGCATAGTTTTACAGTTTTACGCAGTTATTTTATTTACCTTTATTACAAAAAATGTTGTTTGAAATTGGATATCTTCGAATATAGCAATCAAGAAATTTTAAAAAGATTTTTAAAATTTGATATTGGTCTCAGTTTTGAGGAGGATAACGTGTACCCAACATTTCAACTCGATTTCTCTCATTAAAACTATATTTTCAACTTACATTGGTCATTTAATTAACTTTTTGGGGTTTTTACGAAATAAAAACATTTTTAATCAGCATTACCGCCGGAGTCGATTTAGCGATGTCCGTCTGTCTGTCCGTCCGTCTGTCCGCACAATAGCGGTCGCAGTTTTAGAGATATCGACTTGAAACTTTGGGTAGATGTTTTTCTCGTGAATACTGAGATCAAGTTCGAGAATCAGCCAAATCGGATAAAAACTGGGCGTGGCTCCCATACACCGGAAAAAAAGGTACACATTTTTCAAGTCTTTTTTATTGTTGTATTCGATTTGAAATGTTTTGAAACGTATTTTTGCCATGGTCCGAGGTTCCGAAACCACATATATAAGGGTCAAAATGGGGTCTTGAGACCAATTTTTTTTTTTGTGGATTTGATTGGAAACTCTAGTTTTTTTTTCATTTCGTTTTCCAATGGAAATTAAGTTTGTTAAATGAGAAACTACAACTTTTTCTTATTTATTTTTTGCGCTGAATCCGAATATAATACATATTTATAAATTAGTACCACGCATAGTTTTACAGTTTTACGCAGTTATTTTATTTACCTTTATTACAAAAAATGTTGTTTGAAATTGGATATCTTCGAATACAGATAAGAAAGCAAAAATTTGGATTGCGATTCTGCCTTTTGGAGCATTGTTCTTCATCCCCTTTTGCTTTCTATTTTGGTTAGTGCTCTAAATTTGACAGCTGATAATGTCGACTTTTCCAAACAAATTGGAAACAACTCCAAATTTCTCAAGAAGGCACAGAATGGCCGTGTCGCATTTCGTTAAAAATGTTAAAAAAAAACTGTGCCGAAGTGGATGTGAATTAAAGAAAATTTACGATGGGAAATTTTTCTTATCTTTTTCTTAGTTTTTATACCCCCACACTCACTGTGGCAGGGTATACTAACTTTGACACAACGTTTGTAACGCCCATAAGGGGGCGTGTCCGGTATGGAAAAGTATATATATTCTTGATCAGCATCACCGCCGGAGTCAATTTAGCCATGTCCGTCTGTCCGTCCGTCTGTTCGTCCGAACGATAGCGGTCGCAGTTTTGGAGATATCGACTTGAAACTTTGGGTACATGTTTTTCTCGTGAATACTGAGATCAAGTTCGAGAATCATCCAAATCGGATGAAAACTGGGCGTGGCTCCCATACACCGGAAAAAAAGGTACACATTTTTCGAGTCTTTTTTATTGTTGTATTCGATCTGAAATGTTTTGAAACGTATTTTTGCCATGGTCCGAGGTTCCGAAACCACATATATAAGGGTCAAAATGGGGTCTTGAGACCAATTTTTTTTTTGGTGGATTTGATTGGAAACTCTAGTTTTTTTTTCATTTCGTTTTCCAATGGAAATTAAGTTTGTTAAATGAGAAACTACAACTTTTTCTTATTTATTTTTTGCGCTGAATCCGAATATAATACATATTTATAAATTAGTACCACGCATAGTTTTACAGTTTTACGCAGTTATTTTATTTACCTTTATTACAAAAAATGTTGTTTGAAATTGGATATCTTCGAATACAGATAAGAAAGCAAAAATTTGGATTGCGATTCTGCCTTTTGGAGCATTGTTCTTCATCCCCTTTTGCTTTCTATTTTGGTTAGTGCTCTAAATTTGACAGCTGATAATGTCGACTTTTCCAAACAAATTGGAAACAACTCCAAATTTCTCAAGAAGGCACAGAATGGCCGTGTCGCATTTCGTTAAAAATGTTAAAAAAAAACTGTGCCGAAGTGGATGTGAATTAAAGAAAATTTACGATGGGAAATTTTTCTTATCTTTTTCTTAGTTTTTATACCCCCACACTCACTGTGGCAGGGTATACTAACTTTGACACAACGTTTGTAACGCCCATAAGGGGGCGTGTCCGGTATGGAAAAGTATATATATTCTTGATCAGCATCACCGCCGGAGTCAATTTAGCCATGTCCGTCTGTCCGTCCGTCTGTTCGTCCGAACGATAGCGGTCGCAGTTTTGGAGATATCGACTTGAAACTTTGGGTACATGTTTTTCTCGTGAATACTGAGATCAAGTTCGAGAATCATCCAAATCGGATGAAAACTGGGCGTGGCTCCCATACACCGAAAAAAAGGTCTACATTTTTCAAGTCTTTTATATTGCTGCATTCGATTGGAAATGTTCAGAAACATATTTTTGACATGGTCCAATGTTCCAAAACCACATCAAAATGTGGTCTTGAGACCAATTTTTTTTTTTGGTCGATTTGATTGGAAATTTTTAGAAACGGATTTTGGACATGGTCCGGGCTCCAAAACTATTTACAGGTGGCTCAAAATGGGGTCTTGAGACCACATAATTTTATGTTCGCGGTACTTCTTCCTACTGTGGGAGGGTATTTCAGCTTCGGTATAGCCGAAGATAGTCCACTCTCTAGTTTTTAAATGAAGTTTGAGAAGTACTTTTGTTGTCTCGCTCTTACACCTTAGCATTATTTTTGACATTCTTTTTGCAGTATCAGAGAGATGTTGCTGCGTCAGACAGTAGATGTTGGGACACAGATAGTAGATGCTGCAACATCTGAAAGTAGATGTTGTGACAGCCGCTAGCATTCGGTTGGCCGGAAATTCTGCTGTCCCAACAGTTTTTGTTTTCTGGGTGCACAGAGGCCCAAGGATAGAACCCTGGGGTACGCCCGACCTAATATCACAGTAATTTGAGAAAACATTGCCCACCTTGACTCTCTGCATTTTGTCATTCAGATAGTTAGCAATTAAACCAGCAGAACTATTACGGAAACCAAAGGGGAATTTCAATTTCTTAACCAAGATAGAGTGATTCACAGAATCAAAGGCCTTTGAGAAATCTAATAAACAAAGTAATGTGACATTCCCTATGTCATATTCGATGCGTATATCATCGATAACTTTGAGCATAGCAGTAGCACAGCTATGTCCTGAACGAAACCCAGATTGATAAGGCGACAGCAATTTATGGGTGTCATATTCGGTAATCTGACTAGCCATAAGGGATTCACACACTATAGAAAACGCAGACAAAATACTAATTGGTCTATAATCCTTCATATCAGAAGCGCAAGCAACTTTGCCAATAGGTATAACTGTAGCTATTTTCCATGAACTAGGGAAACTTGATGTAGTACAACAGTGGTTAATAATGTGCGCCAATGGACTTATAATATAAGGTAAAATTAATTTAATAAAACGAATAGGAATACCATCATCACCAATAGCGTTAGAGCATCAAGGTGATCAAGATGAATACTGAGATCAAGTTCGAGAATCAGCCAAATCGGATAAAAACTGGGCGTGGCTCCCATACACCGGAAAAAAAGGTACACATTTTTCAAGTCTTTTTTATTGTTGTATTCGATTTGAAAAATTTTGAAACGTATTTTTGCCATGGTCCGAGGTTCCGAAACCACATATATAAGGGTCAAAATGGGGTCTTGAGACCAATTTTTTTTTTGGTGGATTTGATTGGAAACTCTAGTTTTTTTTTTATTTCGTTTTCCAATGGAAATTAAGTTTGTTAAATGAGAAACTACAACTTTTTCTTATTTATTTTTTGCGCTGAATCCGAATATAATACATATTTATAAATTAGTACCACGCATAGTTTTACAGTTTTACGCAGTTATTTTATTTACCTTTATTACAAAAAATGTTGTTTGAAATTGGATATCTTCGAATACAGATAAGAAAGCAAAAATTTGGATTGCGATTCTGCCTTTTGGAGCATTGTTCTTCATCCCCTTTTGCTTTCTATTTTGGTTAGTGCTCTAAATTTGACAGCTGATAATGTCGACTTTTCCAAACAAATTGGAAACAACTCCAAATTTCTCAAGAAGGCACAGAATGGCCGTGTCGCATTTCGTTAAAAATGTTAAAAAAAAACTGTGCCGAAGTGGATGTGAATTAAAGAAAATTTACGATGGGAAATTTTTCTTATCTTTTTCTTAGTTTTTATACCCCCACACTCACTGTGGCAGGGTATACTAACTTTGACACAACGTTTGTAACGCCCATAAGGGGGCGTGTCCGGTATGGAAAAGTATATATATTCTTGATCAGCATCACCGCCGGAGTCAATTTAGCCATGTCCGTCTGTCCGTCCGTCTGTTCGTCCGAACGATAGCGGTCGCAGTTTTGGAGATATCGACTTGAAACTTTGGGTACATGTTTTTCTCGTGAATACTGAGATCAAGTTCGAGAATCATCCAAATCGGATGAAAACTGGGCGTGGCTCCCATACACCGAAAAAAAGGTCTACATTTTTCAAGTCTTTTATATTGCTGCATTCGATTGGAAATGTTCAGAAACATATTTTTGACATGGTCCAATGTTCCAAAACCACATCAAAATGTGGTCTTGAGACCAATTTTTTTTTTTGGTCGATTTGATTGGAAATTTTTAGAAACGGATTTTGGACATGGTCCGGGCTCCAAAACTATTTACAGGTGGCTCAAAATGGGGTCTTGAGACCACATAATTTTATGTTCGCGGTACTTCTTCCTACTGTGGGAGGGTATTTCAGCTTCGGTATAGCCGAAGATAGTCCACTCTCTAGTTTTTAAATGAAGTTTGAGAAGTACTTTTGAGCTACAACCTTTAACAACAGAAATATTTAAGAAAAAAATGAAAAATAAGTTGATTTAATTTATTTTTTATTAATCTGATATCTTCGCAAATATTGTACCAAAAAAGTCAATGTAGTACCAATGTACATTTGTCTTTGAAATTGTACCAAAAAAATCATCCCTGCTTGCGACTTAATTTGGAACAAATGTTTTTTGTTTGTTTTTTCGTTTAGGTTTGTATTCAAAAGCAGTATATTTGCAGCAAACGTTCTCCTAACATAATAATGTATTATTCTGTAATTTTTGAACAGATACACCAATTTTTAAGTTCTTTTTTTAAAGATAATTGCCCTACAACCTCGTCAAATATCCTTTTCTTGTATCTCTTTTCTTTATTAAGATACAGGAGCTCAAACGCAAAGAATATAAAAAATTAAAAAATTTTTCACTTTTAAATTTTTTGAATTTTCCTTCCAATGGAAATTAAGTTTGTTAAATGAGAAACTACAACTTTTTCTTATTTATTTTTTGCGCTGAATCCGAATATAATACATATTTATAAATTAGTACCACGCATAGTTTTACAGTTTTACGCAGTTATTTTATTTACCTTTATTACAAAAAATGTTGTTTGAAATTGGATATCTTCGAATATAGCAATCAAGAAATTTTAAAAAGATTTTTAAAATTTGATATTGGTCTCAGTTTTGAGGAGGATAACGTGTACCCAACATTTCAACTCGATTTCTCTCATTAAAACTATATTTTCAACTTACATTGGTCATTTAATTAACTTTTTGGGGTTTTTACGAAATAAAAACATTTTTAATCAGCATTACCGCCGGAGTCGATTTAGCGATGTCCGTCTGTCTGTTCGTCCGTCTGTCCGTCCGTCCGCACTATAGCGGTCGCAGTTTTAGAGATATCGACTTGAAACTTTGGGTAGATGTTTTTCTCGTGAATACTGAGATCAAGTTCGAGAATCAGCCAAATCGGATATAAACTGGGCGTGGCTCCCATACACCGGAAAAAAAGGTACACATTTTTCAAGTCTTTTTTATTGTTGTATTCGATTTGAAATGTTTTGAAACGTATTTTTGCCATGGTCCGAGGTTCCGAAACCACATATATAAGGGTCAAAATGGGGTCTTGAGACCAATTTTTTTTTTGGTGGATTTGATTGGAAACTCTAGTTTTTTTTTCATTTCAAACAAAATAAAAGAATCTAACTAATTCATGCAAGTAATTGGTTTACGCGTTTTATTTAGCGTTCACGGTGTTTATTTATTTATCGGTGAAAATTCAGAGAACGGTCGTGAACCTTAAATAAAACGCGTAGACCAATTACTTTCATGCGATTTTTTTGCCAGATAGTTAGATTCTTTCATTTTCTTTAATATGAAAAAAAAAATTTTTGTTTGCATTGCGTTCAATTGTTGCTATGTTCAAAATAAAAAATGTTCACATTCATTTTCACGTGAGGTGTACAACAACTTTATATGAAGGACAATATTCAAGAATTTGTTAATATACACAGCGTTCATATCATTGTACTCCCTTTGAAATTGCAAAAAGGCAAAGCAGGGCATTAACTAGTTAATTCGTTAATAGTTAATTAACGAAGTTAAATTTTTGGTTAACTTTTAACGTTTCAGTTAATTTCGAAAACCATTAACTTATTCATTTAGTTAAGTTAAATTTCTTCGATTAACTAGCATTAGTTAACTTTGAAACGAAAAAATTTTTTTTATTATTGAATGTAAAAAAAAAGTTAAATTCTCGATTAACTATGCCCAGCTTTGCTATTATGCATCTCGTTTATCTTTTACGCATCTAGAAAATATACCCTAATTATGATTAAACTATAATGAATTGCAAACAAAAAGAAGTGTTTTATGCTTCGAAAAATTGTGCGGAATAGTTTCTATTTTTTCACGTATTTCAACATTAAAAATTTTTTGCGAATTGAATGAAATTATTAAATATTGCGTTTTATGAAAGTGCGTTAGTTGTGGATATAAAACACCATATGTATTTGCAATAAAAAGTATGTTGCCCATCAAATTCGTGTAAGAATTGAGAATTATTTCGCATTAAAAGTCTTGTGTTTATATATGAAATTAAATTATAAAATTATTTCTCTAGTTTTACAAGACACATTTGCTTTCTTTTTCTTACATTCTTTTTCGTAATACTTTTTTTTGTATATTTTTTTCATTTGCACAATTTAAGTAAATTGTTGTCTCGCTCTTACACCTTAGCATTATTTTTGACATTCTTTTTGCAGTATCAGAGAGATGTTGCTGCGTCAGACAGTAGATGTTGGGACACAGATAGTAGATGCTGCAACATCTGAAAGTAGATGTTGTGACAGCCGCTAGCATTCGGTTGGCCGGAAATTCTGCTGTCCCAACAGTTTTTGTTTTCTGGGTGCACAGAGGCCCAAGGATAGAACCCTGGGGTACGCCCGACCTAATATCACAGTAATTTGAGAAAACATTGCCCACCTTGACTCTCTGCATTTTGTCATTCAGATAGTTAGCAATTAAACCAGCAGAACTATTACGGAAACCAAAGGGGAATTTCAATTTCTTAACCAAGATAGAGTGATTCACAGAATCAAAGGCCTTTGAGAAATCTAATAAACAAAGTAATGTGACATTCCCTATGTCATATTCGATGCGTATATCATCGATAACTTTGAGCATAGCAGTAGCACAGCTATGTCCTGAACGAAACCCAGATTGATAAGGCGACAGCAATTTATGGGTGTCATATTCGGTAATCTGACTAGCCATGAGGGATTCACACACTATAGAAAACGCAGACAAAATACTAATTGGTCTACAATCCTTCATATCAGAAGCGCAAGCAACTTTGCCAATAGGTATAACTGTAGCTATTTTCCATGAACTAGGGAAACTTGATGTAGTACAACAGTGGTTAATAATGTGCGCCAATGGACTTATAATATAAGGTAAAATTAATTTAATAAAACGAATAGGAATACCATCATCACCAATAGCGTTAGAGCATCAAGGTGATTTTGACATCGTAGGATGTTGACATCGACTGTATGCCGACATAATCGGGAAGCCGGAAGCGACGAGGGTTCCGGGGCTATCGATCAAATGCAACAGAATAGTTACGCTTTAGGCGTAGGGGTCGGGTGGGTCTTACCAAATTTCTAGCTAGAATATTTGGATGCAATTTAAGCTTATCTGCATACTTTGTTGTACGTTTAGGGATCTCTTCTGATACTTTCGGTATTTGCAAATCTCTGTGGATGAGTGCATTTTTTATGTACCATGGTGCTCCCACGATTTGTCGCAGTATTTTCGACTGCGTTCGTTGCAGTTTCTCATCATTTGACGGTGATGCTGTTGTGCGCTTTTAGACTCATTGACTTTAATTCTCCACTGTGATAACCAATTTTGCAATGTGTTTAAATGCTGTTGCACGTGTTGTGATGCCATTTTGGGGTCTGAGTGTGAGCACAATATTGCAGTGTCGTCGGCAAATGTTGAGATGAGGGTATGATCATAAATGGGCATATCAGCTGTATAGAGTATATACAGTAGGGGTCCGAGGACGCTGCCTTGGGGTACACCGGCAAGAATATCAAAGTATTTTGGATATCAATCCTCTATGCCATACCTTATCAAAGGCTTGGGTGATGTCGAGGAATACTGCTGAGCAGTATTGCTTTTTCTCGAATGTTTTTTTGATCAATTCAACAATGCGATGAACCTGTTCAATCGTGCCGTGCTTTTCTCTAAATCCGATTGGGTATTTCACCTTTAGCGAGTATTGTGGGTAGCATCATTTTTATCAGAATTTTCTCAAAAAGTTTTGATAGGGTTGAGAGTAAGCTTATTGGGCGATATGAACTCACGTTTGTTGGGTCTTTTCCCGGTTTTGGGATCAACGTGATCTGCGACAGCTTCCAGTCAGTTGGGTAGTGACCTATTTTTAGTATAGCATTGTATATGAGCAGTAAGTGAGTAACAGCAATTGATGGTAGCTCTTTCACCATTTTAGCCGTTATTCAGTCATGACCTGGTGCTTTTTTTTGGGTTCAACTTGGCAATATCATCCATAAGTGCTTTTCTTCTGATGAAGTGGGTTATAGTTTGGCCTGGTTGCGAGCTGTGGTAACGGGCAATTTGCAGTTGGGGGGTTTGGAGTAAATACATTTTGTAGGTGACTTGCAAAATCAGTACCTTTTTCAGCATCACTTCTCGCCCAGTCTCCGTTGGGTAAACGAATTGGCGACTCTGCAATTATGGGTCGTTTTAAATTTTTTGTGGCGCGCCAATGTGAGTAATATGTTGAGCTCGTCGGTGTAAGCTCACTGGCGAAGTTTCGGACCGATCGTTGACTACCTTCCATGCTGCATTATAGTTTGATGCAGTTGTAGTAAAATGTTTTATGAGGTTTCCAACATCGCCAGTGAGGCTTGTTTGCAGATACCACATTTTCTGGCACTCTGGAATCGGTTGATTATTGATTAGTTCCACAAAAAGGTCAGGGAACTGTCGCCACTTTAGATAGCTGCCATCAAATTTAGGCAACTCTATACGAGGCAACTTTAGAGTTGAAGCAGTTGCTTCAGCACCTTGTTGTGTGCTGATGCCTGATAGTGCCGGTCTCACCAGTGCCATATCATGGAGTCGCAGAAGTTCATTGTTTATGTCCTCTTCTAATTGGAAGTATGCATCGAAATCATACGTGTTTATATCTATGGTATCCAGCGATTCCCAAATGGTCTTGTGTAGGTCCTGTGCCGCTTGCCAATGCTGTCCTATGCTTTTAGCACGAATAGATAGTAATTAGACGGATGAGATGTTTCATCACTTAACAATTTTTTCAACGACCGCATTACTGTTTCGATGATTTTACGTTGCTTCTGGATTCGAGCTAATATTGATGGTGCTGTTTTGTCTGACACCGCTGCTCCAGAAGCTGCCATCGCGGTTGCTGCTTCACTTGTTGATGCGGTGACTTGCGCTTTTTCAGTTGTCGTTGTTTTGACTTGGACCGCCTTCATCAATAGATTTTCGATTTCTTCCCGCACATCGCTGTATAACTGCCGACCGTGCGATGAATGTCCTTGACGAAGTACATGTGCGACACCTCTGCACCGTGCCATTGCCGAATTGTATTGTCGAGCTGGTTGAACACTGCCCACAGTTCGTCGAGTTCCTTTGCCTTGGCCTTGTAGAACTCGATGGTCCTCCGGTCCAGCGGCGCCTTCCTGAGGTTGGTCGTTGTCGATGCAGATGTCCAATTGTCGGGGTCACCAAAATGTTCAGTCAAATTCCGGTACTTAAACCAGAATTTGACGTTTTTATTTGATTTGAAAAATGTTCAATCAAATTCCGGCACTTGAACCAGAATTTGATGTTTTTATTTGCTTATTCTTTGAAATTCCAAATTCGGGCACATAAACCAGAAATGGAGCTTATCCGCGTCGATATTGAAAACACTTTGAATTATAATTGACACCCTAAGATTGAAAAAACCCTGAACAAAATGTGTTTGCGAAAAAGCCGTTTAAAAAATTTTGCATGAAGAAGCCGTGCAAAGTGAACGAGAACGAATTTTGGTGCAAGAAAACTTAGTTTGAAAAACTGATGGAGCGGCCATCAGACTTTTACGCTAAAAAGCTTTTTATTAATTTTCGGTGAAAAATTTTGTTATGCAGATTTTTTTCCAAAAAGCACTTTTCATAAGAATTTTGTACAAAACATTATTTTGAAGAAATTTTGAGCTACATATTTGTTAATAATTTTACGGCTTCATTTTATTTCGAAGCATATTTAAAATTTAGATATATTAATATTATCGCTTTTGTGAAAAATGGAAACGCAAGTTTGTTAGCTGCAAGTTGTTTTGTATTGTTTTGTATTGTTCGCAGTGAATTTGGGTACAAATTTTTATATTTTGGTTTTTGGGTTTTTTTAGTTTGTAGGAGTTTGTAATTTGTGCAATGTTCGTTATTTATGTACACTAGGTGACAAAATTTAAAAACAAAAATTCTTTCAATAAAATTTTAATTTAAAAAAATTTGTGTTCTTCAATAAAATTTGTCAAATAATTTTCGTGAACATTTATTTGGTTTTTTATTTTCTACATTTTTGGAAACATAGCATGTGTGTTTTAAGGTGTATCGATGTATTTATACAATTTTTAAACTTCCTGCAAATAGCATTTCATGTGATCACAACCATTTAACAATAAATTGTGAATTATTGAAGTTTTGTGTATACATAAATGCATCCACAAGACTTTCTTCTCTGGTTTTACTACGCGTATAGAAACCCTTTCAGTTGTGCGTATTAAAACAAAAGGAAAAAACCAAATACGCGTGGCTGAAAGAAAACAACAACAATAAACGCACAAGTGTTCATGTCACACATTCCTTCGCTTGATCACACAAAACAAGCAATTGCTTGTTTATGATTTACATTCCACACATTTTTAGTTCGCGCATTGTTTTCCTTCTGAAATTTGCTGCGCCAGCATGGACCATCGACTGGAAGAATGTAAATCATAAACAAGCAATTTCTTGTTTTGTGTGATCAAGCGAAGGAATGTGTGACATGAACACTTGTGCGTTTATTGTTGTTGTTTTCTTTCAGCCACGCGTTGCCTTCAAGTGCACTGACACTTTGTATCACCTTGAGTGGTGCTACCATGTGTCCGTCACTTGAACTGCAAAAAAACGCCTAAGGCCAGGCAGCCAGAATGCTTAGCTGCAATTCGGTGTTTTGTGAAAATATAAAAAACTTAACAAAAGATTAAAGTGAAATCAGGGACTCCCAAACATCCTGGCAGGCGTTGAGCGGTTTCGGTCAACCTTCTCTGTCATACACCGTGATCTTGGACAAGTCTTGCGTGGCGTCGATATCGGCTTCGTCGTCTTTGTAATTTGGTTGTTGGTGACCCTTGTGAGAAGCGGTCTTACAAGTGATGCGATGTTTCCAAGCCAGTACTGCAATGATGCAGATCACTACTACCAAATAGGTGTAACCCATTCGTGCGGTCGAATTTTGTTCGGAAGGTTGATCTTTAATGTTGAAAGCTGTTGTTGGACCCTTTCTAGTTCTTCATGGTGAGATACATATTTTGATGCATACAGTTCTGCTGAGGACGTCTTTTTAGTTGGTGTGACCAGCTTGCTTATATCAACTGCTGGGATGTATGATCTTTTAATTGTGCTCTATTGTTTTCTGTGACTTTGAATTGTAAGAACTGGTTGCCTGATGATGCAATTGTCGCCCAGTTTTTCTATAGAGAATTTAACTATTTTATTTAACTTTTAACGAAGTTAACTTTTCAACGCAATTAACTTTTTAATTTAACGAAGTTAAATTTTTGATTAACTATTTCCGGATTAACGAAGTTAAATTCTCGATTAACTATGCCCAGCTTTGCAAAAAGGTGTTGCAAGACGAAAGACGAACGTCCAATAGAACTGCTGAAGCAACTGGAATTAAAACCAACAGCATATTCTGACGTAACAAATATATTTACAATTGTTGTAACTTTGCAAATTACAACGGCATCAAATGAGCGTTTTTTTTCTGTATTAAAGAGAATAAAAACTTATTTGTGTCATTTAATGTTAATGACAACAGAGTCTGAATTAATGAATTCAATAAAATTAGAAGATGGTGTGAATGATTTTGCAAAACTTAAAAAAATACGCTTCCCATTGGAATAACCTAAACATATACATATCGCTATACATATCGCTATGAATGCCACTAGGATCTTCAGATATTTATCTACGTGCTGCCAAAAGACAGAATTCATATCTTTAATTTTTTATGTACTTTAACCTTTTTGAAAAACATTTTAAGAGTTAAAATTCATTTAAAATAGTGACATTTTAAATTTAAAATCGTAATTTCCTAACAATTTGATTTTTTTAGTTGTGTCTTTATTGCAGGGAATGAGCGATATGTATTTACCATAGATGGGCACACTGCATTATATAATAAGTGCATTACAAATAGCAGTAATCAGTAAACTTTTACTGATACTGAAATTTAGTTTGCAGTACCAGTAAATTTTTACTGATTACTGAAAAAAAATTGCAGTAAAAAGTTTTACTGCTTACTGAAAAAAAAAACTGTAATCAGTAATTTTTACTGGTAATGCAAATAAAATTTTCATTACCAGTAAACATTTACTGTTTACTGAAAAAATTGCAGGAAAAATACATGATTACTGAAAAAATTGCAGTAAAAATAAATTATTCTTTTATTTAGTTATACTGTTAGCTTTTCTTAAAACAAGCATTTCAAAATTTACATCGCCGAGTTTTTGCCTTCTGGAACGATGCACAATCCCAGCGAACGAAAACAGCCGTTCTACAGGTACAGATGAGGGTAATGGGGTATTGTATTTTAGAAACACGTTTTTAATAGCTGGATGATTTTTTAGACAATTTGTCGTTGTGTCTCGTTCGAACAGGTATAAAATTGTTTCCTCCAGATAATTTCCCGAGTCAGTGGAAACAGGCTGTATCTGTTTAATCGGATATAGAAATACATATATTAATGCAAATATTTAATGGAAAACTAAGAGTAAAACTTTACCAATATTTTCTTCCCCGAAACCAAGAAATGATTTTTGCGGTGTTTGAGGCAGAACACGAGTGTCGGCATCGGCTATTTTGCCATACCACATAAGTGTTGAACATTTTCTTCACTTGTTCTTCTGTTTGCGTTGTTGCCGTTTCTAACAGAGCATTTAAAAATCGTAATTTTATATCAGGAATAGATATAGCCGCAATAACAGCATCCCAAGCGTCAGGCTGCATCAGGAAATATTTCTGAAATCTTTTAAGTAAAGCTTCTTGCATTTTTTCGCTTACTTCGGCTAAATACTTAAAGCTCGCTGGCTCCAAACGACGCAATTTAATTCTTAAAGATACTATACTGGGGACAAAGTAGCCAAAATACATGGTATTTTCTACATGTCTTGGTAGGTAGTACTTTTTGGATGATATTTAAAAAAAGGCATGTCTTGAGCAGTAACTTTAAGGCGAATATTCACAGTTAAAATTTGTTTTGACTTTAAAGTAATAGGTATTGAAAATGGGCAACATCTGATAAGAGCCACGCCTACCTCCCATACAAAATGGCCGCCAATTTTATATTATTTTCGTTTATCTTGAGAAATACTTAACCGATCGCCTCCAAATTTTGGGATTCCTCTTATTTTGGCGAATGATTGGACGGTATTGAAAGTAACATCGGATAAGAGCCACGCCTACCTCCCACACAAAATGGCCGCCTATTTTATATTATTTTCGTTTACCTTGAGAAATACTTAACCGATTTGGATGCGGTTTTTTGCATTGGGTTGGAAATGAGGTCGGGAACGCAATGGGAATGAAACCGGAACGAAATGGAATTGGACCGAAACAAAATGGAATTGGAACAAAATTTTTAAATGGATCAGGAAACTTAAATTGTCGATAAATATTGGAAAATTATCGATGAAATATCGATAAAAAATCAATAAATTATCGTTTAAAAATCGATAATCGATAATAAATCGATAAATTATCGAAAAATTATCAATAAAATAAAATAAAATAAAATTATGAATAAAGTATCGAAAAACTATCAATTAAATACCGATTTTCGATAAAATTACTAACATATGGTCTCAGAATGTATCGTACTCGCATGTGCAGGGTATTATAGCTTCGGTCAGACCGAAGATAATTCTCTTACTAGTTTTTTTAAGTTTCAACCATACATATATAATAATGAAAATATTTTTCCGTTAGGCTTCTGGTCGGTACTTTATTCTTTGACTATAACTGTAAAGCTGTACCCACTTTACCCAGCAAACAATATTATGAGCGCTTAGAATTAGGTCCGCGAAAAGAGTCTTATTTCTGACGATTTTATGAGTCTTTTGTGAGTTAATTCAAAGTAATAAAATAGTATTTTATGGCTCATAATTGAACTCATAAAGTGGGGAAAGTTTAAGAGTAATTTATGCATGATTTCTCTCTGCTTCTTCATATGATTTCTCTCATTTGAAATCGTCAACTTATATTTTATCGAATTCACTATTGAACCTGTAGAACGGTTGTTTTCGTTCGCTGGGTTGTGCATCGTTCCAGAAGACAAAAACTCAGTGATGTACATTTTGAAATGCTTGTTTTAAGAAAAGCTAATAGCATAACAAAATAAAAGAATAATTTATTTTTACTTCAATTTTTTCAGTAATCATGTATTTCTACTGCCAGGAAATGTATACTGGTAACGAAAATTTTATTTGCATTGACAGTAAAAATTACTGATTACAGTTTTGTTTTTTAGTAAGCAGTAAAACTTCATTTTTACTGCATTTTTTTTTTAGTAATCAGTAAAAATTTACTGGTAATGCAAACTAAATTTAGGTATCAGTAAAACCTTACTGAAGAATGGAAATTAAATTTCAGTATCAGTAAAAATAAATTGTTACTGGTACTGCAAAGTGCCCATCTATGGTATTTACCTATGTACTTAAAACGTAATATTGTTTAAATAAAATCAGTATTAACTTCGAAAAAAAAATTTTTGTTCACAAATTTTTTTTCTTGCCCTCCCCTCAAGATTTTTCTGAATTGACTCCACTGCGGAGAGACAGTCATAGCTAAATCAGTTTTTGATGCTGATCAAGAATATATCGTAGTCGTTCTAACAGAAATCACTAAGTCCATTTTTTCCAAAAACGAGATAAGTACGCCATCATTCTAGTCTATACACCGACAGAAAAAACTGTTAAGAAAACTGTTAAAAACCATCCGACAGTCGAAAAAATGTTAAATTGACCGCGAAAACTGTTACAATGATCAGTTTTCGCTTTTATTTTAACAGTTTTCGCTGTCAATTTAACAGTTTTTCGACTGTCAGATGTTTTTAACGGCCAAACTATTATTTTTTTCTCTCGGTGTAGTAATCCTACAATCTGTGATAATAGACTAAGTTCTGCATACCCCTAGTCCAAGTTACAAAAAAGTCCACTTTGAGATTTTTGTTTTGGTGTTATTTCTTCGTTTCTGGGGCTAGATTTTTAAATATTTTTTTTTCGAATTATCAAAGACTGGCTCCCCTATGCAATGAGCCCAAAAACATTACAATCTGACCATTTTTAGCACAGTGATTTGCAATTTCTTCAAGAAAGCCAAATGGTTGTGTATTATTAAAAAATGATTATTTTATACATTGATCAAACATTCAAATTTGACCAGTTTTGGTTGAATTGTTTCTCATTTTTATAACGAGATCTTTGTCAATCAGAATTTCCCAAGTCCATCTGTCCCATTTTCTTCGTCCCAGCTCATCAATTTCCAAACTTTTTGTCTTGAGCCCAAAAACATTGATATTCAATCATTTTTGGATTTTTAGAGCGCATTTTTGCCCTTAAACGCAAATATCTCAAAACTATAAATTTTAACTTAGTGATTTTTGTTAGAACGACGGCGATATATACTTTTCCATACCTTTAACCGACTAAAAAGCAGAAAATAAATTCCCTTTCAATTAATTTCCGCAATTTCGATTTAAAATTAAGGGGTTTTTGGCCACTTCAAAATCTGACATTAGGAACAAACCAGCCAAAAACCCTTAATTTTAAATCGAAATTGCGGAAATTAATTTAAAGGGAATTTATTTTCTGCTTTTTAGTCGGTTAAAGGGTTATATTTTAAAAAACTTGTTTTTTACTCTTTTTTTTATTAAATTTATGATAATGAAAAAGAAAAAAAGGAGATAGTTTGGCAAATATATACGTAAGATTTAACGAATACGTTATTATTAATTTATATTATGTAATTATAAAATAGAAGAACAAACAATTTTAACTTATTTTAATTGATCGACCCCTAATCGCGAAATGTATGTAAGTGCCATTTCAAAAAATGTTTGTATTGGCAAAATCAATGTAACTTTATACCACGCAACTACCCTCAAAATCTTATGTATCGGAGATTTACCGTTACGAAGTTAAAGAGAAAACAAATTTAGTGTAAGAAATTGTTTACTCTTTTGCAATTAGCGAATTAATGTATATGCCACGTGCTTTTTTGGTGCAAGCATCAGGTTTTCGTGAATAACTTTTAGGCCATGCATGATAGAAAGGGGTTCAATAAAAAGGTAATAAAATTTCCTTTTCAATTTACATTCGTTCATTTAACAGGCACAATTGTGTCTTAAAGTGGAATTTTCTGTATTTAGAGATACAGTTTTCTTCTTATATTTGTATACCCCCACACACACTGTGTGGTATACTAACTTTGACACAACGTTTGTAACGCCCATAAGGAGGCGTGTCCGGTATGGAAAAGTATATATATTCTTGATCAGCATCGAAAAATGATTTAGCTATGACTGTCTGTCATTGCGGTAATATTTTTAGAGACATCGAGTTGAAATGTTGGGTACATGTTTTAAATCGAAAAGATATACAAGAAAATTATATTTGACGAGGTTGTAGGGCAATTATCTTTTTAAAAAACTTTTAAATTGGTGTATCTGTTCAAAAATTACAGTATAATACCACAAAAAGTGGATTTTTGCGTTTGGGGAAAAATGAAGCGTGCTGAAAAAACTGTATTAATGCAATAAATCCACATTTGTATCTTTATAAACATTGAAACAGCATCTGCATTTGATTTTCATGTATTTATCCATTAGCAACTGCTAAAAAGTGTAAAAGTGTTTCTCTTGCTGAAAATTCGTTTAATGTAAATGATACTCATGAGCTGCAGCAGCTTGAATTCATTACAGCGAAAGTAATGTATGAACCGAAAAAAACCCCGTTGTCTTTTAACAATTTGTCGGGAATTACTTGAAATTGATAC
Organism: Heteromyza rotundicornis; assembly: GCA_951394025.1. NCBI lineage: Eukaryota > Metazoa > Arthropoda > Insecta > Diptera > Heleomyzidae > Heteromyza > Heteromyza rotundicornis. Next base: position 46,195,210 of record OX596011.1, read on the forward strand.
GCAGGCAGAAATTACGTCTATAAACAAAAATTCAATCAAATCGGTCCCATTAATTAGACGATAATTAAAAAAACTCTCTCCTGCTCAGATCTCATGCGAGATCTGAGCCAGAAAGGACCCTGCCGAAGGCTGTTCTTGGGTAAAAAGGAACCCCAGGATTTCAAATAAATCCAACCAGCACAGTCTTCGAATACACGTCGAAAACGAACACGAGCGCGGCGATATATTAAGCGTAGCATTAATACCAGATTATGTATTTTCAATTCCAGATAGGTATTAAAGTTATGTTGGAGAAAAAGTCTAGGTGCTAAATTGCGTAAAGAGTTATGTCGAACATCTACTTGAAATTTCGATTTAATGACAAGAACTATGACGTAAAATTTGAATTGGTCACGCTGGGTAGAATTGACGAAGCGGTTGTCAAAAAACTTAGCCGCAGCAGTCATAAACTTTTTCTGAGATAATTTTTCAGCAATGAGACTGTTATGGTAGTCACATCTGATTTTGTCCAATAAAATGTTTGGATTAAAAACGCCGTCGATAAGTATAAATATCGGCAAGCTTTGCCAGAAAGTGGCATATGCCAATGCAATGTTTGGCATTGTATGATCACGTAGTGATGCAGTAGTTAAGGTTGGAAGATCACGTAGTGATGCAATTGTAAATATCGCAAAATTTCTTGTTCTGTAGGGTAGTACGAGTGATCCTGCCTCGCTTTTTATCTGCGAATCGATAGGAGAATCCAGAGTAACGCAACACTGCTTGCTAGGAGTAGCAGAATAAGATTGAATAATCTCTAAAAATCTTGACTCAGTCGGTATCAAAGGAAGTTTCAATAACTTCCTCGTACGATCAGAAATAAACTTAGTTTCTGACGCAGAGTCTATCAGCGCACTTGCTGAGTAGACGGTGTCCAAGAGGCAAATGTTCACATCGGCTGTACCGAAGAGTACATAAGTAGCGCAAAAAGTGAAGCATTTCTGAATACCAAGAATTGGCTCAGCTTGGAGAGAAGTGGACTGTATTGATTGGTGAAGTGTTTGTCGATGACAGTTTCCAGAAAGGCGGGACCCTGGAGGAAAACTTCTATCGTAGAATGGAAAAGTTGATTGCAATCATTAATTTCAATTGAGCGTAACCCTGAAGGAAAGTTTCCTTGGTTGAAGTCTGAAATTGTGAAACATTTTTTTCTATAGGACGGGGCCCTAAAGCAAAATGATCAGTGGTGGATGACTGCGGAGCAGGCACATCTCTATGTAAAAGCGTATGGTGACGCTTCTGACAGCTGGAGCAAATAGAAGTGCTCTTACAACCTTCGACTTCATGATTTTTGCTTAAACAATTGATGCAATATTTAAGTCGTGTTAAATTGGAAAAACGATCTGCGACACTCATGGTCAGAAAACGCTGACAGCTGCGCAACGAATGTTGTCGTCGGGGACAAAGCCCACAATGGTTAGAAGACGCATTGATGTTATATGTGCTAATTGGTTTCAAATCATTGGTAGAAAACTGAAAAGTCGGAGGTGAAGCTGTACTGCCAATATTGCAGTAGTTCATTAATTTTAGCCAAAGTCTTTACAAAACTGTAATAAGTACACTTGTATTTGGACTTGATGAAAGCGATGTCCGCGTTGACATCCTGGCCCTCGCCTTGAACAGCCTCAGATGCAAGGTACGTTTAACACGGCTGATATGAAGCCTTAGCTGCAGCCCAAAGTGATTTTATTTTTTCACTTTGAGTGCTCAAATGTACCTGATTGTGTGTTGCTGGCGGTAGGTCCGCAAAAGCTGCTTCGAATTTGACCAATTGGTCAGCAGTGAGAAGAAAAATCTCTAAAACAGTCATGTTTTTAAAGAAAAATCAAAAAACCGTAAATAAAAAAGCAATAATTTGCTCGAGTTAAGAGATGAAAAAAGCATCGAAGATGAATACCCGAGACACTTAGGGGTGACACTCAAGGTTGTGGAGAACCACAGTATAAGTAGAACTTAGATCAAAAGATCACTTTGACAAAAAACTAGTAAGAGAAGTATCTTCGGTCTGACCGAGGCTATAATACTCTGCACATGCGAGTACGATACATTCTGAGACCATATGTTAGTAATTTTATCGAAAATCGGTATTTAAATGATAGTTTTGCGATATTTTATTCATAATTTTTCGATAATTTATCGATTTTTTATTGATAATTTTTCGATAATTTATCGATAGTTTTTCGATTTTTTATTGATAATTTTTCGATAAAAATCGATAGTTTTTCGATAATTTATCGATTTTTTATCGATATTTCATCGATAATTTTAATATATTTATCGATAATTTTCCATTATTTATCGACAATTTTAGTTTCTTGATCCATTTAAAAATGTTGTTCCAATTCCATTTCGTTCCGGTCCAATTCCATTTCGTTCCGGTTTCATTCCCATTTCGTTCTCGACCTCATTTTCAACCCAACGCAAAAAACCGCATCCAAATCGGTTAAGTATTTCTCAAGGGAAACGAAAATAATATAAAATTGGCGGCCATTTTGTGTGGGAGGTAGGCGTGGCTCTTATCCGATGTTGCCCATTTTACCGTCCAATCATTCGCCAAAATAAGAGGAATCCCAAAATTTGGGGTCGATAGCTCAAAAGCAATTATCGTGCGAAATGACAGACAGACGAAAATGGACTAATGGACTCAGGAGGTGATGCTGATCAAGAATATATATACTTTTCCATACCGGACACACCTCCTTAAGGGCGTTACAAACGTTGTGACAAAAACAATATACGCTTGGACACTAGTGTGCAGGGTATAAAAATGTTAATTAAATAAAAATGTTCAATGCAAAAGTATCCTCGGTATAGGTACTTGAGATTGTGCCCTGATGCGAAACGGCAAAAATAAAATTTTTATATTAAAAAGAATTTGAATTTAATATTTATTTAATTGGCACTTTTATTCAATGTTAAAATTTGTAAAAGATATTGAAAGCCAATTCCAATTTAATATTTACCCAAGGTGGGTAAATTACTTTCGGTGTCATGAATTCAAGCTGCTGCAGCTCATGAGTATCATTTACATTAAACGAATTTTCAGCAAGAGAAACACTTTTACACTTTTTAGCAGTTGCTAATGGATAAATACATGAAAATCAAATGCAGATGCTGTTTCAATGTTTATAAAGATACAAATGTGGATTTATTGTATTAATACAGTTTTTTCAGCACGCTTCATTTTTCCCCAAACGCAAAAATACACTTTTTGTGGTATTATACTGTAATTTTTGAACAGATACACCAATTTAAAAGTTTTTTAAAAAGATAATTGCCCTACAACCTCGTCAAATATAATTTTCTTGTATATCTTTTCGATTTAAAACATGTACCCAACATTTCAACTCGATGTCTCTAAAAATGTTACCGCAATGACAGACAGTCATAGCTAAATCATTTTTCGATGCTGATCAAGAATATATATACTTTTCCATACCGGACACGCCTCCTTATGGGCGTTACAAACGTTGTGTCAAAGTTAGTATACCACACAGTGTGTGTGGGGGTATACAAATATAAGAAGAAAACTGTATCTCTAAATACAGAAAATTCCACTTTAAGACACAATTGTGCCTGTTAAATGAACGAATGTAAATTGAAAAGGAAATTTTATTACCTTTTTCTTGAACCCCTTTCTATCATGCATGGCCTAAAAGTTATTCACGAAAACCTGATGCTTGCACCAAAAAAGCACGTGGCATATACATTAATTCGCTAATTGCAAAAGAGTAAACAATTTCTTACACTAAATTTGTTTTCTCTTTAACTTCGTAACGGTAAATCTCCGATACATAAGATTTTGAGGGTAGTTGCGTGGTATAAAGTTACATTGATTTTGCCAATACAAACATTTTTTGAAATGGCACTTACATACATTTCGCGATTAGGGGTCGATCAATTAAAATAAGTTAAAATTGTTTGTTCTTCTATTTTATAATTACATAATATAAATTAATAATAACGTATTCGTTAAATCTTACGTATATATTTGCCAAACTATTCCAATTTAATTCCAATTTAATATTTACCCAAGGTGGGTTTGGTAAAATAGGGCCGTGTGCATGAATGTTAGAAAATATTCAGAATATAATAAAATCTGAATATTTTCCGAAAGGCCTTTTAATTGTACTTAGTTGCACCTATGAAAAAGTTCGGTTCAATTTACCGATGAAAAAGTTCACACTAAAGTAGTGAATAATAAATAATCCAATCACTTAACCGGCAGAAGCAAAATAAACAAAAAACAAGTGAGTAAGTTTCAGTCTGGCAAGCCGACTTATATATACCCTACACCTACTGGGCCATATTGAATCCGCCATCTTGAATTTTGAAAATGCGACATCAAATTCGAAATCAGCGACCCCGAAAATCCCCCTATACAAAATTTCATACTGTTTTGATGAAATCTTAACATTTCGGCTGCCATATTGGATCCAATATCTTGAATTTTGAAAGTGCGACATCAAATTCGGAATCAGCGACCCCAAAAACCCCCCTATACAAAATTTCATACTGTTTTGATGGAATCTTAATATTTCGGTAAAAATACGATTTTCACTTATATGGGAGGTAGGCGTGGCAGTCGACCGATTCCGCCTATTTTCAATACCAACTCCTTCTAGGGCCTAAAAAGGATAAATCCAAAATCAACTCAGGAGGTGACGCTGATCAAGAATATATATACTTTTCCATACCGAACACGTCTCCTTCTTGGTATTACAAACATCAGACCAAAGTGAATATACCCATACCTCATGAGGTGTAGGTATAATTATTGGCCAAACTATGGTTGCAAAGTATTTCAAAAGGAGCGCATTGAAAGGGAGCACAAATAATCAAAAGTGCACAATTTTGAATACCAAAAACTATTATTTATGCACAAGATTTAGCATAAACGATAAGTTCAAATATCAAAGAAATATCACATGAAATTATAAAATTATTAAAATTGAGAGTCAATCTCAAGAAAGGCACTCACTTGTTGTGGTAGCAGTGCACTTGTTGTTAGTTTTGTGTTTGTGTATTTTGCTTTATTTTCACTTTCGTTTAATCTGTGCTTGTGAATATTGATTGTCTCTTTTAATTTATAATTTCTGCACTATTTTGATTTTATTTATTTAGAATTTATGTTGGTAATGTTTGTAATTTATGCTTTATTTAAAACAAAACTAAAAGAGAAGAGATAATGTCAACTGTCAAAGTAGGTAATGGAAGGTGAGCTGAGAGCCAAAAGCTTTTGGTTGTGGATCGTATTACAACGAGAAGAGGCAATAAGGGTTGCCAAGAAATTTTCAAACTTTAAAGTAAAAGTTATTTTCTAATTGAAAATTATAGAATTTTAATAGATTTAAAGTTTTTACTTTATAGACCAATTAGTATTTTGTCGGCGTTTTCTAAAGTGTGAGAATCCCTTATGTCTAGTCAGATTACCGAATATGTTGACACCCATAAATTGCTGTCGCCTTATCAATCTGGGTTTCGTTCAGGACATAGCTGTGCTACTGCAAAGTTATTGATGATATACGCATGGAATATGACTTAGGGAATATCACATTACTTTGTTTATTAGATTTTTCAAAGGCCTTTGATTCAGTGAATCACTCTATCTTAGATAAGAAATTGAAATTTCTTATTGGTTTAATTGCCAATTATCTGAATGGCAGAATGCAGAGAGTCAAGGTGGACAATTATTCCTCAAATTACTGTGATATTAGGTCGGGCGTACCCCTGGTTCTATCCTTGGGCCTCTGCTCTTTAGTTTATTCATAAATGATATTTTTACTGTGAGCAATAATATTCTGATGCATGGCTATGCCGACGATATCTATATATATAAAAGAGACGTGTATGTTTGTCACCAGTAGACGCGAAAACTGCAGCACCGATTCTCACCAAAATTTAAATATGTGTTCTAGGGGTCGTGAGTCGTGACATAGGATAGGTTTTGACACGCCCACTTTTACCGCCCACAAGTTAGAAAATACGTATTTCTCTCACATTTGTGAATCTTTTAAAGCAAATACCATATGATCAACAATCAACTTGGTTGACACCTAGGACTTAATTTTTCCCCACCTAAGCAGTGTTACCATATCTGCGGGTTTTTTTACCTTTCGGTTTCTTTCAAAGTATGAAATCGATTTGCTAAAGTATTTCAAGTCGATGTACCGATCACAAATTTCAACAACTTCGTGTATTTTCAACATTAAATGCAGCAGGGAGTAATAATTAAGGTTATTTCCACTTAAATGCATTTGCCATTTACATTAAAAATAACTACGGAAAAATGTCTATTGTGAATGGAAGTTAAATTATACCCAACTTAAAGCTCCCCATACCCAACTTAAACTGCCGCGAAATTTCCCCAAAAATTGCAAGGCGATATTCGGCTCGGACAAATTTTTTCGTGCTGAAAAATTTCAGAAAAACAAATGCATATCATTCTAGAGCGCACTATCGTATTTTCAAGAAAAAGTACCATGACACCAACGAAATTTTGCATTCATGTGTGGCGACCTTAAATGATCACTGCGAAAGTCGCCCACTTTCACAGTAACCCTACACACAGTACTTCATTACAACTTAAAATACCCAAAATTCCGCCGCCGCGGTACTTTCTCGAAAATTCTTCCAGCAAAGATATTGGAATAAAAAAATTTCAAAGCTACAACTAAAAATGTGTATCATCTATATATTTTCTTTAAAAAAACGCAGTATCGCATATTCAAGCAACATTATTGTTCAAGTTGCGTACCGGCTGCGGAATTTCGCGTTGGCTTATGGGGACCTAAATGCAGGCAAACCGCCATTAATATTACGAGAAGACGTCCATTGAATGAAAATTAAATTAAACTTGACTTAAATGCACACACTGCAATTGACCTTTTCGGCAAATAAGCACTGCAAAATTGTCCCAACAAGTTATAGAAATAACATTCTTCCCACAAGAAAAATTTTCAAAAACACAACAGAACGTCTCTCAATGTGGCAACACTCCTCACAGACGGGGCGCTCAACCAGTGCAGCCAACTTTCCCTTCCTAAGGGAATTTTTGGTTTAATTTTGTCTAAAAGGGATAAAGGTACTTATTTTTACTTAATTTGAAGGTGCACTTAGAGCGCATGAGCGAACACAACTTTTGTCGCGAACTCCAATCGTAAACAAAATTCCGTTCGTGCAACCGTTTACACTGACTGAATATTCCCTCCCGCACCAGCATCGGAATCTACAGATTTGTTCGTTTTCAAGTGTTTACACTGCCGGGCCATTTTGTGCGAGCATTCGGCTACGTACCAAAGCTCAAAGATCGTAATCCAGTCGTTTGCACCGGCCGAATTAACGGCATTTGTTTCAAATACTTATACCACATGTCATTTAATTTAATTTCAATAATCTTCCAAATATACTTTACTGCGCTACATACATACATACAATACGAATCATTCATTCATTCATCAAAACCTATTTCAATACCAATCGCTACATCAATTTTCCTCTCTATAAAATTGTACAAAATTAACTCCACAGTATAAACACTAATTAAACATATATATTTAAAAATTAATTTCATCCATTCATCCATTACATTGCAGACAATGCAAAAACAAAAAATTATTTAGGCCCAGCGAAGCGGACCGGGCCCAGCTAGTTCAACTATATTTTTCTAACCGGTTTAATTGAAGATCTTAGCTGCATATTAAATGATGACTATATGGCTATTTCCAAGTGGGCCTGGGCAATTATCTTTGCTTAAATGACAAGAAATCTTACATTCTGCCTGTTCAAAATTGACCACTTTATTTTAGTATTTTAAGAGAAAGAAATGGAATACAAGAAAATTCGAATTGCATTTCTTATCGACTCGCGCATGTAGCCATGCGGTCGTAAAATCAAATCGTAACTTGTTATCTCCCCATGTACGCATACAGATACCAACACTATATTTGGTATGTTGTTGCGAGCATAACTGATAACAATTCCACTGTATGTACACAAGAAGACCAACGCTACAGCGTATTTTTACCACTGGTCTTCTTTTGCCTAGAATATGTTATCAGTATTTTTAGTAGTTTTTTGTATTAGCAACTTGTATAAATATCGCCGTTGGGCAAGAATAAAACCAGAATTGAATTTACACCCAAACATAGAAGTTTGGTTTTCTTTTTTCAACATTTGGTCCTTCGAATTAAAGAAATTAGTAATTGAGTTTTCCCCTACCCTGGTAAGAGACTCAAAAGAACATTTTTCGAATCAGTGACTTACACATACAGTCACTGCCAAAAACAAAGCGTAATCGAAGCTACATATCGATTAAACTAAGCGTTTCCGAGGCTATACAACGGAAAAGTGAAAAGCTTTCCCGAAGCTAAAATCGGAACAGTGAAAACAAAAAAAAAAAAACCCCCTAACAACACAAACAGCAAATCTCTACATCGACGTTCTTTAAGAAAAAATTTACACAAAAGATGGGTAAATCAGATTCTCAACAAGATCCAAGACAAAGGGATCAGGGGAGTGTTAATTGGAAACACAAAGAAGAAAGTGGAGAGCATCTGGATGGAGTTCGAAAAGAACCACCAATCTTTACTTGCTGCTGGAGTAACCAAAGATAGTTATTTCAAGCACAAGTACTACGAACAGACATCTGCCAGGATTGAAGAAATCCAAAGGATGTTAGATGATACTGAGAGCCAAGAACATTCGGAAAAAGTAATTCAGGCCGAGCATCAACAAAAAGCGGACTCGGTATACAAAGATGAGGACGAAACATCAGTACGAGGCAGCTCAACAAAAATGAGCAAAAAGATGAAAATGCTCCGTAGTGCGATAAATCGTGTGTTTTGCGAAATCGAGAGCGGCACAAAAGACGATTTGACGGCATTCAAAGAAGATATAAACAGGCGAAATCAAAGTCTGGAAGAATGCTATGAAGAGACGGATCTTGCGTTATCTGAAGACACCGAAGAAGAATTCATGAGGCTTCAAGATGACGTTCTCAGTGCCATACAAAAAATAAACAGGGCATTGAGTAGCAGAGAGGTCAAAAGGCATCAATCATCGTCAAATATTAGGATGACAGAAATTAAGATCCCGAATTTCTTTGGAGATCTAAATGACTGGCCTTCATTTCATGACCTTTTTAAAAATATGGTGCATGATAATGAAGAGTTGTCGAATGCGGAGAAAATGTACCGCCTAAAGACATCAATAAAGGGAGAAGCGGCTAGGCTGATACAGCATCTAAAAGTAACAGATGCCAACTACGAGGCATCATGGGACATGCTAAAACAGCGATATGAGAATCGTCGCTTGCTATTCACAACTCAAGTGGATCGGATATTGGATCAAGCCACAGCGAATAGCGAGTCAGCAGACAGCATGAGACAGTTGTTGGATACAACCAACGAGTGCATGAACGCACTAAAAAGTTTAGACATCATGATGAAGGATGCCGAACCGTTCATTGCACGCGTTGTAGTAAGGAAGTTAGACAGAGATGGGCTTCGCCTGTATGAGCAGAATGTCAAAAAGACAAAAGACATTCAAAGCTTAGAAGACGTATTAAGTTTCCTGGAGCAGCAGTACCAAGCACTTGAATCGTTGAGAGGCAAAAAGCAGACATCCAAGACAGCAAACTTTAAAGGACAACAAAGGCCTACGAATGCCTATTATACAGCGCAGCAGCAATGTGAATATTGCAAAGCATCAGGGCATGATATAATTATATGCAGAAAATTTCAACTGCTTCCGGTGACGGAACGTAAGTGTTACGTGCAGAAGAATAAAATATGCTTTTTGTGTTTGAAACATCAATTAGACGTAAAATGTACCAGTTTGTCAACGGAGTGCAAAAAGTGTGGTAAACGTCACCACACATTATTCCACTACGACGAATTCAAACGAGGATCAAGCAGTCATCCTGAGAAGGCGCAAGAAAAATCAGCTGCTTTGATGACAGAGGAAATTAAATCACCGTCGGTGCTGTTAGCTACGGCTCAAATAAGAGTGAAGACTACTGATGGGGATCATTTGGTTCTGAGAGCATTGATAGACCAAGGATCCCAGAAAACAACAATATCCGAAGAAGCAGCTCAACTGTTGCAGTTGCCAAGACGAAAAGTAAAAACCGAGTTACAAGGATTAGGGGGTACGATAGTTGGAATTTCGAAATCAAAAATAAATATCGAAATCGCTCCAAGATTTTTGAGCAATACGACGTTCAAGTCAGAAGCGTTGGTATTGCCAACATTAGCGAGTGCTCATCCTGATAAATCATTTAAATATGATATAGACAGCTGGAAAAAGCACGTTTTGGCAGACCCTTGCTTCAACAAATCGGATAGGATTGATATCGTAATTGGAAGCGATCTTTACACCGATATCATGGAAGAAGGAATCTACAAGGTTGGAAAAATTCTTGGACAAGCGACCAAACTGGGATGGATTCTATCTGGAGTTTTGCAGAAAACATCAGGCACGAATAGGATAACTGCAGCAGTAACTACGAGCCTGGAACGATTTTGGGAGTTAGATGACGTGAAGTCTGAAGATACAGTTTTTGAAGATGATAAATGTCTGAAATACTACCAGGATACCACCGTACATGGCAAGGATGGTAGATTCATTGTTAAGTTACCATTGCGAGAGGAGAAAGAATTAGGAGAATCCCGAAAACAAGCAATGGCGAGGTTTTTAAATCTAGAAAAAAGATTGACGGCTAATCCTCAGCTAAGAATGGACTATGTTAAGTTCATGAGAGAGTACATCGACTTGGGTCATATGATGGAGGCGCAAGACAAGATGCAGGGTAAATACTACTTACCACATCAAGCAGTGATTAGAGAAAGCAGCTCGACAACGAAGTTAAGAGTGGTGTTTGACGCTTCCGCCAAATCCACTAATGGTAGCAGTTTGAATGATATCCTTTTGGTTGGACCCAGATTACAGAAGGACATCTTCGACATCGTGCTAAAATGGAGGCTATGGAGAAACGTGCTAACAGCGGATGTAGAAAAAATGTATCGGCAAGTTAAGGTTGCAGAAGAAGATTGTGACTATCAACGTATACTGTGGAGAGAAAACCCCATTGAATCGATTAAGGAATACAAGCTGAAAACCATCACATATGGTACAGCATCGGCACCATTCCTCGCAACTCGAACACTCCAGGAGATAGGAACGAAATGTCAAGACAGCACGGTTTCTGGAATCATAAAGGATGACTTCTACATGGATGACCTGATGACAGGAGCAGACTCAGAAGAAGAGTGTCAAGCAATTCAAGTGGAAATATCAAAACACCTGGAGCAGTCGGGATTTCATCTGCGTAAATGGTTATCTAACAACGACAAAATAACAGCGTGTATTCCCAACATAAGTGACAACGAAGTCATATCAATAAGTGAGGACAAAGCGGTGAAGACATTGGGATTGCAGTGGAAGCCGCAGAAGGATGAATTCTCGTTCATTATTAATGTATCCGAGAAGAAAAATATCACGAAGAGACAAGCATTATCAACTCTGGCTCGAATATTTGATCCATTGGGTTGGCTTGCACCAGTCACTATAACAGCAAAGATATTTATTCAAAAACTGTGGATTATGGATACTGACTGGGATGAAGAGATAAATGAGGAACTGACTATAGAATGGAAAGACTACATAAAGGACCTTCCAGCGATTGAATCAGTCAAGATACCTAGATGGCTCAACATTCTAAAGGATTCAATATGGCAAATACATGGATTTGCGGACGCATCAGGAAAGGCATACGCAGCGGTAATCTACGCAAAAATTGGTGCAACAGTGACAATAATAGCAGCGAGAAGCAAAGTAAATAAAATTAAAAATAAGAAGACACTCCCAAAATTAGAACTGTGTGCCGCACATCTCTTAGCAAAGTTACTACACAAAGTAACAGATATCGTGCAACGTGAAGCTAAAATATTTGCATGGAGCGATTCCATGATTACATTGGGATGGATTCAAAACAATAAAAGTAAGGATAAATTCATCCGATCCAAAGTGAGTGAAGTGAGATCACTTGTTCCAGGCGCAACCTGGAAACATGTCAAAACAAAGGACAATCCAGCTGACGTAGCTTCGCGAGGAACATCACCGAGTAAGCTGCAAGCACACGAATTATGGTGGAATGGCCCCACCTGGCTAAAAGATGACGAGTCTACATGGTTGCCCGACCCACAGATGGACGAAGACAATGTATTAGCTGCAACTACGATGTTAACTTCTTCCAAAGAACCGATCTTCGTAGAAGCCCTTTTGACAAGATGTTCCAGTTATGCCAAGGCCGAACGAGTTGTGGCGCGTATTATTCGCTTCAAGAATATTCTACGTGGGCAAAAATATCCAACACATTTGACGGCGAAAGAGTTATATTATGCTCAACAAGCCATTATGATGCAACAACAAAGTGTGGATTTTAAAAATGAAATTCACAATTTGAAGAAAAATTGTGAGATAGATAGAAGCAGCAAAATCCAGAATCTCAATCCATTTTTAGACAGCGATGGATTACTAAAAGTTGGAGGAAGATTAGGATATTCCAGTCTAAGTATGGAGCAGAGGCATCCAATCATATTGGACAAATCAAGGCTGACTACGCTAATCACTGAACGTGCTCACTTAACGACACTACATGGAGGAAATCGCATAATGGAATCGACCATCAGAAGGAACCTGTGGATAGTTGGCATGCAAAATATTATACTGAAGTGCATAAGACAGTGTCCAAAATGCACGAGATATCGACAAAAAGCTGTTGGCCAAATTATGGGAAATTTGCCTGCACCGAGAGTGACTCCGTCTCACCCCTTCACACACACAGGGGTTGATTATGCAGGTCCCATTCTAATTAAGTGTTCGAGAACAAGAGGCCAGAAATCCTACAAAGGATATATCGCCGTATTTGTCTGCTTGGCAACAAAAGCGGTACACCTGGAGGCTGTAAGCGATCTAACGTCTGAGGCATTTTTAGCAGCTCTAAGAAGATTTTTCGCCAGAAGAGGAAGAAGTCAACATATATACTCAGACAACGGAACGAATTTTGTTGGTGCATCCAGAAAGCTGGATGCAGAGTTTAAAGAAGCCATTAAAAACAATGTTTCAGTGATTCCAATTTTGGAATCTGAAAAAGTTCAATGGCATTTTATTCCCCCGGCAAGTCCTCACTTCGGAGGAATATGGGAAGCTGGAGTTAAAGCCGTCAAGCATCATCTCAGACGAGTAATTGGTGATACAAAATTATCGTACGAAGAAATAAGTACACTATTAGCTCAGATCGAAGCAGTGCTGAATTCCCGACCATTGCATGCAATCAGCAACAACGTGGAGGAAATGGATGTGCTAACACCAGGACATTTTCTGATTGGACACCCAATACTAGATGCCGCAGAATCATCGAGTGAACAAAAGATTAGTTCACTTGATAGATGGAAGCTGATCCAGAAGATGAAAAAATATTTTTGGAACCGATGGAAGAACGAATATCTTACCACACTTCAGAAGAGGTATAAGTGGAAAAATTCGCAAAATAATCTTGCCAAAGGTTTAATAGTAGTAGTGAAGGATGAAAGTACTGCTCCTTCAAAGTGGATGCTTGGGAGAATACTTGAAGTTCACCCAGGAAAAGACGGAAGAGTCAGAGTGGTGACCCTAAAGACCCAAAGCGGGAATTTCAAAAGACCAGTGCACAAAATCTGTCCATTGGAAATTACGGCGAATCCAGTAGAATCAGAAATTGAAACAGTAAGTTCTCACTTAACACGAACAAAGCCTATACCAAGATCAAAGGACGTGAGAACCGGAGGATGGCTTTGGTGGATGATGGCTTTTTTGTGTACCAGCATAACAGTGAACGGCTTGCAGACAGATGGGAGAAGCTCCGTTACTACAATAAAGGATAATACAGCCTTGTATTATGACAACATTGGCGCAGTGGATGTTGTGGCATCGAAATGAAGTCTAGTAATATATTATGATTTGAGTTCCTACTTCGAAGAATTGGAGGGCATCAGAAGCTATGTCATTCGGTTAAAAAAGCAGTGCCACATTTTGACACATTTTGAACAAGCGTGTGACCTGGTAACCACGTCAGTAGAGAAACGGTACCAAAAACTTAAATCTAACAACGAACTATTAGCAATCGATAAAGTAAACGGAAGACAACAACTATGAGTTTGTGGGCTCTATCTATCATGTTCTCTTTGGGATGATGGATGCTGACGACAGAGAGGAAATGGAGACTGAAATGCTAAAGATTTTCCAGAATCAACAAAGCTTGGCCAAATACATGAAGAACCAGACATCGCTGATTGACTCCATGGTAAATATTTTGAAGAAGACTACGGCTGAGGTCAATACAAGCTTTCAGAAGATGAACGGCCAGCTGAACTCATATTATAGTGAAATTACAAAAAACCAAAACGCTGAGCGAATGGCCTTGATGTTTCAAATGATGACCACGCATCTGAATATGATGATCGACGAATGCAGTAGGATCCAAGAATCAGTAATGAACCTGCTAATCGATGTAAACCACGGACGGATTAATCCTGAACTTCTTAGACCAACACAGTTACGTCAAGAAATACTACTGATTCAGGAAAAATTGTCGACTAAATTCATGATGCCTGGAAAGTCTACAGGCAATGAACTGAAAGAGGTGTACAATTCTTTAGTGGCTAAAGGAATCATAGTGGAACATCGCCTCATAATCAAAGCCGAGATCCCGCTGGTATACAAGGAGACCTCTGCTCTATACAAAATAATTCCATTACCGTTAAAGGTACCTGGCAGTGTTATAACGGTTAAAACTAAAGTTAAGTTTATTGTCTACAACTTTGAACTTAATACCTATTTTACGATGACGCAATCAGAATTGCATAACTGCAAGAGAAGTTTGAATGGTGACTTCCTATGCTTGGCGAATAGACCATGGATAACAGCAACCGACAATTCTTGCGAGATCTCAGGACTGAGACAGGCGAAACATTCAAGCTGTGAATATGAACAAGTCTCCACAAATGAGATGTGGACCAAGCTGCGCGATGGCAACAAGTGGATTTTCAAGGTATTCGAAAATTCTACAATCTATCTGGAATGCGGCACTCGAACTCAATGGATGGACATACCACCACAAGGAATACTGGCACTGGAATCTGGATGTACAGCAAGGCACAACAGCGTCACGATTGCAGCCAATCAACATTTCGAATCGCAGACCAACGAAGGCACGATCTCAACGTCGTGGGTGAAAAATGTAGACAGCATAACTGATGAACAGGTCAAGCCGCTTGACGCGGTGTTTATAAACCACAGCAGGGATATCGCGCTTCTAAAAACGAATTTAGATCAGCTTAAGAAGGAGAACATCGAGCTAAAGAAGATTAGTTTTCATCATCTTAGTGGCCATGCGTCTTTTATCCTTATTGCTCTATTATTAATTATCATAATTATATTGTATGTAAAATCTAAATGTACTAGCACGCAACGCGTAAAACTGGACTTTTCCCAACGCTGCTTTAGACAGGGCTCGCCAGAATGTTCAAAATTGACCACTTTATTTTAGTATTTTAAGAGAAAGAAATGTTTTTGATCTTAGACGCTTTGACCATGTTTCTGTTAAAAGCAAAGAAATCTTGGGTTGTAACTTGCTTGGTTATATTAACGCAAGAAACTGTATCTTTCAGCATAGGTTGATAGCTGGCAAAACCCCCTCATACCTTTATAATAAGCTACGTTTCAGTGTTTTTAAAAGAAGGCATAACCTTATTATACCGAGATTCAAGTGTCTTAATTCTACAAGATTTTTCTTTGTCAACGCCATTAAACTTTGGAATTCTTTACCAACTAGTATAAAAATTATCGATAAAGCGAATAACTTTAAGCATTCCACAATTCTATATTTATCTACCATATGATCTTATTTAGACCAATTATCTTTTTCTTCCTATTTTTTTTAATTTTATTTAAATTTTTTCCTTTTACATGTTTATTGAATTATTATTGTAATCTTTCTTTTTCTTTTCATTTATTTATTATCTTTTTTGTTTAAACTATAATTTTCACTTTAATTGTATTTATATAAGTCTGTTCTTAATAAACACATTCTTCCTACATGTACTATAAAAGATTCAATGTCTTATTGTACTAAGTATATTTGGTAGTTGGATGCGCGTGTGCGTCGTAGAAATCAAAGTCGAATCGGTAGATTTAAAAAACGTGTTTATTAATACGCAGTCTCCAACTAACTAACTAGGAAAAGAATGTCAAAAGAAGAATAATACAAAAGATAATTGAGAAAAGAACAAATAGATAAATGAAATGGGAAATCAGTGTGGCAAATAAAACAGGGAAATAAAATATTACAATAATTTCGAACTGATTGAATTTAAATAAATTAAAATGAATTGTACAAAATGTATTAAATCGTAGCAATACTGCTACAGTATCCCCTTTCTAGAAAACTGTTTGAGGGTTGCGAAAAGCGGGCTTCAAACGGACAATAGAAATTTTAGTTTCTTTGTTGTTAATGTTGATGAGGAAATACTTTGAAAGTCTACGAAGCACTCGGTATGGTCAATTGTAGGGTGCTGTCAATGAAGGGCGTACTGAATCGTCTCTAACGAAAACTTGTTCGCACGAGCTTAGGCTTAGATGAATGAAAACCTTTTGTTGTAAATGCCAAGACGAATCGACGGGACGCAGATCTCTCATGGTTTGTCGCAGCTGTTTAACTGTTTCAGCTTCAGATATTGCTCGCGGATTGTCAATGAAAAACTCTGCCGGAATTCGAAGCGTTGTGCCGTAGACGAGTTCGGCTGGCGTAGCACTGAGGTCTTCTTTGTAAGTATAACGTAGCCCCAATAATATTATTGGCAAGTATGTTGTCCACTCGCTAGCGCTGTGACACAATATAGCCGATTTTAGGGTGCGGTGCCACCTCTTAATCATACCATTCGATTGCGGGTGGTATGGCGTAGTTCGTAAATGGTGTACACCTAAAGTTTGCAATAGTTCCTTAAAGAGAGTGCTTTCAAACTAACGTCCTAAGTCGGACGTGATGTGGATTGGAACACCGAAACGTGCAATCCAACCGTTTACGAGAGCTTTCGTGACAGTTGGAGCTGTCATATCGGGAATTGTAAAGCGATCGATGACAGTCAAACAGTAGCGGTTGTTCTGCAATAACGGAAAGGGTCCGAAGATGTCGATATTTAAATGAGCAAAATGTTGGCTAGGGCCACTTCGTCGTTGCAGCGAGAAACTTTGTTTCGCTGGCACTCTACGCAATTACGTGCGAAAAGTCTGCTGTCTTTCTGAATACCTGGCCACATGAATCGTTCGGACATTAGTTTTGCTGTTGCGCTGGTGCCTGGGTGTGACAGGTCGTGTGAAGGAATTTCGTACGCAACTTCTTCGAGATGAATGGTCGAATACGATCGGTGGAGTAGTCACAGTAAATTTGCTGATGGCTGTAAGGAAAAGCAAATCGTTTTAATTTGAGTGAATTATTATTATTTTGGTTGAGCAGGAAACGCAGTTCCTCATCGGTTTGCTGATCAGCCGCCAGGTCGTCGTAAATAATTTGGTAATTGATAGCTGCTACATCGATTGAATTAATTCTGGATAACAGATCAGCTACAATGCTGTCTCTGCCTTCAACATGGCATATATCGGTGGTGATTTGCGCGATAAAATCTAGTAGCCTTGCTTGTCGATCCGATGCCTTGTCTAGCTTTTGTGGAAAAGCATAGACCAAGGGCTTATGATCCGTATAAACATGACAATGTCTGCCTTCTACCATGAAGCGAAAGTAGCTCAGAGATAGATATAGTGCAGTGAGTTCTCGATCGTATGTACTGTATCGACTTTGAGCTTTAAAATTTCTTTGAGAAAAATCCCAAAGGTTGTATGGCATCGACGACGGTTTGATTTAAAACGGCACCTGCGGCAATGTTGGATGCATCCACCCACAGCGATAGTTGAGCATTTCCGATTGGATGCGCAAGCATCGAGCAGTTAGCAAGTTGTTGTTTGGTGGTTTCGAAAAGCTCATCGGTTTTCTCGTTCCATTGAAGCGTAGTTTTGTCGTTGCGACGATTACCAGAAACCATATCGGAAAGTGGTACTTGAACTCTGATAGCGTCTCGTAACAACCTTCGGTAGAAGTTGATCATTGCCAAAAAAAGTTTGAGCTCCTTGGCAACTGTCGGTCGCGGAAACCTCAAAAGCGCTTCAACTCGCTCTGGCAGTGGGAGTATACCATCTTTTGTGATAGCGTGACCTAAAAAATGTAATTCGGAAACGCCCAATTTAGATTTTGCGATATTTATTGTAAGATTATTATCTCTTAAGCGTGGAAATGCTAACCGGTTACCTCGATGTGGTGCGTGATCGTAGATGTAGTTTGCGAGCTAAGCGGAGCGGAACGCGTTATATCGGCAAATTCTTCTAAAATGTCTGAGAACTTAGTATTCGCGTCGAACGATTTAACGGATAAACCGGCGGATTTATCAATCGTACCGACAATTTTAAGTTCGGTTTTGCGATCAAACAAACACTTAAGGTCTATTACACTAGTTTACAAATAATTAATCTTTGTTTATAACATTGTGCAAACTATATTTTCTAAACTAATTTGGGGTCGCTGAACACGAAAATCACAATTATTCTTTTTTCCTTGGAACCGTTTTAATTTTTTACATTAATTGATAGGGAATGATGAATGACCAGAACTTTGTCGCTTTCTCTGTGGCGGATCCTCTCTGTAAAGGAACCAGCAGTAGTCTCTAATCATACTTTCATCCCAGATGCCTTCATATCGTCTTTCAATGTCACACATTTTCCGGTGAAAAAAAGTTTTAAAAAGTCAGGAATGATAAATTTAAGAATAATTAAAAAAAAAATTGCAATTTTCCATTATTTTCTGAAAAAATTAATATATGCTTTTTCATTAAATCCTTAATAACTTTGTCCAATTTTATCCGACCGCGCCCTAATCGGGGGCAGAAGTTGCACAATGAAATGCCCTGTTGAATGAAAAAATTAAACGATTTTTTTTGCAATTACTTCTGTCCGCAAAAAATTATTTTATTTTACTTCGATCTGAAAAATTGTCAAAAATGGTAGTAAAATCCAACTTCCGGGGCCGATAACTCAGTCATTTTTAATCCGATCTTTATCACCTTATATTCGTTGGATGCGTATTTTTATCTTTGCAATGGTAAAAGGTTACCTTCAATCAAACCATTCTTGAAATATTCTCAAGTAAGTGGAGCCATAACCCCAAATTTCGAAAATTGGCAATATTTCGCAAACGGCCCCAAGGAAAAAAAAAATAATTGTGATTTTCGTATTCAGCGACCCCAAATTAGTTTAGAAAGTATAGTTTTCACAATGTTATATTTTGGCTGTTTACTAGTGCTATTAGCTCAAAATGCGTTAAGAAATCATCCCCAATAATGGCTTGTTTAACGTCCGCAATTACAAAATTATAAACGAGTTCACGTCGACCGAGGTTTACTTTCACAAGTACTTCACCATACACTTTAATCGTGGTGCCATTCGCGGCAAAAAGTTTTATTTCACTAGAATTAATGCGGGCGAATTGTAAAGATCTCGGAATCACTGATACATCCGCACCGGTGTCTATTAAAAAATTTAATTTTGTTGTTGTTTCGTATATGCGAAGGCGAGGTGTGAACAAAGTTTCAGGATTTTCGTCGATCTCTGAAACTGTATCGACCGCCTTAGGTCATTGCAAAGATTTTTTTGTGTTTAATCCGCGAAAAGCCTATAAATTACATGGCTCGCTACATTTCGTTGCTTTGTCAGCGAAGGTCAAATGATACCAACACATATCGCTATGAACGGCTTTGCTACCGCTATTCGAAGTATTGCTGTTTCGCGAACCACGCGATCTGGAACGGGACCGACGATTCCCGTTGTCCAACAATTTTTGTACGCCGCGTGATAACTGTGCGATTTCGATTTAAGGGTTATCAAAATCGTTACATGGCGTGATTTCGTCAACTTGCTTATTTCGAAACCCGATGGAATACCTTCTCAGTTATTCCCACATTTGTAGCTATTATTGCCGCTTGGACAACTGGTGGCAATCGGTCGAGAAGAATGCTATCGCCTAGTGATGTCCCGGCCACGCGCTGCATTTCGTTGAACAATTCGCTTGGTTTTTGGTCTCCAATGTACTCGTATTTCTGATTAGCAGGAGCTGCTTCGATGATCGGTCGTAACTCCATGAGTTTGTAGGGAGGAACGCTCGCCAGCACTATGTTGAATTGTCAAAATGTGCGATGCCTCAAACCAGCGAAAAAAAAATAGTAAAAAACCAGTTTTTTAAAAAATAACCCTTTAACCGACTAAAAAGCAGAAAAGAAATTTTCTTTAAATTAATTTCAGTAATTTCGATTTAAAATAATTGGTTTTTGGGTACTTTCCTCCGAATATCATTGCAGATTTTAAAGTCGCCAAAAACCCTTAATTTTAAATCGAAATTGCTGAAATTAATTTAAATGAAATTTCTTTTCTGTTTTTTAGTCGGTTAAAGGGTTATATTTTAAAAAACTTGTTTTTTTTACTATTTTTTTATTGTCCTCTTAATTTAAAAAAAAAAAAAAAAATTTTTCTCTCCCCTTTCCCCCCCCTTTTTTAACTCTTTTTCCCGAATTCGAACATAAGTAAAAAATTTCAGCCTTGTAGCTTACAAAATACGAAGTTAGGTCTTAAAATTGGCTCCATCCCGCTATCCTTTGCCCCCACACCCCCCTTTCCAAAGGGTACAAAATTTCATTTTGTCAAAAAGAACTCACCTACCAATCATCATTGTAGTTTGAAGGAATTGGAAGTTATGCCATGTTTAAAAAAAAGGTGTTTTAGTCCCCCCACGGCCCCCTACGGCCCCCTACGGCTCCCTACGGCTCTGATGGAGCCCAAAATTGCATTGTCATCGGAGTTCTATCAGTGTTCCAAATTTCAGCTCTCTAGCTCATGTGGAAGATTTGAGGATATATATATATATATATATATATATATATATATATATATAGTCCACCCAAAGCAAGTTAATATAAGGGTTATAATAAAAATATGCTTCGATTTTGCATTCACTGGCAAAGGAATTCGCGGGCCAGTTATAGTATGCAGTTCGCGGTCGTTGGCGCTGCCGCTGGTTCTACTCGAATTGTCCGGCGAATCTGTTAACATTGCGCTGGTCAGTTGTTGAGGGTCACCAATTTGGTAGTTGGATGTGCGTGTGCGTCGTAGAAAGCAAAGTCGAATCGGTAGATTTAAAAAACGTATTTATTAATACGCAGTCTCCAACTAACTAAATAGGAAAAGAATGTCAAAAGAAGAATAATACAAAAGATAATTGAAAATATATATATATATATATATATATATATATATATATATATATATATAGTCCACCCAAAGCAAGTTAATATAAGGGTTATAATAAAAATATGCTTCGATTTTGCATTCACTGGCAAAGGAATTCGCGGGCCAGTTATAGTATGAGGTTCGCGGTCGTTGGCGCTGCCGCTGGTTCTACTCGAATTGTCCGGCGAATCTGTTAACATTGCGCTGGTCAGTTGTTGAGGGTCACCAATTTGGTAGTTGGATGTGCGTGTGCGTCGTAGAAAGCAAAGTCGAATCGGTAGATTTAAAAAACGTATTTATTAATACGCAGTCTCCAACTAACTATAGGAAAAGAATGTCAAAAGAAGAATAATACAAAAGATAATTGAGATAAGAGCAAATAGATAAATGAAATGGGAAATCAGTTTGGCAAATAAAAAAGGGAAATAAAATATTACAATAATTTCGAACTGATTGAATTTAACTAAATTAAATTGAATTGAATGTATTAAATCGTAGCAATACTGCTACATATATATTAAAAAATAAATTGAAATACAAATTTAATTTATGGTCTTGATTCGGTTGTGGTAACAAAGATCCAGTGCGATGATGGATTTGCCCTTGGATCTGAATGTTTGGAGGGAGAAGCAAGTGTGGTTACTTGAGTGTGCCGAAAGTCAGCAAATCTCTCCTTGAATGCAGAAGTACAGTTGATCCCATCAGCCTCCGCCATCAACAGTACTTCTGCAGTCAAGTCCCTTCTGTGTGGCCGGCTTTTGGTCGGAACTCAAGGATTATAACCCTCAAGTATGTCCAACAGCGGCTACGCCATTAACAGTCTTTTTGCATTCAAATTCCTTCTATCTAGTCGTAATAGTTTTGGAATATAATATTGCAATATAAATTTTTTGGGGATTTTTTGGTCTTTTTGGGGCTTTTGAAAGTGGTGATTATAGTTGGATTTTTAAATTCCAACTAACTATAACCTTCGTTGCTTTACAATTCTTCTTCTGCCATTTTGAAATTAGTGTTACCAAATCAAAAGTGAATAAAACCGTATCCGTTTCTGGATCAAGATCAACTGCCACTGAAACGCAGCTAATATCTTTTTAAACGTTAATTTAAAATGTATTTATTATGGGTTTTAGTTCATTTTCCAAAAATTCATTTTGGAATAGGGAGTACAACAACTAAGCAAAAACTCAGTCAGGCAGAGTGTACAGCTGTTTTGGATCTTTATGCATTTCATTTAATCCAAGCGCCACTATAAGTAAGCATTAGTATGACGCACAAGAGAATTGCTTTTCCTTTGCATCACACGCCAACTCACTGAAGCAGCGAATGGTAAAATGCAGCAAATTGAATTTTTACTTGTTGTTGTATAGCAACCTACTACCATGCCTGGTTGAAGAATTTCCTCAAAGTCCCAGCAAGCAAGTTGCATGGCGAATAAATTTTTACATTGTGTGTGCTCTGATACACACACAACAATTCACTTGCCAGAAAATACAAAAACAAATTGGCGAGCTCAATAAAAATCTGAATTTTTTACTAAAAACAGTTAATTTAAAATTTTAACGAATTCTGTAATCAAATATTTTTATATATATATTTTCAACAGGATCTCCTGTAAAAAATGGATACGCCGTAATTGTATGGATTCATGCTGGAGATTTTTCATCCGGAAGTCCTACGGATATAGACCCATTTCAATTAGTGTTTAAACAAAAAGTCATTGTAGTCACGGTTTCTTATCGTTTAAATATTTTCGGTTTCATATCAACAGCTGATGGTGAGGCGCAAGGAAACTATGGGTTAATGGACCAATCTGCTGCACTTTATTGGATCAGGAAAAACATTAATCATTTTGGAGGGGATGAAAATCAAATTACAATAATGGGCCATTCGGCGGGAGCTGTAAGTGTTGGACTTCATTTAACGTCAGGAGAATGGTCCAAAGATGCTTTTACGAAAGCTATTTTAATGTCAGGAAATCCTTTAAGCGATAATATTGTAAGAATGCCGAAAGATTATCTTGAAGTGTTGCATTCCATAGCAAATACATTTGGATGTGTTCGAAGACCTACTTCAATGTTAATTCAATGTCTTAAAAGAGTTGATGCGAATATTATTTTGGAAAATATTCCCTCTGTAGAATGGGGTCCAGTTATTGACTACGGATTAAGTAATACATCATTTCCTTTTATTGAGGATGACCCGATAGTACTATTTAGTAAAGGATACAATCAAAAAGTTCCCATCCTTGTTGGCGTAACTGATATGGAAGATGTTTTCGATTTAATTAGCGATGAAATGGATGCACAAATTGGTAGTGCAGATTTTAACAGCTTAATTGAAGAAATTGCCTTAGAAGATATACAAAAAAGTGGTATGAAAGAAAGTTGGTGTACGAATCTGAATATGGTTTTGGACTCATTACATTATATTTATCAAAATCAAAATACTACAAATGATAATAATCTTGTAACAAATAATTATATAAATATTCATAATGATAGAAAGTACATTGCACCTCTATATATGTTAGCTGATTTATTAAGTATGAAAGAACAAATATTTGTTTATTTATTTAATGTAAGACCTAAAACCAAATTTTACAAATTACCTGATTGGATCCGTGTTCCGAAATATTTCGATCAAATTTTTATTTGGGGTGTTCCATACATGAATAACATTGAAAAAATTAGGGAGTGGAATTCAACCGATAAAAAAATATCAGATATTGTAATGACATTATGGGCTAACTTTGCCAAAACTGCAAATCCGACTGTCTCCAATGTATATTTGAAATGGAGCCCATACACAATTAACAACCAAACTGTTTTAGTCATTAATGATAATTTTAATTTAAAAATATTAAATAATAAGTATATAATAAATTTTTGGAATATATACTATCCAAAAGTATTGCAATTTGCAACTGAATGCTGTAATGTAACAAGTAGTGCAAACTCAAATTATTTCCTAATTACTAACTTGTTTTACTCGATAATACCATACCTTTACATGTATTTGATTTTTTTTGGTTTAAATCATGAACTTATAGTCAGCTTCTAATGGGTTTGTATTATTTGCTGCCTATTTCTTACAAAAGTAAAAAATTTCTGAAATATATTGCTGATATTGGGACAAACGAACTTTTCAAATTTATTTCACATACAGCGCTCTTGAAGTAAGTATCTGTTCAGTCAGATTGGCTGACACTAACTAGCTTTTCAGAATTGTATACAGAGAGAACTGTTTGCAGGAATTGTGAACTATATTCACAATATTAACCCGTTAATGAAAAATCACAATTGAATTGATTTTAGTCATAGATACCCAGGATTACTATAAAACCAAAATCAATATTCATGACAAAAATTTTAAATTTTTTTTTTTTTTTATGGGTTAATACTAGTTTTTAATTTCTGCAAACAGTTCTCTCTGTGTATAGACGATTGACTCGATAGTGTAGTCCTACGTTAGCTTTTTTTTTTGAAGTAGTCTGACAATTGTGAAATATACAAGGTGTAACAGTCGAACATGAAAAAAATTGTATGTGCATTTAAATAAAATCAGTATACAGGGTGTCCCGTGCTTCAGTACATATAATGAAGGAGGAGATTTCTGTGGTCAAAACAAGAACAAAATTTTACGGGAGGGGGGTTTATCTGTACCCAGTTTGAATCCACTGATGAAAGTACGTCGAAAAATGGCACTTGGAGGTGTCATTACGTTTTAAGCCACAAATATTCAACTAGGGTAACCACTACGCCGTCTTTAAGCGTTTTATAAAGGCAATTGAATAACAAGAAACAAGTTACTGAAAGTTACCGACTGACATAAATAGTGTTACCTGATCATTAAATACAAAAAAAAAAGTTTTTTTTACAACTTTTTTACTAAACCAACTTCTTTTTTAAAAAAAAGTGTTATAATTTTTTTTTTATGAATGATGCTCATTTTTGTATAGAAAAATTAAAGGCATATTGACGAAATTGGATTTATAGGCAAAAATATTGATCGTAGAGAAAAAATGACTAAGTGGTATTTTGTTGAGAATTTTACAAGTAACAAAACTGCATCATTCATAAATAAAAAAAAGAGTAAAAAACAAGTTTTTTAAAATATAACCCTTTAACCGACTAAAAAGCTGTGTCCAAATATGACACTTGTACATGTGGTAATTTACATTTCTAATATTATCTATAATTATCGCTAGTAATAAAAAAATGTCAAAGAGAAGATGTCTCTCACACATCTATAGTTATCGCTAGTAATAAAAAATGTCAAACAGAAGATGTTTCTCACACATCATAATCTATGTTTAGTAACACTCAGTTTGAGTTGAGGCCGTGTGGCCATTTACAATTCTAATGTATTCTATTATTATCGCTATTTAGAAAAGTACACACACAAGTAATAAATAGTTTATAGCCTATGCGGGGACGCTTATCGTGCCTCTGCTGATAATATTCTAATTCTGTCTAGTTTTAAGTGCATTTTTGTGCCTTTATATTTAGGTGTTTTATTAAAATAAAATCAGTACCTTAAAAATACTCAAACGACGCGAACATCAGTTCGTACATTGGTCCTTCGAACCTTCGAGTATCATACAAATACTTAATTCGAGAGTATCTCAGAAGTATAGAATGGTATAGTGGTATAGAAAGGCCAAAGCGAGTTGAAATATATTCGGGCATTGGTCCTTCGAGGAAACGAGCTAGTGCAATTGGAAACACAGTCGTTGTAAAATTTTTAAAATTGTCTAACTCGCTAAAGTGCGAACGAAATTTTAAAATTTTAAATAAGTGGCGTTTCTCACGGCCTAAACAGTGAGATAAGCGTAACCGAGGCTTAAACA
Source organism: Heteromyza rotundicornis (assembly GCA_951394025.1). Classification (NCBI taxonomy): domain Eukaryota; kingdom Metazoa; phylum Arthropoda; class Insecta; order Diptera; family Heleomyzidae; genus Heteromyza; species Heteromyza rotundicornis. The sequence goes on from OX596011.1 coordinate 46,221,521, forward strand.
GCGGTTGTATACAGTTAACTAATACAAGTTTTTATTTTCGAATACAAAATTTCGAATGAAAAGCGAAAATTGTTACAACGCCAAAATGAGATTGGCGAGATGATCATCGTCATGAATGATAAGATGCAGCAGAAAAAGCTGCGTCAAACTACGTTGGATGAGACAACTTCCCACTTGGAAAAAATCTGGGATGAGTTCCAGAGGATTAACTTGAAACTGCTGTCGATGGGAATAACAAATGAAAGTTATTTTGAGAGCAGATATTTCGAAGAGATTGAGAAAATAGTGTACGGAATTCGTACACACATAAAAAATGCAGATGTCGACCTTACTATGCCGAAGCAGGCAACTGAGGCAGCTGGGTCTAGTGAAGGACAGCAGCAAGAAGGGCACAAGAGGGAACATCTGGAAGGCAAGCCGGCAGACATTCTGATAAGAAAATTTTTCCGTCAAGTGAACAACATGAAATTATTGTTAGATGAAGGCATAGAAGATGATGCCGGCAGAGCGGAATTGGAATGCAGAAAATCTGGTTGGGAGCAGAAAATGCAACTCATAAATGCAATTTATACAAAATTGACATTTGATATGGGAGAAGACGATGACGATGTAGAAGAGCTAAAAGACCAAGTGGACAGGTCGTATAACGATGCTTCAATGGACTTAGCAAAGAAGATGCAGTCACTGGAGATAGTGAAAAGGCCATCAACTCTTAAACTGGAGGATTTCAAAATCCCAACATTTTTTGGTGATATAAACGAATGGTCCTCTTTTTACGATATTTTCAAAAAATTGGTACATGAGGTCAGCCATTATTCAAATGTTGAGAAAATGTACCGATTGAAGTCATTAGTAAAGGGAGAAGCTGGAAGGCTAATTCAACATTTCAATGTTGTTGATGCAAGTTATGATGCAGCGTGGGAAATGTTAACACATCGGTACGCTAACCGGCGGTTGCTGTTTACAAAGTTGGTGGACAAAATGTTGGACCAGCCTGAAGTCAACAGCGAGGCAGGATCGAGTATAAAGCAGCTTCTCGATACAACAAATGAATGTGTTCATGCTCTGAAAGGGATGAATATCAAATTGGATGATGCGGAGCCACTAATTGCTCGTATCATCATAAGAAAGCTGGACAGAGACGGGCTGCGGTTATATGAGCAGAACGTGAAGAAAACTAGGGAGATACAAACTCTGAGCGATGTGATGCAGTTTTTGGAGCTGCAATATCAAGCGTTAGAAGCTGTAAAAGGAAAGAAGCTGATTGTAAATAGTGGAAGCAGTAGGCAACGAAGCAATCAGCAATCTACAAATTCATTTTATACGGGACAACTAAGCTGCGCATATTGTAACACAGTAGGACATAGTGTGAACAATTGCAGGAAATTCCTTGCGCTATCAGTGGCAGATCGACACAGCTGGGCAAAGAAAAGCAACGCGTGTTATGTATGTCTATACCATAAGATGGACAAGAAATGCAGCAATGGAGCTTGCAAATGCAAAAAGTGTGGTAAAAACCATCACATTCTGCTGCATTGGGAAACAACGTATGGTTTAAATAAAACAAAAAATGAACCAAGGCAGGAGTCAGCGACTTCAATGATGACAAAGGACGATGCAAAACCGGCTGTACTTTTGGCAACGGCACAGGTACGAGTAAAAACAGCGCATGGAGAATTTCTGACCTTGAGGGCACTAATTGACCAAGGGTCACAAAAAACCGCATTGTCAGAAGAAGCTTCGCAAATATTGAATTTACCAAAGAAGAAAGTGAATTTAGAACTAGTTGGTCTTGGAAGCACGGTGGTTGGAGTAGCAAAGTCGAAAGTAAAGTTGGAAATCCGACCAAGGTTTATGAGCGACGAATTGTTCGTAATTGAGGCATTAGTATTGCCAAAGCTGGCCAAGGCGCATCCGGACACATCATTTAAGTATGATATCAATCAGTTGAAAAATCATACGTTAGCCGATCCTAATTTTAACAAATCAGACCGAATTGATGTAGTAAACGGCGGCGACTTGTATCCAGAGATCTTAGAGGAAGGCATATTGAAATTGGATAAAATCCTGGGTCAATCAACAAAGCTTGGGTGGATATTATCCGGAGTACTCAACGTAGAAAGTAGGAGTAAGCAATTAACAGCAGCCGTGACAACTGGGTTGGAGCGATTTTGGGAGTTGGAGGAGATAAATGATTCGGTTATTCCTTCAGATGATGATGATTTATGTCTACGGCAATACAAAGCTACAACGAAACCAGATAGAGATGGCAGATTCATTGTTAACTTGCCGTTTAAAGAAGATAACGCCCTCGGAGATTCTCGAAAGCAAGCAATGGCGAGATTCCTGAATTTAGAGAAAAAGTTACAAGCAAATAATGCATTAAAAACGGAATATGTTAAATTCATGCGGGAGTACCAACACCTCGGTCATATGGAATAAGTTAACGACAATCAGCGTGGAAAATATTATCTTCCTCATCAAGCGGTGGTTCGTGAGAGCAGTATTACGACTAAGGTTAGAGTTGTTTTTGATGCTTCGGCGAAAACATCAAATGGCAAAAGCCTCAACGATGTGTTACATGTGGGGCCAAGACTACAGAAAGATATATTTGATATCATGGTGAAGTGGCGAGTTTGGAAAAATATAATGATGGCAGACGTAGAGAAAATGTATCGTCAGGTAAAAATCGCGAAAGAAGATCAGAGTTACCAATACATACTTTGGAGAGAGAATAAGGCGGAACCGATAAAGCAGTATGAACTAACAACGGTCACATATGGAACAACTTCAGCACCATTCCTTGCCATTAGAACATTGCACGAGATAGCAAATCAATGCGACGATGCAGACATAGCTAAAATCATCAAGGAAGATTTTTATATGGACGATCTGATGACTGGAGCAGATACCATCGAAGAGTGCAGGCGAATTCGTAGTAAAATATCACATCAATTGGATAAATTTGGATTCCATTTGAGAAAATGGAGTTCTAATACCAAAGACATTATCGCTGACATTCCTAATACCAGTGAAAATGAAGTTCTGCAGATTCAAGAGGACGAGACGATAAAAACTCTGGGTTTACAATGGAGTCCAAAAACCGACGAGTTTATGTTTAGCATAGCTACTACCGAAGGAAGAACGGTGACAAAACGGCAAGCATTGTCATATCTTGCTCGAATATTTGATCCATTGGGCTGGTTGGCACCTATAACAATCGTTGCCAAGTTGTTCATACAAAACTTGTGGAAAATTAAAACAGAGTGGGATGACAAGTTAGACGACGTATTGACGAAGGAATGGAATAACTTCATACAACATTTGCCAGCAATAAAAACGATTAGAATTTCTCGATGGATGTTCCTGACGAAGAATGCAACGTTCCAGCTACACGGATTTGCAGACGCATCGGAGAAAGCATATGCAGCGGTGGTTTATGTGAAGGCAGGTTCCTCGGTAGAAATTGTAGCAGCAAAAAGTAAAGTCAATCCAGTAAAAAATAAAAATTCGCTGCCAAAATTAGAACTGTGTGCGGCTCATTTGTTGGCACGGTTGTTGAACAAAGTCACAGACATCATCAAACGAGACTGCCAAATTTACGCTTGGAGCGATTCGATGATAACATTGGGCTGGATTAGAAATAAAAGAAGTAAGGATAAATTCGTGAGAACAAGGACAACGGAAATTAGCGCTTTGATTCCCACAGCTAAATGGAATCATGTCAGTACAAAGGAGAACCCAGCTGACATCGCATCAAGAGGAATTTCACCATCTAAGTTAGAACAAAATATTTTATGGTGGAGAGGTCCGACATGGTTGGTGCAAGATGAATATGATTGGCCAAAAGAAGCAGTTGCAGAAAAGAGTGTATTAGTAGCAACTACAACACTGACAGAGCAGCCAAATATACTACTTCAGTTGCAAGAAAGGTGCTCATCATTAAGAAAATTGGAAAGAGTTGCAGCTTATATTCTGAGGTTTAAAGGAGCTTTGAAAGGAGAAAAGTTTCCGGCATATTTAACGGCAGACGAACTGCGAGCAGCCGAAACAATGTTAATAAAAAATCAGCAACTTGCAGAGTTTTCAAGCGAAATACGGTTATTGAAGAACAACAAATCTGTGGATCAAAAAAGTAAAATAGCGAATTTGAATCCACTGCTTGATAGCAAAGGGATTTTAAGAGTTGGAGGTCGACTGGAAAATTCGCATATTCCTTACTATCAAAAACATCCTATAATTCTTGGCAAATCCAGGTTGACGACTTTAATAATTCAAGACATTCACGTCAACACGTTACATGGCGGAAATCGTCTGATGGAGAGCTCGATTAGAAGAAAGTACTGGATTATTGGACTAAAACACATGATTAAGCAACGCGTGCGTGCATGTGTAAAATGCATTCGATACAGGAATGATACGGCTAAGCAAATCATGGGGAATTTACCTGAGAGCCGTACATCTATTAATCACCCATTTACACATACTGGCGTCGATTATGCTGGTCCTATTCAAATAAGATGTTCTAAAGGAAGGAGACAAAAGTCATATAAAGGATATATAGCTGTATTTGTATGCATGGCAACTAAAGCTATTCATTTAGAAGCAGTAAGTGATCTAACGACGGATTCATTCTTAGCAGCATTGCGAAGGTTTTTCGCAAGAAGAGGCAAAAGTCAACATATATATTCAGATAATGGAACAAACTTCGTAGGAGCAGCGAGAAAGTTGGATGCCGATTTTAAGCAAGCAATTAAAAATAATTCGGAAGTGATTGCTGTTTTGGAAGCAGATAAAGTTCAATGGCATTTTATTCCCCCGGCAGGCCCTCACTTTGGAGGGATTTGGGAGGCTAGCGTGAAGTCGATGAAGCACCATCTAAAAAGGGTGATTGGAGAAACTAAACTAACATACGAGGAACTGAGTACTCTTTTAGCTCAGATTGAAGCGGTTCTCAATTCAAGGCCACTTCATGCGATTGGCAATAATACAGACGAAGTTGACACGTTAACACCAGGACATTTTCTGATTGGCCAGCCGATTATTGGAACAGCAGAAGCGGTAGATGACCGTTCAATTAGATCTTTGGATCGTTGGAAATTAATACAAAAAATGAAAAAAGACTTTTGGAAAAGATGGAAGGAGGAATATCTTTCAACTTTACAACAGCGGTATAAATGGCAGAAACCGCAGCTAAATCTGGCTGAAGGCCAAATTGTCATTATCAAAAATGAAGATACGCATTCGGCAAGATGGCCCCTTGGTCGAATTATAGAAACTCATCCAGGATCTGACGGGAGGGTGCGAGTAGTCACAATGAAGATACAGGATGGAATCTTAAAACGCCCAATTCATAAAGTTTGTCCATTGGAAACAAAAGAAGAAGATACGAAAACTCCAGTGGAACGAAGCAAAAGCTATTTAACTATGCTCAGTTATGCCAAAGAGCCGAAAAAGTTAAAACTGATAAATATAATATAGCTTCTGATGCTGCTGCTAGCAAGAAAGGGAGTTTGTACACAACCGTTAGGTGAACAGGATGCTTCTGGTGGATCGGTTCTAGAGTTGAAAAATAATACAGCGAAATATTTGGATCATATCGGGATAATGGAGGTCGTAGCTTCATCTTGGAATTTGATGATTTATTACGACATGCACGCATTCTTCAAAGTAGTGGATCATGCTGACACGTTTTCAAAGAAAATTAGAAAAAGTTGTGACAAATTGCAAGCGTTTGAAGAGCAATGCAACACAGTCATCGACAATATTGAAATCAAAATAAACAAGGTAAAGGACACAAATAAATATCTGTTTGTACGAAAGGATAAAAGGAGAAGGAGAGCCCCATTGGAATTTGTTGGATCTATGTCCCATATTCTTTTCGGAATGATGGATGCGGATGACCGTGAATATATGGAAAGCAATATGAAGAACTTGTTAGACAACCAACATGATCTGCAGCATTTGATAAAGAGCCAAACTTCTGTTGTCGATTCAACAGTTAATATTCTTAAACGCACTACGGACGAAGTAAATCTGCATCTTAAGGAGTTACAGATGAGAGTAGACAATATCACTTCAACCATGGAAGAGAACTACTACGTATACCAAGAATCTGTTAAGTTCTTTATGATGACCAAACAGCTGAGCAACATAGTCGAAGAGAGCGAAACAATTCAGTCAGAAGTTATCGAACTTTTAATTGACGTCAATCACGGAAAACTAAACCCAGACTTGATCACGCCTCCGCAGCTGAAATCAGAGATCCAAAAAATAAGAGAACATCTTCCAGAAAAACTGAAATTACCTGGAAGACAATCGAACGAGCTTCAAGCTATCTATAAATTGTTGAAAGCAAGAGGGGCGCTAATAGGAGATAAATTGGTAATCAGAGTTACGATACCGCTGCTTAACAGTTATTCGTCGCAACTATACAAAATTATTCCAATGCCGATTGAGAGAGTTGGTGAGAGAATGATCTCTGCTATACGAGCTGAATTCATAATCTACAATTTTGAAATAGACTCATATCATTTAATGTCGGAAGTCACTATCAATCAATGTAACAAATTTTCGGACCAACATCTCGTCTGCGAAAACAGCTGGGCATGGATTGAGGCTAACGACAATTCCTGCGAAATATCACCTTTAAAGCCGCTTAACCCGTACGACTGCACATTTATAGAAATGAAAACATCGCCATTCTGGAAAGAGCTTCACAGCAAAAACAAATGGCTGTTTAAGAACTTTAAAAGAACTGCAGCACAAATACAGTGTAGTTCTGCCCATCAGAAAATCATCGAATTACCGAATCAAGGAATTTTAACTCTGGAAGCAGGATGTACTGTGCGCATTCCAGGAGCCACGCTAATCGCACCCCATAATGTCTTTTCGGGTATTAACAATACATTTTCCACATCTTTGACGAAGGAAATTGAAAACTTATCCGAGCATTCCATGAAACCTCTAGGATCGGTTGTCATCAATCACACCAAGGAAATTGATCAACTCAAGAAGCAAATTTCCCAACTGCATGCGGATAATCTACATCTCAAAGGTCTAAACTTCCATAACCTCAGCGGGCATACTTCTTTGATTCTGGTAGTTTTGCTTATTATTATATTAGCTATTTTTATCGTAAGAAAAATTATTGTCAAGAGATCGATTCCATCTATCGTCTTTTCTGCCCCCCCGGCAGAATGTCCAAATATGACACTTGTACATGTGGTAATTTACATTTCTAATAATATCAAGTTTGGCAACCCTGTTCAACTTGATCATAAGTGAATTTTTGCTGCGATTTTAATAAATATTTTTAAATAGTTATACAGTGTTAATTATTTTAAAAACCTTTTAAATAAATTAAATAAATTAAATTCTGGCTAAGTGCAATAAGTTTTGTGCAAATAACAAAGTTTTGTGCTACATTTTCGTGAATTCCTGTCAGCTAAGTATCACTACAACAAAAATTGCAAATTTTTTTTGTTTTTGCTTATACTGTCCATTTTGACATTTCTTGTGTCACCAGCTTTATATAGATTCCACATTCGCAGTCTGATCATATTTTCAGAGCATACTTTCAGGCACTTGTTTTAATATAATTTGAAAGTGCCTTTTCCCAGTCAACATTTTGTCTCGTTACAATTTACACTTTTTTACACTTTTTGTATTTTATTTTTTATAAATTTTTGCATTTAAATATGACTTGCTCTTTCCGTAAGTGTGCCATTAAAGTCGATAATGAACGCATGGTCTCTTGTTGGCTATCTGATATCTTTTATCACGTCAAATGTGCATCCCTTACTGGTAGAGTAGTCGATCTGATCGAGGGTAAAAAAGGTCTTCGTTGGTCCTGCGAAGATTGCCGCGATACAGAGCTGGACATCTGTAAATTGGTACGTCAAGCCCGAAAGGGATTTAATGATGTATCAAAGGACTTAGCAGCTGCCCAGTCTAAACTGAAGGAGTACGAAATTAACTTTCAGAAGTATAAATGTTTGGATGAAACAGCTCCGAAACAAAATACTTCTGTTGGGCTTTTACCACCTACCCCAAAGCCAATTTCAACTCCGACAACTCCATCCTTTTCCGATATGTTTGCTTCACCAGTTACATTTTATTCTCCTGATCCTGCGGTTTTGGAAACGAGGGTAGATGACGCTCCTGAGAAAAATATGAATGGAATCTCAAATATTGATAAAAATGTTTGTCCTTCCATAAATATTATTTCTCCAAAGGATTGTTTGCGGGAAGTACAAGAAACGAGAACCCCAAAAAGGCTTGTTGTTGTGCAACCTAAAAAATCTATTTTCGTGTCCAGATTTGCACCAGACACATTAACTGAAGATATTATATTTTATATCGATTCTAAACTCAATAAAACCGGTAATAATATAAATGCTTTTAAATTCAACTTTTCATACGCTAGAAACATTTCATCTTTCAAATTAAATTCTAATCAAAAAAACTAGATAAAATCCCGAATAATGTTGTTTGTCTTCTGTACCAAAATGTTCGAGGGCTAAATACAAAGTTGAACGATATTTATATTAAAAGTTTCGATTGTAGTCATAATGTCTTGGTATTTACCGAAACTTGGCTTAAACCAAATATTTTTGATTCAGAAATTCTGTGTGCTGGGTATCAAATTTTTCGGAGGGATCGTAAATGCAGGACTGGTGGTGGAGTCCTCATTGCAGTAAAAAACCTTTTTTCATCTGAGGAAGTCATACTTTCAGATGTCTCTGACTTGGAATTTATTTGTGTACGAATTCGAGTTTTTAGTATCGATATTTTCGTTACTTGCTCGTATATCCCACCGAATTCCGATATTACCGTTTATCTAAGACATGTGTCGCTTATATCATTGGTTTACTCAAATGTTAAACCTGCCGATTCCATTGTTGTTTTTGGAGACTTCAATTTACCGAATATATCTTGGAATTTTTGTGGCGATTCAAACCAGTTTCTTCCGTATTCTTCTCGTGACTGTTTAAATGACTTTCTGGATTCATTTTCAGATATGAGTTTACAACAAGTAAACGGGATTGAAAATAAGAATAGTAGAATTTTGGATTTAATTTATGTTGATGACTCTTCGAAGTTTTCAGTGCAACGCTGTGATGCTTTTGCATGTCCAGAAGATAACCATCACCCAACACTTGAATTATCTTTCGAATTTGTTCAAAACAACTTAGAACCAGTTTCTACACCGTTGAAGTCATTTTTTTTGCTTCAAGAATACAAATTTTGTTAAAATGAACCAACTCTTATCTGAAATTAGTTGGGACATGAACTTTGAAGATGTTGACGACTGTGTATCAATTTTCAATTGTACGCTCAGCAAAATCTTCGAGATATGTGTTCCAAAGAACATTAAAAAGAATTCGAATGAACTTGGTGCTGTATGGTTTACAAAAGAATTGAGGAAACTAAAAACTTCGAAAACTCGGGCATTTAAAACATATAAAAGAACTTTAAACCTTCAAGATTATTCAAAATATTCGCTTCTGAGACATAAATATCAAGTACTTAATAAAAAATGCTATGATGAATATTTGAACGATTTGAAATCCAAAATCAAGTACGATTCTAAAACTTTTTATAACTTTGTAAATTCAAAAAGGAAAAACACTGGTTTTCCAACTACAATGAAATGGAATGATCGTGAGTCCAACAATCCTACTGAGATTTCCAATATGTTTGCTGACTTCTTCAAAACGACATATTCTGATAATACTTATGGCAACACATCGTATCCATATAACATCCCCACTTATAATTCCATTCTCAATCCTGTTATAGAATCTGATGATGTCTTACAACAACTAAAATCGTTGAAATATTCATATAGTACTGGTCCAGATAATATTCCTAGCTGTATTTTGAAAGTTTGTGCAGAAAATTTATACATTCCACTTTCAAATATATTTAATGCCTCTATTGAAAGAGGTTATTTTCCGAATTCATGGAAAGAGTCATACATTATTCCTCTTTATAAAAGTGGAACCAAATCATTCGTATCTAACTATAGAGGTATTGCTAAACTTAGCACAATACCAAAGTTATTTGAACAAGTTGTCACAAAGCAATTGGTTCACTCGGTCACAACTTTAATATCTCCTTCACAGCATGGTTTTCTGAGAGGTAGATCAACATCTACAAATTTATTGGAATTTTCTTCATTAACAATAAAGGGATTTTCAAAGAATCTTCAAACAGATGTCATATATACTGATTTTAGTAAAGCTTTTGATAAAGTTAATCATTATTTGTTGATTGAAAAGCTTAAAAGATACGGATTCCCAGATCTTCTTTTAAAATGGGTAGAATCGTATCTGACAAATCGGAAGCAACAGGTGTTATTCGAATCATCAACATCAAAAACTATAGATGTCACCTCTGGAGTTCCTCAAGGAAGTCACTTAGGTCCTATTCTGTTTAATCTTTTTATAAATGACCTTCCTTCTGTCATTAAACATTCGAATGTACTGTTGTATGCTGATGACGTTAAATTGTTTCTATCCTATGACATCTTAGATCAACATAAGTTGTTACAATCAGATCTGACCAGTATAGCTATCTGGTGTGATAATAACTTAATGGAACTGAACCTGAAAAAATGTAAATTTATGACATTTGCTAGAAGACACCAACTTTCATCGCTGTATCATATAAATAACTGTAATCTAGAAAAGGTTTTTACTTTCGTGGACCTGGGTGTTACTATGGATCCAAAACTTCGCTTTCATCTACATATTGACTTATGTGTGAATAAGGCGAGGGGTGTTCTAGGTTTCATTAAAAGATGGTCAAAAGAATTTAATGACCCATTCGTTACCAAAAGTCTTTACATATCACTTGTAAGACCAATTTTGGAATATGCATCAGTCTTGTGGAATCCACAATACAACTGCCACTCTGATAGAATTGAATCGGTTCAAAAACAATTTTTATTATTTGCTTTAAGAAACCTTCGCTGGAATCCGAATCAGAACCTACCTCCATACGAAAATCGTTTAAAACTCTTGGACATCCCTACTCTAAAAAATAGAAGAACGATGCTTAATGTAACATTTTTGATTAAATTGATAAATGGCTCTCTGAATTCTACATTTTTGCTTCAAGAAATTGATTTTAATATCCCAACCCGTCGTTCCAGATCTTTCATTCCTTTGATATTAAGTATGTGCCGCTCTAATTACGCGCAGAATGAACCTTTTCGTTGTATTTGTAGCGATTTTAATAGCCTGTATTCTGTCTTTGACCTGTCAGATTCACTTAATAAAACTAAAACTTTTATTTTAAATGCACTTGATCACACTTAAGCCTTTGTTGCTCTTTGAGTTTTTGGACCGCTTAGGGTCTAACGAAATGACAGGGTTGCCAAACTCCACAAAGATCGGCATTGTCGATTTTTTGAAAGTGTTGTATTTTTGTATTTTATATTTATATTTCAGCAGAATTTTGTTTTTTACTGTATATTGTATACAAATAAAACAAAATTTTTAGCTGAATTCACATTCGTTCCGTTACTGTTTACTTAACTGTTCTATTTGTATTTGATTTTTTATATTTCGTATAAAAAAACAAAATACTAAAATTAATATTTGTAATCTTTGTCGCGTAAATTAACTGTTTGGATTGTTTTGTCTTTGTATTTTTGTTAAGTCTAATATCGTAAAGTAGGCAAAAATCATATTTGATCAAATTCATATTCGTCGCATGAATTCTGATGCTTCATAATATTTTCTTTTAATTCTATTGTTTATTATCACGTTAATCTTATATTATGTTATGTTTGGAAGAATTCTCTCTTGCATTCATAACCTAATTCGCGTTTTATTAATATGCGTTGTATCAGCTGATGATTTTAATCTGTAGCTGAAACGAATTTCCAAATATGTTTACCCGCGATCGGTTACACAGCGTAATCCGGATTACGGCTGTTCGGTCACCAAATCCGTGCGTCATGCGGATGTGCCCCTCGGTCGGTTGGGCGGGTTAGTGGGACCGTTGGGATTCGTCGTCAAAAAAAAAAAAAAATATTATCTATAATTATCGCTAGTAATAAAAAAATGTCAAAGAGAAGATGTCTCTCACACATCTATAGTTATCGCTAGTAATAAAAAATGTCAAACAGAAGATGTTTCTCACACATCATAATCTATGTTTAGTAACACTCAGTTTGAGTTGAGGCCGTGTGGCCATTTACAATTCTAATGTATTCTATTATTATCGCTATTTAGAAAAGTACACACACAAGAAATAAATAGTTTATAGCCTATGCGGGGACGCTTATCGTGCCTCTGCTGATAATATTCTAATTCTGTCTAGTTTTAAGTGCATTTTTGTGCCTATATATTTAGGTGTTTTATTAAAATAAAATCAGTACCTTAAAAATACTCAAACGACGCGAACATCAGTTCGTACAAGCTGAAAAAAAAATTCCTTGAAATTAATTTCAGCAATTTCGATTTAAAATTAAGGGTTTTTGGTTACTTTATTCCTAATATCATTGCAGATTTTGAAGTCGCCAAAAATCCTTAATTTTAAATCGAAATTGCTGAAATTAATTTCAAGGAAATTTATTTTCAGCTTTTTAGTCGGTTAAAGGGTTATATTTTAAAAAACTTGTTTTTTATTCTTTTTTTATTTTCCTCTTTTTTTTTTTTTAAATAATTTTTTTTCTCCCTTCCTTTTTTCCCTTTTTTTTCCATTTTTTACTTCTTTTCCCAAATGCTAACCTAAGTAAAAAATTTCAGCCTTGTAGCTTACAAAATACGAGAGTTATAACTTTAAATTGGCTCCATCCCGCTCCCCTTTGCCCCCACATACCCTTTTCCAAAGGGTACAAAATTTCATTTTGTCAATAAGAACTCACCTACCAATCAATGTAGCTTGAAGGAATTGGAAGTTATGCCATGTTTAAAAAAAAGGTTTGAGTCCCCCCACGGCCCCCTACGCCACTGATGGACCCTTAATAGAATGCATTGTCATCAGTGTTCCAAATTTCAGCTCTCTAGCTCATCTTGAAGTGTATGAAAAAGCTCGCTGCAGATTTGAGGATATATATATATATATATATATATATATATATACAGTCCGCCAAAACAAAGTTAATATAAGGGTTATAAAAAGAGTAAAAAACAAGAAAATAAATTCTTTTCCGCAACTTCGATTTAAAATAAAGGGTTTTTGGCAGTGATGTTAGGAACATAGTAGCAAAAAACAATTAATTATAAACCGAAATTGCGGAAATTAATTTTAAGGTTTAGTCCGACTAAAAAACCCAAAAAAAAAATTTCCTTTAAATTAAAATTTAGGGTTTTCGGCTACTATGTTCCAAAAACCCAAAAACCCTTAATTTAAAATCTAAGTTGCTTAAATTAATGTAAAGGAAATTTATTTTCTGCTTTTTAGTCAGTTTAAGAGTTATATTTAAAAAAAACTAGTTTTTTACCCTTTTTTATTTTAACCCCTTTTTTGGAAAAGAAAAATTGTTTCTCCCACCTTTCCCCCACCCCCCCTTCCTTTTTCCCTTTTATTCATATTTTCCCAAATGCGAACCTAAGTACAAAATTTGGGCCGTATAGCTTAAAAAATAAGAAAGTTTAAACTTTAAATTGCCTCCACCCCCCTCCCCTTTACCCCCCACACCATCCCTTCCAAAGTGTATAATATTTCTTCATTGAAGCCTGAAGGAATCGGAAGTTATGCCATGTTTAAGAAAAAGGGGTTTGAGTACCCCCACGGCCCCCTACGCCTTTGATAGATTCCAAAATCCCAAAACAGATTTGTCAATCGAGTTCTATTTGTGTATCAAATTTCAGCTCTCTATCTTATGTGGAAGTGTATGAAAAAGCTCGCCTCAGATTTGAGGGTATATATATATATATGCCATATATATATATATAAATATATATACACAGAGAGAAAAAAACTATAAATTCAACGAAAAAGTAGGATAGTCAAAACTGTAAAATTGAAAGTTGATACTCTGTTAATAACCGTAGCCTAGTGGGAAGATATCCGACTGCCATCCGGAAACTCCGGGTTCAAATCCCGGTACGTCCGTCGCTTTTTTTTTAATTAAAAAAAAAAAGAAGAATTTTCACTGTAATTTTTTTTTTTTTTCTTTAAATTTTTCTTTTAGTTCCATATTCCACTTTTATGAACGATTCTTCTCAACTCCAAAATCGCCCTGGTCAAGGCTTGAACCTGCGTGCTTCTGGTTGACAGTCCGACATCTTATCCATCGCGCCAATGATGCCATTCATGCGGCAATAAATGAATAACTTAAATCTGTTGAACAGGTTCAGTTCTCTACTATCAGAGTAACCAGAGTTGACAGCTGAAGGAACTTTCCTTGGTTTCACGGGGAATATCCCACCAAAATGAGAAATGGGCAAGGAATTCATGAAAATGTGGGAAAACTTTAATAAATACGTACACAGAAAAAAAAAATAGGTTAATCTAACCAAAAAACGTCATATGAGAGCGGACAAACTATTTCTGAATACTGGAGTGGATTATGCCGGGCCGATAGAAATCAAGATGATTGACAGAGAGGGGCATCAGCTCGTGAAGCAAAAGGTTTGGATCGCGGTTTTTGTATGCCTTAAAACAAGAGCAATTCATCTCGATGTAGTGACAGATTTAACAACAGTAGCATTTATTGCCTGTTATGAAAGATTCATTGCACGCAGAGGCCGTTGTGAAAGGATGTACAGCGATAATGGAACAGCATTCGTGGAAGCGGCAAAAGAGATAAGAAGAGCAATAGAAAAGTGGCATAAGGACGAAGTATTCCAGCATTTGAGCATGCAGGGAACCGACTGGCGTTTCATGACACCGGCAGCTTCACACCAGGGTGGAATATACGAGGCGGCAGTCAAATCTATGAAACACCATCTCATTCGGGTCATAGGTGTGAGAGTACTGCCATTTGAACAGTTGAGAACGTTGCTTGCACAAATTGAAGCAATACTCGATTCGCGTCCTTTGCATCCATTAAATGATGATCCGACAGACCTTCAGGTATTGACATCTGGTCATTTCTTGATTGGGGAGCCTTTGGTTCTCCCATTACCGTTTACAGTACCAGAGGAGTCATCGGCAAGAGGCATGAAGCTGTGGAGAGAAAGGCAGAATATAGTCAGAACGTTTTGGGATAGATGGCATACTGAATACTTGACTACATTACAAGAGCGGAAAAAATGGAGACGAGAATCTGAACGAGTGCAATTGGGGAAGCTGGTATTGATCAAAAGCGAGAAGTTCCCGCCAGCGCAGTGGGCTATGGGACGCATCGTTGAACTCCATCCCAGTAAAGACAATTTGGTGTGATCCGTGACAATTCAAACTGCTACAACCATCTTGAGAAGACCAGTACAAAAAATTTGTATTTTACCAGTAGACACAACCGAGTAGATTTAAAATTCAATTTATGTCTCTTAATTTTGGGAAAACGCAGGTTTTCGGCGGGACTGTTAAGAATCGAATTTAAATACCGCCATGCTGATGCAACCCTGTGCAAATAAATGTAATTTTTGTCTTTTTTCTAAGCCGATGGCGCCCTGCGGTGCACTTTGTTCGATAGTGCCATGCTTTTCTCGGAAGCCAAACTGGTGATCAGGGATCACTTGTTTTTCTATAATTTTGGGTAAAATCAATTTTATTCTGGCCCAGTTTCCATTTGGCAGCCGAATGGGAGGTTCTGCCAGTACCGGTTTGTTCATATTTTTAGCAGCTCGCCAGAGAGAGTAAGTTGTTGATTTTGTGGGTGCGAGATGTTCAACGAGTTGTTGAAAGTCTCTTTCAGATTTCCACTTAAGCTGTTTTTGTAGATTTTGAGTGATATCTTTTAACAGTTTTTTCAAAGTGGGCGATCTGTGATTTTGCCATTCACGACGTATTTTTCTTTTATTTTTTAGAAGCTGCTCTATATGTTTTGGAGTACATTTTGTATAGCTGCGAATTGAGCTCTTTTGGATTTGGGCGGGAGTGGCCGCTGCAGCTGCTTGGGAAAGCAAAAGTGTGAATTTACTAACAGCTGTGTTTATTTCGTTTTTCGTTTTTAAGTATTCATCGAGAGAAATACTTGTCGCTTGAATATATTCTGTGCTATAATTCTGGAGAGCATAATGCTTTATTCGACTTTTAATGAGAATAGCTGAACCACCTCTAGCGTTTCCGCTTGGGTGCTTTGTGTCATAGAGTATATATCCAGGTAGATTGAAAAAATGTTTTTCAGTGAAGTGAGTTTCAGAAATTAGCATAACGTCTATGCTGGAGTCTTTCAAGAACTCGAGAAGTTTTAGTTTGTGAAGACAAAGGCCGTTTGCATTCCAAAATGATATTTTTAAACCATTCATGGCTTAGACATGAGATGTTGTAGTAAAAGACTTTGATTTTTAATCATTTCTTGCATGATGCAAGAAATTTTGCATACCAGACATAAATTGTGACAAATTTTGTCTAAACACTTGCAGAGTTTGTTCAAGAGAACTGCTAGGGAGAGCAGGTTGCGTGAACTCGGGGACTGAGTTTTGTCCTTTTAAAGCGCTGGCGTAGGAAACGCCTTGATTTGTAATGGGATTTAAATAAGTAGGTACATTGGATTGTGAGGGATTTGTTGAGATTATTCTTAAATCCTGTTTTAGGGGGAAAGCATCAGCTTTGGGAATAGCCTTGCTTTTGAAGGATTTGTAGATTGGACAGCCTCTATAGTTTGCTGTATGCTTGCCACCGCAATTGCTGTATTTTAACGTTGGGAAGTGTGCAGTACGATTTTGTGTGACCGTATTCTTGGCTCTGAATTAATTTTGCCTAAAACGGAAACTGGAAAATATTTGATTATATCGAAAATAATGAAGAATGTTAAAAATACCGACAATAGAGAATGTTAACAGTACAGAATGTTAACAATACTGAATGTTACTTTTCTGTTTTTCTGTTTCTTGTGATTTTAACCCATTTTTGACCGCTCCTAAACGGCTTGAAATACTTTGATGAAATTTATAGAGGAAGCATCTGTAAGCATTATTATTGCAAATTCGGTGTCAAAATATTTTCTATTAAATTTTCCAAGGTCGAAAATCTAATATCGAGAAAATCATATTGAAAATTTTACTTACTTTTCAAACCTTTTTCCTTGCAAATACTTTTTCGTATTTTTAAAATTGAAGTAAAATTATACTTTGATCATTTTTCAATAACATTTATTAGATTTCAGAACTTTTTCCAAATTTTTCAAAAAGTGTCCTAAGATGGTATATTTGTTTAAATGCACCTGGCCACAATTTAAAGTCTCCCATATCATACTGATTAGTTTTTTTTCATTGTCAAAGAACCAAACCATTATTACACAAAAACAGATTAGAAATCGGTCCATTAGTTTCGTCACTAGAATTTTTTAAATTTTACGTCGACCAGTCGACCGCTTTTGCCAAAAATTGGTTAACCAGATATAAATAAGTATTTTGCGTATTGTTTTCCATGTACACTTGATTGAATATTGGTATCATTCGAAAGGTCTATTCTATTCCTTTCAACAATACAAAAAGTAGTAAAAAAAATCTAGTTTTCTTGAAAATTAAATTTGGGGTTAAAAATTACAACATTTTATCACTTTCATAAAAATTAACCAAAAACCATGCTTAAAAAAAATTTTTTTTGTATTCTAAAAAAATTTTTATCCCCCATTTACGGGTACTCATTCGAAAGGAATCGAAAAGACCTTTCTAATGATACCAATCTTTACTATTTATAAAATTAAAACATCAATTCGGTTGTAACAGGTAGGAGTAACAACCAGCCAACCGATTTTCATAATTTTTCTTTAAAACATTATTTTTGAAAGGTAAATATTTTAATTTTCGGTATTAAGTTTTTTAGAACATTTAATGTCTGTGCGTACGGGTTGTTGCATTTTGCTTTCCACTTTTTTCAGGGTTTAGGTCGCTTGGAATGGAGAGTTATTTTTTTATGGAGTTTTTGTGCTCTCTCTCTCTCTCTCTCTTTATTCACAATGATCAGGGATGTTAGATTGGGGGAATTACCAAATTTGCCGGCAATTTCGAGCTATGTGTGAGGGAGGCGACTGTTTCCATTTCGCTTCTCTGTTGTTTAACAATTTAAAATTATTTTAACTAGGTCCTCTCCATAACAAAACAGTTATTGTCAAACAAAACAAAAAATTTAAAAATTACAAAAGGGATTGTTGTTTTTATAACCCTTATATTAATTTGCTTTGGGTGGGCTATATATATATATAAATATATATATATATCCTCAAATCTGCGGTGAGCATTTTCATACACTTCCACATGAGCTAGAGAGCTGAAATTTGGAACACTGATAGAACTCCGGTGACAATGCATTCTGGGGCCCATCAGAGGCGTAGGGGGCCGTTGGGGGACTCAAACCCCTTTTTTTTAAACATGGCATAACTTTCGATTCCTTTATGCTACAATGATGAATGGTTTTTGGCGACTTCAAAATCTGCAATGATATTAGGAACAAAGTAGCCAAAAACCCTTAATTTTAAATCGAAATTGTGGAAATTTATTTTCTGCTTTTTAGTCGGTTAAAGGGTTATATTTAAAAAAACTTATCTTTTACTCTTTTTTGTTATCGCTTTTAATTTTGTTTTCATATTCTTTTTCAGCCGTCACAGCCATATTTTATTCAATACTACCATTCACACGTGGCGTTGCCCACGTAAACAAATACTTATTTTTTTTACTGATTTTCAATTGGTTGAATTCATTCATCTTCACTTATATACAATTCTTTGTAGGTATGTTTTGTAGTAAGCAATTTTATATGTTTTTATATATTGCAAACGGTTCCCAATATAAAATACGTGGCCACCTTACTTTAGTAGCGTGAGATACTCGTCAAATCAAAATACTAGTTAACCCAAATTACTTATTAACGCTACATTTATAATAGGGATGTGACGGATGTGAGTTTTGCGGAGGCGGATGCGGAGCTGTAAAAAGCGGATGCGGATGCGGATGTTTGAAAATGACATCCGCGGATGCGGGGCCGGATGCGGATGTTTTACACAACTTTTTCTAAAAAATTTAATTTTTGGCGCTTTTTTAATTTTTGTTTTGGGTATTTTGACGTTCTGAAACTGAATCTGACAAAATTTTGCACAGATCGCCTATAGTTTCTGAGAAAAAACCAAAAACACAGTAAAAAAAGTTTCAGAAAGTGCAAAAAGGAGAAAAGAAATAGCAGGTAGTCGTAGCGGTTGTGCATTGCACTACAGTTTAAGAAGAAGTTGATTTTGATCAGAAAATTTGCAGAAGATCGGCTGACTGGAGGACTATTATTAATACCATTCGAGGAACACCACACCGAAATTCCTGGAGAGTCTGGTCGGCGTTGGAATACGCGCCCATTAGCTATGAAGTTTAGAACTTAAATTAACAAAAGAAATTAAAATTGAAAGAAAATTTGAAACCAAATCTAAAGAACGTTAAAATAAGTGCCCAAAGTAAATTAAGTTCGGAAATTCAATTGACAAAGAATAACTTTCAATGTTCTCCAAAAAAAAAATTGTAATTTAAAGTGTGAAAAGACTTTCTTTTAAATATATTTTGCCAAATTATTAAGTTTACGCTATAAACTCTAACACCAACAGGAACAGCACATCAAAGTTTTCACGGGGCCCTACGATCACAGCGATGGACATTTTTGTTGTAAGTATTAAACCCAAACTTTTTTAAATATGGATTATTTTTAAATTTAATGGTTTGGCATAAAAAAAAATAGACTAAAATAAAAAAATTAAAAAGTAAATAAAAATATAATTATTTAATTTATATACGAAAAAAAAAAATGTGTTAAACTAATGCTGTAAGAAATTAGCTTTACATAAAAATATCAAATTTTGTACATACATGGAATATTTAAGATAAAGAGAGAATGAGAGTCAATTAAAATTTCGAATATTGATTATGTTATCTTGCCTTTATGCATGCACTTCTGATTTTCTTTTCTTATAACACTGGTCGACAGTATTTTTGTTAAATTATAAAACTTGGTTGTTTCTTATGTATTTTGCCACGCTGAATCCGAAATTTTTTTTCATTAAACGTATTTTTATTCATTTGAATCACCTAATATTAACTTAGATCTAACAATGATTATTCATAAATTCACAAATTCAACTTAATTTTTAAAAAATTCAGCTTAAACTATGCTGTGAGATGTATAAATTGGCTGTGCGAACAATCGCCCAACTAACAATCGGCCAAAAACCAAAAATGAATAATCGCCCAAAAAATTGTACCAACATTTTTGGGCGATTGTTCATTTTTTGATTTTGTTGAAATCCAGCTTTTGACACATAAATAGGAGTGGGTACTACAAAAATGTTCATTCATAAATCAACACGAAAATTACAACAACATAAGTATTATAAAATCGCGAGATTTTTTATACCATTTTTTATATTAACGACACACCAAAAAAAGATGTACAAAGCTAAATACACATCCTTTTAAACTTGAAAAATTTTAACCAAAAATCGCGCGATTTTTGGTTACAATTTTTCGTCTGCGGCGCTTTCTTCCAACCTACCTCGGACATGCAATAACATTATAACATTACTACACTAAAGATTACACCATACAACAACAAAATTAAAATAACACCAACTGATTCGTTGTAGTTGAAGCATCATTGTAATTAGAATTTTAAAACACAAAAGGTTAATATTATTTCCGTATTTTTGCTTTAAGCTAAGGTCAGATTAGGCAAATATTTGCCCAAATACACTCAGATATTTCTAAAATCAACTAAAATCGGTTCAGTCACCCAGTATTTTATTTTTGTATTTTCCAAGTATTTGAGCAAATATTTGCCTAATCTGACCTTAGCTTTGCATAATTTACAGATTGCGCCAGCTAATTTCTCTGTTTTCAAAAAACATTCAAGAACTACATCTGAAGTAAAAGCATACAATGGTGTTTTAGGACGAATAATTTCCAAGAATGGAAATATTTTTAAATTCGTCAAATCCATTCTCTAAAGCTACGGTCAGATTAGGCACAATTTGCACAAATACTAGGAAAATACATTCAGAAAAATAAAATACTGGTTCAGTCACATACGATTTTCTTTGAAATATGAATATCTGAAATGTTTTCTTATTATTAAAAAAAATAAACATTTTTTTTGGGCGATAGTTCATTTTGTTTTTGGGTTATTATTCATTATGAACAAAAGCCCAATATTTTGGGCGATTGTTCATTTTAACTTTTGGGCGAAAATTCATAATTTTTTTGGCGATTTTCGCAATTTTTTGGGCTTTTATTCATTATGAAGAATGGCTCAAAATTTTTGGGCGATTGTTCGTTGGGCGATTGTTCGCACAGCCTAAATTGGCTGTGCGCCCAATTTTACCAACATTTTTGGGCGATTGTTCATTTTTGATTTGGGTGTTTTTTCATTTTTTTTTTTTGGCAATTGTTCATAATGAGTTCAATTCCACATGTCCATATGGGTTTTATTATACTTTGGTATATTTGGACTTTATATGTGAGATTTAGCTTTGATGCCCTAGAGATTAGCCAGTTTAGCTCCAATCGTTTTAACTTAATCTGAGTGATTTTAGATTGGATGTGCTTGTTAAGAATAGAATTTAAATACCGCCATGCTGATGCAACCCTGCGCAAATAAATGTAATTTTTGTCTTTTTTCTGAGCCGATGGCGCCCTGCGCACATCGGCCAGTTCAGTTAAAAAAGAGATTTCGAGGAATAAACATCGTTGGATTTTTTATTATTTTTCCCAACGCTAAAAAGTGTGTTTTTTCTTTGATAGTCCTTTTTTGTACGATACATTTTGGTCCATGTCGAACCTTGTGATGTATTTTGCGAAAAGGGTAAATTTATTTATTGAATTTATTGAGATAGTAAAGGGATAGAGAAAGAGAAAGATTGGAAAACGCATTGACACAGGCTGAGACTGGAAAGAGAAAGTGCTGGAATAGCATCACTGACAGGATGACGCAATTGCAGTTTGACCGGCATTCTAGTCTGAACTTTCAGGCGCGTAGGAACGGATTTTTGCGAATAGTTTCAGTCGCTTGAAATAATTTTTCAATTACGCGCGCAGCTGCTTTGGCGATTTTCACTGCGAAAGATAAATTGGAAAGACCAAATTTAAGAAATACTTTTATATTTTTAAAAAACAAGGTGAATTCAGATGGCGGGCCAGGGCTTGTTGGACAGCATTTCGAAATCGGTTTCTCGCATTGTGGATTATACCGAACATGCAGAATTCGCGAATGCCACTCTAGAGCAGGCGAAGGTTCGTGCTGAAAAGCTGGAAAATTACTACGAACGATTCGTGACGTCGCACGAAAAATATGTGGAGAGTAAGCCGAGAAAAGCTGTGAAATACGATGAGATTGCTGCATTAGTTGAAACGCATTATTTCACCGCACAAGCTGCACTGGCGGTAAAAATTAAAGAATTGGCACCGATTCAAGTGCCGGCTTCAGTTGAACAACAACAACAACTAGCAGTGCAGGTTAACATGCCTTATCAACAACATGATTTGAAAAATACATGGGGCGATTTTGATGGTACCTTGACGAAGAGGTCTGGGTTCCGCGATCGTTTCACTGCTGCCATACATGAAAATGGAAATGTTTCGCCAGCTTTCAAATTCTCGTATTTGAAAAAATCACTAACGGGGAGGGCGGCACAAACATTGAGCGAATGGCAACTCACCTATGATAATTATATCGAGGCATGGGCCCGACTCAAGCAATTGTATGATCGGAAATACCCAATTTGTCGGGAGCATTTACGCCACTTCATTCGATTGCCGGTCATCCAGGGTTCACCGCGGGCAAATGAGCTCCAGCGAATGTCAAATGTATTGCAAAAGTATTGCGACAGCTCCGTGCCCAAGGGATCCCAGTTGAGAGTTGGGACATGATGGTTGTCCACATGTTGCACGAGCAGTTGGATCCTGAAACCAGCAAGCAATGGGAATTGCAACGTGAAACGGAGTCGTAACGGTTAAGCAAATATTGGAATTTTTGGATCGTCAGGCATCCGCATTGGCTAATGTTGTCGATGTACGTCATTCGCGTCCGCAAGATTTAAGAAACACTTTAAATGATAATTGATCCACTAGTACCAACCGTGTGAACAGGGGTGAAAATTCTGGCTTCAAGGGATTTTCAGGCAAAAAAGCTTATCCATGTGATGCCTGCAAAGGTGATCATCCGCTTTGGTTGTGTGATGACTTTGGAGCTCTTAGTCTGCGATCCCGCGAAGATTTTGTCAAAAGACATAATATTTGCCAGAATTGCTTCAAGCGGGGCCATGGATCCGAGAATTGCTTCCAAGGTCCGTGCGTTCGTTGTCCAGGACAAGTTAAGCATAATAGCCTTCTGTGTCCGATGAAAGAAGTGTCGAAACAGGCGCTGTCTGTGAAAATTGGAGAGAATCGTAACAAACGGATAAGATAAGATTGTTGCACGACCAACTGAGCAACAATGAGATAGGGTATGTTCATGCTATGCAGTCAGGTTCATCGAGAGGTATTGCTGCAATTGACAAGGAGATAGAAAAGGTCGATATGCAAATAAGCTTGTTGGCCAAACAGGAACAATTGGCAAAAAAACGGAAATTGCTTTTTGACCAAGAGGAAGAAGTAAAAGAAATAAATGTTAGAGAAAAGTACAAACGGTCGTTTAATTTTGATTTAGATTCAAATTCTGCACTGTTGCCGACTGTGGCGATAAGATTAGAAGCTAACGGTGAGATATTTGGGCCAGTTTGAACTTTGTTGGATTGTGGTGCACAACCGAATTTTATCACCTCTGGGCTGTATGAGGAATATCAGTTCCCTATTTTGCCAACATCACGCAAGATGGTTGGAATAGAAGGAAAATCTTTTGGTGTCAGCCGACGTGCAATTTTGAGGATAAGGCCATGGTTCATATCTGATGGTTATATTGAAGAAGAATTTTGGATTCTGCCGAAAGAGAGCAATTGGCAGCCAATGCTGCCGAATACCGATTGTGAAATAAGACCATTATTAGATTAGATTCATTTGCGATGCCGTTGGCTGATCCGGAATATTGGAAATCGAATGCAGTGCACGTAGTGCTCAATGTGAAGATTTTCGCAAAAATTTTAACGTCAGTACATACTCATGATGCCGTTGGAACTGTGTTCCTCGAGACGCATTTGGGAATTGTGGTTTGTGGAACCCATGAGAAGGCAATCAATGAAGAAGCAGGTACTACAGTTTCATATATCGGTTGCACGAGCGTTGAGGAACTAGGTGATCTGGTTAGGCGGTTTTGGCAACTCGATCAAGTGAGGACATTTTCTACGCGAACCGAAGACGAAGAAAAAGTCGAAACAATATTTATGAAAACTTATTCACGAGATAGCACCGGCAGATTTACTGTCTCAATTCCATTGAAAGATGACATCTGTGATATTGGCAGTTCGAGGAAGTTAGCACTACGTCACTTTATGTTTTTAGAGAGCGATTAGGGCATATGGAAGTGGTCTCAAAACCTATCAAACCATGTGAGATAATCTACCACATACCGCATCACTGTGTCACCAAGAAGTTCCGAGTCGTATTCGATGCCAGCTGTCGTACAGATAAAGGAATTTCCCTAAATGATGTTCAATTGCTTGGTGAAAAATTACAGCGCGAGTTAGCAGAGATCGTGATGCGATTCCGCAGACATAAACTCGGCGTTATCGGTGACATCAAAATGATGTTCAGGCAAGTGCGAATAGTCGAAAAGCAACGGGTCTTTTGGAGAGAGAATACTGAAGCACCGATTCAAGAATATTGGTTGAAGGTCATAAAATACGGGATGACATCTTCGGCATACAATGCAGTTCGAACAGTGATACAGTGTGCGCGAGAGATGATTTTCCGAAGGCTGCCAGAGTCATAGAAAATGATTTATATATGGATGATTGGGCAACTGGAGCAAGCAGTGAAAATCAAGCGATAGAACTAGCGAGAGACGTTGAGCATATATTACTAGGCGGTGGATTGGAAATGAGAAAGTGGAAGTCAAACTCTAAAAGACTAGTGCAAGAAATGCGATCTGAAGAAGAAGAGTCAATGATGTTTGTTGATGGTGAAAAGGCATCAGTTTTGGGATTTAAATGGAATATTTTTCGCGATCAATTCTCCTTTGTGGTCAAGACACCTGAATTGGTAGGTGCTGTCACAAAAAGAAAAATTTTGGGCTGTGTTGCACAGCTTTACGATCCGAACGGTTTCATTTCTCCAGTCACTATTTTGGGGAAAATCATCATACAAGATTTGTGGCGTATCGGGTTGGATTGGGATGAATCCGTTCCAGCAGAGATAGAGAATAGATTCAGAAAATATTGGGAAGATATAAGTTTCCTAGAAAACTTTACTCTGGATAGATGGCTTGGTACTGGTGAGAGCAAAAAAAATCGAGATTCATGGATTTTCAGACGCATCGACAATGGCATATGGTGCGGTGATCTATGTTCGTGTTGAAGACGAGAATATCCTGGCAAGAAGTACATTGCTGGTTTCCAAAACGCGTGTTGCGCCTATGAAAACTATTACGGTGCCGAGGTTAGAACTGGCAGCAGCTAAATTATTATCACGATTACTTGTGGACGTCATGAGAGCGATGGATTTCACTTCGGTGGATTATACGCTGTGGACAGACTCACAAGTAGTGCTACACTGGATAAGGAAAATTCCACGAAATTTGAAGACATTTGTTGCGAATCGAGTGACATCGATACAGACAATCACCGATGTTAAAAAATGGAAATATGTCAATACGAAAGACAATCCAGCGGATTTGTTGAGCCGTGGTGTGAAGCCATCTGAGATTAATCACTGTGGATTATGGTTGCGGGGCCCTGAGTGGCTGACACAATCTGCAAAAAACTGGCCGAAGTGTGTGTTTGTGCCAAACACAGTGGCGGAGGCTGAAGTAGAGTTTAAAGCGCTTGCAGTGACTGGATTCGATGAAGCGATACAGATTACAATGCGTACAATGAGAAACAGAATCGCTTTAATTGATTATGTTGACAAATTGGAACGTGCGATAGATGTGGTTGCGTATTTGTTTAAAATTGGTTCGGATGCAAAAGTCCGTTCAACATCCAGACGTACTAAGAGAGCGAAACAGTTATTTATATTGCCCAGCAGCGAGCATAAGGCGAAAGCAATGAAATTCTTACTAAGACAAGAGCAAGAAAAATATTACAACAAGGAGATAACGAGTTTAGACAATGGTAAACAAATTTCAGAGAAAAGCAAGATAGAGTCATTGAAGCCTGAACTAATGGATGGATCGCTGCGGTACATGGTCGATTGAAAAATTCAAATTTGGATAAAAATATGCGGCATCCGGTTATAGTTCCTAATGGATCAAGGCTGGCGTGGCTAATTATGGATCATCGTAAGACAAAACATGGCGGAGTTGAGGTTATGATGCAGTTCATTCGTCAAAATTATTGGACTCCACGGCTTCGTAACGCACTGAGAGGTTATTTGCATAAATGTGTTACTTGCGTTCGACATAACCACCGAGTCGAAATTCAAATGATGGCCGATTTACCTGCCGATCGAGTGAGAGCGGGCAAACTATTTCTGAATACTGTAGTGGATTATGCCGGGCCGATAGAAATCAAGATGATTGACAGAGAGGGTCATCAGCTCGTGAAGCAAAAGGTTTGGATCGCGGTTTTTGTATGCCTTAAAACAAGAGCAATTCATCTCGATGTAGTGACAGATTTAAACACAAGTGGCATTTATTGCCTGTTATGAAAGATTCATTGCACGCAGAGGCCGTTGTGAAAGGATGTACAGCGATAATGGAACAGCATTCGTGGAAGCGGCAAAAGAGATAAGAAGAGCAATAGAAAAGTGGCATAAGGACGAAGTATTCCAGCATTTGAGCATGCAGGGAACCGACTGGCGTTTCATGACACCGGCAGCTTCACACCAGGGTGGAATATACGAGGCGGCAGTCAAATCTATGAAACACCATCTCATTCGGGTCATAGGTGTGAGAGTACTGCCATTTGAACAGTTGAGAACGTTGCTTGCACAAATTGAAGCAATACTCAATTCGCGTCCTTTGCATCCATTAAATGATGATCCGGCAGACCTTCAGGTATTGACACCTGGTCATTTCTTGATTGGGGAGCCTTTGGTTCTCCCATTACCGTTTACAGTACCAGAGGAGTCATCGGCAAGAGGCATGAAGCTGTGGAGAGAAAGGCAGAATATAGTCAGAACGTTTTGGGATAGATGGCATACTGAATACTTGACTACATTACAAGAGCGGAAAAAATGGAGACGAGAATCTGAACGAGTGCAATTGGGGAAGCTGGTATTGATCAAAAGCGAGAAGTTCCCGCCAGCGCAGTGGGCTATGGGACGCATCGTTGAACTCCATCCCAGTAAAGACAATTTGGTGTGATCCGTGACAATTCAAACTGCTACAACCATCTTGAGAAGACCAGTACAAAAAATTTGTATTTTACCAGTAGACACAACCGAGTAGATTTAAAATTCAATTTATGTCTCTTAATTTTGGGAAAACGCAGGTTTTCGGCGGGACTGTTAAGAATCGAATTTAAATACCGCCATGCTGATGCAACCCTGTGCAAATAAATGTAATTTTTGTCTTTTTTCTGAGCCGATGGCGCCCTGCGGTGCACTTTGTTCGATAGTGCCATGCTTTTCTCGGAAGCCAAACTGGTGATCAGGGATCACTTGTTTTTCTATAATTTTGGGTAAAATCAATTTTATTCTGGCCCAGTTTCCATTTGGCAGCCGAATGGGAGGTTCTGCCAGTACCGGTTTGTTCATATTTTTAACAGCTCGCCAGAGAGAGTAATTTGTTGATTTTGTGGGTGCGAGATGTTCAACGAGTTGTTGAAAGTCTCTTTCAGATTTCCACTTAAGCTGTTTTTGTAGATTTTGAGTGATATCTTTTAACAGTTTTTTCAAAGTGGGCGATCTGTGATTTTGCCATTCACGACGTATCTTTCTTTTATTTTTTAGAAGCTGCTCTATATGTTTTGGAGTACATTTTGTATAGCTGCGAATTGAGCTCTTTTGGATTTGGGCGGGAGTGGCCGCTGCAGCTGCTTGGGAAAGCAAAAGTGTGAATTTACTAACAGCTGTGTTTATTTCGTTTTTCGTTTTTAAGTATTCATCGAGAGAAATACTTGTCGCTTGAATATATTCTGTGCTATAATTCTGTAGAGCATAATGCTTTATTCGACTTTTAATGAGAATAGCTGAACCACCTCTAGCGTTTTCGCTTGGGTGCTTTGTGTCATAGAGTATATATCCAGGTAGATTGAAAAAATGTTTTTCAGTGAAGTGAGTTTCAGAAATTAGCATAACGTCTATGCTGGACTCTTTCAAGAACTCGAGAAGTTCTAGTTTGTGAAGACACAGGCCGTTTGCATTCCAAAATGACATTTTCAAACCATTCATGGCTTAGACATGAGATGTTGTAGTAAAAGACTTTGATTTTTAATCATTTCTTGCATGATGCAAGAGTTTTGTCCTTTTAAAGCGCTGGCGTAGGAAACGCCTTGATTTGTAATGGGATTTAAATAAGTAGGTACATTGGATTGTGAGGGATTTGTTGAGATTATTCTTAAATCCTGTTTTAGGGGGAAAGCATCAGCTTTGGGAATAGCCTTGCTTTTGAAGGATTTGTAGATTGGACAGCCTCTATAGATTGCTGTATTTTAACGTTGGGAAGTGTACAATACGATTTTGTGTATTCTTGGCAACTTTGGCACTGAATTGGTCCTCGGCGCTTATGAGGCTCTTCCACTGTAATTTTGCGATGGTGGAGATACCGCAGTGAGTAAATTGGGTGAGATTCCACCTTTTTAGGGACTTTGGATCAAATTCCAGTTCCACTCGTAATAGTGGTTGGGGAATTTTATCTCGATTTTGTATGTTAAAAACGGATTTAACGTGGAAGCGACCTTCGATTAAAGCGCTTTGGATTTCATTGCATTCAACAAACGAGTCAATGCCTTTCAGGACAACAGAGAGACCTTTGGACCTTTTGAGCTGATATGTGTAATAGCTCTTTTTTAAACTATCGAAGGATTCGATAATTTTTCTATAGATTTGAATTTTAGTCTCATGAATTCTTCCCTTAAGAAATGTGTGATCAACAATAATTTGAGAAAGTTTTGTTATGAGAGGATTGGAGTTTTTTTTGCGTAAGTAAATTGGTGGGGTTTTTTGAACTTTCGGAATCGGGTCTTTGTTTCGGCAAGAATGGCAAATCGGGTTTGCCCTAACTCAATAGACTTTTTTGGGATTAGTCTTTTGCATTTTGGAGGGTTTAATATTCCTAGGAGGAGAACCTCTTAGTTTGAAGTAGGCGTCAATGCCTGTCTGCGCTGCCGTTGCCTTTATATTATGCTCTCTAGAGATGGAGCTACTTTGAAGTTTTGTTGTTTTAAGTTTATCGACATATTTTTTTGCTCATTTATGTTCTGAGCAAAGGGAAATTTGCATGTTGTGCTGAAATGGAATTTCGAGAACAAAAGGCGAAACAGAGTAACCTGTGTATGTGTTGGAGCATTTTGTTGTTGATACATGCTTCAACTTCCAAATATGCCTCCATATCATATTCCGCCAATTCCAAGTTGTCGAGAGAGTCCAGAATCTTGTCATGCCAGCCTTGAACTGCGTTCCAGTGGTGCTCAACCAATTGACGTTTGGTGGCGTAGTAGTGACTGGAATGTACTGTGTTGTCATCCAGGACTTCCTCCAACATACGTTGCACAATGCCGATTATTTTTGTTTGCTTTACAATAAGGTTGTGAACTGTTCTAGGATGTTTAACCAACAGCTGCGCGACCGGTAGTGTTGCCATGGCTTGCTATCTGCGTTCCACCTTCTGACGTTGAGTCGTTGAATGTATGCCGCTGCGTCAAGGACTTCTGTAGTTGAGTCCAATGCGTGCGTTACACTTTTTAGGAGAGTGCTCCTGGGGGTCACCAGAATGTACAGTCAAATCCGGCTCTTGAACCAGATTTGAACTTCTTGTACATTCAAAATCCGGCACTTGAACCAGATTTTGATATTTTGGTATGAGTTTATTAAATTTCAACTTCTGGCACTTGAACCAGAAATTGACTTCGCGTCGATAATTATTAACACTGTTTTAATTGCGATAAAATTAATAACTCAGCTTTATTTTGTTAATTTGAGTTCTTATATACAACATTTGGTAATAGGCACAACAACAAAAGGCAATGGCATATTTGGCCATTAAAACAATTAAAACAGCGTTAATAATTATAGACGCGAAGTCAATTCTGATTTGACTGTACACCAATTTTGACCCATTATGTATCAATTTCTTGACATTTCCAATTTTTTATTGTATATGGGCCATTCCGCGTCAAGCGGATACTTCAACTCTGAATTCTGAAACTCTCCACATGGAAAGTCCTGGGTATGCTGTGTTTATGTACCAAAGGGATCCGTCGGAAATTCATTATTTACCGTTATGTTTAAAACTAAATAAAGTGAATTATTTAAAAAAATTATTTTTCCCCCATTTTTTCCCTCTTTTTTACCTCTGCAACCCTAAGTAAAAAATTTCAGCCCTGTAGCTTAAACCTTTCGAATTTGTTACCATATGGCAACATCACACTTTAAGACTACGTGGACCAGCCTCGGTACAATTTACAAAAAAAATGGCATTTTTTTCTTCGGTTTTTTAGAAGTATTTTTGTATAAACATTTTTTTTCGGTTTGTTGAATAGCAACAACTTCCGTTTTTTATTGCACCATATTGACGCAAGAAATTTTTTACCGAAATCGTCACTTAAGAAATTAAAATTTAATTGTTTAAAAAAAATAATTTTAAAAAAAGTGTTGATGCAATAATGTAAAGAAATGGTCATACTACATGTTTGCACGTGTTGCCATTTGGCAACAATTCCATTTATTGGTATATTTTTTTGTACGTGTCTAAATTTGAATTTTGCGACAGTTGCTACACGTTCAATGAAAATATACCTATAATTTTATCCTTCTTATTTTTTTTCAGCATTTTTATATTATATAACTATTGTATGCATTATATTATATGTATTTTATGTAAAAAAAGTTTATGTTAAAAAAAAAATGTATTTTGAACTGTCATGAATAAAATTGATGTAAGTAAATGCACACTTACAATGAATTTGACTTTGATTAACTTTAATATATAAGTAAATGTAAATTTATTTAATGTATTTTTTAGGAACAAATTTTTTGTTGGTAAAAAAATGCATTTTTAAATGTAATACATAAACTTATATGAATTTAAGCACATATGCAATAAATTTGATATTGAAAATTTTTAGACCGTTAAGCAAATTTGTTGCTATTCCAAAAAACTACTTTCAAATAATTTTGATTTTGCATCACTATTAGCATCATTAATAGCATTAATTAACGGATAATAGATTTTTAAGGCTCGAAATGAAAAACATGTAGCGAAAGGGTTAAAAAATACGAAAGTTATAAGTTGACTCCATCCCACTCCCCTTTGCCCCCACAATCCCCTTTCCAAAGGGTATGAAATTTTATTTTGTCAAAAAGAACCCACCTACCAAATTTCATCATTGTAGCTTGAAGGAATTGGAATATATGCCATGTTTAAAAAAAGGGGTTTGAGTCCTCCCACGGGCCCCTACGCCTCTGATGGACCCCAAAATTTAATAGAATGCATTGTCAACCGAGTTCTCTCTGTGTACCAAATTTCAGCTCTCTCGCTTATGTGGAAGTGTATGAAAAAGCTCGCAGCAGATTTGAGGATATATATATATATATATATACTAGCTTATACCCACAGCTTCGCTCGGCAACTGAAATAAAAATAGATTTTGCAAAGTCATCCCTGAATACCTCTCAGCACCAAATCCAAAATTTCACCGAAATCCCTTGAATTGGACCCGAGTTACAGAGCTCTTAAAATTTTAGGCCGTGGCAGTGGGCGGATCTTAATTGCTCATAGTCACTCCTCAGTCCATTCACCATTCACCACCCAGCTCCGAATCCAAAATTTTTGCGAAATCCCGATTTACAGAGCTTTAAAAATTTAAGGGCGTGGCAGTATGCGGATCTTAAATATCCATAGTTAACCCTCAGCCCATTCACCTCCCAGCAACAAATCCAAAATTTCAGCGAAATCCCTTGAATAGGACCCGAGTTAAAGAGCTTTAAAAATTTTAAGGCGTTGCAGTGGGCGGAACTTAAATTTCAATAGTCAACCCTCTGCCCATCCACCTCCCAGCACCAAATCCAAAAATTCACCGAAATCCCATGAATTGGACCCGAGTTACACAGCTTTTAAGATTTTAGGGCGTGGCAGTGGGTGGATCTTAAATGCCCATAGTCAACCCTCAGTCCATACACCACCCAGTTCCAAATCCAAAATTTCAGCGAAATCCCTTAAATAGGACCCGAGTTACAGAGCTTTAAAAATTTTAAGGCGTGGCAGTGGGCGGACTGCAAATTTTCAGAATCAACATGTTACCCAATCATTACCCTAAACCACAAAAAAATTTCAACAAAATCGGTTAAACACTGCATTTTAAAATAATATTTGCCACGCCCACCTCGAACGCCCAAATTTAATGAAATGGCATATAGCCTATGATGAGGTCAATGAAATTACGGTATTTCTTGAGTTATAAGGGAACAAACATACATACATACAAACCTACAAACAAAGAATTTTATATAAGTATGAGATATATAGTCCACCCAAAACAAGTTAATAAGGGTTAAAAAAAAAAATGTACCTTTTTTAAAAAATTCATTACTTTTTACACCACAAGCGTTCCGATCCGACGATTTTCGCTCCAGCAAATGGCTGCTCTGTGCATAGCGTAAGCGAGGTAAGTACCTATAAAATTCAATATTTCAAAAACAAGGAAAAAGACTCTCTTTAAAATTTAACACAAGCTGAGTGATATTGTAGGGTATACAAAAATATTTTTTGAAAAAATTTAGAATCGTGACGCTCGAATTAAACAAAATTTTTTTTAAATTAGTTTTAAAAAAATGTTAAAAGAAATTTTTTTTTAAGAATTAAAAATTTTTTTTAAACTTTTGGTACATAAACACAGCATACCCTTTCCATGTGGAGAGTTTCAGAATTTTCTGAGAGTTGAAGTATCAGCTTGACGCGGAATGGCCCATATGTTAGTCCGATTCCGCTGAACTTTAAAAAATTAGTTTTGTATCAAACCCCCCCACTGGAAATTCCTGCGCGCCGGCCTGGTTTGGGGTAACACATTGTTGGCTTCAGGAGAGAACCGGCGTGAGAGATCTACCGTGTATAGGCTGTTGAACGGGAGTACTTGGCAACACTAGAGATACGGTGATCTTAGAGTGCGTTGCCTTGTACAATGAAGGACGGAGAGCGATATCGGGGGCAATCGGGGACACATAATTTTTCGCGGCTCTCGCACCTTCTTGTTTTTGTGTCATTTTCGCACTTTCTTCTGTTTCGCTGTGAGAGACGCGTTCGATTTTTTAGGGGAATGTTTTATTCCCATTTTTGGCAATTTATTATATCCCCGCACTCACTGTGGCAGGATATACTCACTTTGACAGAACGTTTGTAACGCCCATAAGGAGGCGTGTCCGGTATGGAAAAGTATATATATTCGTGATCAGCGTCACCGCCGGGTTCGATTTAGCCATGCCCGTCTGTCGCAGTTTTGAAGATATCGACTTGAAATTTTGGGAAAATGTTTTTTACTTCAAAAGTAAGAGCAAGTTCAAATATCAACCAAATCGGTCTATATCAACCAAATCGGTCTAAAACTAAAACTAAAGTAAAAAAAAAAAATTTTTTTCCAATTTTTTTTTTATTGTTGTATTTGATTGGAAATGTGTAGAAACGTATTTTTGACATGGTCCGAGGTTCCGAAACCATATATATAAGGGTCAAATGGGGTCTTGAGACAAAATTTTTTTTTTTGTGTATTTGATTGGAAATTTTTAGAAACGAATCTTGAACATGGTCCGAGGCTCCAAAACCACCTATAAATGGCTCAAAATGGGGTATTGAGACCAAATTTGTTTCTGTCCGAGGTACATCTAAATTCATACTGTGTTGGGGTATTTCAACTTCGGCATAGCCGAAGATAGTCCACTCTCTAGTTTTTTAGTTTTGAATGTTTTTTTTAGTTTTTTTGCAGCGGCTCCGACGAAAGACAGTTTTGAGATGTTCCGAAAATAACCATGAAATTTGTCCAGCAGACACCATTTTTCCGCAAACGCCAAAAATTACCTTTTTGTGGTTTTCATACTTTAACTTTAAAATGGATACATTGATTTTATAAGATTTTAAAGAAATATGTCAGCCCCTCAAATTTGGTCGAACATAACTTTTTTGTATCTTTTATGGTTTTTAAAATACAAGAGCTCAAACGCAGAAAATAAGAAAAATTTGTCAATTGTTGCCCTTTTAAAATTACGGAATTTTTTGTTAAATGAGAAACTAGAACCCTTTCTTATGTATTTTTTTACTCTGAATCCGAATATAATAATTGACACCCTCAGATTGAAAAAACCCTGAACAAAATGTGTTTGCGAAAAAGCCGTGGAAAAAATTTTGCATGAAGAAGCCGTGCAAAGTGAACGAGAACGAATTTTGGTGCAAGAAAGCTTAGTATGAAAAACTGATGGAGCGGCCATCAGACTTTTACGCCAAAAAGCTTTTTATTAATTTTCTGTGAAAAATTTTGTTATGCAGATTTTTTTTCAAAAAGCATTTTTCATAAGAATTTTGTAC
This sequence comes from Heteromyza rotundicornis, assembly GCA_951394025.1. Lineage (NCBI taxonomy): Eukaryota > Metazoa > Arthropoda > Insecta > Diptera > Heleomyzidae > Heteromyza > Heteromyza rotundicornis. Next base: position 46,256,384 of record OX596011.1, read on the forward strand.
AAAACATTATTTTGAAGAAATTTGGAGCTAAATATTTGTTTATAATTTTATTTCGAAGCATATTTAAAATTTAGATATATTAATATTATCGATTTTGTGAAAAATGGAAACGCAAGTTTGTTAGCTGCAAGTTTTTTTGTATTGTTCGCAGTGAATTTTTTTTGGTTTTTTACGTAAAATACAGAAGCTATTTGGTTTTTTACTTTCTACAATTTTGGGAACATATCATGGGTGTTTTAAGGTGAATCGATGTATTTATATAATTTTTAAACTTCCTGCAAATAGCATGTCATGTGATCACAACCATTTAACAATAAATTGTGAATTATTGAAGTTTTGTGTATACATAAATGCATGCACAAGACTTTCTTCTCTGGTTTTACTACGCGCATAGAAACCCTTTCAGTTGTGCGTATTAAAACAAAAGGAAAAAACCAAATACGCGTGGCTGAAAGAAAACAACAACAATAAACGCACAAGTGTCCATGTCACACATTCCTTCGCTTATCCCACAAAAAAGAAATTGCTTGTTTATGGTTTACATTCCTCCAGTCGATGGTCCATGTTGGCGCAGCGAATGACCGTGAGATATTTCAGAATGAAACATGTCTAAAAACCACCCTTATTTTTGTGCGCAATTAGGAGGTACTTTCTTCTGCGGCGCGACTTGAGCTCGGCGATCATGTCGCGTGCGTAGACGACCTGTTTGCATGTAGAACAGACAAGTGGGCTCCAATTTTCTTGCTGAGTGGGAATTTGCGTGTGTGTTTTGTTCTCTAAGAAATTCTTTCTTTGCGATGATTTTTTAAGTTGTTTTGGGTTATGCGCATATGCGGTAAAGGAACGAAAGTGCGACTTAAAGGATGCGTTGGATTAGTTGCGATTTGCATGTGCGACAAATTTTATGAGTTGTTCATTTGCAGCATGAATTTACGATGAATAGTTGTAATGCAAATGGTTGGAATATCATTTCCTGTATTGAATTTTAAATATTTAAAGCAGTAAACAGCCAAATCCAAAATTAAAATTGAAATCAACATTTTTTTATGTGTATATCACATATTTAACCACAATAGTGTTTTTATTTAGCTAAAACTTTAACAATATGTAACATAATTTGCTTAAGTTCATATTAGCAACAAATAAAAAATTCAAGAAAACTAAAAAAATTCAACAAAACTTAACATCATAAATTGATAATAATATTAAAAAAAGATAAAAATCAAGATCAAGTCGCGCCGCACAAAAATAAGGGTGGTTTTCAGACTCCACACATTTTTAGTTCGCGCATTGTTTTCCTTCTGAAATTCGCTGCGCCAGCATTGACCATCGACTAAATCATAAACAAGCAATTTCTTTTTTTGTGTGATCAAGCGAATGAATGTGTGACATGAACACTTGTGCGTTTATTGTTGTTGTTTTCTTTCAGCCACACGTATTTGTTTTTTTCCTTTTGTTTTAATACGCACAACAGAAAGGGTTTCTATGCGCGTAGTAAAACCAGAGAAGAAAGTCTTGTGCATGCATTTATGTATACACAAAACTTCAATAATTCACAATTTATTGTTAAATGGTTGTGATCACATGAAATGCTATTTGCAGGAAGTTTAAAAATTGTATAAATACACCTTAAAACACACATGCTATGTTCCCAAAAATGTAGAAAATAAAAAACCAAATAAATGTTCACGAAAATTATTTGACAAATTTTATTGAAGAACACGAATTTTTTTAAATTAAAATTTTATTGAAAGAAGTTTTGTTTTTAAATTTTGTCACCTAGTGTACATAAATAACGAACATTGCACAAATTACAAACTCCTACAAACTAAAAAAACCCAAAAACCAAAATTTAAAAATTTGTACCCAAATTCACTGCGAACAATACAAAACAACTTGCAGCTAACAAACTTGCGTTTCCATTTTTCACAAAAGCGATAATATTAATATATCTAAATTTTAAATATGCTTCGAAATAAAATGAAGCCGTAAAATTATAAACAAATATTTAGCTCAAAATTTCTTCAAAATAATGTTTTGTACAAAATTCTTATGAAAAATGCTTTTTGAAAAAAAATCTGCATAACAAAATTTTTCACCGAAAATTAATAAAAAGCTTTTTAGCGTAAAAGTTTGATGGCCGCTCCATCAGTTTTTCAAACTAAGCTTTCTTGCACCAAAATTCGTTCTCGTTCACTTTGCACGGCTTCTTCATCCAAATTTTTTTCCACGGCTTTTTCGCAAACACATTTTGTTCAGGGTTTTTTCAATCTGAGGGTGTCAATTGTACCACGCATAGTTTTGAAGTGGACATGGATTTCTTCCCAATGGCATCGCCATTATATGTTGTTCGAGGTTGTTTTTAATGATGTAAATTCCCTATTTTAAAAAATATACCTTTGTATAAAAATTTAATAAAATTGAGGCTCTAAATAACTGAGAATAACTTCAAAACTATGCGTGCTATATATTTCTAATTGTTATATGCGGATTTAGCGTGAAAAAATACATAAGAAAAAGTTTTAGTTTCATATTTAACAAAATGAATTACCATTAAAAAGAAAATTCCGTAATTTTAAAATGCAAAAATTTACATATTTTTTGTGTTTGAGCTCTTGTATCTTAAAAACAATAAGAGATACAAAAATGTTATATCGACAAAGTTTTATGGCTGACAATCTTTTAAAAATTTTAGAATCAATGTATCCATTTTAAAGTTACAGTATGAAAACCACAAAAAGGTAATTTTTGACCTTTGCGGAAAAATGGTGCGTGCATGGTTATTTTCGGATTCAGCGTGGCAAAAAAGAATTTGTCCATCAAGTCCATTTAATACACAAAAAGTTATGTTTTGTCGACCAGTGTAATTATACCTTTAATTGATGAGCGGCTTAGAGAATGTCGTGCTGAGATGTTCGTTTTTTTTTAGACAGAATCCAACTGTTATACACTTAATGTCGCATACTATAACTATTATAATTTAATCTCTTCAAATGAGATAACAGTGAAAGTAATAAATTTCTGAATTGAAGTAAAGAGAAAAATGGCATTTGAGTAATTTGATTGTTTTTGTTCGTCGGTCAGTCAGCATATTCGGTTTTAGTGAGATACATTGAGAATTTAACTTGCTAAACATTTGGGGCAATTTTAAAATATCTATCACTTGAAATTGCTATGGTAGGGAGGGCGATGACATAGGGCCGAATGACACCTAAAGTTCCTAAAATTGCGAGGAAATAGGAATATTGGTTTTGTTTTGGATTTGTCGGTGTTTATTGGTTTTATTAGATTTGATATCTAAACGTACACTTAATATTGTTGTGGTGTTATTGCGGTCTGGACTAGGGAAGATCCCCGACAATCCGACGAACTAGCCATTGCATAGCTAGATGTGCACCCCTACCGAATCCAGCGTAACCTGTAGCGCACTTTCACGCACTCGTTAATTTAATTTAATTAAAATTAAGTTAAAGGAAAAACAGCACACTACATAATTGGCGCCCAACGTGGGGCGATGCAAGATTGCTGCGCTCCTCTTTATTAAATTTTCTTTTTGCAACGTTTTATTCAGCGTTACAATTTTCCTTTGTCTTATGAATTTTTTTATTTCGGCTTCGGGTCGTAGGTTGTTGTGTCAGCGGGAGATGTGATTTGAGTATAACGCTCTTTGGATTTTTCGATTACAATTCCAATAGTTGGATTTATCGACCTAGAATAAGTTTTCCATCTCATAACCCAGCACAACCAACACCACGATCCAACGATGGTCCTCAGCAACCACAAAAACACAATTCAAGAATCAAATTTTAAAAAAATAAACCACAATCTATTTTAAAACACTGCTCAAAATTAACATTTTAATTAAAAATCGCAAGTCCACTAAAACTTTTTGCACTTCCCTTTTTCCCTGCCTAAAAAGAACTAAAGCACCTGTGTACATGAACGCATATATTGCGCTCACTTTCCATTACTCTAACATCTCCCACCACACATGAGCGCGACCTACGCAGAAGCCAGTACTCGTAGTCGGGGCTTTACCCACAGCTATATATGAAAAATCTCCTCAGATTTTTCTAGAGTGTGTTTGGCAAATTTACATATACACCCCCGCACCCACCAAAATGAAAATACTCATTTTGGCGGCACTCATGTATGTATCTGCGAAAACATAAATGTCGACAGATTCCCCTCTCTCAAACAGGTTCAAAGAGCACAAAAAGCTTTTGTCCAGTTTTTACATTTTTAATAAACCACAATCTTTTTTAAAACACTGCTCAAAATTAACATTTTAATTAAAAATCGCAAGTCCACTAAAACTTTTTGCACTTCCCTTTTTCCCTGCCTAAAAAGAACTAAAGCACCTGTGTATATGAACGCATATATTGAGCTCACTTTCCATTACTCTAACATCTCCCACCACACATGAGCGCGACCTACGCAGAAGCCAGTACTCGTAGTCGGGGCTTTACCCACACCTATATATGAAAAATCTCCTCAGATTTTTCTAGAGTGTGTTTGGCAAATTTACATATACACCCCCGCACCCACCAAAATGAAAATACTCATTTTGGCGGCACTCATGTATGTATCTGCGAAAAATAAATGTCGACAGATTCCCCTCTCTCAAACAGGTTCAAAGAGCACAAAAAGCTTTTGTCCAGTTTTTACATTTTTATGTCCTCGTCCTCGCTCCTGGCAAAGCCATCCCCAACATCGGATCGTAAAAGCTCATTAACAAACTTCTAAAACGACGTCGCAACAAAAGGGAATAAGAGATCTTGACAGCAGTTGTCAATTCTCCGCCCGGTTGCATTCCACCCGCGAGTGACCAATTTGGTTTAATTAAACCAAAAAAATATAAATAAAAAAAAGAATAATATAATAAAAAGTGTCAGTGCTCGCTTTCGGTCTGTGCCAATGTGTTTTTCCCTTCGGGTTTGTTCAACCATCGCCCCGAACAAAGGGAAAATACAAAAACAAGAACAAACAAACAAAAACAACAAACAAAATTCTGTCGCGAATTTATGCTGCGACAACTCCCAACTCAACCGAGAACTTCACAGACTAGTAATCGCTCAAGTTCACAATCGACCGGAAATCCACAGAGAATTTCACAAACTAGTAATCCTAGGAGTTCGCATTCTATAGTAAACCAACCTAGAAATCGTTTTCACTTATCAAATCAACCCGAAAAAGTCTTCTTCAAAATTGGAACTTAAAATTTGAGGGTTCAAAAGACGGAATATATATATAGAAGAATTTTACACAGATTACAATCTCTTACTGAACAAAATCTTTCGAATGATTATTAACTGTTGTGTGAAAACTTGCACGTACTATTCGCAGGGAAAGCTAAGGATTGGTTTTGGAAGTTCCATCGCCAACATCGTCACTTTAGTGTTGGGATACTTTCTGTAGAGAATTTCGCAAGAAGTATGAAGATACAGATTTTGATATTTGGGAGAGAAGATATACACAGAAAAAAAATGGTCGGTAAAATTAACCGAAAAAAGTGGTTGACGTACAGAATTTCAAAATGTATGAAAATTGTAAATTTTTTAACCGAGCTCTTAGGTAGTTTTAACCGACAAAAAATGTTAAAAAAAAAATGGTTGAAATAACCGAAAATAATTGTTGTTTTACAGAAATTGTATGTTCTTTTACCGCAATTGTTAATTTAATTTGAATTTTCACCAACTTGGGCAATTTACCATTCGCGCATCTTCAGTTGAATCGTTGTTATTCAAAGTAAGAAGAATTTTCAATCGTGTTATGAATGTTTTGCCTTATAGAGGCAGCTTGAGGTGAGTCAATCAGAGTTTTTTTTGCTTGTAATACTGCATTTGTAATACTAATTTTGGAAACAAGAGCTTGTGTCAGTTATGTGCTCAAACTCAAAAAGTGTAAAAAAACAGCGAAATGGCGCAACCTTTCCGGTAAGAATATTTTTCAGTTTTACAAAAAGTTATATATTACGGATGTTTGTTTTCTATCATTTGAGGAGAATATCAAAGTATAATAAAACGTATTTAAAAAATCTTTTATTACGTCGGTGTTACTTTTTTATCACTTTGCATTTTGCTGTTACCATATGGGCACGCTCGTTACAACCCTAGTAAATTTAAATTTGTACTAAGAAACATTTTTTTTTAGCTTTTTTCATATAAAATTGTGTATATTCTATCTACAAATTGGTTTTAAAGTAAGATTGTGTACTTGTTGTACTTATAAAAAATTAGCATAGCTTCTTGAGTGGATTTTGCCATATCCGTATGTCTGAATGTCATTCAGTATGTCCATCCTTCTGATTGGTAAGAAGATTGAAGCAAGCTAGGCGGTCCAAACTTTGGACTTAACTCCTGCAGGTCCTAGAAGGAGTTGGTATTGAAAATGGGCTGAATTGGTCAACTGCCACGACTACCTTCCATACAAGTGAAAATCGGGAAATGGAAATTGTGGTAGGAAAATTCTCCGTAAGATCTATTGTCCGCTTTGCGTCGGTGGTGAGTGCCGCAAAAGCTATATGAGCAATACCCCGATCACGACATGACATCATGATGGCTAAGTCAAGCCGAGCTGAGATGGATAGGTTATGCCGAGCTTATGAATGTGAAAAATGGAGCACATAGTGTTGTGAGTACCGTCGGTGGAATGAGCGGAAGATGGCGACCAGGTATCAGATGGAGAGGTGTACGGCAGATATAGATTCACTTCGACCGGCTGAAACTTACTCACTTGTTTTTTAGCAAATTTACATTACGATGAAGACATTTTGGCAAGCACAATTTTCCTCTATTTATCCGGCTGGAGAAGAAGATTAGGAGGAAGATGACGGAGGTACTGCCGATGGTCTTCATCCAACACCTCTTTTACAGCCATGTAAATTGTGTATGTCATATGATGCTGAGGACCTTTCTAATTTCAGTCCATATGAAGATATTTCTAATGTTATTGAAAACCTGAGCAGTATTATTGGTGTACAGAATTATACATATTATATACAATGGCGGACTGATAATTAGGGCCAACCTTTTGTAGTGATTTTGAGTGGCTACCCAAACAGAACCTCATCTTAATGGCCATTGGAAAGGTCTATTGGACCCCATTATATGATGACTACCAGGACACTTATCAAGAAAATCCTAGTTAAAAACTGACCTACTTTTCTACCTTTTTTTTTTAGATGAAAAAATGAAAAAATCTATCGTAAGGACAGAGACGCTCTTAAGACGGGGTGCCAAAGAGGTGGGGGTGTGCTGATTGCGGTAAGCCGGACACTGCGTTCATCTGTACATAAGCTAAGTAACGATGATACTTTGCTTGATCAACTATGTGTTTCTGTTTTTGGATCTAAGGAAGAATTTATTTTTTGCGTATCTTATATCCCACCTAATAGCTCAGACTTTTAGTATTTTGCTCATGTAGATAATATTTTGAAATTATCGGATATAGATAAAACCAACGCCTATTTTTGTGTCTTAGGTGATTTCAATCTCAATAAACTCTCTTGGTCGTATATTGCAAATGAGTCTCATCTTACTCCAACTAATGTTAATGCCGCAAATGAAATGTATGTGCTTGATAGTTTTTTCTGCTGCGATCTTGTCCAAATTAATTATTTTGTTAATAAATTGGATCGTATTTTGGATCTAATTTTCATTAGCGATACTATCAAATATAACTTGGAGGAGTGTATGTTTCCGATCTCTCCTTCGGACATGCGTCACATTCCACTCGTTCTCCATGTTGAGTTTTATGAGTTTTTAAGTCTGCCTAAAATTTATGATAAACTAAATTTTAATTTTAATTTATGTAATTTTGAAAATGTAAACGCTATTATCGATTGTACTGATTGGAGTTGTAAATTTTCTAACTGTGATACTGCTGGTTGTTTTGATTTGTTTTGTACTGAAATTAACGACATTTGCATTAAATATGTTCCAGTGGTTCAACAAAAGGTATACAAGCTACCTTGGTATACTAAAGGCCTTAAAAAGCTAAAAAACTTAAGGAACAAATTTTTCAATAAGTATAAGGCCACATATTATATAAACGATAAAATCAAATATTTGCATTATATGAAGGAGTTTACTGTCTTGGAAAAATTTTTGTACAAGAACTACATCTTGAATTTTGAGAATAGCATTAGAAGTAATCCAAAATTGTTTTGGCAGTTTGTCAAATCGAAAAAATCACGTTCAGATATTCCATCCATGATGACTTTCAATGGAAATACCTCTAATTCTGCTGTTGGTATTTCAAACCTTTTTGCAAATTTTTTTATGTCAAACTTTGAATCTGATACCGTTTCAATTGATAGCTCTATATTTGATAATATTTGTTCTTCTATTGATTTTGGCTCTTTGAACATTAGTGAAAGTGACGTAATGAGAGGCATACAAAATCTAAAAATGTCTGCTAAGGCTGATTGTGATGGTTTCTCTCCTTTGTTTTTAAAAAATTGTGCTTCTTCAATTTGTAATCCATTGTGCCATGTTTTTAATCTGTCTTTGTCTGCTGGTGTCTTTATAGATAGATGGAAGATTGCGCACATTACCCCTGTATTCAAAAGTGGTAGTAAAAATGTTATTTCGAATTATCGCCCCATTTCAAAACTTTCAACTATATCGAAACTGTTTGAAGTTATTGTGAAGGAAAGCCTGGTTTTTCCTCTTGCTAGAATTATTTCTCCCCAGCAGCATGGATTTGTTGCTGGGCGATCGACTGTTACAAATTTGATGGCTTTCACATCGTATTGCTTTTCAGCCTTTGAAGAGCGGTGCCAAGTTGACACTGTTTACACTGACTTTTCAAAAGCTTTTGATAAAGTGTCGCATAAAATTCTGGTTTTAAAATTGAAAAAACTAGGATTTCACTCTGCTTTTTTGAAATGGATAGAATCATACTTGCGCGATAGGCTTTGCCATGTTCTTGTGGAGGGTACTAAATCTAAATCTTTTGGTGCCTCTTCGGGTGTTCCCCAAGGAAGTATTCTTGGGCCGCTATTTTTCCTTCTTTTTATTAATGATATTGGTTCATGCTTTCATAAATGTAATTATCTTTTATATGCGGATGATCTCAAAATATTTTTAAAAACTGCGTAACCGATGCTTTTTTAATACAAGATGATTTAAATAGGTTAAATGCGTGGTGCCTTACAAATTGTTTAGCTCTAAATGTTAAAAAGTGTTTTCACGTCACTTTCTCTAAATTAAACAGCAATATTATATCGTCGTTTTTTATTGGGACTTCTCGTTTAAAGTTTTTAAATGAAATGTTGGATCTGGGTGTTTTGCTTAACTCTAAGTTAACATTTGTTAATCATCTGAATTACATAATACCGAAAGCATATGCAATGTTAGCATTTGTACGTCGTAATAGTTCCGAATTTCGGGACCCTTACACGTATAAGCTTATTTTCACTGCATTTGTACGATCAAGGCTGGAATACGCTGCAATTATCTGGAATCCGTTTTATGCTATTCATACAAATCGCCTTGAAAGGGTACAGAAGAAATTTTTAAAATTTGCACTTTTTTCATTAAATTTTCAATAACCGATTCCGTCTTATAAGTCGCTCATTAATTTGAAATCGTTAGAGAGTAGACGCATTATCAATTCTATGATGTTTGTCTACGATATCATTTGTGGCAATATCGATTGCTCAATGTTGCTAAGTCTAATCAATTTTTTTGTTCCAATCAGAACTACTCGTCAGAATAAGATTTTTGCTATTAAGTGTTATAAAACAAATTATGCTGCCAATCAACCGCTTATGAGGTCGCTTATTGAATTTAATGAAGTAGCTTTAAGTATTGAAATAGATTTTTCTTTGCCAAAACTCATGTTTAAAGAGCGTGTAAATAATAATTACCATTAGTTTTATGTACATATATTTTTAAATTTTTGAAAACCGTAGTATTTCTACCATCACACCTGACTTTCAACATATAATACTTAAAAGGACCTTACCTTATACGAAACCAATTTTAAGACCGTTAAAGCATTTTCATGAGCTATTGCAAAACTATAACAAGATTCGTGAAAGAATTTTTTCTGATTTTCTAACTTTTAACGTTTCAGTTAATTTCAAAAACCATTAACTTTTTCATTTAGTTAAGTTAAATTTCTTCAATTAACTAGCATTAGTTAACTTAAAAACAACTTTTATTATTAAATGTAAAAAAAAGTCAAAATTTAGAATTTATACTATTTTTTATTATATATATTAACTTGCTTTGGGTGAACTATATATCCCTATCTATATATATCAAAGAGACGTGTATGTTTGTCACCAGTAGACGCGAAAACTACAGCACCGATTCTCACCAAAATTTATATATGTGTTCTAGGGGTCGTGAGTCGTGACATAGGATAGGTTTTGACACGCCCACTTTTACCGCCCACAAGTTAGAAAATACTTATTTCTCTCACATTTGTGAATCTTTTAAAGCAAATACCATATGATCAACAATCAACTTGGTTGCCACCTAGGACTTAATTTTTCCCCCCCCAAGCAGTGTTACCATATCTGCGGGTTTTTTACCTTTCGGTTTCTTTCAAAGTATGAAATCGATTTGCTAAAGTATTTCAAGTCGATGTACCGATCACAAATTTCAACAACTTCGTGTATTTTCAACATTAAATGCATCAGGGAGTAATAATTAAGGTTATTTCCATTTGATTGCATGTAACTTTTCAACAATGGAAAAAACCTAAGGCAATGCCAAAATAACACGGCTTCTCCTTGAGTATTACATATTCGCAATTCCATAATTTGCCCCAATCTCCCAGTGCACATTTTACGCCCACTTTCACAGTACTTCATTTCCACTTAAATGCACTTGCCATTTCCATTCCAAATAACTACGGAAAAATGTCTATTGTGAATGGAAATTAAATTATACCCAACTTAAAGCTCCCCACATACTGCCGCAATTGGCCTTTTCGGCAAATAAGCACTGCAATATTGTCCCAACAAGTTATAGAAATCACTTTCTTCCCACAAGAAAAATTTACAAAAACACAACAGAACGTCTCTCAATGTGGCAACACTCCTCACAGACGGGGCGCTCAACCAGTGCAGCCAACTTTACGCAAATTTCCCTTCCTAAGGGAATTTTTGGTTTAATTTTGTCTAAAAGGGATAAAGGTACTTATTTTTACTTAATTTGAAGGTGCACTTAGACCGCAGGAGCGATCACAACTTTTGTCGCGAACTCCAATCGTAAACAAAATTCCGTTCGTGCAACCGTTTACACTGACTGAATATTCCCTTCCGCACCAGCATCGGAATCTACAGATTTGTTCGTTTTCAAGTGTTTACACTGCCGGGCCATTTTGTGCGAGCATTCTGCTACGTACCAAAGCTCAAAGATAGTAAATCCAGTCGTTTGCACCGGCCGAATTAACGGCATTTGTTTCAAATACTTATACCACATGTCATTTAATTTAATTTCAATAATCTTCCAAACATACTTTACTGCGCTACATACATACATTCAATACGAACCATTCATTCATTCATCAAAACCTATTTCAATACCAATCGCTACATCAAGTTTCCTCTCTATAAAATTGTACAAAATCAACTCCACAGTATAAACACCAATATATTTAAAAATTACTTTCATCCATTCTTTTTTTTTTTTTTTTTTTTTGACGACGAATTCCAACGGTCCCACTAACCCGCCCAACCGACCGAGAGGCACATCCGCATGACGCACGGATTTGGATTACGGCTGTTCCGTTACGCTGTTTCCGGATTACGGCTGTTCGGTAACAGCCGTAATCCGGATTACGCTGTGTAACCGATCGCGGGTAAACATATTTGGAAATTCGTTTCAGCTACAGATTAAAATCATCAGCTGATAAAACGCATATTAATAAAACGCGAATTAGGTTATGAATGCAAGAGAGAATTCTTACATTAAGCATCGTTCTTCTATTTTTTAGAGTAGGGATGTCCAAGAGTTTTAAACGATTTTCGTATGGAGGTAGGTTCTGATTCGGATTCCAGCGAAGGTTTCTTAAAGCAAATAATAAAAATTGTTTTTGAACCGATTCAATTCTATCAGAGTGGCAGTTGTATTGTGGATTCCACAAGACTGATGCATATTCCAAAATTGGTCTTACAAGTGATATGTAAAGACTTTTGGTAACGAATGGGTCATTAAATTCTTTTGACCATCTTTTAATGAAACCTAGATCACCCCTCGCCTTATTCACACATAAGTCAATATGTAGATGAAAGCGAAGTTTTGGATCCATAGTAACACCCAGGTCCACGAAAGTAAAAACCTTTTCTAGATTACAGTTATTTATATGATACAGCGATGAAAGTTGGTGTCTTCTAGCAAATGTCATAAATTTACATTTTTTCAGGTTCAGTTCCATTAAGTTATTATCACACCAGATAGCTATACTGGTCAGATCTGATTGTAACAACTTATGTTGATCTAAGATGTCATAGGATAGAAACAATTTAACGTCATCAGCATACAACAGTACATTCGAATGTTTAATGACAGAAGGAAGGTCATTTATAAAAAGATTAAACAGAATAGGACCTAAGTGACTTCCTTGAGGAACTCCAGAGGTGACATCTATAGTTTTTGATGTTGATGATTCGAATAACACCTGTTGCTTCCGATTTGTCAGATACGATTCTACCCATTTTAAAAGAAGATCTGGGAATCCGTATCTTTTAAGCTTTTCAATCAACAAATAATGATTAACTTTATCAAAAGCTTTACTAAAATCAGTATATATGACATCTGTTTGAAGATTCTTTGAAAATCCCTTTATTGTTAATGAAGAAAATTCCAATAAATTTGTAGATGTTGATCTACCTCTCAGAAAACCATGCTGTGAAGGAGATATTAAAGTTGTGACCGAGTGAACCAATTGCTTTGTGACAACTTGTTCAAATAACTTTGGTATTGTGCTAAGTTTAGCAATACCTCTATAGTTAGATACGAATGATTTGGTTCCACTTTTATAAAGAGGAATAATGTATGACTCTTTCCATGAATTCGGAAAATAACCTCTTTCAATAGAGGCATTAAATATATTTGAAAGTGGAATGTATAAATTTTCTGCACAAACTTTCAAAATACAGCTAGGAATATTATCTGGACCAGTACTATATGAATATTTCAACGATTTTAGTTGTTGTAAGACATCATCAGATTCTATAACAGGATTGAGAATGGAATTATAAGTGGGGATGTTATATGGATACGATGTGTTGCCATAAGTATTATCAGAATATGTCGTTTTGAAGAAGTCAGCAAACATATTGGAAATCTCAGTAGGATTGTTGGACTCACGATCATTCCATTTCATTGTAGTTGGAAAACCAGTGTTTTTCCTTTTTGAATTTACAAAGTTATAAAAAGTTTTAGAATCGTACTTGATTTTGGATTTCAAATCGTTCAAATATTCATCATAGCATTTTTTATTAAGTACTTGATATTTATGTCTCAGAAGCGAATATTTTGAATAATCTTGAAGGTTTAAAGTTCTTTTATATGTTTTAAATGCCCGAGTTTTCGAAGTTTTTAGTTTCCTCAATTCTTTTGTAAACCATACAGCACCAAGTTCATTCGAATTCTTTTTAATGTTCTTTGGAACACATATCTCGAAGATTTTGCTGAGCGTACAATTGAAAATTGATACACAGTCGTCAACATCTTCAAAGTTCATGTCCCAACTAATTTCAGATAAGAGTTGGTTCATTTTAACAAAATTTGTATTCTTGAAGCAAAAAAATGACTTCAACGGTGTAGAAACTGGTTCTAAGTTATTTTGAACAAATTCGAAAGATAATTCAAGTGTTGGGTGATGGTTATCTTCTGGACATGCAAAAGCATCACAGCGTTGCACTGAAAACTTCGAAGAGTCATCAACATAAATTAAATCCAAAATTCTACTATTCTTATTTTCAATCCCGTTTACTTGTTGTAAACTCATATCTGAAAATGAATCCAGAAAGTCATTTAAACAGTCACGAGAAGAATACGGAAGAAACTGGTTTGAAACGCCACAAAAATTCCAAGATATATTCGGTAAATTAAAGTCTCCAAAAACAACAATGGAATCGGCAGGCATCCATTACATTGCCGACAATGCAACAACAACAAATTATTTAGGCCCAGCGAAGCGGACCGGGCCCAGCTAGTATCTATATATATAAAAGAGACGTGTATGTTTGTCACCAGTAGACGCGAAAACTGCAGCACCGATTCTCACCAAAATTTATATATGTGATTTAGGGGTCGTGAGTCGTGACATAGGATAGGTTTTGACACGCCCACTTTTACCGGCCACAAGTTAGTAAAAACTGCTATATCTCCGACGTTTTTGTTCACAAGAAAATGAAGTTTGCAATGAACATACTATAAGACCCAAGCCATAATCTGGCTGCGTAATTGGACAAAGGGGCGTGGCACCGCCCATACAAACCAATATTTCAAATTGCTGCAACTTGCCTCTCATTTAATGTTTTCCAACAAAATTTGGCAAATGGCTTCATGGTTTCAACTCTAAGCCAAATACAACATATCAGCGTAATTGGACAAAGGGGCGTGGCATCGCCCATACAAACCAATATTTCAAATTGCTGCAACTGGCCTCTCATGTAATGTTTTCCAACAAAATTTGGCAAATGGCTTCATGGTTTCAACTCTAAGCTAAATGCAACATATCGGCGTAATTCGACAAACGGGCGTGGCTCCGCCCATACAAACCAATATTTAAAATTGCTGCAACTGGCAACATATTGGAATTGGAAGTGGGGCGTGGCACTTCCCATACAATTCAATATTTTAAAAAATGTTACACTTGGGCTCCTAATGAACATTTTTCAACGGGAAATGATTTTATGCTTTCAATTCTAAGTTCAATGTTACATATGGTCGGAATTGGACAGCGGAGCACTTTTCATACAATTCAATATTTCAAAATGCTATACTTGGGCTCCCAATAAAAATACGTGACAAATGTTTGCATTAATTTATTATGACCTTTAGGGGCAGGAAAGCGGACCGGGCCCTGCTAGTACCAGATAATTATGCAACGATTGAATATATTCTAATGAAATTTGGCATGAAGTTGTACAGTATGTTTTCCCAGCTATGTGTCGAATATGGGAATAATTGGATAAGGGGCGTGGCCCCATACAATTTTCTACCCCATATCACGGCTAAACGGCTTTACTGATTTTATTGAAATTTTAAGGCAAAATTGTGTAAGTAATGGAATTTACAATAGACATAAGAGGTTGGATTTGGACAACGGACGTGGCACCTCCCATACAACAAAAAATATAATTAAAATGTAACCATCGAATATTGAGTGGTCCATGCCATCAACTGCGTCCTTGCACATTTTTTTGAGTGAATCATAACGGGTGGGATTACAGCTGCCGCCAAGTGCGTTCTTGGACATTTTCTGGGTGAATCATGCCGGGTGGGATTATAGCTGCCACCAAGGGCGTCATTGGACATATTTTGGGTGAATCATGCCAGGTGGGATAACAGATGCCACCAAGTGCGTTCTTGGACATTGTCTGGGTGAATCATGCCGGGTGGGATTATAGCTGCCACCAAGTGCGTCATTGGACATATTTTGGGTGAATCATGCCAGGTGGGATTACAGATGCCACCAAATGCTTCCTTGGACTTTTGTTGGGTGAATCGTACTGGGTGGGATTACAGCGGCCACCAAGTGCGTCCTTGGACATATTTTGGGTGAATTATGCCAGGAGAGATTACAGATGCCACCAAGTGCGTCTTTGGACTTTTTTTTGGGTGAATCATACCGGGTGGGATTACAACCGCCACCAAGTGAGTCCTGGGACTTTTTTGGGGTGAATCATACCGGGTGGGATTACAGCTGCAACCATGTGCGTCTTGGGACTTTTTTTGGGTGAGTCATACCGAGTGGGATTACAGCTGCCACCAAGTGCATCCTTGGACATTTTCTGGGTGAGTCATGCCAGGTGGGATTATAGCTGCCACCAAGAGCGTCCTTGGACATATTTTGGGTGAATCATGCCAGGTGGGATTACAGATGCCACCAAGTGCGTCCTTGGACCTTTTGTGGGTGAATCATACTGGGTGGGATTGCAGCCGCCACCAAGTCCGTCCTTGGACATATTTTGGGTGAATCATAACGGGTGGGATTATAGCTGCCACCAAGTGCATCCTTAGACATAATTTGGGTCACGTGGGTAATTGACCATCATCTGCAGCGTCCATTGAAGTTGGCGTAAATTCCTATATATATTTTTTTTAAAATTTTATACAACCCGTGCAACGCCGGGTATGTAACAGCTAGTATATATTTATATATGTCCTCAAATCTGCGGCGAGCTTTTTCATACACTTCCACAATGCATTCTATTATTTGGGGTCCATCAGAGGCGTAGGGTCCGTGGGGGGACTCAAACCCCTTTTTTTACTTGGCATAACTTCCAATTCCTTCAAGCTACAATGATGCCCCCCACACCCCCCTTTCCAAAGGAGGGTGTAAGGGCATAGAATAATTTCAGCAATTTCGATTTAAAATTTAGGGTTTTTGGCGACTTTAAAATCTGCAATGATATTCGGAGGAAAGTACCCAAAAACCCCTGATTTTAAATCGAAATTGCTGAAATTAATTTAAAGGAAATTTATTTTCTGCTTTTTAGTCGGTTAATGGGTTATATTTTAAAAAACTTGTTTTTTACTCTTTTTTTAACTGCCTAATTTAAAAATTATTTCACAAAACAATTAAATACACTTGCCGATATATTTCGAAGTATTTGATATTCCATTTTTATGTGTGAATGGACCATTCTAAACACAATTTCTCAAATTTCTCAAAAAATGAGAACGCCATTGTGTTTAGAATGGCGTGTGATATTTGTTTTTAACCAAACTTCATTCGTTTCATTATTATTATTTATTATTCTAATAAAATTTGTATTCATTTATATAAATATAAATAAATTGTTTCATACACGAAATTTCGCTTTTTGATAAAAATTTCATATTTGCATAAAAGGATGAAACCGATCGAAAAAAGGGTCTGTGAGTGCTGACACTCAATCGTAAATAGTTAAAATGTTTTTTTATGTGTTTTTTTGTTTCTATAGAAAATTTAACTATTTAATTTAACTTTTAACGAAGTTAACTTTTCAACGAAATTAACTTTTTAATTTAACGAAGTTACATTTTTGATTAACTTTTACCGGGTTAACGAAGTTAAATTCTCAATTAACTATGCCCTGCTTTGCAAATTGTACACTGCCGTAGTTATTCTAAACAACAGTTATACAGTACTTTTAGATTCCGGCGCTACTATAAGTTGCATAGGTAACAACGTCGCCAAACATGTTAAGGATAGCAATAAAATTACGAAATGATTAGGATACGTGAAAACCGCAGATGGTACTTCCTGTTCGGTAGTAGGTAAATTTTGCACGGAAATTACCTATCGCAACTTATCAAAAACAATTGATTTTTTCCTAATTCCGACTGTTGAATCATCACCGCAACTTTGACGGTTAATGCACTGTAGTCGATTGACCTTGGCCATGAATTCACTACATTGCATTGAACAAATGCACAGTTAGCATAATTGGCGCACAAGTTTTGTCGCTCCAGACGGGAACATGACACTCCCGTTTGCACGACTGAAAAATGCAAGCGCTGCCGATTATGCTGACTGCAAACTAAGCAGTCAAGGTTGCGACAATTAAATCAAATTATAAGTATAAAAATCAAATTATAAGTATAAAAGAAGCCACAATTCAATAAAGAGACGAGTTGTTTTTTTGGTTACAAACGCAATTTGGCGTAGTAGAGTCAGTTAATTAAACATTCCGTTCGAGTGGTTCAAGTGCCATCTCGAACAAATCCTGAATAAGTTGCCCAGGTTCAAGTGCCTGTGCAACAACATATTCTCGGGATTAAACATTGGCGCCTCCGGGTGGACATAACCACCAAACCACATACAAGGAAGTCCTTGAACGTATCCATCACACCACATTGAAGGAAGTTCTCGGCACATCGCAACAAACCACATAGAAGGAAGTCCTTGAACGTATCTATCAAACCACATTGAAGGAAGTTCTCGGCACATTGCAACAAACCACATAGAAGGAAGTCCTTGCACAGAGCCACTAAATCATGACGACAATCGATGAACTGGTGCTTCAGAAGATGACAACGCTATCAATCTGCAGAAGGCGATCGCGAATTACAAGATGGCATCGAAGGATCGGAAGACACTCGAATACGTCGAGAAGAAGGCCGAAGAAATCGATGAGCTGTGGCGAGAATTCCAGCATATTGACAATGTCATACGAAGGGACCCTGCAGCTAAAGACGATCACCCGTACTTCAAGAAAGTCCTTTACACATCAATGGAGGAAAAATACAGCAAAGTCCGGGAAGAGATCAAGGGCACAATCAAAGTCCTGAATCAACTAAAGGCCGAAAGGCAAGGGGATGAACAACAAAAAACCACATAGCCACACCCAAAGCCAGTGGTTCAAGAACAAAAATCTGCCTTGCCAATTGTCCTAAAACAAAAAAGGATAATTGACATTGTGGAACGGATGATGATAGACGTACTGAACGACAGCACAGAACACCCGATGCAAACTATAAGGCTAAGGTAAAAATCATTGAACACCATTGGAGTACTGTGCAAGGATGGCATGACCAAATTATACTACTTTGAAGCATACCTGGAAACCGAAGCACGGACCAGCCATGGAGTAATGATAATCCAAGAGAAGGGATCAAAGATGGTACCAGAAACGGAAGGTGAAGCAGTAGCCTATTATTCGGTTGCAAATCATCATTTGCCGAAGGTGGATCTGCCAAAATTCGATGGGAACTACCTGAAGTGGCGTCAGTTCTACGATGTATTCAACGAGTCCACACTTCCGGTAGTGACGAAGATGTTGTACCTAAAAAGAAACCAGGTCGGAGAAGCGGAAAAACTGATTCGACACTTAACAACAACGACAGAAAACTATACCACAGCCTAGACCATTCTGCAGGATCGCTATAACAATAAGCGAGTAGTTACTGCAGCTCTGATGGACAAGCAAAGCACCCAGCAGACAATCCATCAGTGGCAGCTTTGAAAGGTCTTCATGACACAACGAATGAAACTCTAAGGGCATTGGAAAACTTGGGCGTGGACACAACATCATGGGATATAATAATACTACATAACTTGGTAAAAAAATTTGACAGGTGTACTTTATGTACTTTATGAACAATCCTTGGCCAATCCTAGAGAACTGCAGTCTCTTCAACATTTTTTGAAGTTTCTGGAAACAACATTCCAATCGCTGGAGGCGGTACGGCAAAAGAACAAACCTTCTTCTACCAAAGCACTGACGTCAATGGCAACCTCAGAATACAAGAAGAAGTGCAAATGTTGCAACGAAGATGTATACCAGCTGTTTGCATGCCAGAAGTTTCAGAAGCTGTCAGTTAATCAGCGGATACAATTCCTTCGATCAAACAGATTATGCATACACTGCATGAGACCAGGCCACTTCGCAAGGGATTGTTCTTCAGGAAAATGTTCCAAGTGTGGACGCAAACATAACACTCTCGTACATTTAGAAAATTCAAAAAATCGTGCACCGGCTCAGGAAAACACTGGAAAAGGGTCTGAAGATGATACAGCTAAGCAATCCACAACCTTGGCAGCCTCGAAAGATTCTCATCAAAATGGATACGTCCTTCTCAGCACCGCAGTTGTAACGCTTACCGCTAACAATGGTCAAGCGGTAGATTGTAGAGCGATTTTGGACTCAGGGTCTCAGGTCAATTTAATGACTGAAAGAATGGCCAAAAGGCTCGGACTGTCATTGAAACCCAATGTAATGCGAATTGAAGGCATAGGTACTGGAAAAAGTGAAGCCCGCAGTCGCGTAAATGTGGAGCTCCAATCAAGAATCAACAATTACTCAACGCGACTGGAAGCGTACATTCTTCCTCATATTGTATCACAACAACCATTGGTGGAGTTGGACACATCATCTTGGGCAATACCAAAAAATGTCACCTTAGCAGACCCACACTTCAATTGTCCTGGAAAGATCGATATACTCATCGGTGCTGAGTTTTACCACATTCTGTTGTCCACTGCAAAAATCCACCTGGATGAAGGACTCCCAACTCTACAAAACACAGTATTTGGGTGGATTTTGGCCGGAAAGATACGCGAAGCAGATTCAAATTAGGCTACATGCGCAATAGGCATTGAAGACGACAGCCTAAACCAAAAAATTGAAAGGTTTTGGCAGTTAGAAGAAATACAGCAGGATCACAACGTGCTAACAACTGCCGAAAAACTTTGTGAATCTCATTTTGCTATGAACACTACTCGGAGCAATGAAGGACGATTCATAGTTAAGATTCCATTTGCAGAACTCACGGCATCACTGGGGGAATCAAGACAAATTGCAATCAATCGATTATACTCATTGGAAAGACGTCTGGCAGAAGACAGCAAATTGAAAATTCAAACACAGCATTCATGAATGAGTACGAATCATTAGGCCACATGACCACGGTTGATATCAGCAAAATATCAACGCCATACTATGTGATCCCACACCATTGCGTCACCAGACCTGAAAGCAGTACCACGAAACTAAGAGTAGTATTTGATGCATCATCGAAATCGTTGACAGGTTTATCACTTGACGACCTCATGTATACAGGTCCAACCATTCAAAGCGAATTATTTTCAATACTTCTTCGGTTCCGCTGCCCACTATTTGTTTTTACTTCCGACATACAAAAAATGTACCGCCAAATCCTGATTAGCAAAGAAGACCGAAAGTACCAGCTCATCGTATGGCGTAAGGACGAAAAGGAAGACTTGCAGTACTATCAATTAAACACAGTGACATATGGGACGCGCTCAGCACCATACTTGGCTATAAAGTGCTTACAACAGTTAAGCAAAGAGTACAGCCCCAAATATCCTCTTGGCGCTGAAGCAGTGCTGAATGATTTCTATGTAGACGATTGTTTATCTGGCTCGGACAGTTTGGCCACTGCAATAGAAATTCAGAATCAACTAACAAAAATTTTAATGACTGGAGGTTTTCGACTGCGGAAATGGTGTGCCAATGACCCAAAGTTACTAAAATCAATTCCAACAGAAGACCAGGAAGTCGACCTCGACTTTAGCAGTGATGTCAACAATGCCATAAAAACATTGGGAGAGTTATGCATCAAGGTGAATCTGAAGTCAGTCACTCACAACACAAAGCGAACAATTGTGTCCGACGTAGCCAGAATTTTCGATCCATTAGGAATTCTCGCTCCAGTGGTGGTCACAGCAAAAATTCTGATTCAGCAGCTGTGGCAAACCAAGTTATCATGGGACGAAGAGCTGCCCGCCTAACTAAATGACAAATGGATGAAGTTCAAGGATAACCTAAAGAAACTTAATAACGCACACGTACCCAGACACATCTTTCAACTAGGAGTAAAAGATACACTACAACTTCATGCATTCGCAGTCGCTTCACAGAAGGCATACGGTGCAATTAATGTCAGATCTATTACCAAGAACGGAGCAGGTGATCGAAGACAACATATTTCAATCACAACTGATGAACTAAAAGCAGCCCTTAATGTCATAATTAGGGCCATGCAGCTGTCAGACTTTAAAGACGAAATACAGTCTCTCAGCAAACACAAATGCGTAAGCAAAACAAGCCAAATCAGTGGGTTCAACCCTTTTCTCGATGATAACGGAATTATTCGTGTTGGCGGAATGCTGGAGGCGGCAAACGTGACATACGATGCCAAACATCAAATGGTTATTCCATACAACGACCTATTGTCGAAACTGTTGTTGAAATGGTTTCATGAAGAGCACCTTCACTGTGGACCACCGAAACCCTTTTGGCTCACATTCGACAAAGATTTTGGCCCATCAAAGGGAAATCTATGTCTCGATCAGTCGTACAACACTGTGTTTGATGCTCCAAGGCGAAGCCAAAATTATGTCAACAAATAATGGGTGGATTGCCAGCGACAAGAACTCAGCCAGCTAGACCGTTCATCAATGCCGGAGTAGACTTCTTTGGCCCTTTCTGGATTCATTTCAAAGCTCGAGGAAAACGGCCACACAAAGCATATGTAGCGGTATTTTGTTGTTTTGTCACCAAGGCGGTTCATTCAATCGTCAGTGATCTCACGACAGAAGCGTTCATTGGATACCTAAAGCGGTTCATCGGACGACGGGGACGATGTCAGACCCTATATTGTGACAACGCGACAAATTTTTTTGGCGCCAGAAACCAGCTGATCGACCTAAAGAACACGCTTCACACGGAGAAAGCACAAGAAGTCATTATGAGGACCTGCAGCGACAAAGGCAAGAGCTTCTCATTTTGCCGGCTTATGGGAAGCAGCTGTAAAATCTGCCAAGAATCTATATGTCAAAAGTGTTTCAAACGCCTCATTGACTTACGAAGAGTTGGAGACAGTGATGGTGGAGATAGAAGCAATCTTAAACTCACGACCATTGACACCACTGTCAGCCGATCCGAATGATTTAAAGGCCTTGACACACGGACACTTTCTGATTGGTGAACCGCTAACGGCACAAATTTATACAACTGCAACATCCACCAAGGGGTCATTGCTCACAAGATGGAAATTAGTGGGGCAACTAAAGAATTTGGAAGCAGTGGTCGCGAGATTACCTAAATGAACTTCAATACCAACATAAATGGAAGGAGCAAATCAACAACGTTAAACCGGGCATGATGGTGGTAATCAAAGAAGACAATTTACCCCCCCTTAAATGGCCACTGGGAAGGATAGTCAAAACCTACCTGGGGCATGACAATGCAGTTAGAGTAGCGGACATAAAAAGTGCAAGCGGCATCTGTAAGCGACCAATTCATAGACTTGCACCACTCCCAATAACGGAATCCAATGCAGAAGAAAGTACAGCCATGGACCAAAATATAGAACAAGAGTCGCAGCCTGAACAACACCCAAAACCTTCAAACAATGAAAGAGCAGATGACATCCCCAACAAACGACACAAATCCACAAACCATCCATTTCTCTTAACAATCCTTGTCTCCCTATTGCTACTTCCGGCAGTACTGGGTAGTACAATTCTGGTTGAGAAATTTGGTGCAGATCCAGGAATATACTTTGAAGGAATGGGGACAGCAAAAATCGTGACAGCAGAATGGAAAATGATAGTCTACTACAATTTGGATCCATTTTGGGAGGAAATGAGAACATTTTCAATTGGAGTAGCCACCCTTCAACAGTTGTGCTCAAAACTCCACAAAATGCCACCTGCGACGTCCTGACAAAAAACTTTGAGGACGCAAGAAACGAGCTTCTTCAGGATAGAGACATGCTGCCGCATAATCGGAAAACGAGAGCAGCCCTTAATATCGTTGGAAATATCGCTCGCACCTTGTTCGGTGTTCTAGACTCTGACTATGCTGAGCAGATGTCAGAAGTAATTAACCAGGTTAAAATAGACGAAGGTCACATTATAAATCTACTGCGAAATCAAACCTCCATCATCGACTCCACTATAAATGTCATCAAGCAAAACGATCGGACCACAGAATCAAAATTATTAGAACTGCAGCAGAGGATAACCTTTGTGATGAAACAAGTGACAACAAATGATGAGCAACAAATGATGAGCAACTCTTTGTACCATTGTCAACACAACTAACATTGATGGCAGCAAATTTACAACGAATGCAGACAGAAATTATTAATGTACTAACTGACACACACCACGGAAAAATCAGTTCATTGTTACTCACGCCTCAACAATTGAACAACGATATTAGAGTCATCAAGGCTCATCTTCCTCCATCCCGCTTACTACCCATAGATGACGATAATATGGTACAGTTCTACAAACTCATGAAGGCCGAGGGAGCAGTCACTAAAAACGAAGTAAACTTAGAAATAAGTCTACCTTTGATTGACGACCAACATTTCGATTTGTTTAACCTCATTCCCATTCCTATGGTGAAACCCAAAACAATGATTACCATTGTAACCGATACAGCATTCTTAGCTGTAAGTGCCCATCGTGATCAGTACATTCCACTAAGCTCAAATGATTTAAGATCATGTGTTGTATCGAAAGACGACATCTACATTTGCGACAACAAAGGTCCAAAATTTGTGAAAGCAATCATCGGTACACTCCTGTGAAATTCACATATTCAACGACAAACCTACCACACAGTGCAAACTGACACAAATACAAGAAAACCTTGCATAGATGCAAATGAACAATAGAAATCAATGGATCTTTGCAACAACATTAGACTTGGAAATATCCGCAGTTTGTGGAACAAAGCTGACGCAATTAACTGGATCCGGCATAATCACAATGGAACCAAATTGCGTAATCAATAGCAACGTATTCACAATTTAAGGCCACTATACCTCATCTAGCACAGTACATACATCATAAATATTTCAAAAGCCCTGTGCTTTAAATGAAATTTAAGTCGAGAAGGTTCGTTAGTCTCCGTAATGAAAATTGTGTTGAATTTGAAAAGAAAAGATGATGTTTTCCAAAACGTTATAATATATATATATTTCCTAAAATTGTTCTCGTACAAATTTGTCGACGATCTTACCTATGGTAGTTATAAACAGCGAGTAAATTTCAAGTATTTGGCGCTTTTTGGCTATGCCGAAGTCGCTGCTTCGGGAGAACTCCTAGTGAGTTAAACGCCCTCTATCTTTAAAAAATGCAAGTATCTTAATTCTAATGTAATTCAAAAATTCACAATGACGTTTGGCTTAAACATTGCCGCCCGCCTTGCAGCATCACTGCAAAATTTCTCTTAATCCTACGTAAATCTAAAATAGAAAATAATGAGTACGTTGCATTCATAATTGGTACTAGTGCATATATAAAAATTAATAAAATTCATATTTTAATTCATTTTAATTCATTTTTTAATTCCAAAGCGTCAATTCCAAATATATTCCATAGAAAATCCTAGTCCAAACCCCACTCCTATCCTTACAACGCCCATGAGCCCGAAATCACACACCCAAATATAGTGTGCTGTGCAACAGGTTGCCCAATTATCCCCTAAACCTCTTTTAATAATTTTGGGGAACACATCCGCTCCCAAACAAAAATACGACGGATCCGACACATAAAACGTTTCGTCCGCCAACTGCAACTCCTCGAATTGGTCACGCACCTGTGCGCCGATCGAGTGCGACGGTGAAAACCTGCAAAAATTCGGACGGACTTCTGCGTATACATCCAAGCGCCCAAATCTACCACCCAATGTGATGGTACACCTCTCATCTGATCCTCTCCCTACAGTCTTCAACCTCAATCGATCCACCAAATACCGTGAGACCACCGACACGGGGCAGCACTGATCTATAATCAGGCGCACCTTCTCACACCTGCCGTCATTGATGATCCTCACTCTTGCAGTTGGGTATATGAGCGCTATGCGCTGTGTGGCATGCCTTGGTACCAAATCAAGAGAGTGATACTCGGGTTGCCTTTGTTCAGGTCGCTGACGGTCTTGGCGACGCTGCTCCTGGCGACGATGGTCTTGGCGACGATGCTCCTGGCGACGATGGTCTTGGCGATGATCACTCCAATGACAGAGCTGACGAGACGTTTCGTATTGGTCGAGAACCGATAGTCGTGGTCGAGCTCCCGAACGACGATTGTACTCGAGGTCAGACGATCTAGGTCGGACTCCCGAGCTTCTGTGATGATTTCCGAGGTCAGACGATCTAGGTCGGACTCCCGGACGCTGCGAGTTTCTCTCGAGGTCAGACGGTCTAGGTCGGACTCCCGAGTTATTGTGATATTTTCCGAGGTCAGACGATCTAGGTCGGACTCCCGGACGCTGTTGTTTCCTCTCGAGGTCAGACGATCTAGGTCGGACTCCCGATTGGTTGCGTGAGTTTTGACGTGGTCGAGCGCCAGTGTTGCTATACCGAGCCCTCAGTGAATCGATAATTTCCCGGGCATCTATTTGAGGCTTTCCGTCACTCTGCCAAACTGGTCGTAATCGACGAGCTTGTTCCCTCGGTGGGGCGATTCCCTCTAAATCGTTGCCCATTTCACTTCCCAGAACAGCATTAGCTTCCGATAAAGGCGGGGTACGCGATGATTGCTGCGGCACTTCGATGACCGTTTCTGCTGACGAGCTCATGTCGTCTCGATATTCCTCCTCTGTTGACTCCTCTTCCGACACAGTGTCGCCAAACTGACGAGGGCCTTGCTGAGATGCTTTTGTGACCGGTTTGTCCACGTCTTCATCATGCAGCATACTATGGTGCTTCTCCTGGCAATACTTACACCTCACCTCACTATTGCAACCAACGAGTACATGGCTCCTCGATAAGCAGTTAGAGCAATACTTATGCGTTAGCACCTCACGCAGTCAAAATTCCACCGTCATGTTGCGAAACAGAGAACAAAACTGCATAGCGTGTCCGAGATGGCACACCGGACATTCGAATTTGGGTTTGGCGCGTTGTTCCGCCTTGACCCTAAAGCGTGGCATATCGTAGTTATTGGCTGAAAATGGGGTTACAAGGTACGGTTTTTATTTTAACAACTCGGAAGGACAATCAATTTAACAATAGGCCGCGTAATTGACCCCCTTTGGGTTCGTACATCGGCCACCCGGACTCTTTTGTCTTCTCCTGCATAAACTCTCGTTATCCTACCAAGTCGCCATTCATTTGGAGGTAAATTCTCCTCTCTCACTACAACCAAATCATCAATTTCCAAATCTCTTTGGGGAAATTTCCATTTATACCGTCTTTGAAGCTGAGATAAATATTCAGACTTCCATCGTTTACAAAACAACTGATGCATAGCTTTAATCTTTTGCCATCTGTTTACAATGGACATTGGGTTATCAGTAACTTCTGGCTCTGCAATGCCTATTAACGGACTACCGATTAAAAAATGACCTGGAGTTAAAGGGGTTAACATGTCAGGATTTTCTGACATTGCACTAATTGGCCTCGAATTTAGGCATGCTTCAATGCGCGATAACAATGTGGTGAACTCCTCAAATGTAAATTTCATTGCTCCTGCTACCTTCCGCAAATGCGTTTTGAAACTTTTGACTCCTGATTCCCACAGTCCTCCCATATGGGGAGCTCCAGCAGGATTAAAATGCCAAACAATTCCCTGATACAGTTGACTGTCGACCACTACATTTCGCGCAGAACTCAAAAATTCACGAAATTCTCGTTTAATAATTTTGGACGCTCCTACAAAATTAGTTCCATTATCTGAATATAAATCTCCTGGACAACCGCGACGAGACACAAACCGAGCAAAGGCAGCTAAAAACGTAACCGAAGATAGGTCACTTGTGACTTCTAAATGTATTGCCTTCGTAGAAAAACACACGAAAAGACACACATAGCTTTTGGTTATGAGGCACGCACGACCAGTATAATTTTTTATATCATAAGGACCAGCGAAATCGATACCAGTTGTCGCGAACGGTCGCGAAAACTCAGTGCGAGCTGCAGGTAGGGCTGCCATAAGCTGGGAATGTTCCTTTTTCCGATTTATTACACATACCTTACAATTGTGTATAACGGTTTTTACTAGATTTTTTGCGCGTATAATGAAGAGTTCCATCTGTAATAACCGTAATACCAGATTATTACCACCATGCAATGAAATATCATGGGTGAATTGGACCATAAGTCGTGAAAATTGACAATTGTATGGTAAAATAGCAGGATGTTTCTCTTTATATGAAAGAGATGGCGCTAATGCCAATCGCCCACCAAGCCGCATTATGCCCTGTTTATCCAAGAAAGGGTTCAATGTCAAAATCGAGCTTTTATTGCTTAGGGGTTTCTTTTCGGAAATCTCACGATATTCATTTGGAAAATGTACCTTTTGAGATAACCCGACAAGCCTATTTTTCACATGGTCAAGTTCTTCTTTCGTTAGCTGCGCTGACTGAACCCGGTCCTGGTTGCTATACTTGGGACAGACGCGATAGTAAAATCTAAACACTAATGCCAATATACGCAATGCTCGTGGAAGTGATGAAAATCGATCTAAAATATCTTCAAATTGGTTGAAGTATGCAAAATGGGTTTTAATCGGCCTGCTTTCTAGCGACGTTGCAAATTCTCCATTACCAGAAGTCTGCGGCCATTCCCCTTTATTTTTGCAGAGCCATAGGGGCCCTTTCCACAACAATTGGTTGTGAATCAAATTCTGCGCAGAAACACCTCGGCTACCTAAATCAGCAGGGTTATCTCCAGAATCGACGTGATACCAATTTGTGTTGCCTACCTTATCTAAAATTTTTGATACGCGATTTGCTACAAAGGTAGTCCAAGCGCAAGGGGGTTTTTTCAGCCAAGCCAAAACAATTGTCGAATCTGTATATTGTTCCACATTCAATTGAGGTACCACGGACTCAACCAGGTCTGCAGCTAAAACCGCTCCACATAGTTCCAATCTAGGAAGCGAAACTGTTTTTACAGGGGCGACCTTAGTTTTTGCAGTCAACAAGCGGGTGAAAACACGAGAATCTGATGCCTCAACGCGAACGTAAATTGCTGCTGCATAGGCCTTTTCCGATGCATCACAAAAGGTGTGGAATTCAATTTTCCTATATGGAGAGAAATACACCCACCTATCAATTTTGATATCATTTATGAAATGATAGTCACTTAAAAATGACTTCCACGTATGCAGACTTTCACTAGTTAAATTGTCGTCCCAATCCGTTTTTTCCAGCCAGATTTGCTGCATTAGAACTTTTGCTGCGATTATAATTGGGCCTAACCAACCTGCTGGATCAAAAAGTTTCGCTATAATTGAGAGCACTTCCCTCTTCGTAAATATTGATTTGTTGTCTAATGGTTTGGCAGTAAAATAAAAGAGGTCTAAACTAGCGTTTCAGCGAATTCCCAGCGTCTTTACCATACTGGTGTCTTCTAGTTCCAAAAAATCCTCATTAAGTAAATGCTCCTTGGGAATATCTGAAATTATATCCTTGCAATTTGAAGTCCATTTACGTAGAGGGAAACCCGCGGAATTTAATGCCGAAATGAGTTCGTTCCGCGTCTCTATTGCCGTTTCCACTTCATGTGCGCCTGCTAATGCATCATCCACGTACATAAAATCCTTTAACACTGCGGCTGCCAGCGGCATTGTGTCCTGAACGTCGTTTGCTAGCTGTAATATGGTTCTAATTGCAAGGAACGGGGCACAATTAAGTCCGAATGTGACCCTATTCAGCTCAAAATCTTCTATGTCTGACTCAAGTGAAGTTCGAAACAAAATCCTCTGATAAGGAGTGTGTTTAGAGTCTACAAGGATTTGCCTATACATTTTCTCGATGTCAGCATTGAAAACGTACTTAAATAATCTCCATTTCAAAATCAAAAGAGTCAAATCTGTTTGCAACACTGGGCCTGTATACAAAACATCATTTAAACTAACACCATTTGATGTGAGAAATGACGCATTGAACACAATTCGCAGTTTTGTTGAAGTACTTTCCTCTTTTATTACCGAATGATGGGGTAAATAATAATGGGCAGGTGACTCTTCGAATCTTGGAACTGGCACTCTATTCATGTGGCCCAATTCAAAATAATCCTTGAGAACTTGATCGTATTGAATTTTAAATTCCGGACGCTTACAAAGTGATGTTTCGTTTCTATTAAATTGTTTGCTTGCTGCCAGACGCGACTGACCAAGACTTATTTCCTGAGGGAACTCCTTCTTAAAAGGCAAAGTTACTACATATCGACCATCGCTATTACGGCGTGTAGTTTCTACAAAGTTACTTTCACATAAACTATCTTCATGTGACCAAAAATTCTTCTTTGGAATTTCCTCTAAATCCCAGAATTGTGTTAGCTGCTGAGACAATGCCACCTCACTATGAAAAGCAACATAAGTAGTAAAAGTTGATATCTCAGGTTGTGGAAGAGGGCCTGATAATATCCATCCGAACACGGTTTCTTGAGCGATGAGAGATCCTAGTATTTGATGACGTATACCTCCCATCAGAATGATAGGATAAAGGTCAGCTCCTATCAATAAGTCAATTTGTCCACTTCTATGGAAATTGACATCTGCTAATTGGAGATCCGGCAAATCTCGAATAGAAGTTGCATCAATAGAATGTGATGGCACATTCCCGGTTAATTGTGGCAGGATGAGACCCTTTACCTCTATCTTCAAATTTGAATCTATTCGAGATCCTATTACAAAGCTGCATGCCTTTTGAACATGTGCCGAAACAACTTTGTTTAAACCAGAAACTTGAGCATTTATATTCTCAGTCGGAAGTTTCAGTAAGCGTTGCAGTCTCTCAGAAATAAAGGTGCATTCCGAGCCCGAATCGATAAGCGCTCTGGCTGAATACACCGTATCCAAATGACAAATAGTCACCATAGCGGTTCCTAGTAGCACATTTTTCTTATTCATCGCAAAGCAAGCTTGTACATTAATATTTTCTGAAGGACTTGAGGTTACTTGAGTTGATAGTGCTCGATGGTCTGACTTAGGGGACTGAGGGGGTTTTGCTGTTCCAGGCTGTTCCAGCCTGATTACAAATTCCCTATGTAAAAGAGTATTATGGCGCCTCTTACAGGTCGCACAGCTAAATTGGCTTTTACAGTCCTTCACATGATGTGAATATCCTAAACAATTTATACAGAACTGATGTTTACGCACTGCTGCTAACCTTCCGTTTATGCTCATGCCCAGAAATGTAGGACAGTTTCTAATGGAATGCTGTAATGTTGGACATAGTTTACAATTAGGACCAACAGTCGTATGGTGGGATTGCACTTTTTTATTTGAAAATGCATGTTGAGGTGGTGAAAATGATTTGTTCCTCTCAGATTTGTTTGATACTGATCGGAGATCTGAAATTGTTTCCAAAGTTTGGAATCTATTTGTTAGGAAAATGTCCAAATCTTTCCACTTTGGAATCTCAAACTTATTGTTTATGCTTTGCTCCCATAAGGAAAGCGTAGCTTCAGGCAATCGAGTTGAGCATAAGTAGGTAAAAATTGCATCCCAATTCCTGACATCGATGTCAAATAATTGTAATGTTGAAATGCAATTATTTATGTCACGTTGTAATTTTTTCAAAGAGGCGCCCGATTCGCAATTAATAGCCGGTAAGTTGAAAAGTACTTTTAATTGGCTGTTGACCAGAATACGTTTATTTTCGTACCGGTCCGAAAGATTGTTCCATGCCTGCGCGAACCCGTCGTTAGTCAAAGGAGATTTTTTTACAATATCTTTTGCTTCCCCTCTTGTCTTCTGAATTTAATTTTTTATTGCAAAACAAAAACGCGAGTCCGCCGTCGGAAAAAAGAAGCAAGGCTATTAGTAAGCCGAAGCAGAAACTCGCTAGAGCCAATTCGTTGCCAATGCTGGAAATTTCGCGAGCGCCAATTCGCTTCAAGGGATTCAAGCTATGCTTAGAATTTGTGACTTTATTTGTATATGTGCGTGGGAGGAATTGGTCGAATTTAACGAAGATGATTTGGTGTAGCGGGAGAGTGAATTTAAATTGAATTGAGCGAAATTTCGTTCGTTTTCTTTTCCTATCTATTTCTTGTATTTTATTTAACTTAAATTAAGTTCAATGCACTTTTATACATAAGGTACCAAATAATTATAGAATGCAACTTACTTTGATGATAATGACGTTCAAATTTATTTGCTGCTACAGCTGTTGGTGTTGATTTATTTGCTGCTACAGCTGTTGATGATGAAGATAAAAGGGGAGATGGCGAATATGTCGTCGTCTCTGCTTTCAACACTTTAAATTTTCCGAATCCTGGATCGATGGACCAATAAATATTTCAAAAGCCCTGTGCTTTAAATGAAATTTAAGTCGAGAAGGTTCGTTAGTCTCCGTAATGAAAATTGTGTTGAATTTGAAAAGAAAAGATGATGTTTTCCAAAACGTTATAATATATATATATTTCCTAAAATTGTTCTCGTACAAATTTGTCGACGATCTTACCTATGGTAGTTATAAACAGCGAGTAAATTTCAAGTATTTGGCGCTTTTTGGCTATGCCGAAGTCGCTGCTTCGGGAGAACTCCTAGTGAGTTAAACGCCCTCTATCTTTAAAAAATGCAAGTATCTTAATTCTAATGTAATTCAAAAATTCACAATGATGTTTGGCTTAAACACATCATATGCTTGATTTAAGGATATCCAGAATATCAGCACACCTCTGGAAGTAAAAAGGGTTTTCAATACAACATTCACAAAGTTTGAAACTCAATTGGAACAACTCACCATCCTCCAAAGCCAACTAGCAAGTGAAAACTTCACAAATCTTCCGAACGCAATGGAATCCAACCGACAACATCACCATGCGGTCAGCTACACTTCACTCATCCTATCCACAATTCTGCTTCTTGGCATCATAATATAGCAATTAAAATCCAGATGCAAGCCAAGCACGTTAAAGATACCAACAATCACAATAAAAGCACCAACTCCACTCCCACGGACCAAAACAAATGACGACGACGAATCAACGTTCGAGACTACATTTTCACGGTGTTGACAGTTCGTCAACGGTGGGGAGAATGTTGAATGAATGCACTGTAGTCGATTGGCCTTGGCCATGAATTCACTACAATGCATTGAACAAATGCACAGTTAGCATAATTGGCACACAAGTTTTGTCGCTCTAGACGGGAACATGACACTCCCGTTTGCACGACTGAAAAATGCAAGCGCTGCCGATTATGCTGACTGCAAACTAAGCAGTCAAGGTTGCGACAATTAAATCAAATTATAAGTATAAAAATCAAATTATAAGTATAAAAGAAGCCACAATTCAATAAAGAGACGAGTTGTTTTTTTGGTTACAAACGCAATTTGGCCTAGTAGAGTCAGTTAATTAAACATTCCGTTCGAGTGGTTCAAGTGCCATCTCGAACAAATCCTGAATAAGTTGCCCAGGTTCAAGTGCCTGTGCAACAACATATTCTCGGGATTAAACACCGACCTTTAAACAAGACGTTTACTTAGGTATTAATTTCTGGCAGGAGTTTGAACTGATCGATAAAATTTTAACACCACCTCAAATTGTTTCAGAACTCAAAATGGGTAAATATGATGAGTGTGTTGATTTACCAGAAATGCATGTCTTATCTGAGGAACAACCCAATCGCTTAAAAACAACAATTGACATTTTTCCGTTCTTTGATAAAGAAGGTTTTGGTCGAACTAATCTAATAGAGCATGCAATAGACGTAGCTAATGCTAAACGTATGAAACAAAGACATTACCTCGTCTCTCCTGCCATAGAAAAGCTTATGTTCGCTGAAGTCGATCATATGTTGACACTAGATGTTATCGAAGAATCCACGAGTCCGTGGAGTAGCAATTGCGTTTTTGTTAGGCGCGGAAACAAAAATTGATTATGCCTAGATTCACGAGAAGTCAATAAGCACACCGTCAAGGATGCATATCCGATTACGCATATTGACGGAATTTTAGGTAGACTATCTCCTGCTCCGGTTTATATATGAAACATGCTTTTTTGCAAATCCCCCTCGAAGAAAAATCCAGGTTAGCTACAGCGTTCACAATTTCCAACAGGCCAATATATCAATATAAAGTGATGTCCTTCGGATTGTGTAATGCTCCGCAGACGCTTTGTCGATTGATGGATCGAGTCCTGCCTGCAAATTTGCGAGAGCGTGTCTTCGTTTACTTAGACGATTTAATTGTTCTCTCAGATGATTTTGATTCACACTTGTTGCTGTTACAAGAGGTAGCTTTACATTTGCTTAAAGCTAATTTAACTATAAACATAGCATAGTCAAAGTTTTGCATGATAGAAATAAAATATCTTGGATTTATAACACTGCGTTACAAAAAAAAAAGCCTAGAACTTGGGGCGCCACCTATTACACGTTGTAGGTATGTCCAAAAAAATGATAACTGCATACCAGGTATTTTGATTACACCCCCAAAATCTGAAGTTAGAAGAGAAAAACCAATTTTTGTCGGTGTTACCCTATTTTTATAACCCTTATATTAACTTGCTTTGGGCGGACTATATATATATATATATATATATATATATCCTCAAATCTGCGGCGAGCTTTTTCATACACTTCCACATGAGCTAGAACACTGATAGAACTCCGGTGACAATGCATTCTATTAAATTTTGGGGTCCATCAGAGGCGTAGGGGGCCGTGGGGAGACTCAAACTTTTTTTTTTTAAACATGGCATAACTTACAATTCTTTCAAGCTACAATGTTGAAATTTGGTAGGTGAGTTCTTATTGACAAAATGAAATTTTTTACCCTTTGGAAAGGGGGGTGTGTTGGCAAAGGGGAGCGGGATGGAGCCAATTTAAAGACCTAACTTTCGTATTTTGTAAGCTACAAAGCCGAAATTTTTTATTTAGGTTCGCATTCGGGAAAAAGAGTAAGAAAGGGGAAAAAAAGGGGGAAAAAGGGGGGAGAAAAAAATGTTTTTTTTAAAAAAACAAAAAAAGAGGAAAATAAAAACAGAGTAAAAAACAAGTTTTTTAAAATATAACCCTTTAACCGACTAAAAAGCAGAAAATAAATTTTCTTTAAATTAATTTCAGCAATTTCGATTTAAAATTAAGGGTTTTTGGATACTTTCCTCCGAATATCATTGCAGATTTTATAGTAGCCAAAAACCCTTAATTTTAAATCGAAATTGCTGAAATTAATTTAAAGAAAATTTATTTTCTGCTTTTTAGTCGGTTAAAGGGTTATATTTTAAAAAACTTGTTTTTTACTCTGTTTTTATTAATGATAACTTTATTAGCGTGAGCTCGATATGCACAAGCTACAGCTTGTTGAAAAGAAGAGAAACAGACGCTTTAATCAGTTTATAACTTTGATTTATATGGCGAAAAACACAGAAGTTATTACAGTAAATTTTTGTAAAAAAAATAGGATAGTGTTGTATGAAAAAATTCTTAAATCGAAAAGACCGTTAAAATAAATGTCAAAAAAGGTGTCTGAGCGATGTTTTCAGTAATAGCTTCTGTGTTTTTCGTCATATAAACCATATAAAGTTATACACTGATTAAAGCGTCTGTTTCTCTTCTTTTCAACAAGCTATAGCTTGTGCATATCACGCTTCCAAAGTTATCTTTAAAAATAGGGTAACACCTACAAAAATTGGTTTTTCTCTTCTAACTTCAGATTTTGGGGGTGTAATCAAAATTTCTGGTACGCAGATGTAATTTTCTTGGATATACCTACAACGTGTAATAGGTGGCGTCCCAAATTCTGGGCGACTGTAACGCAGTGTAATCGGCCAAGGGCAAATCAAAACTGACCCAGAGAAAATTAGAAAAATAAAACTTTCCACTGTAACGATAACGCTCAAGAATCGTTTGAACGCCTGAAGACTTTACTGACATGTTCTCCTATTCTAGCTATGCCAAACTTTTCGAAAAAGTATATTATACAGTGCGATGCCAGTCTCTTTGGTCTCGGCTGTGTTCTTTCTCAAGAGAATGAGGAAGGTGTGGAATTGCCTATGTCGACAAAGCTCCCGAAAGCCCAACGTAATTATTCGGTTACGGAGTTAGAGTGCCTTGCCGTCGTTCAAGGAATCAAGAAATTTCATCCGTACATTGAAGGTGAACCAGGGATGATATTTGGGTTGTTCCATTTTGTACAAAAAGGCAAGCAAAATAGTACCAAATCTGTCATAAAAGTACGAACACTTAAATGCTTAAATTCTGTAATTAAAACCCGTTTGTAATATGAACAGAAAAGTTTATTAATATTCATAAACGCTTTGTTCCAGTTCTAGAGAAATTATTCAAGAAAAATTTGGTCAAGTTTCCTATGCTGTAAAATTTTATTAGAGCAGAATTCGTTGACATATAAAAAAGCAAAAATTTGGATTGCGATTCTGCCTTTTGGAGCATTGTTCTTTATCCCATTTTCCTTTCTATTTTGGTTAGTGCTCTAAATTTGACAGCTGATAATGTCAACTTTTCCAAACAAATTGGAAACAATTCCAAATTTCTCAAGAAGGCACAGAGTGTCGCATTTGGTTAAAAAAGGTAAAAAAAAAACTGTGCCGAAGTGGATGTGAGTTAAAGAAAATTTACGAAAGGAAATTTTTCTTATCTTTTTCTTAGTTTTTATACCCCCACACTCACTGTGGCAGGGTATACTAACTTTGACACAACGTTTGTAACGCCCATAAGGGGGCGTGTCCGGTATGGAAAAGTATATATATTCTTGATCAGCATCACCGGAGTCAATTTAGCCATGTCCGTCTGTCTGTCCGTCTGTCCGTCCGAACGATAGCGGTCGCAGTTTTGGAGATATCGACTTGAAACTTTGGGTACATGTTTTTCTCGTGAATACTGAGATCAAGTTCGAGAATCAGCCAAATCGGATGAAAACTGGGCGTGGCTCCCATACACAAAAAAAAGGTAAACATTTTTCAAGTCTTTTATATTGCTGCACTAGATTGGAAATGTTTAGAAACATATTTTTGACATGGTCCGATGTTCCAAAACCACATATATAAGGGTCAAAATGTGGTCTTGAGACCAATTTTTTTTTTGGTCGATTTGATTGGAAATTTTCAGAAACGAATTTTGGACATGGTCCGGGCTCCAAAACTATTTATAGATGGCTCAAAATGGGGTCTTGAGACCACATAATTTTATGTTCGCGGTACTTCTTCCTACTGTGTGGGGGTATTTCAGCTTCGGTATAGCCGAAGATTGTCCACTCTATAGTTTTTAAATGAAGTTTGAGAAGTACTTTTGAGCTACAACCTTTAACAACAGAAATATTTAAGAAAAAAATGAAAAATAAGTTGATTTAATTTATTTTTTATTAATCTGATATCTTCGCAAATATTGTACCAAAAATGTCAATGTAGTACCAATGTACATTTGTCTTTGAAATTGTATAGCGCTATTTTGAACTAAAGCTTTATTTAAAACTCTATAATCGAAAATCCCCACGCGATAATTTAATTCCCTATTTGCCCGAATAGCACAGTCGCGAAGCGTGGGATTTAAGACGACCCTCGCGGTATGGTATCCCCGTCCGAACGAACAACACGAACCCGCGAAAACCTGATAACTAAACTTTTAAAACCCTACACCGAAACTGCCACAATATATATATATATATATATAAGTATATATATATATATATATGTATATATAAAAGAAACGACACAAAGAAAATAATACCGAACACAAACCCTTTTCAAAATTGACACAAAACGACCCAATACCCAAATATCAAAAATTATATTTGTTTAAACGCAATTGATTTGCGGGACCAGACCAACCTGTCTGAAATCCCTCGCACGATTCTTGCAGAATCTATTCACCAGCTGGACTTCGATAAAATTCGATGTCCAGCAACAACTTGGCTCTGATGCGGGACAACACAAACAAAAAAAAGGAATAAGGAAGAGGGGGGGAAAACGGCCAAACAAATTCCAAGCAAACTACTTGGACGGAAACACTTCACCAAAACAAATCACGACCGAACACAACCTGCCCAACTCTATTCAATTCCTCAAATTCAAAACACTAAATGGCCGACTGCCACAAATAAAATAAAGCAAAATAAACACTAGCTGGCAAAACTGAACCAGCGCGCAAAAATACTCCCTTTGGAACACTTGTCCTCCAGCCACAGTCCGACGATGGCAACAGCTCCACTTCACCACTCAAAAAAATACAATTTAAAAAAAAGGAAAGAAAATTATCCAAATTTTGGAAACAAATAATTTAAGATTCAATTAAATTAAAAAAAATCTAAAACTTTAACACTCTCCTTCTTCCCTGCTCAAAAAGAACTAAAAGAATTAGAATATATGAGCGCCTACGACGCTCACTTTCCATTTATCTTCCCACATATATAGAGTGCGGCTTACGCAGAAACCAGTGTCCGCAGTCGGGGCTTTACCCATACCTATATGCGAAAAATCTCTTCAGATTTTTCTAGGTGTGTTTGGCAAATTTACATATACCCCCCTGCACCCACCAAAATGAAATATACATTTTGGCGGCACTCATGTACGTATAGGCGAAAGCATAACTGTTCTCAAATTCCTCTCCCTCAAACAGGTTTAAAAAGTACAAAAGCTTTAGTCCAGGTTTTGACAATTTACTATTGTAATGGCGAGGCTGGCAATACCCTCATCGGATCGCCGCCGCTCACTGAGCTAACTTAACGAAAGCAAAAGCAAAAGAAAGGAGAAGAAAGCAAGAGAACTTTGACAGCTCAAACGAAATATTCAGTTTTCTTCTTCCGCGCGCCGGCCGCATTTCGCCCGCGAGTGTCGAATTTGTTTTGCTTAACAAATTAAGCAAAACAAATATATTTAAATAAAAAGTGACAATCAATAAAATTGTGCAGTGCGTTAATTCGGTCAGTGCGTGTGTGATTTTGTTCCTCCGATTTTGTTCGCCCGTCGCCCCGAACAAAAGGGAAACACAAAAAAACAAAACAAACAATAAAAACAACAACATTCGTGTCGCGATTTTATACCGCGACAACTCCACCTCCGCGAAAGTTGCTTGGTCTCCTGAGACCAACCAACTTTCGAATCTAACCGGAGAAAAATCAGCCTGAGTCGATGTGCGGCCTAAGGTCCTGCACATGCCATGTCCCCTTTTCTCGTCCGTCTTCGTCTTCTAAAACATATGTCCACGGAGACACCCTCTTTTTAACCCTAAACGGTCCAACAAATTTCGGAGCTACCTTCGCTGCAAAATAGTTTGCAGCATCGGACAAAACAAAATTACGTCTCCATACTAACTCGTGCGGTAAATACTGCACATCTCTACGTCTGAGATTGTACGTTTTCGCTGTCTTGGCACTTGCCATTTCTAACTTTTTCCGTATGTCTTCCCTCAAGTCTGCCATTAACTTGGCCCGGTCCTCACTACTACAGTCCGGTTGGTCTGAGTCTCCCACTCGTCTATAATCTCTATCACCCCTGACCGCCATATTTCGGCCAAAATTCACGAAGTATGGAGACGCTCCCAAAACCTCATGCTGCGATGTTCGAATTCAGCACGCCACCTTTGAGAGATGAGAATCCCATGTCCGATGGTTTTCTGAAATATATGCTCTCAAAGTGGTCTTAATTATTTGGTTGATCCGCTCGGCCGGATTTGCCTACGGATGATAGTGTGCAGTGTACCGCATCTGCACACCATACGACGCGCATAAACTCTGCAGCTCCTTGCTGCGAAACTGTGGCCCATTGTCGCATACAATGGACCTCGGAACTCCAAAGAGCAGGAAGACATTATCTTCCAACTCCTTGCAAACACTCTTTGCCGTTGCATTTCGCAACGGAAACAACAATGGGAATTTGGTGAAGTAGTCAACCACCGTTAAAATATAACAAAATCCCCGACTAGACTTCACCAAGGGTCCCACCAGATCTACGCAGATCATTTCCCAAGGTTCTAACTTCTTTGTCCTCTCTACCATACAACCAGCTGGCTTATTGTTGTCAGGTTTCACCCTCTGGCAAACCTGACAACCTTTAATATATCTAGCTATCTCTGCCTTCATTTTCGGCCCATAATATTTCTCAATTACCCTAGCGTATGTTTTCCTAACGCCCATGTGCCCCGATAATGGATCATCGTGACACTCGAATAAAATACTGCGCCTATCACTCTTGATCACAACTCTCTTCCACTCGTACCCAGCACTAAACAAACTGTTTGTCCCTGCCTTTATGTGTTTATATAACACCCCATTTTCAATTCTCCAAGCTGGGTAATCGAGTGGTTTATCCTCCACTTTCCTAACCATGGAATCCACCCATGGATCTCTAACACGCCCATCTACCTCCCCTACGACTGGGACACCTCTAGAAAGCATGTCGGGCACAACATGATCTTTCCCCTTACGATGTATGATTTCATAATCGTATTGCTGGAGCTTTAAAGCCCACCTAGCCAACCTACCGCAAGGATCTTTCAAATTGTTGAGCCATACAAACGAATAATGGTCGGTCACCACTGTGAACCTGACCCCTTCGATGTATGGCCTCAACTTCTCAACTGCCCACAAAACAGCCAAACACTCCTTCTCGGTAGTGGAATAATTCCTCTCGCATCTACTCAACGACCTACTCAAATACGAAATGACCTTCTCCCCTTCATCAAACTGCTGTGTCAAAACGGCACCTATTCCAAAATCGGAAGCATCAGTCTGAACAACGAAGGGTCGTTCGAAATCAGGACAGCTCAGGACCGGCGCCGTCACTAGACGCTCCTTGGCCTTCAAAAAGCTGTCCTCACACTCCGGCGACCATCTAAACCTGTTCTTCTTCTTTAGAAGATCAGTTAGAGGTTTAACCAAATCTGCGAAATTCGAAACAAACCTACGATACCAAGAAATGGTGCCAACAAACGACCTGACTTCCCTTACATTTTTGGGCGCTGGAATTTTCAGCATTGCCTCAACTTTCTCGGGGTCAACGTGCAAGCCCTGTCGATCAACAACATAACCTAAGTACCGTAGCGAAGAAAGACAAAAATTACATTTTTCCCTATTCAATCTAAGCCCTGCCGAACAAATCCTCCTCAGGACCTCCTTCAGAACCTCAACATGCTTATCAAATGTATTTGTAACAATAATAATATCGTCCAAATACACGAAAACATGGGGTTCCAAGTCAGCCCCAAGGACCTCATCTATAAATCTCTGCCAAGTTGCAGGCGCATTGTGCAGGCCATAAGGCATGCGCTTGAACTGGTAGAGCCCCCTACCCGGAACTGTAAATGCCGTGCAGGCCCTAGACTCCTTCTCTACGGGGATCTGCCAATAAGCGGATTTTATATCCAAACTTTAGCTTTAGCTTATCTAAAGTAGCCGAAATATAAGCAAGCGCAACCTTGCTGACCGCAGACGCCAATAAACTTATCCCCCAGGACTTTAATGTGTCCCAGCCTGGCCTACCAAGAATCGTCCTGGTGGCCCCCGAATCTAAAAGCCCTAACATACGCACTCCAAAAATTTTAACACCTAAATATGGCCTATTATCCAATTCTCTACCTGAAAGAGAAAAACTCACACAAATTTCGGACGGACGTTGCCTCTGAGGCCTACCACTATTTGCCCTAGCCAGCTGGTTT
Organism: Heteromyza rotundicornis; assembly: GCA_951394025.1. NCBI lineage: Eukaryota > Metazoa > Arthropoda > Insecta > Diptera > Heleomyzidae > Heteromyza > Heteromyza rotundicornis. The sequence continues at coordinate 46,297,610 of OX596011.1, forward strand.
CCCGCAGGCAACCTACCTAAACCTCGCGAACTTCTTGCCCTGCTTCCACAAGAGCTCGCTCCCCATTTCCCGACTCTTCGCGGGCCCTCGGAGCCGCTCTCGGGGCCGCCTCCCTGTCCGAGCGCTCCTGTAATTGCCCTGCTCTCTGAGAGCATCGGGGGCAATCACGCTTCATCACGCCAGGCCGCCCGCAGCCGCGGCAAATAACCGCCTTTCGGCAGTTTACCGAAACATGCACAAACTTCTTGCAGTTAAAGCACCTGAACGGACGCCTAGCCCGTTGAGGTGCCCTAATTCTCCGCTCCAATCTAAGATTGCGCAGCGGAGCCCTGACTGCAACCACTTCCGGCTCGGCCGAAACATATGCCAAGCCTGGCTCCAGCAAGTCCTTGGACCGGCTGCTGGGCGGCGGCACGAATGCTTCCACATTCGCCCGCACGGCCTCCAGTTTCCGACCCAAGGAAACCAACTCCGAAAGACTCTCAGGCTCAGCCAAGCCCAGCTGAGTCTGATAAAAAGGACACAAATTAGCCCTGACCAGACCCAACATACGCTTCTCCGGCAAGGACTCGGACAGACGACGGAACAGACCCCTCAGCCCCACCTTGAGTCCTTTTCCTAATTTCGTCTAACAAGAGGTCATCATAATTATGGGGCAGAAACTCTAACTTCAGCTGAACGACCAATTCTCGCCAGCTGGAAACATACCTTCGGGCATCACGGAACCAAATCAAAGCCCTATCCGAAAATAAATCTACCGCCCCCACGAGCGCCACAAAGCTCGTCTACTCGCTCCAGGAAGGCATGCAGGGATATATCCCTGCTCTGACCGGTAAACTTTAAATCCCACTTGGACAAATTTACAACTCCCAGAAACCCTAACATGACCTCAAGCAACAGAGCCTAAAACTGGTCATTAAAAAAAATTATTAAAAAAACTCAAAAAAAAATTACCTAAAATTTAAAAACATACATCCAAAAAAAAAATATATATATAAAAATAAACCAGCGCGCAAATATACTCCTTTTGGAACACTTGTCCTCCAGCCACAGTCCGACGATGGCAACAGCTCCACTTCACCACTCAAAAAAATACAATTTAAAAAAAGGAAAGAAAATTATCCAAATTTTGGAAACAAATAATTTAAGATTCAATTAAATTAAAAAAAATCTAAAACTTTAACACTCTCCTTCTTCCCTGCTCAAAAAGAACTAAAAGAATTAGAATATATGAGCGCCTATGACGCTCACTTTCCATTTATCTTCCCACATACATAGAGTGCGGCTTACGCAGAAACCAGTGTCCGCAGTCGGGGCTTTACCCATACCTATATGCGAAAAATCTCTTCAGATTTTTCTAGGTGTGTTTGGCAAATTTACATATACCCCACCAAATGAAATATACATTTTGGCGGCACTCATGTACGTATAGGCGAAAGCATAAATGTTCTCAAATTCCCCTCCCTCAAACAGGTTCAAAGAGTACAAAAGCTTTAGTCCAGGCTTTGACATTTTACTATTGTAATGGCGAGGCTGGCAATACCTTCATCGGATCGCTGCCGCTCACTGAAAGCAAAAGCGAAAGAAAGGAGAAGAAAGCAAGAGAACTTTGACAGCTCAAACAAAATATTCAGTTTGCTTCTTCCGCGCGCCGGTCGCATTTCACCCGCGAGTGGCGAATTTGTTTTGCTTTCAATTTAAGCAAAACAAATAATAAATAAAAACTAGTAACAATTAATAAAATTGTTCAGTGCGGTCAGTGCGTGTGTGATATCCTCCGATCTTGTTCGCCCGTCGCCCCGAACAAAAGGGAAACAAAAAAACATAACAAAACAACAACATAACGGACGGGGATACCATACCGTGAGGGTCGTCTTAAATCCCAGCTTATCGCGCTATTTTGAACTAAAACTTTATTTAAAACTTAATTCCCTATTTGCCCGAATAGCACAGTCGCGAAGCGTGGGATTTAAGACGACCCTCGCGGTATGGTATCCCCGTCCGAACGAACAACACGAACCCGCGAAAACCTGATAACTAAACTTTTAAAACCCTACACCGAAACTGCAGCAATATATATATATATATAAGTATATATATATATATATATATATCTATATATATAAAAGAGACGTGTATGTTTGTCACCAGTAGACGCGAAAACTGCAGCACCGATTCTCACCAAAATTTATATATGTGTTCTAGGGGTCGTGAGTCGTGACATAGGATAGGTTTTGACACGCCAACTTTTACCGCCCACAAGTTAGTAAAAACTGCTATATCTCAGACGTTTTTGATCACAAGAAAATGAAATTTGCCATGAACATACTATAAGACCCCAGCCATAATCTGGGCTACAAATGGCCGGGAATAGACAATGACGCGTGGCACCGCCCATACAAGTCAATATTTGAAAATGCTGTAATAGGGCTCCCACACAATGTTTTCCAACGAAATTTGGCAGATGGCTTCATGGTTTCAATTCTAAGCTAAATGCAACACATCGGCGTAATTGGACAAAGGGGCGTGGCACCGCCCATACAATTCAATACTTCAAAGTGCCATTATTGGGCTCCCATTGAATATTCTTCAACGGGAAATGGTTCTATGCCTTCAATGCAACATATTGGAATTGGACAGCGGGGCGTGGCACTTCCCACACAATCCAATATTTTAAAAATGTTACACTTGGGCTGCCGATGAACATTTTTCAACGAGAAATTATTTTATGTTTTCAATTCTAAGTTCAATGTTACATATGATCGGAATTGGACAGCGGGGCGTATCACTTTTCATACAATTCAATATTTCAAAATGCTACACTTGGGCTCCCAATAAAAATATGTGACAAATGTTTGCATTAATTTATTATGACCTTAAAGGCAAAAAGAACTTTTTTAGGGGCAGCAAAGCGGACCAGGCCCTGCTAGTATATATATAAAAGAAACGGAAATTTTTTTCGACACAAAGAAAATAATACCGAACACAAACCCTTTTCAAAATTGACACAAAACGACCCAATACCCAAATATCAAAAATTATATTTGTTTAAACGCAATTGATTTGCGGGACCAGACCAACCTGTCTGAAATCCCTCGCACGATTCTTGCAGAATCTATTCACCAGCTGGACTTCGATAAAATTCGATGTCCAGCAACAACTTGGCTCTGATGCGGGACAACACAAACAAAAAAAAGGAATAAGGAAGAGGGGGGGAAAACGGCCAAACAAATTCCAAGCAAACTACTTGGACGGAAACCCTTCACCAAAACAAATCACGACCGAACACAACCTGTCCAACTCTATTCAATTCCTCAAATACAAAACACTAAATGGCCGACTGCCACAAATAAAATAAAGCAAAATAAACACTAGCTGGCAAAACTGAACCAGCGCGCAAAAATACACCCTTTGGAACACTTGTCCTCCAGCCACAGTCCGACGATGGCAACAGCTCCACTTCACCACTCAAAAAAATACAATTTAAAAAAAAGGAAAGAAAATTATCCAAATTTTGGAAACAAATAATTTAAGATTCAATTAAATTAAAAAAAATCTAAAACTTTAACACTCTCCTTCTTCCCTGCTCAAAAAGAACTAAAAAAATTAGAATATATGAGCGCCTATGACGCTCACTTTCCATTTATCTTCCCACATACATAGAGTGCGGCTTACGCAGAAACCAGTGTCCGCAGTCGGGGCTTCCATACCTATATCGCATTTCACCCGCGAGTGGCGAATTTGTTTTGCTTTCAATTTAAGCAAAACAAATAATAAATAAAAACTAGTAACAATTAATAAAATTGTTCAGTGCGTTCAGTGCGGTCAGTGCGTGTGTGATTTCCTCCGATCTTGTTCGCCCGTCGCCCCGAACAAAAGGGAAACAAAAAAACATAACAAAACAAACAATACAACAAAACAACAACAACTGTGCCGCGAATCTATACCCCGACAATTGTACCAAAAAAGTACAATTGTACCAAAAAAAATTATCCCTGAGGTGAACCATTCACCGTTGTTACAGATCATGCAAGCCTTTAGTGGCTGATGCGACAAAAGGATCTTTCGGGACGACTGGCAAGGTGGGCCCTCAAGCTCCAAGTTTACTCATTCATTATTCAGCACCGACGAGGAACCGAAAATGTTGTAGCACATACTCTTTCAAGGAGATCAGAAGATGAAGTTAATTCTTTGGAAGATATTGGTCCGATTATTGATATCTCATCTGAGCACTTTCAGGCGGATGAATATTCGAAACTTAAATCACATATTCTAGAAAATCAAGCAAAGTACCCTGATCTTAAAGTTGTAGACAAGGATATTTACAAGCGAACCGAACATGCGACCGGCGACTAAGATCAGGAAGCGAATTCATGGAAGCACTTGTCGCAGACGTTCTCTATCGCACACATAATCCACCTAATTCAGCTCATTGTGGCATAGCGAAAACTATCGAGATATTAAAAAGACATTTATTTTGACCAAAAATGGCAGTGCGAATTCGAGAATATGTATCAAAGTGTGAAATATGTCAGTGCACGGAAAGTCCTAACGTAATACTAAGACCACCCATGGGACGCCCTATGACTTCTTCGAGGACATTTCCTTATCCCAGATCAAAGCGAGGACATATCGGATTGCTGATAGTAGTCGATCATTTGACCAAATTTAATTTTTGCATCCTCTTAAGAAATTTACTTCAAAAGCTATTTGTGATTTCTTAGAAACTGAAATTTTTGGAGTGCCGGAAGCTATTTTATCAGATAAGTCTGGGTTGTTTGAATGATTTTTGACGCGGTTTGGTGTTAATCCCATTTGTACCGCCATATATTCTCCTCAAGCGAATTCTTCAGAAAGAGTAAATAGATAAGTAATTTCCGCTATAAGAGCATATATTGGACAAGACCAATCAACATGGGATGAACACTTGACCGAAATAAGTAGCGCGCTGCGTTTGACAGTTTATCGGACGACTGGATATTCACCTTACTTTTTATTATTTGGACAGAATATATTTCTGCACTGTAAAGATTAGGAACTGCTTAGGAAATTGAATTTAGTTTCAGACGATACCCGACTTGATTGTGGTGATGCATTCAAATTATTAAGACAGAAAACAAAAGACAATATTACCAAGGCTCATGATATAACTGCTAAAACTTACAATTTGCGAAGTCGTAAGATTCAATTTAAAATAGGCCATGAACTTCTTGCAATTTTGTACAAAGCAGTGCGATTAAAAAGTTCAATGCAAAATTGGCTCCCACATTCGTGAAAGCCATCGTCCAGTTGGTTCGTTTTATTATGAGTTAGTGAATACCTCTGGGAAAATTCTAGGAGTCTATCATGTTAAGGATTTACAAATAAAGCTTTAGATACAGTTCTTTTTCTTCAGCTAATTACTCCTTAAAATATTATTTCTATTATCGGTGTTTGTAGTGAGCAATTTTATATGTTTTTATATGTTTTTATATGTTGCAAACGGTTCACAATATTGCTAAAAAATAAAATAAGTGGTCACCTTACTTTAGTAGCGAGAGATACTCGCCAAAGCAAAATACTAGTTGACCGATAACTCTACATTTATAAGCTGCAGGAGGCAAGACAAAAATTCCACTGATCGGACGAGAGGAGAAAAGAAATAGCAGGTAATCGTAGCGGTTGTGCATTGCTACTACTGTTTGAGAAGTAGTTGATTTTGATCAGAAAGTTGGCAGAAGACCGGCTGACTGGAGTACTATTATTGATACCATTCGAGGAACACCACATCGAAATTCCTGAAGGGCCTGGCCGGCGTTGGAATACGCGCCCACTAGTTTGAACTATGTAATTCATGCGTTGTTCGACCGCGTGCTCCAATAAGTCAAATATCAAAATGGTTCAAAAATGTTCCACAGTTTTCTGAAATTGGTACAGCCTGTCCAAAATAAAAACAAAATATTGAATATAAAAAAAGTCAAAATTAAGAATTCATACTAATTTAAAAATGATTTCACAAAACAATTAAATACACAGGCCGATATATTTCGAAGTGTTCTATATTATATAGAGGATTCTAACCACAATGATGATGGCACTGTTTCTCGAGGTCCGTCGGTCTTGGTCGAACTTCCGAGGTGCTGTGTGAATTTCGATCGAGGTCAGACGGTCGAGGTCGAACTCTCGATCTAGCGTTCTGTGTCATTGGGCCAGTAAAAATCCATCCAAAAACAGTTTTTTGGGCGATAAGCGATCCCAATACTTGTTGACGAACACCTTCTCGAAAATTTCAGGATAAAGTTGCACTCCGCTAGCTGTAGATTCGGCAATTCCTGAATGTCCGCTGCATTAATTGAATATGTTGGCATGTTTCCGGTGAGCTGATGTAGAATGAGACCCTTTGCATCGATCCTTAAATTCGAATCTATTGGAGATCCAATGACAAAACTGCGGGTGTACCGATACAACTTTGTTCAAACTGGAAACTTGAACCTTGACATTTTGATGTGGAAGTTTTAATATACGATGTAATCTGTCCGATATAAATCTGCATTCTGAGCCCGAGTCGATAAGCGCTCGCGCTGTATACACTATATCAAGATGACAAATGGTCACCATGGCGGTACCTAAAAGAACACTGTCTGTCGTAATAGGGGAAGAGTTAGCACAATTTGGAATTGAATTGGGAACCTGAGGGGGCCGAGAGGATTCAGCCTGATTATTTGAAGCAGGTGGACTCGAAACTTCCCTATGAAAAGCGAATTATGGCGCCTCTTACAGGTCGCACATTTAGATTTGCTTTGCATTTTGTTAGGAGGATTCAACGATAAATCCTATTCTCATACATGTTTGAGCTTTATCTAGCTGCATGAGAGAGTTCGAGTTCGACACATATTTGATATGAAAATGTGCATGACGACTACCGAACTTATAATTTTGTATTTTGTTGCTTCAAACTCCACAATTTTGAGCACTTGCTTGACCATTCTTCATGGATTTTTCGAAAGTACCGAAACTATATTGTAGCGCAATTTCTGCAAAAAACAAAAACAAAAAAACATGCATGTTCGACTGTAAGGAACACTACATCATATCTATAAAAAAAACTATTTTATCAATCTATATAAAGTTCAGTTCAGATTTACACGGTAGGCGTGAACAAAAAAAAAGTAAAAGATAAATAAAATAAAATGAAATAAAATTAATTAAATAAAAAAAATTAAATTAAATTAAAAAAAGATAAAATTTAAAAAAAAGCAAATAAAATAAAAATGAATTTCTTAAAAAAAATTTAAATAAATTTAAAAAATTAAATAAAAAAATCAAAAAATAAAAAAGTGAAGTCAATTTCCAAACTACGCATTTGTTGGTTCTTTCGTAAGTTCGAACTCGTGCGTTCGCACTTGTTCGATTGCATTTGTTGTACCCCTTTCCGCGACCGCCCGCGTCGGAAGCGAAAACGAGTAATTTTCAAAAAGAATTGAGTGATGCGCCTTCTATATGATTCATATTCTTTGGTTGAATCCTCCTAACAAAATGTTTCCAAAACAGAATTTGTTCGACATGCACCTTCTATATGATTCATATTCTTTGCAAGTACGAACACAGGAATAAAAATAAAAAAAAAATAAAAAACAAGTTTTTTAAAATATAACCCTTTAACCGAATAAAAAGCAGAAAATAAATTTCCTTTAAATTAATTTCCGCAATTTCGATTTAAAATTATGGGTTTTTGGCGACTTCAAAATTTGCAATGATATTGGGAACAAAGTAGCCAAAAACCCAAAAACCAAATTAATTTAAAGGAAATTTATTTTCTGCTTTTTATTCGGTTAAAGGGTTATATTTTAAAAAACTTGTTTTTTACTCTTTTTTTATTTTTTCCTTTTTTTTTTTAAAAAAATTTTTTTTTTCGGTATATTTCTTTTCCATTTATATTTTGCCCGTATAGTTTTTCTTCTTAAATTTTTACATTTAAAAATTTTGTTTCCCCAACCTAGCCTAAGTGAAAAATTTCAGCCCTGTAGCTTAAAAAATACGAAAGCTAGAACTTTAAATTGGCTCCATTCCGCTCCCCTTTGCCCCCACACCCCCCTTTCCAAAGGGTATAAAAAATCATTTTGTCAATAAGAACCCACCTACCAAATTTCATCATTGTAGCTTGAAGGAATCGGAAGTTATGCCATGTTTAAAGGTTTGAGTCCCCCCACGGCCCCCTACGCCTCTGATGGACCCTGATGCATTGTCACCGGAGTTCTATCAGTGTTCCAAATTTCAGCTCTCTAGCTCATGTGGAAGTGTATGAAAAAGCTCGCCGCAGATTTGAGGATATATATATATATATATAGTCCGCCCAAAGCAAGTTAATATAAGGGTTATAATAATGACAATTTTCACTACAAGAACAGAAACACCAACAGCAGTTACAACGGAAATAGCAAGAACAGATACAACAAAAGCAAACATAACACAAATCAACCGAACAGATACGTGCGGGTAGTGAATAATGAGGGAAACGAATTGGGCTCGGAGGACTCGATCTTTCCGGACAGCCAAAACTAAAGATATTTAAAATATCGGATAACAATTCTAATTTCATAAAAGTAGAATTTAAAACAAAAAACCTGACATTTTTGATAGACACGGGTGCAGATATATCTTTGTGCAAATCCAATAGTAAACTAAATAATGAATTCTATAACCCAGATAAAAAATCCAAATTAACAGGCATAACAAAAGAAGAAATTTCTTCACTTGGTTTAATAAATCTAAAGCTTGATCTAGGAGAACAAAGTTGTAATCATTTCTTTCAATTGGTCAAATCGGATTTTCCAATTGAGGCTGACGGCATAATAGGTAGAGATTTTTTTAAGAAATTCATGTGTAAAATCGATTATGAAACTTTTACAATTTCAATATGCATAAAAGATACTTGCGTAACCTTACCCATGCACACAAAATCACACAGTACATTAAAAATCACAATACCTCCTAGAACAGAAATAATGCAACCAATTAAATTAAAACTCACTGAAGACAAGGTAATTTTAAATAAAGAATTAAAAGAGGCAATTTTTTTAAGCAATTCGATAGCACCAAAAAGTTGCATGACACACATTAAAATTTTGAACACAACGAACTCTGAAGTAACTTTAGAAGGAATAGAGTTGAAAATTGACTCATTGAGTAATTACGACATATTACCATACAACAATACGAAAAACATTCATAATGAAGAACGACTGCACAAAATTCTCGAAGCGCTTGATATAAAAAGTGATGACACACAAGTAAAAAGGGAATTAACAAAAATTATTAAAGAGTATCAAAATGTATTTCACCTTGAAAATGAATTGTTGGCAGTAAATAATTTCTATAAACAAAATATCACGACCTCAGACAACACTCCGGTATACATAAAAAATTACAGAATACCTCATACACACACAGAAGTAGTGAATGAACAGGTACAGAAAATGTTGCAGAATGACATAATTGAACCATCAGTTAGCCCGTACAATGCTCCCGTTTTGCTAGTACCAAAAAAGAATGTTCAAGAAAAAAAAAATGTAGACTGGTAGTTGATTATAGAAAACTTAATGATAAAGTTGTAAATGACAAATTTCCGTTAACCCGACTAGAGGACATTTTAGACAAATTAGGAAGGGCAAAATGGTTTTCAACACTGGACATGACTAGTTCATTTCATCAAATAGGACTAGAAAATGATTCACGTCCATTGACAGCATTTTCAGCAGCAAATGGGCATTATCAATTTAAACATCTACCCTTTGGATTAAAAATTTCCACAAATAGTTTCCAAAGAATGCTTACAATAGCACTTTCTGGTTTAGAATGCTTTTCTATGCTTTTCTATATGTAGACGACATTATTGTGGATGGATGCAGTCTAAATCACCATAATCAAAATCTAATTAACGTCTTAGACCGGTTGCAACGTTACAATCTAAAATTGAATGCTGCAAAATGTTGTTTTCTACGACCAGAAGTCGTATATTTAGGACATTTGATTACAAATGAAGGAGTCAGAACTGACCCGTCTAAATACGAGACTGTAAAGAATTATCCAATTCCTAAGAATGTAGACGAAGTTAGAAGATTTGTTGCATTCTGCAATTACTATAGAAGATTCATACCAAATTTTGCAGATATTGCTAAGAGTCTAAACGCACTTTTGAAGAAATCAATTAAGTTTGTTTGGTCGGAAGAATGCCAGACATCATTTGAAACCCTAAAAGAAAAACTCATTCAACCCCCACTATTACAGTACCCAGATTTGAATAAATCATTCATACTCACCACTGATGCATCAAACTATGCACTAGGAGCAATTTTATCACAAGGTGAAGTAGGTGATGATTTACCGATATCTTATGCCAGCAAAGCATTGCAAAAGCACGACTTGAATAAACCAGTTATTGAGAAAGAATTACTAGCAATTCATTGGGGAATTAATTTTTTTAAACCATACCTCTATGGTAAGAAATTCACAGTGGTTACGGACCATAGACCTTTAATTTCTTTATTTTCACACAAAAACCCGTCTTCAAAAATGACAAGAATTCGATTGGATTTAAGCGATTATGATTACAATATAATTTACAAAAAAGGAAAAATGAATACAAACGCGGATGCACTTTCAAGAATTCAAATTGACTCTGACACACTAAAACAAATGATACCGCAAGAAAATGATGAAAAAGTAAAAAAGACTTTAGTAATAACAAGAGGCATGGCAAATAAAAACAAAGAGGCAGATAGTGGGAATGTTTTAGAGGCAAATGAAGATATGGATAAATGTAGCTCTCTGAAGCTCTCTGATCAACTTCAAATATGGGAATGCACCTCCGTTAGTGAAGTGAGAAATATAAAGAAACTGCAGTTTAAGGAGTATATAGAGAATATAGATATATATATAAAAAAAAATATCGTGCACGTGTTACATAGTGACAATTCAGCGACACCAGTTTCGTCCATGAAGAAGCTACAACCCAAAGTTTTTAATAAGCATGCAAGATTTAGTGATAACTCATCGAAACTAGATTCGATACTGAGGAAACTAATATCTGAAATGGAGAAAGAAAATATCAAAGAGCTAGCGCTAGCAAAGGATGATAGAATATTTGAAATGTATACAAAGGAAGAATTAAAAGAAAAATTTACGAATATAATGAATAATAAAAGTCCTCAACTAAAAATATTAATTTATGACCCACCGAAAAGAATACAAAATGACCTCGTAAAATACAAACTAATTGATGAATTCCATTGTACCGCGCACTTAGGAGTTAGAAAAACATTAATGAAGTTGAATCAAAGATACGTATGGAAAAATATGAACAAGATGGTAAAAAACTTTATTACCCATTGTGACAAATGTGCAAGAAGTAAACAAACACAACACACTAAAGAGCCACTCACGCTGACAGACACACCAGATAACAGTTTTCAGGTCATTTCAATAGATACCGTAGGCCCATTAAGGATTTCAAATGAATACCGCTACATACTTACAATGCAATGTGAACTCACAAAATTTGTAATTGCACACCCAATGTCAACAAAAGACGCTCATACGACTGCAAGGACATTAGTTGAACAGTTTATTTTAAAATACGGACGCTTTAAAATTTTAAAATCAATGGGACGGAATTTAAAAACGAATTAATGCATAACATATGTACACTTTTGAAAATCGAACAAACATTTTCAACACCTTACCACCATGAAACAATAGGCTCACTTGAACGTAATCATAGGGTTCTGAATGAATTCCTTTTGACAACAACGACCGACAATGAATGGGATAAGTGGATTCCATACTTTACTTTTGCATACAACACGACCCCACACATTGACACCGGATACACACCATACGAACTAGTTTATGGAAAATTACCATACTTATCGAATGATATCTTAGAATCAAAAACCAAAATTTATGATTTTGATAACTACCTAAATGAGATGCGAGCCAGACTAAAGTCTGCCTTAAGCAAAGCGAAAGATATGCTCGTGTCAGCAAAAACAAAACGAACTGAGAAAAATTTAGAACGCACAAATGCACTACATGCAGAAATAGGAGATTTAGTTCTACTAAAAGTAGAAAATAGAAAGAAAAATCAGAATCCATATAAAGGACCATATACAGTTTTAGATAGAATAGGAGTTAATACTATAATAGACTATAATGGAGCACATAAGAAAGTACACAACAACCAATTAAAGCTATATAAATCAGATATGTAAAAAAAAAAAAACATAAAATAAGTAAATAAATATATACATATAAAAAATATATAACATAAAAATTAAGAAAATTGTTGTAAAAATCAAATATTAAATTAGACAAAAATTATAAAAAAAAAAATTATGTACATATACTTTATAACACATTTATATTAACGTTTTAAGAAAAATTATTGTAAGCCCCCTAATTTTTCTCTTAAGGGTAAGGGTGTAGTGTAACCATATAAATGTACATTGCCGACCCTTGCTTGCTAGACATACAAAGAAATGCAATGAGTGACATTTTAGCTGACCATTAGACCGTCTCGAAAAAATGAAGTTATCCGCACACCACCTAATTTGAAGCATATTTGAAAGGAGATTCCGGAAAAAATTTTCTTTTTTTGGCCGACCGTAGAGGTAGCGCATCGACATATTTCTTCATATTGTCTCTATTTATGATCCGATTTTAATGTATAATATATTTGTCTCGAGGAGACCTACAATAATGCCTCAGAGGTCCTTGCTCTTAAGTACGCCCATCTAGTACTTACCCACCAGATCTCAGTTAGTACCACCCTAATGTACCATTCCAAGATCAGAAAATTAAAGCTCTTACCGAACGTAGGGGTAGCGCATTGACATATTTCATCATAGCGTCACCATTTATGATCCGATTTTAAAGTATAATATATCAGAAGTTGAGAAGTTGAAAAAGCAAACATTCCAATGTATACATTAGAGTACATTATGGTTGTACTAACTGAGATCTGGTAGGTTAGTACTAGAAGGGTGTACTTGAGGGCAATGACGTATGAGGAATTATTGTAGGTCTCCTGGAGACAAAAATTCTGATATATTATACTTTGAAATCGGATCATAAATGGTGACGCTATGATGAAATATGTCAATGCGCTACCCCTACGTTCGGTAAAAATATTAATTATATTTTTTATAAATAGTTCTAATGGTATAATCGGTATACTTCCTTTGCAAGAATTTAATGATTTTTCGAGAGCTTTAATTTTCTGCTCTTGGAATGGTACATTAGGGTGGTACTAACTGAGATCTGGTGGGTAAGTACTAGATGGGCGTACTTAAGAGCAAGGACCTCTGAGGCATTATTGTAGGTCTCCTCGAGACAAATATATTATACATTAAAATCGGATCATAAATAGAGACAATATGAAGAAATATGTCGATGCGCTACCTCTACGGTCGGCCAAAAAAAGAAAAGAAAATTTTTTCCGGAATCTCCTTCCAAATATGCTTCGAATTAGATGGTGTGCGGGTAACTTTTTTTTTCCCCCTATAAGGTGATACGGTCTACTGACCATGCTACAAATGCACTCAATGCATTTAAAAGTAGAACATCGACCTATCGTACCGACTCAATGCGATCGATAGCTCGATGGTGATTGGTTAGCACAATCTAAAAAAGGGGATAGTATTAAAATAGAGTTAAGTATAACAGTTATAAAAATAATATAAAAGGCGGGAATGCCAAAATAACGAAGGGTATAGATTGAACTACTAAAGCCAGTGTTTAATTCATACTTCAAATTCATGCTCTGTGGAAACACAATTATAGCTGAATAATATAGTTTGGTCAAAGGCAAACTCTGCCCGACCAAGAACAACAGTCTCACCACTACAAAATATCGCTTTCGGCCAAATTTCGTTTTCGGCCGAAATTTATATATTTCCGCCGAAAATTTCGGTTTGATAGAAAAGTGTAACAAATAAATAACAAAGATTACACTGATCGACAACTTTTTGTGTGTTAAATATACTTGATAGACAAATTCTTATGTATTTTTCCATGCTGGATACGAAAATAATAATAATGAAATTGTTACAGCACCATAAATGAAATTTTTGTGGCGTTTGCAGAAAAATGGTGCGTGCTGGAAAAATTGAATTATTATTTTCGGATTTAGCGTATCAAAATACATAAGGAACAACCAAGTGCATTGATCATAGTTTCGAAGAATCAGAAGCGACAAAGAAGGCATGTCCTATCGGAGTAGATCTAATACTCTCGCAGCGATTTATAAATTTTTCCACTTCCCTCAAGGCTTTTTCTACTACTACTATGGTAAGAAATCTACTCCTCAAAATATTATGTGAGTTTCATACAATGCAAAAGTACTATACTTTCTACAAATCTGCTTCCCCGACAGAAATTTCTACTACTCTCGTAGAATTTCTAGTATTCTACGCATAAACCCATATCTACTCACCTCTCTTGATATCTACTACCCTGACAGTAATTTCTACTACTCTTGATTTCCACGCATTTGATTTGTTTGCTTCTAAATTCATCTAATTCATGATCTGAATTTAAAATGATTGGCCATAGTCAAATTAAGCTCCAACTTAACTTTAGTAATCTACTAAGTTGACAGATAATACACTGAACTGGCAGCTACTAAGCTGGTTCTAAAGTTTAGCAGCTACTAAATTTGACTATGAATATGCGCCATCGATTTCAGCCTACTGATAAGCTTAATTATGTACCACTTTATTACATTAAAACTCACAATTGTTTCTTTTGTTTTTTCGGTTTCGGCTTCGGTTTCGGCCGAAATCAAAAAAATAAAAATTTGGCCATTTCGGTTTCGGCCGAAAAAAAAAATTAAAAATTTCGGCCATTTCGGTTTCGGTCGAAATTAAAAAAAGCGATTTCGGTCGGTCTCTAGTTATAATTCTAGGTAAAGCAATTTTGTGAGAACAATGCAATTCCCGAAAATTAAATTAACTGCCAATATTCGGCGAAAGGAAGAACAAGCACCACTAGGACACCGAAAAATGGTTAGATCAAAGCAATGCTTTCTAAGGTGTGTATCCCCCAATAGGTGCAGTGTTGTCAGATGTGGTTATCGCCCTTTTGGCGACTTCTCAATTGATCGGGCGACGAATTTTAGGAATGGGCGACATGGCGACTTTTTGGCGAAATTTTTTTCTATTTGGCGACTTTTGCAGCGATTTTTGTTGGCAAAATTTTCTTTTCTAAAATTTTTCGTCATTAAATCAAAAAATTAATCGATTAAATCGAACTAAAAAAGGTTCTTATTCTTTTTTTGTTTTAACCCATTAATGACGACAGCGAAATTTTCGGAATTTTTTCAAGATTTTTTCAGGCTTACCTAGAAATGACCTAAGAAACGAATTTCTAACCTTTTTTTTTTTGGACCGCTCTCCGTTTGCCCAGCCCTGGCCGTTACCATATGGTAACACTCGTCACAACCCTAGCAAAATTACCTAATTTAAGATATTATTGTTTACAACTACTTTTTTTTGAAATTTTTGAAAGTTTAGCAATGTTTTAAGATTTAAAAAAAAATTTTAATCGACTAATTTTTTTAAATCTAATAGTTTTTTTAAAAAAAAATTTGGTTAAAAAAAATTCTATAAATTCAGGAGCATTTTTGATCATAAAAGTTTCTTCAGCAAAGTAGTTTGTTTTTAAAAAACGTACATTTTTGCATGAAAAGAAAAAATTTTTTAGCCCCAAGGAAAAAAGTTAGAAAAGTAGGTCAGTTTTTAACTAGGATTTTCTTGATAAGTGTCATGGTAGTCATCATAGAATGGGGTCCAATAGACTTTTTCAATAGTAATCAAGTTGATATTCTTAAAATTTTGGCAGTCACTCAAGGCTGGCCCTAATTATCTGTCCGCCACTGTATATAATATGTATCTACACATACACCAAAATACCGCTTAGGTTTTCAATAACATAAGAAATATCTCCATATGAACTGAAATTGGTAAGGTCCTCGTCATCATTTCATTTGACATACACAACTTACATGGCTGTAAAAGAGGTTTACGATGAAGCCCATAGGAAGTACCTGCTTAATCTTCCTCCTAATCATCTTGTCCAGCCGAATAAAATTATGCTCGCCTAAATGTC
Source organism: Heteromyza rotundicornis (assembly GCA_951394025.1). NCBI lineage: Eukaryota > Metazoa > Arthropoda > Insecta > Diptera > Heleomyzidae > Heteromyza > Heteromyza rotundicornis. The sequence goes on from OX596011.1 coordinate 46,313,753, forward strand.
TTCATCGTAATGTAAATTTGTTAAAAAACAATGGAGAAAGTTTCAACCGGTCGAAGTAAACCTATATATACCATGCACCCTTCCATCTGAGACCTGGTCGCCATCTTTTGCTCATTCCACCGACGGTACTCACATGTGCTTCATTTAGTAGTACTTTTTTACATTCATCAGCTCGGCATGACCTAGCCATCTTAGACGTGGATTTTGTATGCGTCATGACATGATCGGGGTATTGCTCATATAGCTTTTGCGTCACTCACCATCGATGCCAAGCGGACAATATATCTTACGGAGAATTTTCCTACCACAATTCCCTTGAAATCGGGTAACATTTGTTACAAAACTCGACTTTCACTTGTATGGAAGGTAGGCGTAGCAGTTGATCGATTTCTCCCATTTGCTATACAAACTCCTTCTAGGACCTCCAAGGGATAAATTCAATGTTTGGACCGCCTAGCTTTCATTTAGCTCCTTCAATAGCCCATACCAATCAAGGAAATACCAATCAAATAACGGACAGACATACGGATATGTCTAAATCAACTTAAGAGGAGCTGCTAATTTTTCATAAGTACACCAAGTACATAACCACACTTTAAAGACAATTTATAGATAAAATATTTTTAACTTCATATGAAAAAAGCTAAAAAAAAATACATTTCAAACCAATATATAGAAAAATGTACCTCATTTTACAAAAAATACTCGAATATGTACGCAAATATGTATATAAACACGTACAAAAATTATTTAAAAGCTGAATATTAAAAAAAAAATTTTGTTTTAAATTATATTAAGAACACAAAAACACTTTCAAAGCAATATACAAATAAAATATATTTGATTTTACATAAAAAAAGCTCATACAAACAATTTCAGTAAGAAAATTTAAATTTGCTAGGGTTGTGACGAGCGTGCCCATATGGTAACAGCAAAATTCAAAATGATAAAAAGGTAACACAGAAGTTATAAATAATTTTATTTTATACGTTTTCTAATACTTTGATATTTTACCCAAATGCCAAAAAAAAAACATTCAAAATATATAACTTTTTATGGCAATGAAAAATATTCTTACTGGGAAGGTCGTGACTTTTCGCTGTTTTTGCCCACTTTTTAAAAACACTACTTTTCAATTATCCGCCACCACCGCTACTGACGGGCGATTGCTTAGAGTTATATATCAAAAGAAAGATCAAAGTATGCTTTATTAACATCAAAAAACGGATTAGTGATATTCGTTCAAATATTTTTGTAATTGCACATACCGTAGAACGCTATCAGCGTTACCATATGGGCACACTCGTCATGAATGGGTTAAGAAATAAAATTTTTTTAAATGAAAATAAAAACTTTTTTTATTTATAAAATAACGAATATTTTTATTGGTATTGGATTCAGCGTACAATATTGAATCCATAAAAAAAATATACCTAAAAGTCTTTTTTTATTATAAAAAAGTTTTTTTTAAATTTGGCGAATTCGGGCGACTTTGGGCGACTTCAAAATGTGAAAATGGCGACGAGGTCCGGAAAATATCTGGCATCTCTGAATGGCTGAGAAAACGATCTCAGCTTAAAGAAATTCGGCAGAATGAAGTAGAGCAATTGCGTTCATTTGCCAAATATTTGAAAAGGCTAAACGAAACGAAATTGATGACGATGAAGATTTTGTGGGGGCGGAGGAGACAAATAAAACTGAGTGATTTGGTTTCGTTTATATATGTTCGTCCGTTTTCTCTACTTTACTTTCTAATGCACTTAATAATTTGTACCAAATATTTATTTGGGTAAATGCACTTACTTTTGAATCATAATAAGGGCGATTATTATGGTGCCGATGATGATGTTGAGATGGGATGGGGGATGATATGGAGCGCTGATTATGATGATGATGTTTGACCAAGAAGGAGAAGTGTCCGGTATGGAAAAGTATATATATTCTTGATCAGCGTCACTTCCTGAGTTGATTTAGCCATATCCGTCTGTCCGTCTGTTCGTCTGTTCGTCTGTCCGTCTGACCGTCTGTCGTCTGTCCGTCCTCTTTTCTTGTAAACACGATTGCAGGAGCTAGTATTTGCTCTATGTTTACATCCGCTTCTGAGAAATAAACCTCCATGGTTTAATAACCGTTTGGCGCACTTAAAAAACCTTAAAAATAAGGCATTCAAGAAATTTAAAAGAACAAATTCCAACTCAGATTACTTACAGTTTATACAAATGCGAAATGAATTCGATTTTCTTCATAAATTTTTATTTAACAAATACATTTTAAGGATTGAGACCAATTTGAAAATAAATCCTTCGTCTTTTTGGCATTACTTGAATACAAAACGTAAAACAAATGGGTTTCCATCAAGCATGGAGTTAGATGACCTCAAGTCCAACAATACACTTGAATCTTGCAATCTGTTTGCCGACTTTTTCCAAACAGTTTATTACAGAGCTATAGTGAAACAAAGTACTTTTGCTAAACTTTTTGACCATATTATTAAAGTTAAATTATTCGATCATGAGAGAAATGCTTTATGTGAGTGTCAGCATGGTTTTTTACCTGGCAGATCGACCTGTTCGAATTTGGCTTTGATCTCGAGTAAAATTGTTGATGCTTTGGAGTGTCGAAATCAATTAGATGTAGTATATACAGACTTTTCTAAAGCCTTCGATAAGGTGGATCACAACATATTACTTTGTAAGTTAAAAAGGTTTGGTTTGTCCGAAGAATCAATAAAATTTTTTAAAAGTTTCTTAACGAATCGGAAACTTTTCGTCAAATTGGGGGAAACAATATCGGAAACTCCTATAAATGCCTCTTCTGGTATTCCGCAAGGTACCCATTCTGGGCCTTTATTATTTTTAATTTTTATTAATGATTTGCCTCACTGTTTTAAATTCTCTAAGTGTTTGATGTTTGCTGATGACGTCAAGGTATACCTTAAAATATCGCATCTTTCTGACTGTCATAAACTTCAAAGTGATTTAATTAGTTTTCACAGTTGGTGCGTTTCAAATAACTTAACTTTAAATATAAATAAGTGTTGTGTAGTAACTTTTTCTAGAAATGCTAATAAAATTAGCTTTACTTATTCAATAAACAATTTAAATCTGATTTGTAAACATGAGATGAAAGATGGGTGTAATATTCAACTCAAACTTTTGTTTTAATCGCCATTATGATTATATTGTTGCGAAATCTAACTCCATGATTGGATTTATTAAACGAAACACGCAAAATTTTAAAGATCCTATGACAATAAAAGCGCTTTCTGTGTCACTTGTTAGTGGTATCGTTGAATATTGTTCTATTATTTGGAATCCTTTTTATGTTATTCATGTAAATCGTTTTGAAAGAATACAAGATAAGCCATTAAAAAAAATGCGTTGGCCCGATGGAATTCCATCTTATGATGCCCGTCGAAAGCTTCTTGGTCTTCAATCTTTAAAAGATAGAAGAGTATCGTCTTCAATTTTGTTTGTGTACCACACTTTGTCTGGAAAAATTACATCGATTGAATTGTCAGAAAATTTCGTTTCATAAGCCTAACTATGCTTTAAGTGAACCCATTAATGGGTGTATAAATATATGCAACAACTTTGCAAATGTGTTAGATTTTAATGTACCTGAAAATCGTTTTAGTTTGAATTTATTCGTTTTGTTTAATTAGTACTTATTCAAACCGTTATTAATTAAGATGAATGTTCATAGTCTGTAAGATTTATATTATCAGTAGACTGAATAAATAAATAAATAAATAAATAGAAGAAAGCTATGGATACCAAATTTTGTATTTATCCTTTTTAGGCCCTAGAAGGAGTTGGTATTGCAAATGGGCGAAATCGGTCGACTGCCACGCCTACCTCCCATATAAGAGAAAATCGTGTTTTTAACGAAATTTTAAGATTTCATCAAAACAGTATGAAATTTTGTATAGTAGGGTTTTCGGGGTCGCTGATTTCGAATTTGATGTCGGGATTTAAAAATTCAAGATGGCGGAACCAATATTGTCGCATTACAAAATTCGCTGCATAATTTTGTTTGTGTACTTGTTGTTTATTGTTCTTGTTTTTATGTGTTTCCCTTTGTTCGGGGCGACGGGTGAACAAGACCGAAGGGAGGAACACATAAACACGATCGGAAACGCGCACTGACACCTTTTATTAAGTATTAATTATTAATTAATATTGTTTGATTTAAGTAAACCAAATAATGCACTCGCGGTAGAAATGCCGGCGCGGGCGAAATTAACAACTACATTTGATCTGTCAAGTTTTCTTACTTTCTTTTGTGTCGCCTTCGTTGGAAGGGTTTGTTTGTTTAGTAGGCCATGATCTTGTGTTGGAACCAGCATTGCCATACGGGAGAAATGAAATATGTCATGAAAAAAGTTAGACTAAAGCTTTTGTACTCTTTGAACCTGTTTGATGGAGGGGAATTTGCCAAACACACCTAGAAAAATCTGAAGAGATTTTTCGCATATAGGTATGGGTAAAGCCCCGACTGCGGACACTGGTTTCTGCGTAAGCCGCACTCTATGTATGTGGGAAAATAAATGGAAAATGAGCGTCATATGCGCTCACTTTCTAATTTTTTAGTTCTTTTTTGGACAGGCATAAAGGGAGTGCAAAAATTTTAGTGTAATCGGGCGTGTAAAGAATATTTTCTTTTTTTTAAATTTTCAATTTTCAATTTTGGTTTGGACCAGTGATTTAGGGTCCCTAGAGTTTTGATTTCTTTTTATTTGTGGTTTATTTGGTGTTGGAGTGATAGGAGGATTCAACGCGGGATTGTGGCTGCAGAATAATCTTGGCCAAGGGAGTATTTTTCCGCGCTGTGTATTTTGCCAGTTAGTGGTTTTTTTTTTGGGTTCTCTTGTGGCAGTCGGCCATTTAGTTTTTGGAAATATTAATAAAGTTTGTCAACTTGTGTTAAGGAGTTTCCCGTCGGCAAATTTAAAGTTGTGTTTTTTTTTCTTTGAAATTTCACATTATAATTTACTAGTTGACATAATCCAACGATTTGGACAACCTATGTAGTTATCATTCATAGGGGCGTCATCAAGGCGATGTTGACATCGATGGATGTTGATTTGTTTTTTTTTTTTTTTTTTTTTTTTTTTTTTTTTTTTTTTGTTTTTTGGACATTGTCTGGGCTCCATAACTATTTATAGGTGGCTCAAAGTGGGGTCTTGAGACCACATAATTTTATGTTCGAGGTACTTCTTCCTACTGTGTGGGGGTATTTCAGCTTCGGTATAGCCGAAGATAGTCCACTCTCTAGTTTTTTTTAAATTTAATTTACTAATTGTTCTTCTATTCATTTAGCTTTTTTTAATTTCGCGGAGTTTTACCGGCGGCAGAACTAGCGACAGAGTTCGGGTCATCTCCTTCGGTGAGTTCGTTCCTTTTTATTTGTACAACAAAACAAGGGCGGTTCGTGTTTTTTTATTAATTTTTTTTAAATTTTCTTAAAATTTAATTTTTTTAAATTGGTTTTTTTTGAAATTTTTGCGTTTACTAGTGCCAAAAGGCTTATAATCAATTTTGAATTTTTTAAAAAAAAAAAAATTTGTTTTTGAATTTTTTTGCTTTGTTGGTTTTTTTTTTTATAATTCGCGTGCGTTTTATTAAAAAAAAAAAAAAGGAATATATTTTTATTCGACTAGGCATATTTTTTTTATATTTTTATTATAATATTTATTTTATATATTTATTATATTATATTGAAAGTTTTCTTTTAAATTTCTTTACCTTTTTTTGGAAAATTCTGTGAGCGTATTGAACGCTATTTTCTTTGGGGTTTCTTTTTTTAAGTTTTTGGTTTTTTTTTGTCCGTCTGATTCATTATGGAGATTAACCGATTAAACCAAGATGAACTGACATACGAGATGGAGGCTCGTGGGTTGCCAGTTACTCTGGTTGAATCTATGAGGAAGTCCTTGAGGGCATCAAGGCAAATAGAGCGTAGGGGGTCGGTGGATGTCTTTGCAGGATATTCACTCACGTTTGAGGGGGATAGGTTAGGTGTGGAGGGGAAAATTTCCGAGGTTGAAAAACTTATGGAAACCCTTCCACAGGACGCGAAGTCGTCCGAATATTTAAAGATATTAGCCAAATTAGAATAGGCGTTAGGTCGCCTTACCCGATCGAAGTCGACGAGTAAGGAGGAAGAAGATGAGCACAGGGAGCTCAAAAATAGGGTTTTGTTATTGTTGAGGGAGCTTAACGAGGCGGTGGAGGATGTTGGTGGCGGAGATGATGCCTTCGATGACAATCCAAGGCCATCCCGACCATCCAAGGGACTCAGTAGGGAGTCCGCGGTTGAGGAAAAGCCTGAACCCGTTCCGAGACGTGAGCCGTCCACCTCGTTGAGTAACGTATGTTTTCAAAAAGTAGGAAATTTGTCCAAGTGGGGTATTCAATTTACCGGGGAAAAGACAGACATGTCCCTACATGCCTTTCTACAGAGGGTAGACGAGCTATGCGAGGCTCGGGGCGTTAGTGAAGCCCAGTTGTTTAGGGAAGCAGTGGAGCTTTTTTCTGGAAAAGCCCTGCTCTGGTTTAGGGAGTTCCGCAGGACAGTTTCAAGCTGGCGAGAGTTGGTCGCCGAGCTGAAACTGGAATTCCTGCCCCCCAACTATGACGACATTTCGATATCGGAGATTATGAGACGGACTCAGGGTGGGACTGAGTCCATAGGAATTTACGTAGCGGCGATGAGGGGGCTGTTTGGTCGCCTGTCTGAGACGTTGTCAGAGAGGCGTATGCTGGGTCTGGTGATCGCAAACCTGTCCCCGTTTTACCAGACTTAGCTGGGCTTGGCTGAGCCTAAGTCTCTGTCGGAGCTGGTTTCCTTGGGTCGGAAGCTGGAGGCTGTGCGGACGAATGTGGTAGCATTCGTAATGTAATTTTTGTCTTTCTTCGCTACGGTACTTAGGTTATGTTGTTGATCGACAGGGCTTGCACGTTGACCCCGAGAAAGTTGAGGCAATGCTGAAATCTCAGCGCCCAAAAATGTAAGGGAAGTCAGGTCGTTTGTTGGCACCATTTCTTGGTATCGTAGGTTTGTTTCGAATTTCGCTGATTTGGTTAAGCCTCTAACTGATCTTCTAAAGAAGAAGAACAGGTTTAGATGGTCGCCGGAGTGCGAGGACAGCTTTTTGAAGGCCAAGGAGCACCTAGTGACGGCGCCGGTCCTGAGCTGTCCTGATTTCGAACGACCATTCGTAGTTCAGACTGATGCTTCCGATTTTGAAATAGGTTCCGTTTTGACACAGCAGTTTGATGAAGGGGAGAAGGTCATTTCCAATTTGAGTAGGTCGTTGAGTAGATGCGAGAGGAATTATTCCACTACCGAGAAGGAGTGTTTGGCTGTTTTGTGGGTAGTTGAGAAGTTGAGGCCATACATCGAAGGGGTCAGGTTCACAGTGGTGACCGACGATTATTCGTTTGTATGGCTCAACAATTTGAAAGATCCTTGCGGTAGGTTGGCTAGGTGGGCTTTAATGCTCCAGCAATACGATTATGAATTCATACATCGTAAGGGGAAAGATCATGTTGTGCCCGACATGCTTTCTAGAGGTGTCCCAGTCGTAGGGGAGGTAGATGGGCGTGTTAGAGATCCATGGGTGGATTCCATGGTTAGGAAAGTGGAGGATAAACCACTCGATTACCCAGCTTGGAGAATTGAAAATGGGGTGTTATATAAACTCATAAAGGCAGGGACAAATAGTTAGTTGAGTGCTGGGTACTAGTGGAAGAGAGTTGTGGGCAGGAGTGATAGGCGCAGTATTTTATTCGAGTGTCACGATAATCCATTATCGGGGCACATGGGCGTTAGGAAAACATACGCAAGGGTAATTAAGAAATATTATTGGCCAAAAATGAAGGCAGAGATAGCTAGATATATTAAAGGTTGTCAGGTTTGCCAGAGGGTGAAACCTGACAACAATAAGGCAGCTGGTTGTATGGTAGAGAGGACAAAGAAGTTAGAACCTTGGGAAATGATCTGCGTAGATCTGGTGGGACCCTTGGTGAAGCCTAGTCGGGGATTTTGTTATATTTTAACGGTGGTTGACTACTTCACCAAATTTCCATTGTTGTTTCCGTTGCGAAATGCAACGGCTAAGAGCGTTTGCAAGGAGCTGGAAGATAATGTCTTCCTCCTCTTTGGAGTTCCGAGGTCCATTGTATGCGACAATGGGCCACAGTTTCGCAGCAAGGAGCTGCAGAGTTTATGCGCGTCGTATGGTGTGCAGATGCGGTACACTGCACATTATCATCCGCAGGCTAATCCGGCCGAGAGGATTAACCAAATTATTAAGACCACTTTGAGAGCATTTTTTTTGGGGGCGTCTCCATACTTCGTGAATTTTGGTAGGAATATGGCAGTCCGGGGTGACAGAGATTATAGACGAATGGGAGACTCAGACCAACCGGACAGTAGTAGTGAGGACCGGGCCAAGAAAATGGCAGACTTGAGGGAAGACATACGGAAGAAATTAGAAATGGCAAGTGCCAAGTGCCAAGTGCCAAAGTACAGTATTTACCGCACGAGTTAGTATGGAGACGTAATTTTGTATTGTCCGATGCTGCAAACTATTTTGCAGCGAAGTTAGCTCCGAAATTTGTTGGACCGTTTAGGGTTAAAAAGAGGGTGTCTCCGTGGACATATGTTTTTTAAGACGAAGACGGACGAGAAAAGGGGACATGGCATGTGCAGGACCTTAGGCCGCACATCGACTCAGGGTGATTTTCTCCGGTTAGATTCGAAAGTTGGCTGGTCTCAGGAGACCAAGCAACTTTCGCGGAGGTGGAGGTGGGATTGTCGCAGTACAAAATTCGCTGCAGAATTTTGTTTGTGTACTTGTTGTTTATTGTTCTTATTTTTATGTGTTTCCCTTTGTTCGGGGCTACGGGTGAACAAGACCGAAGGGAGAAACACATAAACACGATCGGAAACGCACACTGACAGCTTTTATTAAGTATTAATTATTAATTAATATTGTTTGGTTTAAGTAAACCAAATAATGCACTCGCGGTAGAAATGCCGGCGCGGGGGAAATTGACAACTACATTTGATCTGTCAAGTTTTCTTACTTTCTTTTGTGTCGCCTTCGATGGAAGGGTTTGTTTGTTTAGAAGGAACCAGCATTGCCATACGGGATAAATGAAATATGTCATACAAAAAGTTAGACTAAAGCTTTTGTACTCTTTGAACCAGTTTGAGGGAGGGGAATTTGAGACCATTTATGCTTTCGCCTATACGTACATGAGTGCCGCCAAAATGTATATTTCATTTTGGTGGGTGCAGGGGGGTATATGTAAATTTGCCAAACACACCTAGAAAAATCTGAAGAGATTTTTCGCATATGGGTATGGGTAAAGCCCCGACTGCGGACACTGGTTTCTGCGTAAGCCGCACTCTATGTATGTGGGAAAATAAATGGAAAGTGAGCGTCATAGGCGCTCATATATTCTAATTCTTTTAGTTCTTTTTTGGACAGGCAAAAAGGGAGTGCGAAAATTTTAGTGTAATCGGGCGTGTAAAGAATATTTTCTATTTTTTTAATTTTCAATTTTGGTTTGGACCAGTGATTTAGGGTCCCTAGAGTTTTGATTTCTTTTTATTTGTGGTTTATTTGGTGTTGGAGTGATAGGAGGATTCAACGCGGGATTGTGGCTGCAGAATAATCTTGACCAAGGGAGTATTTTTCCGCGCTGTGTATTTTGCCAGTTAGTGGTTTTTTTTTTTGTGTTCTCTTGTGGCAGTCGCCCATTTAGTTTTTGGAAATATTAATAAAGTTTGTCAACTTGTGTTCAGGTGTTTCCCGTCGGCAAATTTAAAGTCGTGTTTTTTTTTCTTTGAAATTTTGTTTGGCCGTTTACCCCCCCCCCCCTCTTCTTTCCTTCCACTTTTGTGTTGTGTTGTCCCGCACCTGAGCCGAGTTGGTTGCTGGACATCGATTAATCGAAGTCCAGCCGGTGAAGTGATTCTGGAAAGAATCGTGTGAGAGATTCAGGCAGGTCGGACTGATCCCGCCATTCTGGTGCCCTTCAAAAATATTATTTTTTTTTGTTATTTGTTATACCCCCACACTCACTGTGGCAGGGTATACTAACTTTGTCACAACGTTTGTAACGCCCATAAGGAGGCGTGTCCGGTATGGAAAAGTATATATATTCTTGATCAGTATCACCTCCTGAGTCGATTTAGCGATGTCCGTCTGTCTGTCCGTCCGTCTGTCCGTCTGTCCGTCTGTCCGTCTGTCCGTCTGTCCGTCTGTCCGTCTGTCCGTCCGCACGATAGCGGTCGCAGTTTTAGAGATATCGACTTGAAACTTTTTTTACATGTTTTTCTCGTGAATACTGAGATCAAGTTCGAGAATCAGCCAAATCGGACAAAAACTGGGCGTGGCTCCCATACACCGAAAAAAAAGGTAAAAATTTTTCAAGTCTTTTTTATTGTTGTATTCGATTGGAAATGTTTAGAAACGTATTTTTGACATGGTCCGAGGTTCCGAAGCCACATATATAAGGTCTAAATGGGGTCTTGAGACCAATTTTTTTTTTTTGGTGGATTTAATTGGAAATTTTTAGAAATGGATTTTGGACATGGTCCGAGGTTCCGAAGCCACATATATAAGGGTCTAAATGGGGTCTTGAGACCAATTTTTTTTTTGTTGCATTTAATTGGAAATTTTCAGAAATGGATTTTGGACATGGTCAGGGCTCCAAAACCACCTATAATTGGCTCAAAATAGGGTCTTGAGACCACATTTTTTTATGATCGAGGTACTTCTTCCTACTGTGTGGGGGTATTTCAACTTCGGTATAGTCGAAGATAGTCCACTCTCTAGTTTTTTTAATAAAATCTCTTTATTTGGTATATATATACATATTTCGGGGTAGATTTCAAAAGTTCAGTTATCGGGTTTTCGTGTGTTTGTTTCGTGTGGTCGGCCAAGGTTACAATACCGCGAGGGCCGGCGATGTTACCAACCCACGCGTCGTGATTGAGCTAGAGGGCAAATTAGGGAATTTTAATTATCGCGTGGGGATTTTCGTTTTGAAGAGTTTTTTTTTATAAAGTTAAAGTTTAGATAAAAATAGCGCGATAATATGGCGGCCGAAATTTTAAGATTTCATCAAAACAGTATGAAATTTTGTAAGAGAGGTTTTTGTGGTCGCTGATTTCGAATTTGATGTCGCATTTGCAAAATTCAAGATGGCGGATACATATTGCCCTGTAGGTGTAGGGTATATATAAGTCGGCTTGCCCGACTGAAACTTACTCACTTGTTTTAATTGCAATAGTGGTTACTGAATTTTTTTATTTATTTGAATACAAATTAGTTTTATTTTCGTGCCTGAGGCCACTGAATTTTATTTTTGGCTTTAGTGGTGTATGTCGAAATAAAACTTTCTTTGGTTTAGGAAATTTTTCTGTCTGCGTTATAGTTTTTGGAAAAACCAGTTTTTGTTATAAATTTATTTTTTTGTTTTTTTTTTAATTATAATTTTTCTTTTATTATTTACATTATTATTATTATTTTTTTTTTGGGATTGTTGGATTGGAATGTGAGTGCGTAAGTGAAAGTGTGAGTGGATGGAGAACGACGATCAATCTCAGGATCAATGATAGAAAGTGACAGCTTTGAGGGTGTTTGAGGACCAAGGCGTTGAATCAACAAATTGTTGGGGCGCTGTATATGCAGATAGATACGGGAGTAGAACACGAAGGTATCGATTCTGCACCTGTAGACTATTTTCAGCGCTGTTCGAATCTAGTTTTCGGAAGACTTAGTCTGGATTCTGAGAACAGAAAAACAACGGATCCGGGGTTTAGGCGAATTAAGGAGGTTTCGTTAAGTTTTTCGCAGAAACTTGAATTAATTTCAATGTCTGTTCCAGACGATTTGGAAGATTTGGCAGCTGGCGGGGGCTCTGCGGAAAACAATGCAGCCAGTGGTGAAGCGTTGCTCAATGAAGGCGCTGGCAGCAGTACCGGTCGAACCGGCAACATAAATACGAACGTGGAGGGGGATTTTGATTTGAGAAGGATAATGAGTCTGTTGGTGCATCAAAATCAATGTATAATGGAGCACGTGGGTGAAATCCCAGGGCAGGTGATGACGCTCAGCAATCATGTGGACTAAGTAGACGCTCGCTCGATGCATGTGCGAGAGGGAACACTGCAAACGCGGACATCAACGCCAAGTAGAGAACGGAGTGGTTTAGGTGGTAACGCTGCAATGAATGAAGAGAATGGGGAGCGGCCTAGGGCTGAAAACCAAAGAGGGCGTAGTAATAGCTATGCTGGTGGTGAAGGAAATGTAGGGTCAGATCCAAAGAGGGCGGTCAATCCCAGAGGGGAATGGCGCAAGAGGGTTGACCTTGACAAATGGCACTTGAAATTTTATGGGTCGGCCAAGGATATTTCGGAGTTGTTTACTGATTTCCATTGTCTTCTGACTGGCAATGCCCGCGAATGGTATTGGCAGCTACCCTGGCTTAAAGGCCAGGGGTGTATATGAGATTGACGGGTGGAATAGACCGGAAACTGATGAAGAGGTAGTTTATTCCGGCGTGGAGGCGATTGGTTATGAAGAGGGTAAACAACGGCAGGGCTTTCGCAAATGAGCGAGGCAATGGCCGTACTGGTGTCAATTTTGAACTGCCTGATGCCTCCTGAACAGGCCGACAAATCAGAATTTTTCCGGGAATAAGTCACAGCCGGTATACGGCAATGCTCCAACGAAGGATAGCTCGGTAGACATGTTTTGTTCGTCTCCTGTGCACCTTAATTTGTGTTTTGTTTGTGTATTCCCTAGTGACTAGTATGTGAAAAATCCGTCTGAGTCTCAATAAGATAACCGTTGTAAGTCCTTGTTTCATCAAATGAAATGTTTCAAGTGTGGTTTAAACGCTGCAGGTGGAGATCACAGGGACCTCCTGCCAAACACAAAAAACCCCGGACCAGCCGGAAGCTTAAAAATTTTAAAGCGGGAAGAAGAAGCGAAAGTGGAAAGGAGAAGAGAAGAGTCTGAATTGGACTGTGAAGAGCTTGCATCAGAGAAAAAAGGATTATGCAGAGGCTAGGGCTCGGATATTCGCAGATGAATTAGATATTAAGAAAAATAGAAATTTCAACAAAATAGAAAATATGCGTATCAAGAGCAAAAATATGAGGCGAATTTCGAGAACAATAGTTGCCACCATAATTACAATGAAAGGCGATAATCGGTTTTTCGCCAGGACGGAAGTTGATGGCGAGAAGGTCGTAGCGTTGCTCAATTCGGGAGCATGTGTTAATTGCATTGGCAAGGATGGCATGAAATTTGTAGAAAGTAGGAAAGAACAAATTATGCCAATAAAAGGCCATAATGTGCGCACTGCTGATGGTGGTGAAACGCCCGTGGTGGGTGTAAGCACTTTGCCAGTGTTATGGGATGGACTGACTAGAAATATGCAATTTTGGATTGTGGCAGCTCTGCAACAGCAAGTGTATTTCGGCGTAGAGTTCTGGCGTACGTTTGGAATGGCTGTAGTCAGCAAAGGGACAACAGAAGTAGGGTCTGCGGTGCATACTCCTATTAGAGTGGCTGAGTTGATACCATCTGCGGGCGACTTGACGTTTGATACGTGTCAACATGTGCTTGATAGAAAATAATCTTTTAAATTAGAAAAAATTTAAATAAAATTCCTATCATTTGATTTAGCTGGCCTTTGATAAACCTAAAGAAAGTTTAATCACTGCGCCAGTACTGACGAACGCGGACTTTACGAAACACTTTTATATTCAATGCGACGCATCGACAGAAGGGGTTGGTGGGGTGCTCTTCCAAATAACAGACGATGATAATGAGCGTCCGATTGCCTACGTGTCATCAAAACCTAATAAAGCTCAGAGGAATTACAGTATCACTGAGCTTGAATGTTATGCTGCAATAGTAAGCGTGAAGCGTTTTCGTCCTTATGTGGAAGGACTTCCGTTTTCAATTATAACGGATCACGCGAGCCTGAAGTGGCTTCTGGGCCAAAAGGGCTTATCTGGAAGATTATTCAGATGGAGTTTAAAGTTGCAGGCTTACAATTTAAATATAGAGCACCGTAAGGGTTCACAAAAAGCAGTACCGGACACTCTTTCACGTATGTATATGGAAGAGTTTAGACTAACGGACCGAAATTTAGATGTTGACCTCAGCTCTTTATATTTTGCTAGCGCAGAATATGAGGAGTTGAAAAATAAAGTGAAAAAAAACAAAGACAAACTTCCGGACTTGTGCATATCGCACGGTTTTGTTTATAAACGGACTGACTTTAGTCTGGGGGATGTGCTTCAAGAGGACCGCGCCTGGAAGCTTTGGGTACCGTCAGAGCTGCAAGGTGGGTTGGTGTCAGTTGCACTTGATTCTCCTTCTGCAGGACATGGGGGGATTCACAAGACACTGGCGAAATTACGTGAAAAATACTTTTGGCCAGGCATGGTGGGTCAGGTGCAAGCTGCCGTTAAATCCTGTGAAGTGTGCAAGGGCAGCAAAAATTTGAATTTAATTCGTAGCCTCGTAGGGGAAACAACAGATTACAGAGCGCCCATTTCAGCAATTTCATATCGACTTCATGTGGCCCTATCCCAGATCGAAGGAGGGTAATTGTTATATTTTTGTTTGTCTTGACCACTTTTCGAAATGTGTTCGTGCAACAGATGCGCAAGGCTACTTCAGCGGAAGTAGTAAAGTTTTTAGAACGTGATGTGTTCCATGTTTTTGGTGTCCCTGAATTCGTCCATTCCGATAATGGAAAACAGTTTGTGTCTGAAATGTTTAGCGTATTTTTAAAGAGATATGGTGTGCGTCACATAAAGACAGGTTTTTATTCGCCACAGGCAAACGCTTCAGAGAGGGTAAACCGGTCCGTTTTACAAATGATTCGGTCGTATGTAGGCGACAATCAAAAGAATTGGGATTGCCATGTAAGTGACGCGGCATTTTCATTAAGAAGTGTTATACACAGCTCCATTGGCGTTGAACCGTATTATGCTGTGTTCGGATTTCATATGAGTTAACATGCAGAGTCATATGAAATTGCGAGACGGATAAGTGATGTAAAAGATGTAGATTTCAGAGTTGAAATAACTGCTGATAAGCAGCAGTTAATTCGGAATACAATTTTTAGTGAACTAAAGCTGGCGCATCAGAAAATGAGAAAGTGTATAATACTAGGTGTAAAGATGTTAAGTTTAAAATTGAACAAATGGTATATCGCCGCACTTTCAAACAAAGCTATTTAGACGATGGATACAATGCGAAATTGGCGCCACTCATACAAAGTGTATCGTGCTAAAAACAGTAGGGAACTCTTTATATGAATTAGGGAATTTAGCGGGAAAGAAATTGTGGGTATACCATGCGAAAGATATGTTTGTAGCGTAGTTTGTTTGTCTAATTGTTCTGTACAATATGTAGGTTAGTTGTTAATAGATATTTATAGTAAGTGCAATATTACACATAGTGTTGTTATTATTTTGTATTATTTTATTATTAATTTTTTTATTGAATATTATTTTCTTTTAGTTTATCTGTTAAGGTATCTGTGATATAAGCTAAGTTGTATTTTATACGTGTCTTGGTTATGTAATGCTATGTCCAATAGATAGATAGTTAAATAGTTTGGCCCGGTTAAGAGAGCATTTGGGAGTGGGTCGAGGCCACACGTTTGTGTGGTGGTGCAATAGCCCAGCAAACATTTTGGTTTGGAAATAAGTTATTTGTAAGCTTACTCGAGTAAGTGTTTTGTTTGTAAACAAGTGTTACAAAACAATGATTTTTTATTATAAACTAAGCGAAAAGGAGCATTGACTGTAAGCTTATGGTTGTTAATTAATGTTTTGTAAACCAATTAATCCTTTTTACACTTTACACTTTACATATATAAACAAAGCTGCGGTATAGTTTTTAATGTTGATTTTTATTTAATTAAGAAAACAGTTTTTACAGAGTTAAAAGGAGATATCATTGGTTAAATTCAATAAATAGTTGAACAAGTGCTAAACAAATGATAAAAATTATAAATTAAATTCAATAATTAGTTAAACATGAGGTCAGTTAGTGGTGAAAAAAAATTTAAAAAAAATATAAATTCATTTTAAACAATTTCTTTTTTCTGAGGACTGGGGAGCCGTTTTTTTTGCCTGTTTTGGACGCTTCGACAAAGTCTTCTTCACTGCCACGGTGATGGTTGACGAGAACATCTACAATTAATGGAGGACCTTTTCAATGATTTGGACATATTTAATAAGTTTGCAATTACTTACTGTGAAAATCGCCTTCGCACCGCAACAAAAATTTTAGAATGAAAAATATTTTTCAATATATGATTGAAAAAACAAAGTGAAAAAAAATATCTAAAAAGTGTTTTCAAAGTAATAAATTTTCCAAACCTTTTCCAAACGATTTCCAAGAATTTATAAAATGTTTAGAAATTCGTTTGGAATTAAGTTAATTTCCTACATAAATTAAAAACATTTTCCAAAATTTCTAAAATGTTTACAAATTTGTTTGGAATTAAGTTAATTTCCAAACATTTTCCAAAATTTATAAAATGTTTACAAATTTGTTTGAAATTAAGTTATTTTCCACAAATTTTCAAAATTTATAAAATGTTTACAAATTTGTTTGGAATCACGTTAATTTCCAACATAAATTCCAAATAATTTCCAAAAATTTGTAAAACGTTTACAAATTGATTTGGAATTAAGTTAATTTCCAAACACACTTACGTAATACTTCAATAATATTTGCTGGGATTACGTAAGTGTGTTTGGAAATTAACTTAATTCCAAATCAATTTGTAAATGTTTTACAAATTTTTGGAAATTGTTTGGAATTTATGTTGGAAATTAACGTGATTCCAAACAAATTTGTAAACATTTTATAAATTTTAAAAATTTGTGGAAATTACCTCAGAAAAAGGAAATTGTTTAAAATGAATTTATATTTTTTTTAATTTGTTTTCACCACTAACTGACCTCATGTTTAACTAATTATTGAATTTTATTTATAATTTTTATCATTTGTTTAGCACTTGTTCAACTATTTATTGAATTTAACCAATGATATCTCCTTTTAACTCTGTAAAAACTGTTTTCTTAATTAAATAAAAATCAACATTAAAAACTATACCGCAGCTTTGTTTATATATGTAAAGTGTAAAAAAAAGGATTAATTGGTTTACAAAACATTAATTAACAACCATTACAAAACATTGTTTTACAAGCCTAAATTGTAAGCTTACAGTCAATGTTTACAAAATATTAATTAACAACCATTACAAAACATTGTTTTACAAATCAAAATTGTAAGCTTACAGTCAATGCTCCTTTTCGCTTAGTTTATAATAAAAAATCATTGTTTTGTAACACTTGTTTACAAACAAAACACTTACTCGAGTAATCTTACAAATAACTTATTTCCAAACCAAAATGTTTGCTGGGTATTATTTGTTTAGATTTTTGTTGTCAGGCTACGTTTTAATTTTTTTTACGAACACGTTCCATATGTCAAGCCACATCGACGGATTCGAGCCTGTAACGTGAGCCTCTCTCTTCTTCTTCAATTTCAGGGTTAAATCAATCCAAAAGATACTTTTCATAAAACAATCTTCGTACACCCATTTCTGCATATGCAAAAGCAAAAGCCCACTGCTGCGGTCGTTTTGATATCGGTAGTGTGAGAGATTTTCGTTTGGGTATGAAGGGAGTGCAGATGTGTTTGATTTGATTCGTGTCTATGATTGCTATGCGATATTTTCGTTAGTAAGGAGAGAACGAGTGAAAGCTTGCATGGGGTATTATGTTAGGGTTAATTGGGCCGAACTTGTGGGTGTTTGATTTTTAGATTTGATGTACGATATGAGGGTTTGTATGTTCTGATTTAGGAAATTAATATTTATTAGGAAATCTCTGCTGAGGCAGATATACCTAAAGTGCAAATCAAGTTGGTTTTTTTAGCAATTCAACTAATTATCCGAAGGAATTTTGGTGCGAAATAATGGTTTTACAGCTCAATAATTTTGACTTTTCGTAAGTTAAGAAAAAATAAAAGAAATAGAAAGAAAACGAATCTACTTTTAAATTTTTTTGAGGTTGTTGTTAATGAGTGTATTTTATTTTTTTCTTGTGTTTTGCAGCAGAGTTAATAAATCAGCCACTATCAATTTAATGATATTGTATCCTGATTAACAGAGCGTTTGGAGGCTTGATGTAAATTTTGCATTTAAAATTGTGAAATAAAAAAATAAATAAATAAATAAAAAACAACGATGAAAAGTGTTATTAAAAGCAGCGGAATTTCTCTGCTTGGCTGTTGTAGTTCCGGTGCTTGCGGGGCCTCAAGCGGTTTTTTTGTTGCAGTTTGAGGAATATCAGCTGTATCGAATAGGTCAACAACCTTTGAATTTTTTGAAAAGGAAAGGAGGAAGCTGGCACTTTCACCACAGACGGAAGTGAGAGAGCTCTTATCAGTCAAGTCCAATCTGGATCACGCTCTGAGCGGGCCGCCGATAGTGTGGTGAAAGTGTTTACGAAATCAAAACTAAAGAACAACAATACAAAGAATGAAAATTAAAACTCAAGAAAAACATATGTTAGTGAATGCCGGTTCTGCCCCTTTTAACCAAATTCCATGAAAAGATACTTTTGAGTACACCCAATAAAAAAAACAAAACACAAAAAAACTTGGCAACCCTATAACTTGCTACGACATACATTTTTGTTTTCGGGAAAATAAAATAAAATAAATAAATAAATAATTTACCATCGACAAAAAAAAAAAAAAAAAAAAAAAAAAGAAAAAGACTAAATAAGACAATAAATTAATTTGAATTTGTACACTGAGAAAAAAATTAAAACGAAACGTTGTCAAAACGTTCCGAACCGTTGTCAATTTCCAGCCAAAACTGAATGTTCTGATTTTGACAACAAAACGTTTCAATTTATTTGAAACTGCCCATTGATGAATTGAAACGGCACATTGATGAATTGAGACGCAAATGTTGTTGTTTCAAGACTGAAAATTTTTGTTTTGCGACTGAAATGTTTATGATTTCATGAATTGAAAATACAAAAAAAGGTTCTTGGAAAGGCCTATTTTTAGAATTACCTAAAAAAAATTTTATTTTCAAATTAAATTTAATTTTGTATTTTTTTTACTCTAAATTATTTTTTTAAACAACTTTATTTATTGATATTTCATTGCTATATTTTATTTACGAAATAAAGAAATGGTTTTAATTTTTGTTTACTTTCGAGATTTGAACCCTTTCCATTCGGATTCATAGACGCTCCCCTTAGCACGCTTGCCTACCGCTGTGTGTATTTTTATTTTTTTTATTTATTTTCAAATTAAATTAAATTTTGTATTTTTTTTACTCTAAATTATTTTCTTAAACAACTTTATTTATTGATATTTCATTGCTATATTTTATTTACGAAATAAAGAAATGGTTTTAATTTTTGTTTACTTTCGAGATTTGAACCCTTTCCATTCGGATTCATAGACGCTCCCCTTAGCACGCTTGCCTACCGCTGTGTGTATTTTGCAATGTTTTAATACATATACTATGAAACTGCTTGGTTAGGATTTGAAACGGTTTCAGTTCTAAAATAAAATGGAAAAAAAATGTGGCGATTCGAACCCACGCTCCAGTAACTCATACCATCTTCAAAAATTGAAACGTTTTCAGTTGTGTTTTAGAACTGTGCGGTGTTGAATTTTTCGTAACGATACCCGTTTCAAATCATAACCATGCAGTTATGATTTTTTTTCCCTCTGTGTACTAATAATTATAAATTCACAAAAATCATCAAAACGCAATGGCATCAGGAGCTGGAAAGCGGGTACGCGACATGGCGCTGAACTTTCCGCTGCCAAAATCACCAAAACTCGCCGATTATGGCGGATCATCAGTGCAACTAATGGAATTGATAGACAAGCGTTTCACTCAACAAAATGAAATGATTACCTCAAAAATTGATGCGATCACTGCAGAAATCAAGGAATCCGGGGAGAAGATTCTTGACCAACTTGCCAAAAATGTAGCCGATTTGAGAAGGGAATTGTGTGTCGTGTCCGAGCGAGTATCCCAGCTGGAGTCTGTAGTGCCTGAGCAAATTTTCTCAAAACCGAGATAGGTCAATTGAAGGCTCAACTTGCAAAACATGAAGACTCTGCTGTGGCATGTGACCTTCGCCTTCCTGGGATTCCCATCTGCGAGCGAGAGAATCTCTTCGGGATTTTTTCGAGTTTATGTGAAACTATCAACATTTCGCCACCAATAATTAAAAGTATTTATCGACTACACAATTTTAAAAATCAGCCTGATGTCGCAATATATGTCAACGAATGTCTTACAAAACAGAATCATGATATTCTAAGCGCGGCCGTAAGATATAAAAAACAAAAACTATTGTGGTCTGTCTTCACCCGACGGGGTCGTGTCTACATAAAAAGATCACGAGAAGACTCAGCTTCCAACATCGACTCTCTGAAAATGCTGGAACAAATTATGCGCTCTTATGTTTCTCCCGACAACCACAACAACAACTATCCAAATAATGTCAACACCGCTTACTCGCAAAACGAAGATTTTTTCGGAACGATGAGGAGCACCTACTATCAACAGGCAACCAAGAATAATAATATATCTCATGACACAGAAAACAAAGGTTTTAACCAATATATTCACTGCTTTCATAATCTTACAATATTAACTTTAAATATTTATATTGTAGTGTATACATTAGATCACCCATGAGCTATATGGGAATTGCAAAAGTGTTTTTTGTTCGCTCCCCGCGCATTTTCGGAAAGGTGGGGGCTCAAAAAAAACATCTGCAAAAAAAACTGGACTTCGGTAGTGGAAAAAAGCCAGGCCGGCTGGACTTTTGTCTTAAAAATTGACTAAAAAATAGTATATAGCTTTATCTATCTGTAACTTTTAAAATAGGAGATTTAGGCGATAGGACTATATAACAGAATGGCAGGATAAACATTTTCCCCATAAACACTCTTAGCCTACGTGGAACCGTTCATAGTGTTTTAAGCCGTCAACCTAAAAATTTTTTGTAAAGCGTTTTTAAAAATTGATCTCATGCATATTTGGATGGAGGTAAAATGTAGTGCTTATCATCATTGAATAGGGCATTGAATGTAGTGTATTTCAGCATTTGAAATTTTGGAAAAATTTAGATTTTTAAGGAAAAGATGGATTTTGAAAGAAACAAAAATTTGTTTCTTTTTTTTATTAGTATGGAAAAATATGTGCAGATTCAAGATACCTCCTCCTCCTTCATGTAAATATTTCAGGGATACTCGGAGAGTGTTTTAAGATCGAATACACAGCAACTGTTGATACATTTATAGTATATACCCACACTAGCAATATGAAGTCTGCGTATAAAGCTATTTCTTGTGCAGTAATCAATACCTTTCGAATGATAACTAGGACGCCTTAATCCGTTATGTACCTATTTGGAAAATTTAATTTAAAGTCAACATACTTTGCGAACTTTTTTCCTGGGGGTTACAAAACTGTTTTTTGTGTGCAAAAAGGTGTCTGGTCAAAATAAAGCAACTTTGCAAAAGAAGGCTTAACAATAAAACCATTTCCTGAATTTTGACATTTTTTTTGCAGATGTTTTTTTTGAGCCCCCATCTTTCCGAAAATGCGCGGGGAGCAAACAAAAAAAAACTTTTGCATTTATGGGTGCTCTAGTATACATACAAGTCTACATTACCTACCCCTACATTTCATTAGTACAAATGCACCGACAATGTATCGACATGCTAGCGCTGCACTTTTGAGTACGCTGACCCAATACACACAAGCATACCGCTGGTAGACCTTATGTCACCAACGTATAGAAACAAAATAAAAATGGCAATTTTTTTAAAATAAATCCAAATGGGGAATTTAAAAAATAAGTTAGACAAAATTCACATAAACATTAGGAAGAGTTCAAACAGAACATATTAAAAGGAAACTATAATAGCAAAATTAGAAGAAATAGACAATTTTAATAAGGAATTCGCAATTTTAGAAAACCAGTTGGAAGATTTCGAAGATTATAAAGGCCTTAGGATAGAATTCAATAGCACGTTCCGATTAACAAAGCAATTACTTATGGCCCAGTTGAAGGACGAAACTAACCAGTTTAGAAACTGCCTCAAAGGCATTAACTACATTCACAGGAAATTTCAGAGAATTAGACAGTTTCATAATCACAGCCGAATTGATTAACAAAAATTTAACGAAGAAGGCAAAACTGACTTTTTACAATATGTATTCCACGCAAAGTTAACAGCAATAGTGCGCACCTCGTTAGGTTTCAATTCAAAACCATCGAATTTCGAAACTCTTGTAGAACAACTTAGACTTAGATATAAAGACAATACGACCGAGGCACAGTTACAAATCAGACTGAACAATTTACAACAACGAGTACATATGTACAAGAACAATTAATAAATATTATAGAGGGATTGAACAGACTTGGAATCGAAAGCCTAGGACAACAACCCACGGAAGCAGAAAAAAAAGTGATCGTTAAAAGGAACAACAAAATTGCGCTTGACGCATTCAAAAAAGGTTTAAACGACCACTTATATACCACAATATATGCTGCACGACCTAAAGACTTGTTGGAAGCAACAGAATTGGCTATTGAACTTGAAAACGAGTCAATGGCTTCACCAAATGCAATTATGCATTTCTCAAACACACCTCGCAACAATGTCAATGATCGCTATAATTCAAGAACAAATTTTAGCACACAACGCAACTTTGGTTCGTTTAACCAAAACAGAAATAACACTAACAGATATAATAACAACAACAGAAACAGATACACAACAACAACACAAATCGAAATGTAAGAATCATAAACAATGAAGGAAATGATCAGGGAAACGATCAGGGCTCGCGAAAACAAAGTTATTCCGGACAGCCAAAACTAAAACTTTATAAAATCTCGGATAACAATTCCAATTTCATAAAAATTAAGTACAAAAACAACTTTATGACTTTTTTAATCGACACTGGCGCAGACATTTCACTCTGTAAAATTAATAAACATGTAGATAACGACTTTTATAATCCAGATGAAAAATGCAAATTAACGGGCATTACAAACGAAGAAATTTTTTCACTAGGTAGCATAACCCTAACACTAATTTTTGGGGAGGAATCCAGCAAACATGAGTTTCAACTGGTCAATTCGAAATTTCCAATTGAAACTGATGGTATATTAGGTAGAGACTTTTTGAAGAAATTTCTTTGCAAAATAGATTACGAAACTTTTACAATTTCAGTGTTGATAAACGAGTCACAAATCATTTTACCTATGCATTCGAAATCCTTTAATACAATGGCAATAAAAGTTCCACCAAGAACTGAAATCGTACAACCAATTCGTATCAAACTAACAGAAGATACAGTAATTCTAAATAAAGAAATTCAAGAAGGCATTTTTCTGAGTAATTCAATAGCACCAAAAAACGGCATGACACATATAAAAATTTTAAACTCAACGGATAAGGAAAAAATTTTAAATGGTATTCAGTTGGAAACTGATTCTTTAAACAATTATGACATTTTGACCTACGACAATGCAAAACCATTACACTCACAAAAACGACTGAATAAGATTTTAGAAACATTAAACATACAGTGTAATGACACAAAAATTAAAAACGACTTGACAAACATTTTCCAAAAATACCAGGACGTATTCCACTTGGATAACGAACCCTTGACAACAAATAATTTTTACACTCAAAACATAACGACAACAGACAACACACCAGTTTACATTAAAAACTACCCTGCAAGAAAAAACTGACCCCCAATTTACTGGATCTATAGGGTATATAGTTATTTTATAGTTACAATCGGTAAATCAAGATTTGTAGAGCTGTAGATTGGTTCCGAACTAATCTCAGGTAATGCAGTGGTAGTGTGTTCAAACCAAACTCAGTGATTTGCGCTTGGCTTTGTTTTGTTTATCTTTGAGAGAAGATTGCCGAACAAAAACCGAGTAATCTGTGAGGAAACCAGTTTTTCTAATCAGTTGCCATTTGTGAAGTGAATTAAAAGGTGGCGCTCCAATTTTTGTTTGGTTTTCGTATAAAATGGAATAATTCAAAAAAATAAATAAAGTTAAAAAAAAATGGTTAATATCTCGAAAGCGTGTTTTTTGTCATAAAGCCGGTTTGCATATGAAAAATAATATTCTTTTGGAGAAATGGCATTACTTTTGTGTGAAGTGAAATCATTTCTGATAATTGAAAATGTTTGAAAAAATTTTGAATTTTCTAAATAAAATTTAATAAAAATGTGAAAAAATAAACAAAAATGTGAAAAATAGTGATTGTGAGTGATTTAATGCTAATAGAATTTTTTTCAAAACTACCTATATTTTTAAGCACGCCGATGCGCGACATAAATACAAAAGCAACGATTTTGGTTTTGGCATTCCAGTATTAAAATTAGTGCGTACAGTATGGTCAAAAAGTGAAATGCATAAAAGGGTAAAAAATTAATTTTGTTGAGAATGGTTTTTATATTTATTTTTACATAATTCCATATTTTTATTTTTACAGATTTTCGTTTATCTATTTTTTTAATTTTTACCGCTTCTTCCTTTCTTCTTTTTTGCAGATTTAAAATTTTTCATTATGTAATTTTTATTTAAAATTTTTCTTTTTTTTTCTTTCTATTTTTTTTTACAGTTTTATATTTTTTAAATTTTTTATTTTTATGTTTTCAGGTAATACCTTCGAAACCAGTAGTCGTGTTTTGTTTGCACACGAATAAAAAAATAAACGACAAGTTTCGATAAGATTTCGATTGCAACCAAAACACGAATAATGAATGCATTCATTGACCGATGTTATTAAAAATTATTAGCATAATTACATCTATACAAAACTATTTATAATAATAAAGCGCTACTTAAAAAAAATTAAAATTTGGGTTTTTTTTGCGAAAATAGTTTTTAGATTAACCGAAAGCTAGTATTTAGCTAAGTCGTAGTAACTGGTTCTTAACTGGCTACAAATATTGTATAGGGGCCAATTTTCCACCGCTAGGAAGGAGCTAGATCGTAGTGGCTACTTCCGAGCTGACCGGAGGTAATGCAGAGGTGGAAGCAGGAAGCTTCCGCCAATGACAACGCAATGTTAAATTCGCCCACTTCACCACATGTGAAAGAGAAACTAGTTCGGAACCATTTTGGAACTAGACCCATTTCTTGCAGGGTAGCGATAATAATAGAATACATTAGAATTGTAAATGGCCACACAGCCTCAACTCAAACTGATTGTTACTAAACATAGATTATGATGTGTGAGACACATCTTCTGTTTGACATTTTTTATTACTAGCGATAATTATAGATAATATTGGAAATGTAAAAGTGTTCATAAGTATTTTGAACACACATTGAGAGTGTAGCGTCGGGTAACCGTGTAGAGTGCAGAAATACAATTATTAATTTCGCGTGGTAAATTTTTAATTGAACTACCTGATTCTGATGTGACTGTTGACTAATATCCGTTTATTCTCATAACGGTCAGCAAAATTTTTCCAAGCAGGTTCAAAACTATTATTTGTTACAGGGAATTTTTTTCACAATTTCTTGTGCCTCTCCTCTCACCTTTTTGGTCAAATGACATAATTTTTCAACTGGCGTGGATTGTTAATCTAAACATGTCTCGGAATGATGGCGAAGAAGAATAATCACCCAAAAATAACTCGGTATCACAAGGCGGCAGTTTTATATTGGGACACAACTCACTTTACGCACTTCCAGTGGTATCTGTAGCAACTTACAAGTTTCCAATTCCTCATCGGGGTTGGATTTCCTTGAAATTTCCTGTTGGCACCGCTCATAAGCAACTTTAAATCCATACCAATGGGACTTAAGTTCATTTGGTTGAATTTTTACAGTTCCGGCTGTCATACTTCCATCCGGAAGTTCATTAAAATCAGATTTGAATTCTAGAAAAGAATTCGCTAAGCGCCTAAATTTATGAACGATTTATAAAATCCTAGTGTGAACTTGAAAAATTAATTAAAAACCGCAACGAATATTTTTAATGCGAGCCAAAATTAAACTTTCAAATACGAAAACCAAAAAAATTTCTTTTTCTTTTTTTGTTTTGTGTCAAAAAAACAAAAACATTCAAAATTCAATATATAAAAATTGTACTTAATAATATTCAATTGATTTTATTGGCACCTTAAAAACTCACAAATATTTTTTCGGCACTCCGCCGAAGTGTTGGCTGGGATATGTGCAGTTTTCTATGTGGTGCCTGTGTTGTTGTTGCCATCAACTTATATGTGGTTTTCGTGTTGGTGCACTCGGTTATTGTCATCTTTGTATTTTGTAACACTTAATGTCCTATTTTCTTCAAATTTATTACATTTACTTAAATTTCTATTGCAAAATTCATAATTTCAAAAATATAAAATTACAAAGACCGGTTGACAATGAGGAATATGCGGGATGGGAACAAAACAGAAATCTTCACTGTGGATGCGAGAGAAAAGAGGTTATTCAAATGTAAGCTATAGTCACTTCGGTTAGAACAAAGTTACCATATTTTTCAGTGGGTCGTGCTAAAAGTAACAGTAGATAAATAACAAGCTCGGAACAAAAAAAAATTTTAAATTGACATAATTTAAATAATTTAAAAAGTTACAATAACTACATATCGGTCATTCCCTGCAATAATATTGCACAAATCAAAAAATCATATTGTTGGGAAATCACGATTTCAGTATTTTATATGAATTTCAGCACTTGAAAAAGGTTAAAAAAGGTTAAAATACATCAAAAAGTAAAATATGAATTCTGTCTTTTGGCAGCATGTAGATAAATGTCTGATGATCCTAGTGGCATCATAACTCCAAAAACTCAAATTTTGAGTTGCGTATTTATTGCAGGGAATGAGCGATATGTAACTAAAAAGTATTTATATGAAAACGTAGTAATTTCTTATTTGACTCCATTTTTATACCCTGTACACTAGTGTCCAAGGTAGGGTTGCCACTAGGCAAAATTATCTTTGTCTGCATTTTGAAAAAAATATCTGGACTTGTTCGTTTTTAACTGGAGAGAATATTTTTTTTATTATATTGGTTTACTTTAAAGAAATATTAAAGTAGTAATTGAATATCAATATACATACATTGGTACCTCCTTACATATAAAAAAATAATTAAATTTGGATTTTCTCAATTTTAAAGACGTTGAAAGCTTGCTAACTTTAATTTAAAAACAGTACAATGCTATTCTTTTGTCAATCACTAATATGAACGAACTAAATAAAAAGTTTGTGAATATAAAAATCCCTACAGTTACGGCAAATTCTTATGAGAATATTGACAGTTTGCTGGACAAAGACATCTACTTTGGTTTTACCTGTGTGGACGGTTCGGATGTCCTGGAAAGCTTGTTATCAATCAAGTCTAACGCAACCGGTGCTGACAATGTGCATCCTGTATTTGTAAAAGCTTTGTTACCGCAACTATTACCATATCTGACTCACATCTTCAAAACGGCACTGACTACCTCGGTGTTCCCAAGTAGTTGGAAAAATGTCAAAGTTATTCCAATTCCGAAATCAACTGATGAGTACAGACCAATTGCTATCCTACCGTACCTTTCAAAAGTGTTTGAATCAATAATGAACAAACAGATGACTGAGTTTCTTACAAAAAATTCCCTGATGTCAGATAAACAGTCTGGATTTAGGGCGAATCGAGGCTGTATAACTGCACTTATTGATGTATCCGAGGACATTCGAGAAACTATAGACGAAAATAACGTGACATTTTTAACTTTGGTTGACCACTCCAAAGCTTTTGACACTGTTGATCATAACATACTAATGATAAAGTTATCAAAACTTTTTGGATTTTCCTCTACTGTTATAAAACTTATTCGATCCTATCTTAAGTTTAGATCACAGGCTGTTTACAGCGGAGGCTTGTACTCGCAGTTTTCGCCACTGTCGCGAGGAGTACCGCAAGGCTCTATTTTAGGACCACTTCTCTTTTCTACTTATATTAATGACCTACCTGACATTTTAGACAACTGCTCCATTCATATGTATGCGGACAATGTTCAATTATACGTCTCTTGCAGAATGGACGAAATCGGAACTTCCCAGTAGTAAATTTCGCAAGGCCTCTCCACTAGAGGCATGCCTGCACGCCTGTTATGGGAAGAAATTGCACATTCCATCCTCGCTTCTAGTGGAGGCATGATAGTATGCCTGCGCTAGAAGGGAAATGGGGTGGTGTCAATGGATTTTCTACGCAATGTGCTTAAATATTTAGAAGATATTTTATGTTTTTTGTATCTTTTTCAGATTATGAAATAAAATGGAATACCTACGCTCTAAAAGGATTTTTTTTCATAATTCAAATATTATTAGAAATATTTAATTAATCAATCTAATTAAAATAGTTGATTTCCAGATTGATTTAAAGAAAAACTCTTGAATTTTCTAAAACATTCAAATTTCCAACAATATTACATATTTATTTCAAAATATTTTAGGAATATGATTTATTTTATTTTGCAAAATTGATTTAGTTTTCTATACAGACATTTTAGAATTCGTTTTTGGAGGCTTGAAAGAATTTTTGTGGATGCCGAAGGTTATTTAATGCAAAGTAAAGTTTTACACATTTATACCAAAATACCCAAACTATGTTTCTGGAATTTAGATAATTTGTTCTGTATTTTTGGTTTGCAAATTGCAATATGTTTATAAGAGGTCATAAGATTCTCTACATTCCGCATCAGCCTACCAAAAGAAATTTCAATAATTTCGGTTGCTAAAAAAATTTACACTTTTCATTATAAAACATTTGAAATTTAATCCGTTCAAAAGTTGTGGTACTAAAACCGTTACCTACCATGAAATCAGCGCATCAATGGATCAGTTATCAAATCACAAACACCAGTATTATAATAAAATTTTTTTTTAAATAATTAGTAATAAATATTAATATAAATATACTAGCGACAAAGTAGTCAATATACATGGTGTTTTTCTCCCTGAAGAAAATCGATCGCTTCTGCTATAGGGCCCATAAGCTTTAAGTATTCCTCCAAGTACTCAAGCTCATCACTGAGAATGGAACTGTTGCTGTTTTCGTTCGCTGTGATTGTGCATCGTTCCAGAAGGCAAAAACTCAGCGATACAAATTTTGAAATCCTTCTTTTAAATTTTACTGGTACTCCAAAGTGCACATCTATGATAATTACTACATCCTTTTATAGAGGAGGAGAAATCAAATTGAATTAACTCTAAACATACAATTTGCTATGCAGCCGCATTAAGGAGTCGATAATGTGTATGATTTTTTTAATTCGAATTATTACGATAAATTTCTGTAAATTATATAAAAAAACTCAAAGTTACAAAAAATTAAATTTATGTTTGAAGTAAATAAAATGCGTAAATACCTTTCAAAACACCCATTTACAAAAAATACATAAGATCTAATATACGCTAAAAGGCTGCACACGCCTTGTCAGTAGCCAAGTGTCCCGGGTTCAATTCTCAGCTCGGCCAAAACGCAAGTAAGTAAATAAAAATTTATATGAACTAAAGAGTTCGAAAATATAATATCAGAATCATAAAATATAACATTTACATGCCACAAATCTAATTTACAATGAGTGAAAAATATAACTTTAATTTAAAATGAACTAAAAAGGGAAATTCTAAAAATAGATGTTCCCAATATATTTTTTGGGCTATTTTTAGCTCAGCCAATCAAACACGAATATAGCGTCAGAACGAGGAAACAGAGGGAAATTAAAAAGACACCATCCAACTCCGCTTCTACGACCATGCCTGCCAGCAGGCATACGCATGTAAGCTACAGACGTAGGCCTGTTTATTTGTCCCTTTTCATATAAAAAAGAAGTAAAGGTTGGAGGCGGGGAGGGAAGGCATCCGAACTCCTAAAGAGGCATACTGGCATGCCTGCACAGAAAAAAAAAAGATAGGTTAATCTAACCAAAAAACGTTGTAAAAAAAAAAATTTTTTATTTTATATGGAAAACACAAACAACAATTACAATTGTTGTGGTTAATCTAATCGTCAAAAAATTGTTAAATGATTTGCCAGCATGGTCGTATTTCGGCATATGATTCGCAATGTCATCGCTCGATGCAGAAATGCAACCATGCCGCAAATATTTCATAATTCTGAAACAGCATGACATTTAATACAAGAGAGAAAAATTATTATATATGGCTGTCTCGTTTTCGCTCTCAAAGCAACAAGTGCTGCATAATATATGAATAATTTATATTCGACACTTGACTCATGAAGTACTTGGTTCCATTAGTATGCGATACTATTATTGGTATTTTAGGGAAGTTTGTATGAAAATTGTTGGGTCGTAATAATAAAAACGTCATAGAGCAATTGCTACGTGCATTTACTTTACTCAGAGATTTTATTTCAAATCAAAATTGAATGAAAATTATCGTAAAAATTATTAAGTATTCACAAGAAAGTATCCGGTTGTATCGAATACAAAAAAATCGAATTTTCGCAGCACTAGAAGATGGCGTCCAATTTGTTTACATTTTACATTTTTGATATTTCGAAAACAATTTTTAAAATCAAATTATGACTATGTTATAATTCATTATTAACAAATATTGTGATATTACGATTTTAAAAATTGTGCAGAATGTTTTTCAGCTCGTTTTTTCCAGGGAAAACATTAATTTCAATATTACAATATTATTGTAAACTTGATGAAATATTAAAATATTGCGTTTTGTGGAAGCGCGTTAGTTCTAAGTAATGAATATTATATATATTCGCAGTAGAAATGATGTTGCCCGACAAATTTGTGTACGAAACGTAAATTATCTCGTTTTTAAAGTCTTGGGCTTACATTAAATTAATTTAAGCTTCATAAATATATTTCAATACAACACATCTACAGAAATACCAAACACATCAGCTATCTTTTTTTTCCATTCTTTTTCTAATATGTATCTATTTATTTTTTCGCTCAATTGGATAATTGCTTTCTCTGTCTTCCATAAAGTAATATACGAACAATTTTTAATTGTACGCCAACAAAATTTGATTGTACGCCAACAACTTTGAGTCGGTTCCATTTACAACGTTTCTTGGTTGCTGCATTTTTAATCGTCTTTTTTGGTTAGATTTACCTACTTTTTTTTTTGTGTGTGCAGACACCTTCTTTTGACCACTGGGTTGCCTCCAAAACTTGAATTCCAGCCTACTGACTGTCGATGAATGGGCCCTAAAAAACGGTCTATCTATTAACCCTAAAAAATCTCAGTGTGTAGTGATTTATAAAAAAGCCTTTGACATCTCCCAATTACCTAAACTGACTATAAATAACTCTGAAATTGAATTTGTTAACCACGCAAAAAATCTTGGCATTACGTTCAACAGAATCTTTTCGTGGAATACGCATATTAATAATGTTTGCGGTAAAGTATATGGTATCCTTCGCTCGCTTTGGCCCACGCAGTTTTTTACACCTATTAAAATCCGATTTTTATTAGCTAAAACCTACTTAATTCCGACGCTCCTTTATGGATGTGAGATTTTCTCGAACTGCGATTCTACTAGTAAGAGAAAACTCAATACAATTTTTAATACTATTGCAAGATATATATACTGTTTACATAGGTTTGACCACGTGTCATCTTTTGCGCATAAAATCTATTCAATGACTTTTAGAAATCTACTGGACTACAGAACAGTTTTAATGTTACATAAAATAATTTTTAAAAAAGAACCAAATTACTTATACTATAGACTTGTTTTCTCAAGATCTAAACGCAATAACTCACTCATGCCGATTAAACACAGGACTCTTATATCTGAACGTAAATTTTTCCTTTATTCAATTAGTCTCTGGAACTCCTTACCACACACATTGCAACATATAGGCAACACAATGCAATTCAAATATAATCTATTAAGGTATTTTCGTAACAAAAAATATAAAATATATGTATATTTGTATGTTTTTGACTTTTACAAAATGCATTCTGTGGGAGCTTCTAGACTCTTATATATGTGTATTCTATTTTTTCCCACTTATATCTTTAATTTATTCGATTTAATTGTATTTAATTTAAGTTATATTTATATATGTGCCATTATCTATATTGTTGAATCTTCTGTGACCAATGGTTTTAATGTTAAGATTATTGTATCTTGTACCATTGGGCTGACTTAATAAATAAATAAATAAATAAAAGTACATAAGGAAATAGGATAGGTTATGAAATAAAAATAGAATTAGGCTTAAAGTGTTGAATTATTGGATTTGTTTTTTTAACTAAAGAAAAAGCGAAAGTGCATAACGAGACAATCCGTGGTTGCAAAATATAAATCAGAAAGTGAGCGGAGAAATATAAAGGAGAGCACTCACTGCCCTCGGCGGCCATCCCAGGCGAACTTCGAATGCTGGCGCCAACATCGGAGGAACCAATGCTTTGGTGAGTGCGTTTTATTATTACATATTATTTCTCATATGTTATTTCTCTCTCACCAAATTGACAATCAGCTGATGCCCTGTGATGTCATAAGGCTGTTGACAAATAATTTCATAAAATATTTGGCAACAATGTTCAACTTGTTCAGAAGTGAATTTTTTGCTGCGATTTGCGAATATTTTTAAATAGTTAAACCGTGTTAATTATTTTGAAAACCTTTGAAATAAATTAAATTCTGGCTAAGTGCAATAAGTTTAGTGCAAATAATAAAGTTTTGTGCGATATTTCCGCGAATTCCTGTCAGCACAACAACAAAAATTGCAAATTTTTTTTTGTTTTTGCTTATACTGTCTACTTTGAGATTTCTTGTGTCACCAGCTTTATATAGATTCCACATTCTCAGACTGATCATATTTTCAGAGCATACTTTCAGGCACTTGTTTTAATATAATTTGAAAGTGCCTTTTCCCAGTCAACATTTTGTCTCGTTACAATTTACACTTTTTTACACTTTTTGTATTTTATTTTTTATAAATTTCGCATTTAAATATGACTTGCTCTTTCCGTAAGTGTGCCATTAAAGTCGATAACGAACGCATGGTCTATGCGTCGCTTTTCTAATTAGGGTGGCCAGAACCTTAAAAACGCGAAATTAGTACCAGTGTGACCGCTCGTCATGCAACGTACCCCTCCGTCATCAGTAGACAGTGGACGAAATGGTACAGCTCATCAGCAGCTGCAACTACAACAACAACTTTTGCAACAACTTATTCAAATTCCCTCGCCAAATATACAGTGGAGTTCACATAGCGATACTGCACATGGAAACACAGGTAACTCTGTATCGTCAATTTCTTTGGTTGATACCCCTAGCAAATATATTGAAATCCCCGTAGGCCTTACCCCCATTCCTGACTCAAGTGAGACGAATAGCGGATTTTCTGAAATCGCTAATCGTATAACAAAGGTCGCTACTCGCTCCATCAAAAGAGCAAAATGCCGACAGTGCAGACAGGAATCAACATTTACTTCGCAAAGCGAGTACTATCGTCCCGTTAAACCATCTCTCGAGCTTGGGCAAAATCGATATGCGATTCTTGATGAAGAAAATTATTCGGATCCCAAGCCGAAATCGCAAAAACCCACACCTATCTACCTGCGTGAGCGAAACTCTAATTCGCTCATCAAAGATATAACTCAAAATATTGGTCCTAATAATTTCCACGTGATTTCTATTCTCAGGGGACAAGTACACGAAACAAAAATCCAAATTTACAGCGAATCCAATTATATAAAAATTGTCAATCTCTTTGATAAACTCAAAAAGAGCAATTACACCTACCAGCTCAAAAGTTCCAAAGGCCTCTCAGTCGTACTGAAAGGTATCGAGCCTTTCGTAGAATGCGACGAAATCAAAACTGCACTAAACGATGAAGGCTTCCAAATAAAGTCCGTATTCAATATCCAAAATCCAAAAAAAATCCCACAACCCCTTTTTCGTGTGGATCTAGAGTTCGACTCAAAATTGCTTAAAAAAGGTGAGCCCCACCCGATATACTCTCTCAGATATCTGCTACATCGCAAAAAATCAATTGAAGTGCCCCACAAGCGCAGTGGACCGATTCAGTGTCATAACTGCCAAGAATACGGCCGAAACAGGTTCGTGCACAAAAACAAAAGAGGATTCCACTATTAAAAAATGTAGTAATTGCGGTGGCAATCACACTGCTAACTATGGAGGCTGTGCAGTCTACCAAAGCTTCATCAAAAGACGGAAAATGTGACGCAAAAACATGAAACATAGAAATCCCAAAAATTACCGCCGCCATCCGCTGCACAATCCTTCGCAAACCAACTTACAAAACAAGGCGTTTCCTACGCCAGTGCCTTTAAAAGCGGTCACTCTACCAATGTGCACGCGCAACCTGGTCCTCCTAGTAGTAGCCTTGAACAAACTCTACAAATATTCATGCAAGAAATGATAAAGAATCAAAGTCTTTTACTACATCATCTCATGTCTAAGCCATGAATGGTTTAAAAATATCATTCTGGAATGCAAACGGCCTGTGTCATCACAAACTAGAACTTCTCGAGTTCTTGAAAGAGTCTAGCATAGACGTTATGCTAATTTCTGAAACACACTTCACTGAAAAACACTTTTTCAATTTACCAGGATACAGACACTATGACACAAAGCATCCAAGCGGAAACGCTAGAGGTGGAACCGCCATTTTCATTAAAAGTCGTATAAAACATTACGCTCTCCAGAATTATTGCACAGAATATATTCAAGCGACAAATATTTCTCTCGATGAATACTTAAAAGGCCTAACATTAACAGCTATATACTGCCCGCCCAGACACAAAATATCTGAGCAACAGTTCCAGACTTTTTTCCATTCTCTTGGACAAAAGTATCGTTGCCGGCGATTTCAACGCCAAACATGGCAACGAAAAGCATGTCACTATTGAGCAAGTGCACCGCATTGTTGACTCAATAAAAGACACTTTCGAAAATAAACGAAATAAACAGTATTGCTCCGCTGTTTTCCTCGACATCACCCAGGCCATCGATAAAGTCTGACACGAAGGCCTTATTTATAAACTACAGCATATTCTTCCCGCTAATATGCACTGTCTACTCAAAAACTACCTCACGAATAGAAAATTTGTAGTAAAATACAAAAGCTTTGTCTCCCGAAAATACGAAATACTGGGCGGAGTACCACAAGGCAGTGTCCTCGCACCCCTGCTATATATTCTCTATACTGCAGATATGCCCAAAAGTGATAGAACTCTCATATCGACTTTTGCTGATGACACTGCTATCATGTGCTCTCACTCAAACCCAGACATGGCATCTCAATACGTGAAAAAACACTTGGACACTCTAAGTAATTGGCTACATCGATGGAAAATCAAGGTCAATGAATCCAAAAGCTGTCACTTAACCTTCACTCTAAGAAGGGGCACGTGTCCTGCTCTGAAGATAAACGGCCAAGTCGTCCCTGAAAGTTCCGAAACCAAGTATCTTGGAAATTATATAATGCAAATCCAATAACTTTACTTACACATTTATACCAAAATACCCAAACTATGTTTCTGGAATTTAGATAATTTGTTCTGTATTTTTGTTTATAAGAGGTCATAAGATTCTCTACATTCCGCATCAGCCTACCAAAAGAAATTTCAATAATTTCGGTTGCTAAAAAAATTTACACTTTTCATTATAAAACATTTGAAATTTAATCCATTCAAAAGTTGTGGTACTAAAACCGTTACCTACCATGAAATCAGCGCATCAATGAATCAGTTATCAAATCACAAACACCAGTATTATAATAAAATTTTTTTTAAAATAATTAGTAATAAATATTAATATAAATATAATAGGGACAAAGTAGTCAATATACATGGTGTTTTTCTCCCTGAAGAAAATCGATTGCTTCTGCTATAGGGCCCATAAGCTTTAAGTATTCCTCCAAGTACTCAAGCTCATCACTGAGAATGGAACTGTTGCTGTTTTCGTTCGCTGTGATTGTGCATCGTTCCAGAAGGCAAAAACTCAGCGATATAAATTTTGAAATCCTTCTTTTAAATTTTACTGGTACTCCAAAGTGCACATCTATGATAATTACTACATCCTTTTATAGAGGAGGAGAAATCAAATTGAATTAACTCTAAACATACAATTTGCTATGCAGCCGCATTAAGGAGTCGATAATGTGTATGATTTTTTTAATTCGAATTATTACGATAAATTTCTGTAAATTATATAAAAAAACTCAAAGTTACAAAAAATTAAATTTATGTTTGAAGTAAATAAAATGCGTAAATACCTTTCAAAACACCCATTTACAAAAAATACATAAGATCTAATATACGCTAAAAGGCTGCACACGCCTTGTCAGTAGCCAAGTGTCATATAAATAAAAATTTATATGAACTAAAGAGTTCGAAAATATAATATCAGAATCATAAAATATAACATTTACATGCCACAAATCTAATTTACAATGAGTGAAAAATATAACTTTAATTTAAAATGAACTAAAAAGGGAAATTCTAAAAATAGATGTTCCCAATATATTTTTTGGGTTGCCTCCAAAACTTGAATTCCAGCCTACTGACAGTAGATGAATGGGCCCTAAAAAACGGTCTATCTATTAACCCTAAAAAATCTCAGTGTGTAGTGATTTATAAAAAAGCCTTTGACATCTCCCAATTACCTAAACTGACTATAAATAACTCTGAAATTGAATTTGTTAACCACGCAAAAAATCTTGGCATTAAGTTCAACAGAATCTTTTCGTGGAATACGCATATTAATAATGTTTGCGGTATAGTATATGGTATCCTTCGCTCGCTTTGGCCCACGCAGTTTTTTACACCTATTAAAATCCGATTTTTATTAGCTAAAACCTACTTAATTCCCACGCTCCTTTATGGATGTGAGATTTTCTCGAACTGCGATTCTACTAGTAAGAGAAAACTCAATACAATTTTTAATACTATTGCAAGATATATATACTGTTTACATAGGTTTGACCACGTGTCATCTTTTGCGCATAAAATCTATTCAATGACTTTTAGCAATCTACTGGACTACAGAACAGTTTTAATGTTACATAAAATAATTTTTAAAAAAGAACCAAAATACTTATACTATAGACTTGTTTTCTCAAGATCTAAACGCAATAACTCACTCATGCCGATTAAACACAGGACTCTTATATCTGAACGTCAATTTTTCCTTTATTCAATTAGTCTCTGGAACTCCTTACCACACACATTGCAACATATAGGCAACACAATGCAATTCAAATATAATCTATTAAGGTATTTTCGTAACAAAAAATGTAAAATATATGTATATTTGTATGTTTTTGACTTTTACAGAATGCATTCAGTGGGAGCTTCTAGACTCTTATATATGTGTATTCTATTTTTTCCCACTTATATCTTTAATTTATTCGAGTTAATTGTATTTAATTTAAGTTATATTTATATATGTGCCATTATCTATATTGTTGAATCTTCTGTGACCAATGGTTTTAATGTTAAGATTATTGTATCTTGTACCATTGGGCTGACTTAATAAATAAATAAATAAATAAAAGTAAAATAAAGGAAATAGGATAGGTTATGAAATAAAAATAGAATTAGGCTTAAAGTGTTGAATTATTGGATTTGTTTTTTTAACTAAAGAAAAAGCGAAAGTGCATAACGAGACAATCCGTGGTTGCAAAATATAAATCAGAAAGTGAGCGGAGAAATATAAAGGAGAGCACTCACTGCCCTCGGCGGCCATCCCAGGCGAACTTCGAATGCTGGCGCCAACATCGGAGGAACCAATGCTTTGGTGAGTGCGTTTTATTATTACATATTATTTCTCATATGTTATTTCTCTCTCACCAAATTGACAATCAGCTGATGCCCTGTGATGTCATAAGGCTGTTGACAAATAATTTCATAAAATATTTGGCAACAATGTTCAACTTGTTCAGAAGTGAATTTTTTGCTGCGATTTGCGAATATTTTTAAATTGTTAAACCGTGTTAATTATTTTGAAAACCTTTGAAATAAATTAAATTCTGGCTAAGTGCAATAAGTTTAGTGCAAATAATAAAGTTTTGTGCGATATTTCCGTGAATTCCTGTCAGCACAACAACAAAAATTGCAAATTTTTTTTTGTTTTTGCTTATACTGTCTACTTTGACATTTCTTGTGTCACCAGCTTTATATAGATTCCACATTCTCAGACTGATCATATTTTCAGAGCATACTTTCAGGCACTTGTTTTAATATAATTTGAAAGTGCCTTTTCCCAGTCAACATTTTGTCTCGTTACAATTTACACTTTTTTACACTTTTTGTATTTTATTTTTTATAAATTTCGAATTTAAATATGACTTGCTCTTTCCGTAAGTGTGCCATTAAAGTCGATAACGAACGCATGGTCTATGCGTCGCTTTTCTAATTAGGGTGGCCAGAACCTTAAAAACGCGAAATTAGTACCAGTGTGACCGCTCGTCATGCAACGTACCCCTCCGTCATCAGTAGACAGTGGACGAAATGGTACAGCTCATCAGCAGCTGCAACTACAACAACAACTTTTGCAACCCCTGCAGCAAAAGCTTCCACAGCAAGACGGTGCGCAGCAGCAGCTTCCGCAACAACAACAACAACAACTTATTCAAATTCCCTCGCCAAATATACAGTGGAGTTCACATAGCGATACTGCACACGCAAACACAGGTAACTCTGTATCGTCAATTTCTTTGGTTGATACCCCTAGCAAATATATTGAAATCCCCGTAGGCCTTACCCCCATTCCTGACTCAAGTGAGACGAATAGCGGATTTTCTGAAATCGCTAATCGCATAACAAAGGTCTCTACTCGCTCCATTATTAGAGGTCAAAAGAGCAAAATGCCGACAGTGCAGACAGGAATCAACATTTACTTTGTCGCGGTATAAAATCGCGACACGAATGTTGTTGTTTTTATTGTTTGTTTTGTTTTTTTTATGTTTCCCTTTTGTTCGGGGCGACGGGCGAACAAAATCGGAGGAACAAAATCACACACTCACTGACCGAATTAACGCACTGCACAATTTTATTGATTGTCACTTTTTATATAAATATATTTGTTTTGCTTACTTTGTTAAGCAAAACAAATTCGACACTCGCGGGCGAAATGCGGCCGGCGCGCGGATGAAGAAAACTGAATATTTTGTTTGAGCTGTCAAAGTTCTCTGGCTTTCTTCTCCTTTCTTTCGCTTTTGCTTTCGTTAAGTTAGCTCAGTGAGCGGCGGCGATCCGATGAGGGTATTGCCAGCCTCGCCATTACAATAGTAAATTGTCAAAACCTGGACTAAAGCTTTTGTACTTTTTGAACCTGTTTGAGGGAGAGGAATTTGAGAACATTTATGCTTTCGCCTATACGTACATGAGTGCCGCCAAAATGTATATTTCATTTTGGTGGGTGTAGGGGGGTATATGTAAATTTGCCAAACACACCTAGAAAAATCTGAAGAGATTTTTCGCATATAGGTATGGGTAAAGCCCCGACTGCGGACACTGGTTTCTGCGTAAGCCGCACTCTATGTATGTGGGAAGATAAATGGAAAGTGAGCGTCATAGGCGCGGGTTCGTTCGTTCGGACGGGGATACCATACCGCGAGGGTCGTCTTAAATCCCACGCTTCGCGACTGTGCTATTCGGGCAAATAGGGAATTTAATTATCGCGTGGGGATTTTCGATTATAGAGTTTTAAATAAAGTTTTAGTTCAAAATAGCGCGATAACTTCGCAAAGCGAGTACTATCGTCCCCCACTAATAGGAATAGGCATTCCGCAAAAATTCAAAAGACGAATCCCGTTAAACCATCTCTCGAGCTTGGGCAAAATCGATATGCGATTCTTGATGAAGAAAATTATTCGGATCCCAAGCCGAAATCGCAAAAACCCACACCTATCTACCTGCGTGAGCGAAACTCTAATTCGCTCATCAAAGATATAACTCAAAATATTGGTCCTAATAATTTCCACGTGATTTCTATTCTCAGGGAACAAGTACACGAAACAAAAATCCAAATTTACAGCGAATCCAATTATATAAAAATGGTCAATCTCTTTGATAAACTCAAAAAGAGCAATTACACCTACCAGCTCAAAAGTTCCAAAGGCCTCTCAGTCGTACTGAAAGGTATCGAGCCTTTCGTAGAATGCGACGAAATCAAAACTGCACTAAACGATGAAGGCTTCCAAATAAAGTCCGTATTCAATATCCAAAATCCAAAAAAAATCCCACAACCCCTTTTTCGTGTGGAACTAGAGTTCGACTCAAAATTGCTTAAACAAGGTGAGCCCCACCGATATACTCTCTCAGATATCTGCTACATCGCAAAATTACAATTGAAGTGCCCCACAAGCGCAGTGGACCGATTCAGTGTCATAACTGCCAAGAATACGGCCACACATAGTCTTACTGCACTCTTCCCAGCGTAATTTGTGGAGACCTGCACGAAACAGGTTCGTGCACAAAAACAAAAGAGGATTCCACTATTAAAAAATGTAGTAATTGCGGTGGCAATCACACTGCTAACTATGGAGGCTGTGCAGTCTATCAAAGCTTCATCAAAAGACGGAAAATGTGACGCAAAAACATGAAACATAGAAATCCCAAAAATTACCCCCGCCATCCGCTGCACAATCCTTCGCAAACCAACTTACAAAACAAGGCGTTTCCTACGCCAGTGCCTTTAAAAGCGGTCACTCTACCAATGTGCACGCGCAACCTGGTCCTCCTAGTAGTAGCCTTGAACAAACTCTACAAATATTCATGCAAGAAATGATAAAGAATCAAAGTCTTTTACTACATCATCTCATGTCTAAGCCATGAATGGTTTAAAAATATCATTCTGGAATGCAAACGGCCTGTGTCATCACAAACTAGAACTTCTCGAGTTCTTGAAAGAGTCCAGCATAGACGTTATGCTAATTTCTGAAACACACTTCACTGAAAAACACTTTTTCAATTTACCATGATACAGACACTATGACACAAAGCATCCAAGCGGAAACGCTAGAGGTGGAACCGCCATTTTCATTAAAAGTCGTATAAAACATTACGCTCTCCAGAATTATTGCACAGAATATATTCAAGCGACAAATATTTCTCTCGATGAATACTTAAAAGACCTAACATTAACAGCTATATACTGCCCGCCCAGACACAAAATATCTGAGCAACAGTTCCAGACTTTTTTCCATTCTCTTGGACAAAAGTATCGTTGCCGGCGATTTCAACGCCAAACATGGCAACGAAAAGCATGTCACTATTGAGCAAGTGCACCGCATTGTTGACTCAATAAAAGACACTTTCGAAAATAAACGAAATAAACAGTATTGCTCCGCTGTTTTCCTCGACATCACCCAGGCCATCGATAAAGTCTGATACGAAGGCCTTATTTATAAACTACAGCATATTCTTCCCGCTAATATGCACTGTCTACTCAAAAACTACCTCACGAATAGAAAATTTGTAGTAAAATACAAAAGCGTTGTCTCCCGAAAATACGAAATACTGGGCGGAGTACCACAAGGCAGTGTCCTCGCACCCCTGCTTTATATTCTCTATACTGCAGATATGCCCAAAAGTGATAGAACTCTCATATCGACTTTTGGTGATGACACTGCGTATAGAGAACCCAGACATGGCATCTCTATACGTGAAAAAACACTTGGACACTCTAAGTAATTGGCTACATCGATGGAAAATCAAGGTCAATGAATCCAAAAGCTGTCACATAACCTTCACTCTAAGAAGGGGCACGTGTCCTGCTCTGAAGATAAACGGCCAAGTCGTCCCTGAAAGTTCCGAAACCAAGTATCTTGGAATGCATCTCGATCGCCGACTCACATGGCATAAACATATTGAATCCAAAATCACTCAGATCCAATTAAAGCAATTGGAACTAAATTGGCTAATCTCAAGGGCATCAAAGCTAAATCTCACATACAAAGTCCAAATATACAAAAGTATAATAAAACCCATATGGACATATGGAATTGAACTCTGGGGCACTGCCTCTCCCTCGAACGTGGAAAAACTCCAGAGAGTCCAATCTAAAACCCTGAGACAAATTGCCAGAGCCCCTTGGTATATAAAAAATACTAACATCCACAGAGACCTGAATATACCTGCAGTAAAAGACGAAATTCCGAAACTTACACAAGAGTATACAAACGAAAAAGTACCGCTAGCAGCGAACACTTGAAACTGCATTAATAGCATACGCTGCTGGCCTGAATAGGAGCGCAGCATAATAGTACGTAAACCAACGTTTGTTTGCTTTTGTCACTTTTCCCTTCGCTTGCATTTCTGTCAGCGCGAGGCAGAATGAAATTTGAATCCTGGCTTTGGCAATAAATGCGATCGGCCAATGCCCTTCTGGCAGCGGTAATAAAATATTGATCAGAATGTAGAAATGATTTTTGTATTATAGAATTGTAGATGTAAGCATATTTTTTAGGAATTGAATGTAATTGAAAGAAAATTGAAAAGAAATTGAAAGGGTCGCCAGGGTATAAAAGCCATGGCGATTCAGAAATAAATCAGAGATACTTTTTGGCTTGAAAACCGAAAACATCTTTCATTTCACTAATTGCGGCGACTTCGCCAAGCATAAACGGCAGCGGAGGACCGCTTTAAACATCCAACCAATAGAGTAG
The DNA here is from genome assembly GCA_951394025.1 of Heteromyza rotundicornis. Taxonomy (NCBI): domain Eukaryota; kingdom Metazoa; phylum Arthropoda; class Insecta; order Diptera; family Heleomyzidae; genus Heteromyza; species Heteromyza rotundicornis. The sequence continues at coordinate 46,356,572 of OX596011.1, forward strand.
GGCCAACTGACCAAAAAGATATTATATTGAAAATATTATACATGTTTCACCCAAACATTCTAGCTAGAAATTTACTGAGACCTCTGAATCCCTCACGTCTCAAACGAGACTAATATATTCCCCATATATTAGTTACGATAACTCCACATTGCCTGAATCAATGGATATAAAGCAAATAGTTTTAATCTGAATAATATAATAATAAGCTGAATTTCTGAATTTTTGAAAAATCATTGTTAGACCTAAGTTACTATTAGGTGATTCAATTGAATAAAATTATTATTTAAAAAAAAAAAAAAACATTACCCTAAATGTGCCACTGAAAACTGAGGGGCAACTGAATGCGGATGTGAGTAACTTTACCCTTATGCTTACAAACGCCGCATTGGCAGCGACCCCAAAAATCATTAACACTGCCCAATGTTCTGAATGATGAATGATCTGCATCAATTCATGGAAAAGCCTACACCGAAGAGCTCAACAAATTACTCACTTTGGTGTGCCACAAAAAATTTAAAACGACACATTATTGCAGAATCGCCAATTCGTTTACCCAACGGAGACTGGGCTAGAAGTGATGCCGAAAAAGGTACTGCTTTCGCAAGTCACCTACAAAATGTATTTACTCCAAACCCCCCAACTGCAAATTATCCGTTAGCACAGCTCGGAACCTGGTCAAATTTTAACCCACCGCCAAATTTGTATTATATTCGTTTAGCTTGAAACTGGAACGAAATAAAATTGGACCGGAACAAAGTGGAATTGGAACAACATTTTGAAATGGATCAGGAAATTGAAATTATCGATAAATATTGGTAAATTATTGATAAAATATCGATAAATTATCGAAAAATTATCTATAATAAATCGATAAATTTTCGTAAAATTATCAAAAAATATCGAAAAATTATCAACAAAAACCGATAAAATTTTGAAAAAATATCGAAAAATCCTCATATCTCCCATACAAAATGTCCGCAACATTTGTATTATTTTCGTTTATTTTGAGAAATACTGAACCGTTTTGGACGTGGTTTTTTTGCAATGGGTTGGAAATGAGGTCGGGAACGAAATGGGAATGAAACTGAAACAAAATGGAATTGGAACAGCATTTTTAAATGGATCCGGAAATTGAAATTATCGATTAAATATCGATAAATTATCGAAAAATTATCGATAAAAAATCAATGAATTTTCGTAAAATTGTCGATAAAATTATCGCCACATTTATATTATTTTCGTTTATTTTGAGAAATACTGAACCGATTTGGACGCGGTTTTTTGCATTGGGTTGGAAATGAGGTCGGGAACGAAATGGGGAAAAAAGTGGAAAAAAATAAAATGTAAAATGAAGTGGAAATGAAAATTATCGACAACCAATTGAAAAATTTCGATAAAATATCGAAAAATTAAGAATAAAATATCCATAGAATATCATGTATCGTACTCGCATGTGCAGGTCAGACCGAATAAGTTTGCTGCCTTTGTAATGGATGGTCAAATGCATAATTTTGTGAATTTTGATAAAAATAAACTTTGATTAAAAGGAAGAAATCAATAAATTGATACACAAAGGTTATAATAAAAATGTATTTGCAACACTGTGGTATTTTGCTTCCTACATGGCATCACTGTTAGTGATAACATGGTGGCAGATGAAGAGTAGGGATAAGCGCGTGAGTGAATTTCGGTCAAGATCACGCGCTAGTTTCTTATTTAATTTTTTTTCATCTAACATATCTGTGGTGAAACGCAATAATCACTTAAGTAGAAAAACACAGTATCGAGATATTCACCATTTTGTAAAATGTTTGTATCTAGTTGCTCTAAAAATGTTTTAGAAAAGTCTTCATATATTTTTTTCTATGTGTTTTTTTTTTATTAATGTAAGACAAAAAAGTTTTGTATTTTTAAGTTGAATACCGTAGACGGTCTAACTGAATTCGACTTAAATGGTTATTGCTTTTCGCCACAGATATATATTTAGAAAATTTGTAATATACTTTTATTATATGTAAATTATGAAGTGCCGATACACAAAATAAAAACAATCTTCCGTTCTTTGCTCGACGACCGTGCTATTTAATATCCTAAAATCAACTGACAACTAAGAACAAAATAACTTAAAACTAAACCTAACCCTGTGCTCTAAAACTGCTGCTCTCCCTCATCGAACATGGTGTCAAACTGCTGACGTCAACATTATTGTCAACGCGAAGTATTGATTGCTGGTGTGGTCTCCGCAATACTTGCAGATGGTGCACAATTGCCTTGGTTGTTGATGCTTATGAGTGGTATTTATGTGTGGTATACGCAATGACTGCTGATGGTACTTTAGCAACTACTTTGTTGGTGGGTGATCGTATTAACTGCTCCCTTGTCTAAGTGAAGGACGTCCTCGGACTTCTTTAGGTTATCAACGAAAGCTTGAATGTTGTGTTGATCGCGAACCCTCTGATGTTTTTGGTAAAGCTTGAGCGATGCGATGGTTTTTATCACGTCAAATGTGCATCCCTTACTGGTAGAGTAGTCGAACTGATCGAGGGTAAAAAACGACTTCGTTGGTCCTGCGAAGATAGCCGCGATACAGAGCTGGACATCTGTAAATTGGTACGTCAAGCCCGAAAGGGATTTAATGATGTATCAAAGGACTTAGCAGCTGCCCAGTTTAAACTGAAGGAGTATGAAATAAACTTTCAGAAGTATAAATGTTTGAATGAAACAGCTCCGAAACAAAATACTTCTGTTGGGCTTTTACCACCTGCCCCAAAGCCAATTTCAACTCCAACAACTCCATCCTTTTCCGATATGTTTGCTTCACCAGTTACATTTTATTCTCCTGATCCTGCGGTTTTGGAGACGAGGGTAGATGACGCTCCTGAGAAAAATATGAATGGAATCTCAAATATTGATAATAATGTTTGTCCTTCCTAAATATTATTTCTCCAAAGGATTGTTTGCGGGAAGTACAAGAAACGAGAACCGCAAAAAGGCTTGTTGTTGTGCAACCTAAAAAATCTATTTTCGTGTCTAGATTTGCACCGGACACATTAACTGAAGATATTATATTTTATATTGATTCTAATCTCCATAAAACCGGTAATAATATAAATGCTTTTAAATTCAACTTTTCATAAGCTAGAAACATTTCATCTTTCAAATTGTTTGATGACATTGTTAATAAAAATTTTTGGCCGGACAAAACTTTAGTTCGCGAATTTGTTTATAAAGAAAAATCAAATCTAGTAAATCCCGTTAAACTTCCTCAAAGAAAATTAAATTCTAATCAAAAAAACTAAATAAAATCCCGAAAATGTTGTTTGTCTTCTGTACCAAAATGTTCGAGGGCTATTTACCGAAACTTGGCTTAAACCAAATATTTTTGATTCAGAAATTCTGTGTGCTGGGTATCAAATTTTTCGGAAGGATCGTAAATGCAGGACTGCTGGTGGAGTCCTCATTACAGTAAAAAACCTTTTTTCATCTGAGGAAATCATACTTACCGTTTATCTAAGACATGTGTCGCTCATATCATTGGTTTACTCAAATGTTAAACCTGCCTATTCCATTGTTGATTTAGTAGACTTTAATTTACCGAATATATCTTGGAATTTTTGTAACGATTCAAACCAGTTTCTTATGTATTCTTCTCGTAGCTGTTTAAATGAATTTCTTGATTCATTTTCAGATATGAGTCCACAACAAGTAAACGGGACTAAAAATAAGAATGGCAGAATTTTAGATTTAATTTTTGTTGACGGCTCTTCGAGGTTTCAGTGAAAAGCTGTGATGCTTTTGCATGTCCAGAAGATAACCATCACCCAACACTTGAATTATCTTTCGAATTTGTTCAAAACAACTTAGAACCAGTTTCTACACCGTTGAAGTCATTTTTTCAAGAATACAAATTTTGTTAAAATGAACCAACTCTTATCTGAAATTAGTTGGGACATGAACTTTGAAGATGTTGACGACTGTGTATCAATTTTCAATTGTACGCTCAGCTAAATCTTCGAGATATGTGTTCCAAAGATCATTAAAAAGAATTTGAATGAACTTGGTGCTGTCTGGTTTACAAAAGAATTGAGAAAACTTTAAACTTCGAAAACTCGGGCATTTAAAACATATAAAAGAACTTTAAACCTTCAAGATTATTCAAAATATTCTCTTCTGAGACATAAATATCATGTACTTAATAAAAAATGCTATGATGAATATTTGAACGATTTGAAATCCAAAATGAAATACGATTCTAAAACTTTTTATAACTTTGTAAATTCAAAAAGGAAAAACACTGGTTTTCCAACTACAATGAAATGGAATGATCGTGAGTCCAGCAATCCTACTGAGATTTAAAATATGTTTGCTGACTTCTTCAAAACGACATATTCTGATAATACTTACGGAAACACATCATATCCATATAACATCCCCACTTATAGTTGTTTGTGTTTTTACTAAATTTCATTTTTATGCATTTTGAGTGTCAGGCTGTTTTTAGTATATAATTTTATTGTATGCAATGAAAAGATCACTTGAACAAGCAAACAGGAAAGTAGCAACATGAAAAAAGGAAACAGTCCAAGCACGGCTTGAGTCGTATAGCTATTTCAAAATTTGCCAGATTTATCATCAGCGACTCATTTAGTTGACTGCCAATTATGTTATTTACAAACATACTATATATACTTTCACATATGCGGACGATTACTAGAGAATTGCTGACTTTTCTTTGCAATGAATGTCAAATTCTGAATGTAGTTTATTTCAGCATTTGAAATTTTAGAACAATTTTGATTTTTTTGGAAAAAATTGATTTGAAAGAAAGAAAAATTGGTTTCTTTTTATACCCTACACCTCATGAGGTATGGGTATATTCACTTTGGTCTGATGTTTGTAACACAAAGAAGGAGAAGTATCCGGTATGAAAAAGTATATATATTCTTGATCAGCGTCACCTCCTGAGTTGATGTAGCCCTATCCGTATGTCCGTCTGTCCGTCTATCCGTCTGTCCGTCCTCTTTTCTTGTAAACACGATTGCAGGAGCTAGAAGAAAGCTAGGGATACCAAATTTTGTATTTATCCTTCTTAGGCCCTAGAAGAAGTTGGTATTGAAAATGGGCGGAATCGGTTGACTGTCTAGCCTATCTCGCTGTCTGTCCGTCTGTTGTGGCCCATTAAACACATGAGCCACGCATTTCAACATCACCCTGTAGCATGTTTGTCAGCCAAGCAAAACCTGACACAATTAAGTCTCCAATTGCAAATGAGCGATTGAGGGTTTTGACTCGATCGAGGTGCAATGCACTTGCGAGATTGTTGGGTCAGCACTTTTGCTTGGTTGGCAGCAACTGAAATAAAATACTAATTGTTAGTTAATAAAGTGATTTAAAAGCGAACAGTCGGGTTTTTAATTTAACATTGGCGCAGCCGGTAGGATAAGTATACTTTCCTTTTCTTTTTCAAATTTTGGTTTGGGCCAGTGTTGTGGTCACTAAATTTAAGATAGCTATTTTTGATTTTCTTTTGATTTGTGGTTGTTTTTTTTTTTTTTTTTTTGAGTGGCAGCAGGTTACCATCAAGGGAGTATTTTTCCAGTGTAATATTATCAGCTTGTGGTTTTTGTGTTTTTTGGTGGCAGTTAGTTTTTTTTTTTTCAATTTAATAATTTATGTCTGGTAGTGTTCGGTCCAAATTGGACTTGTGAAGTGTTTTTCGTCGACCATTGTAAAGTCGTGATTTTCTTTGAGATGTTGTTTGGTCGTTTTCCCCCCTTTTTCCTCATTTCCAATTTTTGTTTGTGGCGCCCTGCACCTGAGTTGATTAATGGCGAAATCTAGTGATGCGAAAGTAGAGCTAGAACGGTTAAGTGCTGAGGCAGAGAGATTTGTTCAAAAGTTGTGGGCAACTTTGAAATTATTCTGCGGGTCTAAGGAACAGTATATTCTTATCAAGGATAAGGTAGAGGGATACTTAGGAAATCTTACGGCGCTAGAAGTAGCGGATTCGATTCTCGAGGAACTTTTGCGTATTGTAGAAACACATTGGAAAGACTCGGACGAGAGAATTGAGGGATTGAGAAAAGAAATAGAACAGCTGAAAAGGAGCTACAAGTCATTGAATAGTCAGTTGGATAGCAGTTTGAGGAGTGGGGAGGAAATTGAGTTGGAAAACGAGAATTTAAGAAAACAGCTTAGGGTGCGGAATATATCGGAAGAGAGTATACAGAAAGCAATAAGTCAAAGAAGTAGAGAGGAGTTCCATACCTTGGGCAGAGCAAATCGTAAGATCGAAGATTTAGAGACAGAGAACAGACTTTTGAAACAGGAGTTGACGATAGCGCATGATAATTCGTTTGTGCACAAAGAGGCAACAATTCCCGACTCCCGAGAATTACATAGTACGCGACAGTTTCCGGAATATAAAACCAAGATGAATGTGCATGAGATAGCTAAACTAGTCAACAGTGTGGTACCGTTGTTTGCGGGAGTAGAAACGCCAGACCTACAGGCGGAAGTGCACAAATTTATTCAAGGGAGTGAGTTAGCTAGGAAGGGAGTGAAGGACGAGGAGTTTCAAGATTTTATGGCATGCGTCAAACAGAGGTTGTACGGCGATGCATTTAATTTAATAAGCTCTCAGCAGTTTACTACATTAGAGGAGTTGCACCACTTGATTAGAAATACATACCTGAAAACACAGTCTTTGGATAGCGTACTTCAGGAGATAGGGCAGACTTTCCAACGACCGGGGGAGGAAATAAGGCCATATGCCAGGCGACTGGGGGCGCTGAGAGCAGTAGCACAGGGAATAATAAGGGGAAAATATTCAGGGGACAGTAATAAGGGTCTTTTGGAAGAGTTGGATAGGTCAGTGTGTACGACATTTAGAGTGGGTATGCAGGACCCTACTTTGAAAATATTTTTGTTGGGTATCACATCCGGTACCTTGGATGACCTTGTGGGGAAGGTAATTGTAGCTGAGGCCACGTTGCAGAAGGGACAGATGTCATTGCCAGCGAGGAATGCAGCGAGCATTTCTTACAATGGCATGAGCACAGAAGAGGGTCTATATGGGATAAACGTTTCAACGGCACTACCTCATAAGGGTGGTCAGGTAGCAAATTCGAGTAATCCTTTTAGAACAGCACAATTGAATGCAGATGCGGTTGGAAAACAGAGTCTAGAAGATAGTTGGACGGGATCAAGGAGGCCGACATGTTCGTTTTGTAGGAAATTTGGGCATACAAGGGACGAGTGTTTTACAAGAAAAAATACACCTTATTGCGAAAGCTGCGGAGCTTATGGTCACGATGTTAGTTGGAAGTGCTCTGAGCGGGGGAGACAGTCAAACGAAGGTAGTGGGTACCAAGGGAGCGGACAGGCTGGGAGCAGACAGGAGGAAAATGTGGCTCGGAATAGAAATGGAAACGACAGAAGCGGAGCAAGTGGGGATTTCGGCCGTGGTAACACTCGGATTAAATGTTTTTGGTGTGAGAAACAGGGACATAGGGTTGCGGATTGTGACGCGAAGAAGAATTATTTGAGGGACCAGGGAAACTCCGGGGGGCCCACTCCACGCCAATAGGATGGGAACCCCAAAATAGCGGAAAAAGTGGGCAAGGGGGGAAGCTGGTAGTGGGTCCAACGTCGGTAGCGTCTGTGGGCACATTGGGACTCCAAAACTGTAAGATATCGAAGGAAATTAAGGCAGGAGGAATTGAGGAGAGGGAGACAGAGAAAGGTACAAATGCGGTAGACCACACGAGTACGAGTGAAGCTATGGGCATAGTTGGTGTCGCATGGGCGAAAATGATGATAATATTATACGTGTGGCAATGCATAATATTATATATGGGTGACAAAATAAGTGTGCTGGCTGAGAAGGGGGAGTCTATGGCAAGTAGGAGCAAGAGTTTCGTGTTGGGAAAATTAGTACATGAAATGGGTTTGAAAATAGGGAAGTTCCAAGCAGTTTGCGTTAGGGTGGTGGAGAAATTAAGGAGAAGGATAGCGGGATTTTACGATCACAACATTTCGGGTGGTACAGCGACGACTCAGAGAGTGGTATGGAACAGACAAGGAGTACTAGGAGTAAATGATGTTTTCGTGAAAATCCCTTGCAAAGAAGCCAAGAACGAGATGCTTATATTATTGGTGGATTCGGGAGCTGAAACGAGCCTCGTAAAAAGGAGCGCAATGGTGGAATTCCCGGAGTTGAACGAGGGCAATACAAAGGATTTAAGTGGGGCTTTTGGTGGGTATGTGACAACATTGGGCTCCACTAGAATAGTGCATAGCCAAGTGAGAAATCTGAGTTTTACGATGCACGTCGTATCATCAGAACAGGGTGTGCCAGCAGATGGCATAATAGGGAGGGATAACCTGTGGAACCATTCAGTAATTAATGCGCTCGATAAGGAAATAATTTTTTTTAACAACTTAAAGCAAAGAATTTTGAAGTTGCCTCTAAGATCTATGGATGATTTGAATAATGTGTATTACAACAAAGAAGTAACAGTAGGGAAGCGAACAATCGTAATAGTACCTCTAAAAGTTAAAACAAACATTCCAGTTGTGGTGATACACAAACAAGAGGTATCACCAGGCGTTTACATGGCAGAAACCTTGGTGAATGTTCGTAAAAATATGGTGCACATTCCAATTTTAAATGCGACGGACCATGATTACATATTTCGACAGGATTTTACTCCAAAGTTTACTAATTTTAACCAATTCAAAATACCGAATGGCACATCTATTAATAATGTGAACGAAATAGACATTAAAGGAAGAATAGAAAAACTTTTTGGGGCTCTGAGTTTAGACCCTTCTATAAACTCGGAGGAGAGAGCATCTGTAGAAAAGGTATGTGCATCTTTCCACGACGTTTTCCTGTTGGAAGGGGACCAGTTGTCATATACCCCGGTTCTAAGACATGAGATCCCAACACTAGCGGAGCACCCTCCAATAAGTCAGAAGCAATATAGACTGCCACAGGCACATAGAGAAGAAATTGAGAAGCAAGTAGACAAACTATTAAAAGACGGAATTATAGAACACAGCACGTCACCATGGAATTCACCTCTTCTTCTAGTTACAAAGAAGGGGGGCGAATTCGGTCAGAAGAAATGGAGATTGGTCATTGACTATAGGAAGCTAAACGACATTACTATAAAACAAGTTTTTCCCATTCCGCGGATAGAGGAAATATTGGATCAACTAGGTAGCAGCAGGTATTTCACAACTTTAGATCTGGCTAGTGGGTATCATCAAGTGCTGGTGAGTGAAAAGGATAGGGAAAAGACAGCTTTCAGTACCGGTCTCGGGCATTTTGAGTTTAACAGGATGCCTTTTGGATTGACGGGGGCACCTGCGACGTTCCAAAGGATTATGAACCATATCCTGACAGGACTGCAAGGGATAGACTGTTTCGTTTACCTGGACGATATTGTAATATACGGAAAGAATTTAGCTGAGCATGAGAATAAATTAGGTAAGGTACTGAATGTGCTCAGAGAACATAACTTGAAGTTGAATACAAATAAATGTCATTTCTTACGACGAGAAGTTATATATTTAGGCCATAAATGCTCTGAGTCCGGAGCACTACCGGACCCAGGAAAGGTGGAGTGCGTAAGGAAAATCCCAACACCAAGAAATAAAAAGGAGGTTCAGGTTTTTCTAGGTCTGGCGAATTACTATAGGAAATTTATAAAGAATATGGCGTATATAGCATTGCCAATAAACAGGTTGCTGAGGAAGGGAATTAATTTTGAATGGACGGCCGACTGTCAAAAGGCATTTGACTGTCTGAAGGACGCCATCACGTCTCCGCCTGTTTTAATTTATCCAAATTTTTTGAACCCATTTATGCTAACTACTGACGCCAGTAATGAGGCAATTGGGGCAATCTTATCCCAAGGGGAAGAAGGAGAAGACAGACCAATAGCCTTTGCTAGCAGGGCGCTAAATAATGCAGAAAAGAACTATTCGACGATCGAAAAGGAGTTTTTAGCGATAGTCTGGGCAACTAGAAATTTTAGGGCTTATCTATTGGGCCGACACTTCACCATATATACTGACCACCAACCACTACGTGGGATAGCTAACTTGAAGGATCAAACATCAAGGTTAGCTCGGTTTAGACACAAATTATCTGAATACGACTTCGATATAATCTACAAGCCCGGGAAGCGTAATTTAAATGCGGATGCATTGAGTAGGATACCAGGGGACAATTCCGGGGTTGGGGTGGTACAAACACGTTCGAAAAACAGAACTGATCTAGCAGTACCCGATTTGTCGCAATCCGTTGATAGCGATGATGTCCCCCACGGACAACCCGACAAAGTTGCGATACTAACAGAACCAAGGGACATAGAAATTGTGTTAAAGGATTTTCACGACTCGCCATTAGGAGGTCATCAAGGCTCGAAAAAAACCTTGAGCAGAATTATGCAACAATATAAATGGAAGGGAATGAGGAAACAAATTGAGAAATATGTTAAAAATTGTTCAAAGTGTCAGGTGAACAAAAGTTCAAAGCTAACTAAAATGCCGATGATTCTTACAGACACCCCTTATCGGCCATTTGAAAAGGTATATATGGATATCGTAGGAATTTTGCCCGAGACCGTATCGGGAAATAAGTACATACTTACCTTCCAAGACGATTTCTCGAAATATTTTGTTTGTGCTGCCCTGCCAGATGGAGAGGCAAGCACAGTTGCGAAAGTTTTCTTTGACGAAATTATAACGAGATATTCGGTCCCCAAAATTTTAGTGACAGATAATGGCAGTAATTTTACATCAAAATTATTCTCCGATACATGTAAGATGCTTGGTATTAAGAAATTACACATAACACCATACCATCCACAGGCAAATGGTTCGTTAGAAAGAAGCCATCGACCGTTAGCGGAATATTTAAGGAGTTTCGCAAAGGAGGACGGGTCTAATTGGGACCAGTGGCTTACAGCAGCAATGCATGTCCACAATAACACCCGGCATACCTCTACGAAACAAACACCATTCCGAACACTCTACGGGTTCGATGTTGAAATGCCCACTAGTTTGAGCCGAAAATGTCAGCCGGTTTACAATGCAGATGATTATCCTAAGGTACTGAAATATCAGATACAGAGGACTCATGAAATAGCTAGGGAAAACCAAGAGAATGCTAAGCGGGTGTCAAAGAAAACTTACGATAATACAACACATTCCATCGTGTTTAAGGTGGGGGAAAAGGTTGTGATGAAGAATCAGCTAAGAAAAAATAAGTTTTCACCAATTTGGTCAGGGCCATACGAGGTAATTGAAGTACTTAGTCCGGTGACAACAGTGCTTTTGATGAAGGGAAAGAAAAAGAAAATTCACAACAATTTGTTGAAACTTTACCACTGTCGGAAGGGGACATACACTTAAGGCGAAGACATGACTGAACTATTGGTACCGACGAACCGAAAATTACGGACCATAAAACTTACGGAAAATAAAAAAAAAAAAAAAAAATAAAAAAAAAACACAAAAGAAATAATTAAATAAATAAATAAATAAAAAGAGAATACAATTTTATATAGATTTACAGAAAATAGTATGGTTTTAATCTTGTATTTACAAGATTCTAAATAAGCTTATGACAAAATAATATTGAAATACAAGTAAAATGATAAGTACTAATTATAATATTTTGTAATATAAATTCATATATGCACACAAACTATAGTTATTTTATTTTTATATAGATACTACTTCAATTTTATTTTTGCATTAATCATTATACATAACTAGTAGTAGTCTTATTTTTATACGTAGATTATGATGAGATTTGTCGTGGTCCTGATCCTAAGCTGTGTAGCAGGTAGCGGAGCGGCGTCGGTTGAGATCTCCGAACTATCGGACACGCCGCTATTCTTTGATAATGTGGGCACCACGATATTCTACATGGACGAGTGGACAATTATGACAAAGTTCAAGCCAATTGAGCTGAAGGAATTCTTGGATCAGATAACCAGCTTCCAGCATAAAATACAAGACATGTGCGAGAGGCTACAACCAAGCTTGTTTTTTCCTAACGTCGACTTTACAGCATCCTGCTTGGCACCACTGCAAGTGACAAACTCCATAATATCGAAGCTCCGCGATACTGAAGAGATTATTCAAAGCACGTTCAAAATTCGGCGACCTAGACGGTCATTAAACTTCATGGGAGAAATGTTCAATTGGGCATTCGGAGTCATGGATCAAAACGACGCCAATAGAATATACGGCCACCTGGATGATATCGAAGAGAGAGGCAGCGAAACGTTTGAAGTCATGAAAAGACAAGTAACGGTAATGGCCACAAATTACAAAAAGTTATCGAAGCCTTTGCTGACAACAATACGTGAAATTGAGGTGTTGCAAACCAAGCTGAACGAGACAGTCACTAAACAAGCGGCAGAGTCCAATAGCCACAACAAGAACTTTCACGAAATCGAACTATCGTTGCAGATTCAAAGGATGGACGTGACATTAAACTCAAACCTGCTTGATATCCAAAGTCAACAGCAAGTAGAATTGGCGATACTGGATGACTTATATAAAGGAAGTCTACACCCAACCATACTTGACAAGGAGGACGTGGATGCGATGATAGCCCGACTCTCCGTGGATAATAAATCAAAATGGTTGCTATCCCGAAATTTCGATGTTCACCGGACCGCGAAAGTTAAGGTATTTCCAATAGATGGCGGCATGGTGATTGTGGCTAAAATACCGCTACCAGACCAAACAAAATTCACGTTATACAAGGTGTACCCGGTTCCACTTTTCCTTAATGAGCAATGGGATATAGTGACAAAGTCAACTTACGACTACATGGCAGAGTCCAAAGATCGTAGAGAGTTCATCGGCCTCTCGTTACACGAGGTTTCAAATTGTCGACAACTAGAAGTGGACGAAACAACGGAAATCACAATGTGCAAGCACCCTGGTAAAATCCTTACGCGGATGAACACAAATTGTGAGGTCAACATGATGCAGCACACCCCAGTCGGAGATGACAGATGCAAACATGTGGTGGTTCCAGCAAGCAACGGGATCCTTATAAAGACAGAAACAGCGAATAGATGGATCTTCAAATTGCGGAACAGGGAGACTTTTGATGCTGTTTGTGAGGACGATGTGCATACAGTTACACTTTCGGGATTCGGAGAGTTAACGATAAAGGGAAAATGCAGTTTGAATAATTTACAGACTCGATTGCTGCACGAGTACTATCACGAGAGCAGGCATAACATAAGTACTCGACCAAACAACCACGCAACACTAATTGAAGGCTTGAAAGCAAACTGGACGAAGTTGTTGGACGTCAACGCAACAAGAACTATTCCTACCGCCATCTTGGTATCAGATCACACGAGAATAAAGGAAATGTTATCAGATGGCGAGAGAAATTTCGACGACCTGAAGTCGGAAATGGAACTACGCCAACTATCTAACAGCATCCATTACCATCAGACTGAGGCCAGAGCAATAAGTCTATCCTTCGGACTTTCAGGTATATTACTTGTTGCAATTATAGGGATAGTAATATGCACCATACAGCACAGGAGAACTAAGCCTACGAAATTATCTGTGCACATGCCGTCCTTACCAAACGCAACGTGGCAGAGAAACAGTCCTAGGATAGTTCAAGAAAGATCGAGGCGACAGATTGAACCGACAACAGATATAGAACCAGGAAAACATACCATACAACTACAACGGAAGGCATCAGTAATATCATCAGGACCGACAATGGGAGTAGTATAGGTATCTATAAAATAAATTAGAAGATTTATGAATATTTTGCCTAAATTGTGTTTTCTCAGAATTTTAAAATTAAGTGGCAAATTGTAATAAATAAATAAATAAATCATAAAAATCGATAAACTACATATATACTAAGAGTTATGCGAATGTTATAGTAGTGGATAATAAGTTTCATTAAAATATGTAATATATAATATATACCTAGTTAAAATTTGCTAACATGCTGTCAAGAAAGGATTATTGTCGTTTCCAAAATAATCCTTTCTTTTCTGCGGGTGGTGAGGAATGTTGTGGCCCATTAAACACATGAGCCACGCATTTCAACATCACCCTGTAGCATGTTTGTCAGCCAAGCAAAACCTGACACAATTAAGTCTCCAATTGCAAATGAGCGATTGAGGGTTTTGACTCGATCGAGGTGCAATGCACTTGCGAGATTGTTGGGTCAGCACTTTTGCTTGGTTGGCAGCAACTGAAATAAAATACTAATTGTTAGTTAATAAAGTGATTTAAAAGCGAACAGTCGGGTTTTTAATTTAACACGTCCTCTTTTTTTGTAAACACGATTGCAGAAGCTAAAAGAAAGCTAGGGATCCCAAATTTTGGATTTATACTTTTTAGGCCCTAGCAGGAGTTGGCATTGAAAATGGACGGAATCGGTCGACTGCCACGCCTACCTCTCATATAAGTGAAAATCGTGTTTTTACCGAAATTTTAAGATTTCATCAAAACAGTATGAAATTTTGTATAGTGGGGTTTTCGGGGTCGCTGATTTCGAATTTGATGTCGCATTTTCAAAATTCAAGATGGCGGATACAATATGGCCCAGTAGGTGTAGGGTATATAACAGTCGGCTTGCCCGACTGAAACTTATTCATTTGTTTTTATTAGGATTGAAAAATATGTGCAGATTCAAGACACTCCTCCTCCTTCATGTAAATATTTCAGGGATTAGGTTAGGTTAGAGTGGTGGCTAATTGACTCACATAGACCATGCTGGTCCATAGTGTAACCACGACTCTCCGTTCACTCAAAGTTTACAGTCCTTCCGTCGTGATCATCATCCAATCCGAATGTTTTCGTCTGCAACGCGAAGTGCTTCAATTGAGAGATTTTTAGTTTGGACACCTCCGTTATTGAGTTAAAGAAGGCCCCTCCTAGTATTTTGAGTCTGCATCTGTCCAGCGCATGGCAGTTGCAGAGCAAGTGTTCAACTGTTTCTTCCTCATCAGGTTCGTTACAGTTCCGACACCAATTGTTGGACACCAGACCGATCCTATTAGCTTGATATCCTATAAGACAGTGTCCGGTCACAACACCCACCGTCAGTCTGCATTCGTCTCGGTTGAGGGATAATATGTAGTTGGATTGATGTTTACTGTATTTTGGCCAGAAAACCTCGCTAATGTGACTGTGTCTTATATTTGTCCATCGGTTTTGTGAGATTAAAAGAGTTTTCGTGTCTTGTTTCAGATAGTAGTATTGTATAGGTACAGGGACCAAAAAGGTGTAGTGTCTAAGTTAACTCCCTTCTTCGCCAGCTCATCCGCCCTTTCATTTCCTTCTATATCACAGTGTCCAGGAACCCATACTAGACTAACTTTGTTGTCTGCGCTAAGACTCTCGAGTACCTCGTAGCAGCGTTCAACTGTTGTGGACTTTATTGTTACATTTTTAAGCGCTTTAAGAGCGGCTTGACTGTCTACATAGATATAGATCTCTTTATTGAAAGTCGTGCCTATAAAGTTCTCAGCAGCTTTTTGGATTACATTAACAAATCTCAGACGCTTTCACTAGCCCCTCCCACGTAAGTTTCAGTTTAGCATTTGAAAGAACAACAATAATAGCATTCCGTTAATTTATTTCATGTGCTCCTGTTACAAGTTGCCATCCCAATAACCTTTTGTTATTGTAATACTTTTTACTTGTTTGTACCTTGTTTGTACTTATAATTCCATTTTCAATCCTGTTATAGAATCTGAATATGTCTTACAATACCTAAAATCGTTGAAATATTCATATAGGTCCAGATAATATTCTTAGCTGTATTTTGAAAGTTTGTGCAGAAAATTTATACATTCCACTTTCAAATATATTCAATGCCTCTATTGAAAGAGGTTATTTTCCGAATTCATGGAAAGAGTCATACATTATTCCTCTTTATAAAAGAGAAACCAAATCATTCGTATCTAACTATAGAGGTATTGCTAAACTTAGCACAATACCAAAGTTATTTGAAAAAGTTGTCACAAGGCATTTGGTTCACTCGGTCACAACTTTAATATCTCCTTCACAACATGGTTTTCTGAGAGGTAGATCAACATCTACAAATTTATTGGAATTTTCTACATTAACAATAAAGGGATTTTCAAAGAATCTTCAAACAGATGTCATATATACTGATTTTAGTAAAGCTTTTGATAAAGTTAATCATTTTCTGTTGATTGAAAAGCTTAAAAGATATGGATTTCCAGATCTTCATTAAAAATGGGTAGAATTTTATCTGACAAATCGGAAGAAACAGGTGTTATTCGAATCATCAACATCAAAAACAATAGATGTAACCTCTGGATTTCCTCAAGGAAGTCATTTAGGTCCTATTCTGTTTAATCTTTTTATAAATAACCTACCTTCTGTCATTAAACATTCGAATGTACTGTTGTATGCTGATGACGTTAAATTGTTTCTATCCTATGACATCTTAGATCAACATTAGTTGTTACAATCAGATCTGACCAGTATAGCTAGCTGGTGTGATAATAACTTAATGGAACTGAACTTGAAAAAATGTAAATTTATGACATTTGCTAGAAGACACCAACTTTCATCGCTGTATCATATAAATAACTGTAATCTAGAAAAGGTTTTTACTTTTGTGAACCTGGGTGTTACTATGGATCCAAAACTTCGCTTTCATCTACATATTGATTTATGTGTGAATAAGGCGAGGGGTGTTCTAGGTTTCATTAAAAGATGGTCAAAAGAATTTAATGACCCATTCGTTACCAAAACTGCCACTCTGATAGAATTGAATCGGTTCAAAAACAATTTTTATTATTTGCTTTAAGAAACCTTCGCTGGAATCCGAATCAGAACCTACCTCCATACAAAAATCATTTAAAACTCTTGGACATCCCTACTCTAAAAAATAGAAGAACGGTGCTTAATGTAACATTTTTGATTAAATTGATAAATGGCTCTCTGAATTCTACATTTTTGCTTCAGGAAATTGATTTTAATATTCCAACCAGTCGTTCCAGATCTTTCATTCCTTTGATATTATGGGGTCCATCAGAGGCGTAGGGGGGACTCAAACCTTTTTTTTTTAAACATGGCATAACTTCCGATTCCTTCAAGCTACAATGATGAAATTTGGTAGGTGGGTTCTTATTGACAAAATGATTTTTTATACCCTTTGGAAAGGGGGGTGTGGGGGCAAAGGGGAGCGGAATGGAGCCAATTTAAAGTTCTAACTTTCGTATTTTTTAAGCTACAGGGCTGAAATTTTTCACTTAGGCTAGCATTGGGGAAAAAGAGTAAAAAAGGAAAAAAAAAAAAGGGGGGGAAAAAGGGGGGAACAATTTTTTTTTTTAAATCAAAAAAAATTTTTTAAATGTAAAAATTTAAGAAGAAAAACTATATGGGCAAAATATAAATTAAAAAGAAATATACCGAAAAAAAAATTTTTTTAAAAAAAAGGGGAAAATAAAAAAAGAGTAAAAAACAAGTTTTTTTAAATATAACCCTTTAACCGACTAAAAAGCAGAAAATAAATTTCCTTTAAATTAATTTCCGCAATTTCGATTTAAAATTAAGGGTTTTTGGCTACTTTGTTCCTAATATCACTGCAAATTTTGAAGTCGCCAAAAACCCTTAATTTTAAATCGAAATTGCGGAAATTAATTTAAAGGAAATTTATTTTCTGCTTTTTAGTCGGTTAAAGGGTTATATTTTAAAAAACTTGTTTTTTACTCTTTTTTTTCATTTTTATGTAGATAATTTTTCCTTTACATTTTTTTTATATACATATTTATGAATTAGTACATTTAGTTTTTTTGGTTTGTTTCCTTTTTAAATGAACCGCAACTAGGGCTTTCGGATACGGGATCCCGGGATCCCGGTCCATTTTCAGTCCCAAAAATCCCGGGATATTTTTTCCTAAATCCCGGGATTTTCGGGACCACATTTTAAATAAATTAGTCCATAAAAAAAGTTTAATACAAGAAAAATACCACTTTTCATCGCTCATAAAATAAAAAAAAATCGTCTAAGCAGAAAAATAGTTTTTGACAACATTTGGACAAACCAAAAATGAAAAAAATAGAAACTCAAAACTTAAAAATTTTTAATTTATTAAAAAAATTACGAATGAAATTGTTTGTGCTTGAAATTTTTTCCTAAAGTAAAAATATATTTATTTCAGAAGAAAATTGGTATTTTCAGTCTTAGCGAACGCACAAAAATGAATTACTTAATAAAAATATTTAAGTAAAACTGAAAACTGATACAAAAGTAATTTCAGAATTCTTACTTAAGCATATTTTGAATTGAATTGTGTCTTTCCTAAAAAAACAAAAACTCAAATACTAAAAATTAGAGACCGACCGAAATTCGGTTTCGGTTTTTCGGCCAAAAAAAGCTTTTTCGGCCGTGTTTCGGATTCGGCCGAAAAATAAAATATCGCTTTCGGCCAAATTTCGTTTTCGGCCGAAATTTCTATATTTCCGCCGAAAATTTCGGTTTGATAGAAAAATGTAACAAAGATTACACTGATCGACAAAACTGAACTTTTTGTGTGTTAAATATACTTGATAGACAAGTTCTTATGTATTTTGCCACGCTGGATACGAAAATAATAATAATGAAATAGTTACAGCACCAAAAATGCAATTTTTGTGGCGTTTGCAGAAAAATGGTGCGTGCTGGAAAAACTAAATTATTATTTTCGGATTTAGCATATCAAAATACATAAGGAACAACCAAGTGGATAAAAGCGGTATGTAACACAAATTTAAGCATTGATCATAGTTTCGAAGAATCAGAAGCGACAAAGATCTAATACTCTCGCAATGATTTATAAATTTCTACTCCTCTACTACGGTAGCAGATTTTTCTACTTCCCTCAAGATATTTTCTACTACTATGGTAAGAAATGGTAGCGGTACAAATCCCAATCAACATCAAAGGGATCATACGCGACTTTGTAGTAGCGACAGGGTATTTCCCAGGAGACGACGTCCATGCACCACCGGACTTAGTCACTAGACTGGTGAGCTACTGTAACGAGAAGAAGTTACCACTTACACTCGGGTGTGACGCCAACGCGCACAACGAGGCGTGGGGCAGCACAGACAACAACCAAAGGGGTGAGTACCTTCTTGAATTCTTAGTAATGAATTGGAAATTTGTAATGTTGGAAATACACCAACTTTTGTAACCAGTGCACGAGAAGAGGTCCTAGACATAACTATAGGAAATACTCTAATGAGGGGACTGGTTCACAATTGGAGGGTTTCTGAAGAGCCGTCGATGTCTGATCTTAGGATGCTAAGATTTGACATAGATGGCTCTCCATCAATCAATAAACGTATAAGAAATCCCAAGAAAACAAATTGGGATATATATCTAGATCATCTGAGCAATAACACAGTCCACATGGGAGCTGGCAACAATATCAAGAATGAGCTAGAATTAGAAACAGCGGTAGACAACTTTAATAAAGTTATTAATGATGCATATGAGGCAAGCTGTCCAATCAGCAAAATACACTCATCAAAAGACGTACCATGGTGGAACAAAGATTTATCTAAACTGAGAACCATGGTTCGCAGGTTGTTCAATCGGGCCAAAAGAACAGGAGATTGGTCGATCTATAGGAATACTCTTACAAACTATAGTAACGAAATCAGAAGAGCAAAGCGTTCGAGTTTCAGAAGTTTCTGTGAAAACATTGAGCATACCACTGAGGCGTCAAGACTCTATAAAGCGGTGGCCAAGAACAAAAGCATATCTTCGGTTAGTCTTAAAAAGGACGATGGAAGATTCACGGAAAATGAGGAAGATAAGGCCCAACTACTTCTAGACACTCATTTCCCAGGGTAATCAGGGACAACAACTGTACACCATATGGAATACATAGGTAGATCGAAGAAAGAGAATCGGAAGGTAGCGAACGGAATATGTACAGAAGCCCGCATAAGATGGGCGGTGGGCACCTTCAAACCATTCAAATCTCCTGGTGCAGACAACATTTTTCCAGGACTACTTCAGAAAGGCATAGAGCTTCTCCTATGCCCACTAATGAAAATTGCGAGAGGCAGTATCGCTTTGGGTTACATACCAAAGATGTGGAGGTGAGCAAGAGTGGTATTTATACCGAAGGTAGGGAAGAAGGATCCTCTTCACCCGAAATCCTTCAGACCAATCTGCTTAACTTCCTTTGTACTGAAAACTCTAGAGAAAATTGTAGACAATTATGTGAGAACAACGATTCTAGAAAGCATCCCGCTACATACCAGTCGGCATGCATATAGGGCAGGTAGATCAACGGAAACTGCTCTGTACCAACTGACAAATGTACTAGAAGAAACTTTTGAAACAAAAGAAATAGCTCGATATTGAAGGTGCCTTCGACAATACTTCACACGAGGCCATAAAAGATGCTCTCATCCGCAGAGGTGTTAGTAATACTCTAGCATTATGGATGAAAAATATGCTGAAAACTAGAACGATAGAGATACCAGCAGGCACTGGGGCCTTAATAGCAACTACAACGAGAGGATGTCCACAAGGGGGAGTGCTATCCCCACTGATGTGGAGCATCGTTGTGGACGAACTACTTGAAGAATTGGCGAGCAATGGATTTACATTTCAGGGCTACGCCGACGATATAGTAATTATTTGTAGGGGCAAATTTGATATACCCTATGTGAAAGAATTCAGCAAGGGTTGAAGGTGACTAAAAAATGGTGTACAAAAGTAGGACTGAATGTAAATCCAGCAAAGACTACTATTGTACCATTTACAAGGAAATATAAACTTAAGCACCTGAAACCAATTATGTTAGACGGAGCGAAAGTGAAGCTTCAAACAGAGGTAAAATTCCTGGGCATTACCCTGGATCAGAAACTTCTCTGGAAAAAGCATGTTGATAATGTATCAAAGAAAACCAAGAAGGCACTTATGGTTTGCAGGTCCATCGCAGGGAAAAACTGGGGCTGTACACCCAAAAATACTACGATGGATGTATACTGCAATCGTACGACCAATGATCGCATATGGAGCGATAACATGGGTAGGAAGAACAAACCAGCAAAAGGTTATCAATGAATTAACCAAAATGCAAAGATTAGCGTGCGTGTGTATAACTGGGGCTATGAGAAGCTGTCCTACAGCATCATTAGAAGTCCTTTTAGAATTAACACCTCTTCACATCTACGTTCAGACGCAGGCGAAGAGGGCTATACTAAGAATAACTGGAGGAAGCGTCGGGTCAGCTTGTTGCATAAGTCGGAAGATTGATATTCTTACGAAGCAATACCCTGAAATCTCACTACCAAGAGATAACATGATACCGAAGTTCAGCTTCATTAAACGATTTGCAACACAACTTAGCAATAAAAAGGAGTGGGAAGGTGTACATGCAAATTACACAATAAACCAAAGTACGATAACCTGGTATACAGACGGGTCTCTTACGGAAGAAGGTACAGGAGCAGGAGTGTTTGGGCCAAGGATAAAATTTTCTGAGCCCATGGGTAAATACACCAGCATATTTCAGGCGGAAATATATGCCATTGATAGGTGCGCTCACTTCAACCACAAACGGAAATACCGGAACCAAACCATTGCGATCCTATCCGACAGTCAAGCGGCAATCAAAGCACTAAAATCATACCAGGTAAGTTCTAAACTGGTGTGGGAGTGCCTTGATAAACTGAATACGCTTGGCCTGCACAATCGGGTTTGTATCTACTGGGTGCCGGGTCACAGAGGGATAGAAGGTAATGAAATGGCAGACGAACTAGCAAAGAAAGGAGTGGAAACTCCCTTCGTAGGGCCAGAACCATTCTGTGGAATGGGAAAAGGGACCATCTCTATTATATTAAAAGAAGAAGAAGATAAACTACGGAAATTATACTGGGACAATCTACCAGGCCTGAAACAATCAAAAACACTACTAGGGACTTGCTACCTAAAGCGACATAAAGAATGTATGAACTTACCAAAAAAGAATGTAAGAATAATAAAAGGGATTTTGACAGGACACTGTAGGTTAAACTACCACCTATCAAAACTGAGAATAGTATCGGACGACAAATGCAGGTTTTGCACGGAGGACACTGAAACTTCAAAACATATCTTAGGAGAGTGCCCCGCACGCATGCAAAAACGGAAAAGATATCTGGGCGACCACCAAATACCAGAACACATATTGAAATCCCTAGAAGTAGGCCCGATACTACAATTTCTCAATGGGATAGGACTTATAGAGTTGCTATAAGTCCTTGACGGGGCACAATAGTTCACTATTGGACGCAGTGCATATCCCGTTCAATAATAATAATAATAATGGTAAGTAATCTACTCCTCAAAATATTATGTGAGCTTCACACAATGCAAAAGTACTATTCTTTCTAAAAATTTGCTTCCCCGACAGAAATTTCTACTACTCTCGTAGAATTTCTAGTACTCTACTTAAAATGAGCGGCCCATATTCATAGCCAAATTAAGCTCCAACTTAACTTTAGTAATCTACTAAGTTGACAGATAATACACTGAACTGGCAGCTACTAAATTTGACTATGAATATGCGCCATCGATTTCAGCCTACTGATAAGCTTAATTATGTACCATTTTATTACATTAAAACTCACAATTGTTTCTTTTATTTTTTCGGTTTCGGCTTCGGTTTCGGACGAAATTAGAAAAATTCATTTAATAAATTGAAATTAATGTTTATGTTTATTTATTTACGCTAAAACTATTAGTTTTCCAATAAAACACATAAATAACTTTTTTTTATTTTTTTAAAATGCATTTTGCTTGTAAAAGTATTAAATCCCGAAAAATCCCGGGATCCCGGGATTGCGAAAGGCCTTCCGGATCGAAAGCCCTAACCGCAACACAGCGCTTGTATTGTTTTCAATTCTGTTTATTTTATATTGAGTTTAAATTTTAATAAAAATTGCGGAAAACGTTTGGAGAACAACATATTATTATTTCAACAAAATTTATTTACGAGTGACTGTTGTTGCTATGATGAGTAGCTAAACTCATTTTGTGTTGGTGTGGGGTGCCGGCCCATGGTGTAAGCGGACAGACAGCAAGGTCGGAAGGACGTTTTAGATGTACATAATGGTAAATGGACGGACTTATGGAAACGACAGACGGACATGGAAGCAGTTGGGAATAGTGTCGATATGCCAGAGCCCAGACACTATTCACGGCTCTGAATCTGCTGGATCATAGATGGGGTGGGATGGCTCTAGCTGCTGGACAGTGACTTTGGACTGGTTTTATAAGTTCATTGGCGGGCGGTGTTCAAGGTCTAATGCCCTAGTGTGTATCTTGTGATTGGTTCGAATAAGTGAAAGTTTTGAGTGTTAAGGTGAATGGTTTGCACGCATGATGGATAGTTATAGGTGACTGAAGGTGAATCCGAGTGCATTAGAGCTTGACACTAGATTTGTTTTTTTATTTTTTTTATTATTTTTTTTTTGTATTTTTAATGATCAAACTATGGAATTTTTAATGGCACAAAATTCTTTTGTTGGAGTTGAGGATGCTTGGTTCGCTTGCAAGAACTCCCCCAAAAACGACGAGCAGCTCGGGCTAGCCACTGTGCCAAACTGCAGCGAATTAAACACACCAAGATTGACTCGTAACAAAATGCAAAAATAACAACTTTTGTGCTAAAAATTTTTTTTTGGTAATATATTCAATTTTCTTTTTTTCGGTTCGGTTAGATTTACCAACTTTTATTTTTCTGTGTATTGAAGTGAATTGTAAATTTGAAGTGCTGCTAAAAAAGTGAACATAGCTATTTTGTTTTCAGAACATTTACTTCAATTTAAATTCAGTTAAATATAAAAGCCTTTTTTAAAAAATGTACGTCAAGAGCAAGTGGTTACCCAACTTGCTCTTACATACAAAATTTTTTTTGTTTTAGAGCTGAAGTTGGCTACAAACGTTAGTTTATAATGCCAAATCGTTGTTACATACATATTGTGACAAACTGTGAACTAATCTTGCACTTTTGCTTTTTTCATTAAAAATATGTGAATTATTCATTTTTTCAGAACTTTTTTTGATTACAAATGTGCATTTTGTTTTAAAAAGTATATATTTGAAAAATTAACAATTGAAACGCTATTTCCATCATTCTTCACAAAAAATTGCTTTTGAAAATATCCTTGTCAAATGCTCCCCTTTAAAAGTCAAGATTGCTTAGGGCACTAAGGTTGCCCAAGATTTGTATGGGGAAATTTCAAATTGGTTTTTCCCGTTAAGGCGCCCCCCCTAAAATGTTCTATTGGTTCTAAAAATGATTGTCCCATAGTTCCATCAAAATCGGATAACTCAGATCTTGCGTAGCACATTTAAGTTATTCATTTATTGCCATGTGCGCATGAATGGCATCATTGGCGCGATGGATAAAATGACAGACTATCAACCAGAAGGTCGCAGGTTCAAGCCTTGCCTAGAGCGACTACAAAAGGGCAATTGTAACTTAGTTTAAAAACTTTTATAAATAAAATTCAAAATGTTTGAAATTAAGTCCAAAAAAAATTATTTTAAACATTTTTTTTTTTTTTTAATTATTTTTAAACGAATTAGCGACGGTTGTACCGGGATTTGAACCCAGGCCTCCCGGGTGGCAGTCGGACATCTTCCCACTAGGCTACGGTTATCAACAGCAACTGTCAATTTAACAGTTTAGACTATCGGATGGTTTTTAACCAAGAAAACTGTTAAATTGACCTACTTTTCCGTCGATTTTAATGTTTTTTTCTCTCAGTGTAAAAAAAAATTATTACGAAAGAAAAAATAAATTTAATAATGAAAAAAAAATGTTGTTGATTGTCCCGCTCGTCCCCCTAAAAAAGCAATATTTCCTTTTTTTTTTTAAAATTGCCCTTTTTTGTAGGCGCCAAAAAAAAGTTCCACTCTAAATCAAAAAATTGGGCGGTCTAGAGTTATCCGATTGGGATGAAACTGTAACACAATCATTTTTAGACCCAATACAAAATTTAAATAAGGCGCCTCAATGCGAAATCAAAAAAAAAATGTCGGGGCTACATTATTGAAAAATAAAAAAACATGTGTATGCTTTTTCATAATGTTACAAAAAAGAAACGCATTATCATTTTATAATCACTCTGAAATTGTATGTCAATAAATTTTCATTATCAAAAACAAAAAAGAAACACATTATGGTTTTATAATGCGTTTTTATTTTGGAATGTGTAGAATATTTTTCAATTAAAAAAGCTTCACAAAAAAATTTCAAACACGTATGATGTGTTTTTGCTTTGCAATTCGGTTTTTTTATGTCCATAACAACAAATAAAAAGAATACAAATGGTATATCTTCCGCCACAATGGAACAATTTGATTCCTTAAAGACAGTACTTTTATCCCATGAAGCGATCTTACTATTCGCATGCTTGTTTTTACCAGTATTGCTAAAATTTGCTTAAATTCAACAATTTCCAAACAAACTCATTTTTCTCGAAAACAAAATTTTACCTATAATTTGTTTTTGCGTTGCAGAAGAGATTTCACAGCTACCCTACTGCAGAGTAATTTAAAAATATTTTGTAAACTGTTTGTCAAAATTCGACCATACCGTAATAATTTTAGTTTGTGTTAACATTGTTTTATATAATTAAAAATATTTATTTTAAGTAACTCCATGAGTTTTATTCCTAGTTTTTAATTTTTTGAAAATAAACTTCAATAGGTAATTGAGGAACAACTGTGCCTCTTAGTCTCTGTAAACTTGGATCATCAACTCCATTGACAAGTGTAGGCTGCATTATATTTTGTAATAAATTTGATACACCAAAATTTGTATTGTATTTCTTGATATTCCCATTGATTATTTTCATGATTGCTGATTCCATAGTGCTACTTTTTGTGCAATCAATAAGAGGCTGAAAAATTCTTGAATTTTGTGTTGTAGATTTGTTGTGATTTGGTTTTAATACATTACTTCTTGCTATAATTAATTTAGTCTCTTTTTGTTCATACTTTATTTTCCTATTTCGTATATTTGATACTTTTTTCGTAGAACTAATTTTAGATTTCTGAATAGATTTAGTTTTCCTTCTAACCGATCGTCCATTCAATGTTGAGGATGGCATGGTTAATGGAGTTACCACCAATGTTGTATTATATATTGTAGTTGCATTGGACAACTTTAATGTATTAATCCTTTTACTGTTATATTTTTTTGCAAATTTCGGCAAATGTGTTTCTAACTCTAACATTTGTAAATCATTTCTTAATTTAATGGGTAGTAGAGTTGGTCTAAACTTTATACTATGTTGCGATCTCTTTTGGAAGTCCATTATAAAGTAATTATTTTTTGAATAAATTGTAGTTTTAGTTGAAGTAGTTGTAGATGGTCTCGAAGTCGATGATTTATTATTAATGATATTATTATATTTTGAGCTAAATATATCTTTGATTTTTGGTTTTTTTGTGGTAAGCTTTATAATTTTTGTATGTGAATCGAATATTTCAAAATCAAGTGGAGTACGACTTCCAATTAAATGTATGCTACTTGTACTAAAATTGAATCCGTATTTTTTGTGAGTAAAAGGTAAAACTTGGTCAAAAGATACATTATGTAAATAATTTGGTTTGGTACTTGTTTCTGTGGGTGATATGATATTTATTTTCTGCTTACGTTTTTGAAACTTAGTTGGAATAATTTGACTAAACTTTGTCGAAAGTTCCACATTTGTAAGTACTGCTTTATCATATGAACGGAAGCTTAGGTTTCCAACTTTATTTATATAAAAATCTGACTGAGTAGTATTTGTTACTCCAAGCGTCTTTAAAGAAGAATTTATAATTTCACTGGAATCTTGGCAGCTATCTCTTTTGTTATTTTTATTTTCAGGAATCCATTCATTGAATTTAATTATAGATTTGTCATAATCAAATGGTGTAATGGCGTCAGCAATCGTAAAAAAGCTATGAATTTTATTGTAACTCGGCTTTGGTTGGTTGTTATCATTTTTCAAGTCTACGTTGGTCTTAATTGTAGTGATAGTTAAATGAAAAGGTAAGCTTGTGCTATGTACTTCAATTATTTCCTTAGGAATAATCGTCGAAACTAATTTTATATAATTTGTGTCATGTATTTGAGATGAATTAAAAGGTGACCAATTCATTTCTTGAACATTTTGCCATCTTCCACTGGGAATCTGTGTATATTCAAGTGGTTCTGGAATTGGTGAAGCGTGTCTTGGTATTGTAACATTTATACCATATTTTGGTAGACGGTAGCTGAAAATAAAATCGTTTGCATCTTTATGTCTTTGAATCGCATTGGTTTTAAATAGATTTGTGTTTA
Source organism: Heteromyza rotundicornis (assembly GCA_951394025.1). Lineage (NCBI taxonomy): Eukaryota > Metazoa > Arthropoda > Insecta > Diptera > Heleomyzidae > Heteromyza > Heteromyza rotundicornis. The sequence goes on from OX596011.1 coordinate 46,383,957, forward strand.
TGAAGTTCTTAAATCCAGAACTATTTCTCATTTTCATAAAATATATATTACTTCCATACGGAAATGCATATTGCGGTAGATATAATTCAGTAGCACCTCCTTTTTTAAACCCAAAGCGGTATATGTTTGAGTTGAGTCTATTTAACACATGTCTGAAAAGAAAGTAAATTAGTTCATTAATAAGGTGTTATTTCTTTACGTGTTAAAAACCAAGAAAGGTGATTCCTTAGGTCGAACCAAGGAATCACTCTCATGTTTATTGTCATATAAAGACGGGACAACCGAACAAAGGTACATATCCTTTGTATATTGAGAGTTCAAAAAAGTCGATATCTCATTGCCGCACATTTTCGGTTTCCCTTATACCTAAAAACGCGGTCAGTGAAGTTTGGCGTCGATCAGACCACTTTTGATAGACTCAAAGTAAAACTAACCAAAAAAGTGGTTAACATACTAAATTTGGAAATGTATGGAAATGGAGAAAAAACTGGTTAAACTAGTATTTCTTTTACCGTAATTGTTGGTTCCATTTAAATTTTTCGCAAATTAGCTACGAAATTTTGTAACAGTACAAAGAGAGACTTGTTTGTCTTTATATTTCCTTTTATCATGCTATCATTGCATTTTTGAAACCAACTGTTAAATTTACTACACCGAAAAAAAAATTGCAAAAAATCACTGTAAAAGTCATATTTTTCCTCTACCGAATACGTCCGATGTTTGAAACCCAGTTTTCAAAATTAGTTGTCTGCAGGCATGCCAGTATGCCTCTTTACCCAGTAGTCGATTTCGCAAGGCCTCTCCGCTAGAGGCATGACTGCACGCCTGCTATGGGAACAAATTGCACATTCCATCCTCGCTTCTAGTGGAGGCATGCCGGTATGCCTGCGCTAGAAGGGAGATAGGGTGGTGTCAAAGGATTTTCTACGCAATGTGCTTAAATATTTAGAATATATTGTAAGGGTATTCATTTATAGTGGGAAACCCCTCGAAAACGCTCCGTTGCTTAAAAGAACTGTCAAATTTCATATGTTTTGACTGCTCATCTGCACAACTGAATCGTTTTCCAGGGGTTTCCCACTTTAAATGAATCGCCCTTTTAAGTTTTTCGGAACGTGGGTTCGAATCCTGATTTTGGAAATTTTTTTCCGCTGCCTTTTTATACCCCCACACTCACTGTGGCAGGGTATACTAACTTTGTCACAACGTTTGTAACGCCCATAAGGAGGCGTGTCAGGTATGGAAAAGTATATATATTCTTGATCAGTATCACCTCCTGAGTCGATTTAGCGATGTCCGTCTGTCTGTCCATCCGACCGCACGCACGATAGCGGTCGCAGTTTTGGAGATATCGACTTGAAACTTTGGGTACATGTTTTTCTCGTGAATACTGAGATCAAGTTCGAGAATCAGCCAAATCGGATAAAAACTGGGCGTGGCTCCCATACACCGAAAAAAAAGGTAAACATTTTTCAAGTCTTTTTTATTGTTGTATTCGATTGGAAATGTTTAGAAACGTATTTTTGACATGGTCCGAGGTTCCGAAGCCACATATATAAGGGTCTAAATGCGGTCTTGAGAGCAATTTTTTTTTTTTTGGTGGATTTGATTGGAAATTTTTAGAAATGGATTTTGGACATGGTTTGGGCTCCAAAACCACCTATAATTGGCTCAAAATAGGGTTTTGAGACCACATTTTTTTATGTTCGAGGTACTTCTTCCTACTGTGTGGGGGTATTTCAGCTTCGGTATAGCCGAAGATAGTCTCTAGTTTATTGTATTGCTATGGAAACAGGCTGTATAAAAAACGCTATATTTTCAAAAATACAATTATATATAACGCCTCTGTGTGCCCAGGCATTTTTATGGTTTTTGAAAAGACTTGGAAAATTTTCGCTATTTTTTCGTAGTTTTATATGGCAGCCTTTTTCGTCCGATTTAGCTGATTCTCGAACTTGATCTCAATTCGGAGAAAAAAACGTAAACCCAAAATTTCACGTTGATGTCTCAACAAAAAAACATTCCAACCGCAATCGTGACAGACAGACGGGACTATGGCTAAATCGGTGTCCGATGCTGATCATGAATATATATACTTATTCATACCGGACATGCGTCCTTATGGACGCTTCAAACGTTGTGTAGGGTATAAAAACTAAAAATTTAAGCAGAAATTGGTTTGAAAATGCGATTAGATAAGGAAATTCGGTAAATGTAGTTAGATTCAGCACCCTTGATTTATATTGAATTGATATAAAATTTCCTAATATTGGGCCATCTAGAAACCTTTTAAAACTTTTTGGTTGTGTTAAATTAAAACCCCGACTGTTCGCTTTTAAATCACTTTATTAACTAACAATTAGTATTTTATTTCAGTTGCTGCCAACCAAGCAAAAGTGCTGACCCAACAATCTCGCAAGTGCATTGCACCTCGATCGAGTCAAAACCCTCAATCGCTCATTTGCAATTGGAGACTTAATTGTGTCAGGTTTTGCTTGGCTGACAAACATGCTACAGGGTGATGTTGAAATGCGTGGCTCATGTGTTTAATGGGCCACAACATTCCTCACCACCCGCAGAAAAGAAAGGATTATTTTGGAAACGACAATAATCCTTTCTTGACAGCATGTTAGCAAATTTTAACTAGGTATATATTATATATTACATATTTTAATGAAACTTATTATCCACTACTATAACATTCGCATAACTCTTAGTATATATGTAGTTTATCGATTTTTATGATTTATTTATTTATTTATTACAATTTGCCACTTAATTTTAAAATTCTGAGAAAACACAATTTAGGCAAAATATTCATAAATCTTCTAATTTATTTTATAGATACCTATACTACTCCCATTGTCGGTCCTGATGATATTACTGATGCCTTCCGTTGTAGTTGTATGGTATGTTTTCCTGGTTCTATATCTGTTGTCGGTTCAATCTGTCGCCTCGATCTTTCTTGAACTATCCTAGGACTGTTTCTCTGCCACGTTGCGTTTGGTAAGGACGGCATGTGCACAGATAATTTCGTAGGCTTAGTTCTCCTGTGCTGTATGGTGCATATTACTATCCCTATAATTGCAACAAGTAATATACCTGAAAGTCCGAAGGATAGACTTATTGCTCTGGCCTCAGTCTGATGGTAATGGATGCTGTTAGATAGTTGGCGTAGTTCCATTTCCGACTTCAGGTCGTCGAAATTTCTCTCGCCATCTGATAACATTTCCTTTATTCTCGTGTGATCTGATACCAAGATGGCGGTAGGAATAGTTCTTGTTGCGTTGACGTCCAACAACTTCGTCCAGTTTGCTTTCAAGCCTTCAATTAGTGTTGCGTGGTTGTTTGGTCGAGTACTTATGTTATGCCTGCTCTCGTGATAGTACTCGTGCAGCAATCGAGTCTGTAAATTATTCAAACTGCATTTTCCCTTTATCGTTAACTCTCCGAATCCCGAAAGTGTAACTGTATGCACATCGTCCTCACAAACAGCATCAAAAGTCTCCCTGTTCCGCAATTTGAAGATCCATCTATTCGCTGTTTCTGTCTTTATAAGGATCCCGTTGCTTGCTGGAACCACCACATGTTTGCATCTGTCATCTCCGACTGGGGTGTGCTGCATCATGTTGACCTCACAATTTGTGTTCATCCGCGTAAGGATTTTACCAGGGTGCTTGCACATTGTGATTTCCGTTGTTTCGTCCACTTCTAGTTGTCGACAATTTGAAACCTCGTGTAACGAGAGGCCGATGAACTCTCTACGATCTTTGGACTCTGCCATGTAGTCGTAAGTTGACTTTGTCACTATATCCCATTGCTCATTAAGGAAAAGTGGAACCGGGTACACCTTGTATAACGTGAATTTTGTTTGGTCTGGTAGCGGTATTTTAGCCACAATCACCATGCCGCCATCTATTGGAAATACCTTAACTTTCGCGGTCCGGTGAACATCGAAATTTCGGGATAGCAACCATTTTGATTTATTATCCACGGAGAGTCGGGCTATCATCGCATCCACGTCCTCCTTGTCAAGTATGGTTGGGTGTAGACTTCCTTTATATAAGTCATCCAGTATCGCCAATTCTACTTGCTGTTGACTTTGGATATCAAGCAGGTTTGAGTTTAATGTCACGTCCATCCTTTGAATCTGCAACGATAGTTCGATTTCGTGAAAGTTCTTGTTGTGGCTATTGGACTCTGCCGCTTGTTTAGTGACTGTCTCGTTCAGCTTGGTTTGCAACACCTCAATTTCACGTATTGTTGTCAGCAAAGGCTTCGATAACTTTTTGTAATTTGTGGCCATTACCGTTACTTGTCTTTTCATGACTTCAAACGTTTCGCTGCCTCTCTCTTCGATATCATCCAGGTGGCCGTATATTCTATTGGCGTCGTTTTGATCCATGACTCCGAATGCCCAATTGAACATTTCTCCCATGAAGTTTAATGACCGTCTAGGTCGCCGAATTTTGAACGTGCTTTGAATAATCTCTTCAGTATCGCGGAGCTTCGATATTATGGAGTTTGTCACTTGCAGTGGTGCCAAGCAGGATGCTGTAAAGTCGACGTTAGGAAAAAACAAGCTTGGTTGTAGCCTCTCGCACATGTCTTGTATTTTATGCTGGAAGCTGGTTATCTGATCCAAGAATTCCTTCAGCTCAATTGGCTTGAACTTTGTCATAATTGTCCACTCGTCCATGTAGAATATCGTGGTGCCCACATTATCAAAGAATAGCGGCGTGTCCGATAGTTCGGAGATCTCAACCGACGCCGCTCCGCTACCTGCTACACAGCTTAGGATCAGGACCACGACAAATCTCATCATAATCTACGTATAAAAATAAGACTACTACTAGTTATGTATAATGATTAATGCAAAAATAAAATTGAAGTAGTATCTATATAAAAATAAAATAACTATAGTTTGTGTGCATATATGAATTTATATTACAAAATATTATAATTAGTACTTATCATTTTACTTGTATATCAATATTATTTTGTCATAAGCTTATTTAGAATCTTGTAAATACAAGATTAAAACCATACTATTTTCTGTAAATCTATATAAAATTGTATTCTCTTTTTATTTATTTATTTATTTAATTATTTCTTTTGTGTTTTTTTTTTATTTTTTTTTTTTATTTTTTTTATTTTTTTTTTTTTCGTAAGTTTTATGGTCCGTAATTTTCGGTTCGTCGGTACCAATAGTTCAGTCATGTCTTCGCCTTAAGTGTATGTCCCCTTCCGACAGTGGTAAAGTTTCAACAAATTGTTGTGAATTTTCTTTTTCTTTCCCTTCATCAAAAGCACTGTTGTCACCGGACTAAGTACTTCAATTACCTCGTATGGCCCTGACCAAATTGGTGAAAACTTATTTTTTCTTAGCTGATTCTTCATCACAACCTTTTCCCCCACCTTAAACACGATGGAATGTGTTGTATTATCGTAAGTTTTCTTTGACACCCGCTTAGCATTCTCTTGGTTTTCCCTAGCTATTTCATGAGTCCTCTGTATCTGATATTTCAGTACCTTAGGATAATCATCTGCATTGTAAACCGGCTGACATTTTCGGCTCAAACTAGTGGGCATTTCAACATCGAACCCGTAGAGTGTTCGGAATGGTGTTTGTTTCGTAGAGGTATGCCGGGTGTTATTGTGGACATGCATTGCTGCTGTAAGCCACTGGTCCCAATTAGACCCGTCCTCCTTTGCGAAACTCCTTAAATATTCCGCTAACGGTCGATGGCTTCTTTCTAACGAACCATTTGCCTGTGGATGGTATGGTGTTATGTGTAATTTCTTAATACCAAGCATCTTACATGTATCGGAGAATAATTTTGATGTAAAATTACTGCCATTATCTGTCACTAAAATTTTGGGGACCGAATATCTCGTTATAATTTCGTCAAAGAAAACTTTCGCAACTGTGCTTGCCTCTCCATCTGGCAGGGCAGCACAAACAAAATATTTCGAGAAATCGTCTTGGAAGGTAAGTATGTACTTATTTCCCGATACGGTCTCGGGCAAAATTCCTACGATATCCATATATACCTTTTCAAATGGCCGATAAGGGGTGTCTGTAAGAATCATCGGCATTTTAGTTAGCTTTGAACTTTTGTTCACCTGACACTTTGAACAATTTTTAACATATTTCTCAATTTGTTTCCTCATTCCCTTCCATTTATATTGTTGCATAATTCTGCTCAAGGTTTTTTTCGAGCCTTGATGACCTCCTAATGGCGAGTCGTGAAAATCCTTTAACACAATTTCTATGTCCCTTGGTTCTGTTAGTATCGCAACTTTGTCGGGTTGTCCGTGGGGGACATCATCGCTATCAACGGATTGCGACAAATCGGGTACTGCTAGATCAGTTCTGTTTTTCGAACGTGTTTGTACCACCCCAACCCCGGAATTGTCCCCTGGTATCCTACTCAATGCATCCGCATTTAAATTACGCTTCCCGGGCTTGTAGATTATATCGAAGTCGTATTCAGATAATTTGTGTCTAAACCGAGCTAACCTTGATGTTTGATCCTTCAAGTTAGCTATCCCACGTAGTGGTTGGTGGTCAGTATATATGGTGAAGTGTCGGCCCAATAGATAAGCCCTAAAATTTCTAGTTGCCCAGACTATCGCTAAAAACTCCTTTTCGATCGTCGAATAGTTCTTTTCTGCATTATTTAGCGCCCTGCTAGCAAAGGCTATTGGTCTGTCTTCTCCTTCTTCCCCTTGGGATAAGATTGCCCCAATTGCCTCATTACTGGCGTCAGTAGTTAGCATAAATGGGTTCAAAAAATTTGGATAAATTAAAACAGGCGGAGACGTGATGGCGTCCTTCAGACAGTCAAATGCCTTTTGACAGTCGGCCGTCCATTCAAAATTAATTCCCTTCCTCAGCAACCTGTTTATTGGCAATGCTATATACGCCATATTCTTTATAAATTTCCTATAGTAATTCGCCAGACCTAGAAAAACCTGAACCTCCTTTTTATTTCTTGGTGTTGGGATTTTCCTTACGCACTCCACCTTTCCTGGGTCCGGTAGTGCTCCGGACTCAGAGCATTTATGGCCTAAATATATAACTTCTCGTCGTAAGAAATGACATTTATTTGTATTCAACTTCAAGTTATGTTCTCTCAGCACATTCAGTACCTTACCTAATTTATTCTCATGCTCAGCTAAATTCTTTCCGTATATTACAATATCGTCCAGGTAAACGAAACAGTCTATCCCTTGCAGTCCTGTCAGGATATGGTTCATAATCCTTTGGAACGTCGCAGGTGCCCCCGTCAATCCAAAAGGCATCCTGTTAAACTCAAAATGCCCGAGACCGGTACTGAAAGCTGTCTTTTCCCTATCCTTTTCACTCACCAGCACTTGATGATACCCACTAGCCAGATCTAAAGTTGTGAAATACCTGCTGCTACCTAGTTGATCCAATATTTCCTCTATCCGCGGAATGGGAAAAACTTGTTTTATAGTAATGTCGTTTAGCTTCCTATAGTCAATGACCAATCTCCATTTCTTCTGACCGAATTCGCCCCCCTTCTTTGTAACTAGAAGAAGAGGTGAATTCCATGGTGACGTGCTGTGTTCTATAATTCCGTCTTTTAATAGTTTGTCTACTTGCTTCTCAATTTCTTCTCTATGTGCCTGTGGCAGTCTATATTGCTTCTGACTTATTGGAGGGTGCTCCGCTAGTGTTGGGATCTCATGTCTTAGAACCGGGGTATATGACAACTGGTCCCCTTCCAACAGGAAAACGTCGTGGAAAGATGCACATACCTTTTCTACAGATGCTCTCTCCTCCGAGTTTATAGAAGGGTCTAAACTCAGAGCCCCAAAAAGTTTTTCTATTCTTCCTTTAATGTCTATTTCGTTCACATTATTAATAGATGTGCCATTCGGTATTTTGAATTGGTTAAAATTAGTAAACTTTGGAGTAAAATCCTGTCGAAATATGTAATCATGGTCCGTCGCATTTAAAATTGGAATGTGCACCATATTTTTACGAACATTCACCAAGGTTTCTGCCATGTAAACGCCTGGTGATACCTCTTGTTTGTGTATCACCACAACTGGAATGTTTGTTTTAACTTTTAGAGGTACTATTACGATTGTTCGCTTCCCTACTGTTACTTCTTTGTTGTAATACACATTATTCAAATCATCCATAGATCTTAGAGGCAACTTCAAAATTCTTTGCTTTAAGTTGTTAAAAAAAATTATTTCCTTATCGAGCGCATTAATTACTGAATGGTTCCACAGGTTATCCCTCCCTATTATGCCATCTGCTGGCACACCCTGTTCTGATGATACGACGTGCATCGTAAAACTCAGATTTCTCACTTGGCTATGCACTATTCTAGTGGAGCCCAATGTTGTCACATACCCACCAAAAGCCCCACTTAAATCCTTTGTATTGCCCTCGTTCAACTCCGGGAATTCCACCATTGCGCTCCTTTTTACGAGGCTCGTTTCAGCTCCCGAATCCACCAATAATATAAGCATCTCGTTCTTGGCTTCTTTGCAAGGGATTTTCACGAAAACATCATTTACTCCTAGTACTCCTTGTCTGTTCCATACCACTCTCTGAGTCGTCGCTGTACCACCCGAAATGTTGTGATCGTAAAATCCCGCTATCCTTCTCCTTAATTTCTCCACCACCCTAACGCAAACTGCTTGGAACTTCCCTATTTTCAAAACCATTTCATGTACTAATTTTCCCAACACGAAACTCTTGCTCCTACTTGCCATAGACTCCCCCTTCTCAGCCAGCACACTTATTTTATCACCCATATATAATATTATGCATTGCCACACGTATAATATTATCATCATTTTCGCCCATGCGACACCAACTATGCCCATAGCTTCACTCGTACTCGTGTGGTCTACCGCATTTGTACCTTTCTCTGTCTCCCTCTCCTCAATTCCTCCTGCCTTAATTTCCTTCGATATCTTACAGTTTTGGAGTCCCAATGTGCCCACAGACGCTACCGACGTTGGACCCACTACCAGCTTCCCCCCTTGCCCACTTTTTCCGCTATTTTGGGGTTCCCATCCTATTGGCGTGGAGTGGGCCCCCCGGAGTTTCCCTGGTCCCTCAAATAATTCTTCTTCGCGTCACAATCCGCAACCCTATGTCCCTGTTTCTCACACCAAAAACATTTAATCCGAGTGTTACCACGGCCGAAATCCCCACTTGCTCCGCTTCTGTCGTTTCCATTTCTATTCCGAGCCACATTTTCCTCCTGTCTGCTCCCAGCCTGTCCGCTCCCTTGGTACCCACTACCTTCGTTTGACTGTCTCCCCCGCTCAGAGCACTTCCAACTAACATCGTGACCATAAGCTCCGCAGCTTTCGCAATAAGGTGTATTTTTTCTTGTAAAACACTCGTCCCTTGTATGCCCAAATTTCCTACAAAACGAACATGTCGGCCTCCTTGATCCCGTCCAACTATCTTCTAGACTCTGTTTTCCAACCGCATCTGCATTCAATTGTGCTGTTCTAAAAGGATTACTCGAATTTGCTACCTGACCACCCTTATGAGGTAGTGCCGTTGAAACGTTTATCCCATATAGACCCTCTTCTGTGCTCATGCCATTGTAAGAAATGCTCGCTGCATTCCTCGCTGGCAATGACATCTGTCCCTTCTGCAACGTGGCCTCAGCTACAATTACCTTCCCCACAAGGTCATCCAAGGTACCGGATGTGATACCCAACAAAAATATTTTCAAAGTAGGGTCCTGCATACCCACTCTAAATGTCGTACACACTGACCTATCCAACTCTTCCAAAAGACCCTTATTACTGTCCCCTGAATATTTTCCCCTTATTATTCCCTGTGCTACTGCTCTCAGCGCCCCCAGTCGCCTGGCATATGGCCTTATTTCCTCCCCCGGTCGTTGGAAAGTCTGCCCTATCTCCTGAAGTACGCTATCCAAAGACTGTGTTTTCAGGTATGTATTTCTAATCAAGTGGTGCAACTCCTCTAATGTAGTAAACTGCTGAGAGCTTATTAAATTAAATGCATCGCCGTACAACCTCTGTTTGACGCATGCCATAAAATCTTGAAACTCCTCGTCCTTCACTCCCTTCCTAGCTAACTCACTCCCTTGAATAAATTTGTGCACTTCCGCCTGTAGGTCTGGCGTTTCTACTCCCGCAAACAACGGTACCACACTGTTGACTAGTTTAGCTATCTCATGCACATTCATCTTGGTTTTATATTCCGGAAACTGTCGCGTACTATGTAATTCTCGGGAGTCGGGAATTGTTGCCTCTTTGTGCACAAACGAATTATCATGCGCTATCGTCAACTCCTGTTTCAAAAGTCTGTTCTCTGTCTCTAAATCTTCGATCTTACGATTTGCTCTGCCCAAGGTATGGAACTCCTCTCTACTTCTTTGACTTATTGCTTTCTGTATACTCTCTTCCGATATATTCCGCACCCTAAGCTGTTTTCTTAAATTCTCGTTTTCCAACTCAATTTCCTCCCCACTCCTCAAACTGCTATCCAACTGACTATTCAATGACTTGTAGCTCCTTTTCAGCTGTTCTATTTCTTTTCTTAAACCCTCAATTCTCTCGTCCGAGTCTTTCCAATGTGTTTCTACAATACGCAAAAGTTCCTCGAGAATCGAATCCGCTACTTCTAGCGCCGTAAGATTTCCTAAGTATCCCTCTACCTTATCCTTGATAAGAATATACTGTTCCTTAGACCCGCAGAATAATTTCAAAGTTGCCCACAACTTTTGAACAAATCTCTCTGCCTCAGCACTTAACCGTTCTAGCTCTACTTTCGCATCACTAGATTTCGCCATTAATCAACTCAGGTGCAGGGCGCCACAAACAAAAATTGGAAATGAGGAAAAAGGGGGGAAAACGACCAAACAACATCTCAAAGAAAATCACGACTTTACAATGGTCGACGAAAAACACTTCACAAGTCCAATTTGGACCGAACACTACCAGACATAAATTATTAAATTGAAAAAAAAAACTAACTGCCACCAAAAAACACAAAAACCACAAGCTGATAATATTACACTGGAGCGGAAAAATACTCCCTTGATGGTAACCTGCTGCCACTCAAAAAAAAAAAAACAACCACAAATCAAAAGAAAATCAAAAATAGCTATCTTAAATTTAGTGACCACAACACTGGCCCAAACCAAAATTTGAAAAAGAAAAGGAAAGTATACTTATCCTACCGGCTGCGCCAATGTTAAATTAAAACCCCGACTGTTCGCTTTTAAATCACTTTATTAACTAACAATTAGTATTTTATTTCAGTTGCTGCCAACCAAGCAAAAGTGCTGACCCAACAATCTCGCAAGTGCATTGCACCTCGATCGAGTCAAAACCCTCAATCGCTCATTTGCAATTGGAGACTTAATTGTGTCAGGTTTTGCTTGGCTGACAAACATGCTACAGGGTGATGTTGAAATGCGTGGCTCATGTGTTTAATGGGCCACAACAGTTGGAGCAACCGAAACCTTTTCAAAATCACGGAGCGAAACCGATAACCAAAACCGATTGGCAAGTGTGAGTAAAACCGAAACCGAAACCTTTATTCGATTCGGTTGCCAACCCTGATATTTATTGATAAGTAGTGCTGCAAATTTGATGTTGCAAATTGATAATGCAGTGTAAAACGTGATACTATCAGTTTATTGTTTTTCATACCAATTTAACAAAAAAAGTATCAATATGATATGAAAAACGAATGGAATGATACAATTCTCATGAAATTAACCAATTTTGACATGAAATTAAAATTGAAAGGCAGGCAATTTCAATTGTACATGATTTTTTTATTTCAGTGTACCTAGAATATCTGGGATAGTTTCTAAAGTCTATCATTTGTGAGAGGGGACTTCTTGACTATATCTTTGGCTTCACCTCTAGTTTTCTGATTAAGGTGATATAGTTTCTCAACTGAAGTTAGCCCCGAATTCTGAATATAAATAGCCGTGAACATGTCACGGAAAGTAGGCCAAGAGATATAATATCCATAAAAAATCTGAGTGCCACACGGACGCAACCTCATGTTGCTAGAAGACGGACGATGTTCATTTGAATTTAAAATCATAGTAGAACTGGGAGGGGGTGTTAAATTATGAGCTGTCAGATTGTGAACAAATTCACCCGTCATGGCAGCGCAGGCTACATATGCCTGGTAGCAGTTTCTATACCTATCTTTTAGGATTCCTAAATCGACACTACACAAAAAAAAAAGGTCGGTAAAATTAACCGAAAAAAGTTGTTGACGTACAGCATTTCAAAATGTATGAAAATTGTAAATTTTTTTAGAGAGCTCGTCGGTAGATTTAACCCACAAAAAATGGTAAAAAAAAATAGTTGAAATAACCGAAAAAAATTGTTGTACAGAAATTTTAGGTTCTTTTACAGCAATTGTTGGTTAAATTTTAATTTTCACAAACCTGTGCAATTTACCATTCGCGCATCTTCAGTTGAATCGTTGGGATTCAAAGAAAGAAGAACTCCCAATCGTGTAATGAAAAAAAAATTTTTTAATTTTTTAATTCACCGAACCAAAAAAATTCTAAAAGTACCATAAAATCTTTAATTTTCGTTGACAAAATATGGGCGATAGTGATACATATCAAATTTGATACTACATCTTTATCATTTATATGAAAGAGTGGGGAATTGATGGGATACCAACAAAATTTTGATAAAGATCAAAATTAACCAACAATACAACTTTATGTATTAGTAGAAATTAGAATTAGAATTTCAAATGAATTTGTTGACGCGTCAAATGCCATCACTGATCCAACGTAATTTTACATGAGAAAACGTGAAGAGAGAAAAAAATTCGCTCCAAAAAAATAATTACGAAAATGGAGAAAAAGAAAATGAGAAATGTATTCGTTTTAGAAACGACAAAAAACGAACACATAAAAATTAAAGATGTTTCAATTTGTGTATGATGTCAAAATTGATATAATATGTGATGCTTATTAGTATGCCTGAAAATGTCGCAAAAGAAAGGAAAATAGATGCGAATGGCATTTCACCGGCTAATATTTCAATCTACCTCTTGTATAATTTACAATAATTTTGGAAATTCAATACAATTTACAGAACTTTAATTCACTGCAATTCAGGCTTGCCAACAGGGTCATTTTGAGCCGGAGACTCCGGGTTTGGAAGTCAATCTCCGGGATCCGGGTTTAGCAGTACTTTCTCCGGGTTTCACAAGTTTTTATCTATTTTGGGAACATTTTTTTATATTAATATTTTAATGCAATTATCATGACTACAGTTTAATGCCGGTTCCAAGCAGCACTCCCAAAGAAGAAGAATTTTCATGGCAAGTCACTCTCGCAAGATTGCAGTACTTGACGAGAGAGTGGCGATCTACACAGAAAATCAGAAAACAAAATTTTCTGCCTTGCCCTAGGTCGGAGTCGAACCCGATACCTTCCGATCGTGAAGCAGGGGTGTTAACCACTGCACCACAGCCGTCACTATTTTGGTTTGTTGCTGTTCAATAAATTCAAGCTTTAAATTTCAAAGGTTTTAATAATATTTTCGCCTAGGGTCCTAAAATGTGATAAAATTATGTTTTTGTCTAAAACCGGGGGCAATAAGCCCTCAATTTGTTAGTATGGTGGATAATGTGTATTAAGCTATTAACCACGAAAGACGGTCTATATGAGGCAATCTCCAACACTTTAGCCTAACCGAACCCTTGGTCCATACAACATTTTTATTGGTTTGGGGCATTTCAAAACCCGTAACACATTGTACACCTTCAGAAATATGTTCATGGAGTCATGGAGTTAAAATTAAATTATATTGCACACAGAACAACTATAATTTCAAAAATGTATGGGATATTGTCATGATGCAATAATCAGAGATTCTGCTAATTTTTACATTGACTTTGGAGCAGTGAATATTTCAGAAGGCAACATTTCGATATGATAATTTTGGAAATTTACGATAGATGGGTGGGTAAATTACGAAATAAAAATAGAGTAAACGAATGCGACGACCGATCATTTTGAAAAATGTTACCCACAGAATTGGTTGAATTTTGGTTAATTTCACAAAATTTTTTTATCTGGGTGTTCGATTTCCTATTATATTTCATATTTTAAAATTTTGTTTTTCGAATCTCCGGGTCTGAGCGCTTCGAAAGTTGGCAGACCTGCTGCAATTACGTCACTACACTAGAATTTGATGAAATTGAGCATCGAAAAACTAAATAATCACTTTCACATGCATAATTTATCTTAGTGATCACATATTTTCATTCAAAAAGGCAATATTTTCATTACAAAATGGTTTTTTCACATTTTCTGTATTTGTGTAACTGTTTTTGCACAGAAATTGGCAGAGTTCTAAGCCTTCTAAAATTATTCAACGCCCGTTTTTTATGGTGGCATGGCTGAGCCGGCTGCGGGTGTCTGTGGAAGTATGTGAATTTTTATCATTATTTCCTATAAAATTACGGGAGTTACGTAGTATTGATAGGATATTAATCAGGGTTGGCAACCGAAACCGTAACCGAAACCGAAACCGAAACCGAAACCGAAACCGAAACCGAAACCGAAACCGAAACCGAAACCGAATAAAACCGATTCATTTTAGGGAGCGGAACCTAAACCGAAACCGATTCGTCGTAGCCGATTGAATGGGTTCAACCAAAACCAATTGAAAAGGTTACGGGTTTTAGTTTTAGCGTAAAAAAATAAACATAAACATTCATTTCAATTTATTATTTGAGTTTTTGTTTCTTTAGGAAAGACACAATTCAATTCAAAATATGCTTAAGTAAGGTTTCTGAAATTACTTTTGTATCAGTTTCCAGTTTTACTTAAATATTTTTATTAAGTAATTCATTTTTGTGCGTTCGCTAAGACTGAAAATACCAATTTTCTTCTGAAATAAATATAAATTTATTTTTTCTTAAAGAAAAAATTTTTCATTTTGGGTTTGTCCAAATGTTGTCAAAAACTATTTTTCTACTTAGACAATTTCTTTTGTATTTTATGAGCGATGAAAAGTTGTATTTTTCTTGTATTCAACTTTTTTTATGGACTAATTTATTTAAAATGTGGTCCCGAAAATCCCGGGATGCGGGATCCCGGGATCGAAAGCCCTACCCCACACTCACTGTGGCAGGGTACGTCACAACGTTTGTAACGCCCATAAGGAGGCGTGTCCGGTATGGAAAAGTATATATATTCTTGATCAGCATCACCTCCTGAGTGGATTTAGCGATGTCCGTCTGTCTGTCCGTCCGTCTGTCCGTCCGCACGATAGCGGTCGCAGTTTTGGAGATATCGACTTGAAACTTCGGGTACATGTTTTTCTCGTGAATACTGAGATCAAGTTCGAGAATCAGCCAAATCGGATAAAAACTGGGCGTGGCTCCCATACACCGAAAAAAAAGGTAAAAATTTTTCAAGTCTTTTTTATTGTTGTATTCGATTGGAAATGTTTAGAAACGTATTTTTGACATGGTCCGAGGTTCCGAAGCCACATATATAAGGGTCTAAATGGGGTCTTGAGAGCAATTTTTTTTTTTGGTGGATTTGATTGGAAATTTTTAGAAATGGATTTTGGACATGGTCCGGGCTCCAAAACCACCTATAATTGGCTCAAAATAGGGTCTTGAGACCACATTTTTTTATGTTCGAGGTACTTCTTCCTACTGTGTGGGGGTATTTCAGCTTCGGTATAGCCGAAGATAGTCCACTCTCTAGTTTATTGTATTGCTATGGAAACAGGCTGTATAAAAATCGCTATATTTTCAAAAATACAATTATTTGTGACAAAATCAATTTGGAAACCGCCTGCGGCACGAATAACGCCTCTGTGTGCGCAGGCATTTTTATGGTTTTTGAAAAGACTTGGAAAATTTTCGCTATTTTTTCGTAGTTTTATATGGCAGCCTTTTTCGTCCGATTTATCTGATTCTCGAACTTGATCTCAATTCGGAGAAAAAAACGTAAACCCAAAATTTCACGTTGATGTCTCAACAAAAAAAACCTTCCAACCGCAATCGTGACAGACAGACAGGACTATGGCTAAATCGGTGTCCGATGCTGATCATGAATATATATACTTATCCATACCGGACATGCGTCCTTATGGACGCTTCAAACGTTGTGTAGGGTATAATAACTAAAAATTTAAGCAGAAATTTGTTTGAAAATGCGATTAGATAAGGAAATTCGGTAAATGTAGTTAGATTCAGCACCCTTGATTTATATTGAATTGATATAAAATATTGGGCCATCTAGAAACCTTTTAAAACCTAAACCGAAACCTTTTCAATCGCTCCAACCAACCGAAACCTTTTCAAAATCAAGGAGCGAAACCGATAACCAAAACCGATTGGCAAGTGGGAGTAAAACCGAAACCTTTATTCGATTCGGTTGCCAACCCTGCTTCAAAGTGCCATTCTTGGGCTCTCATTGAATATTCTTCAACGGGAAATGGTTCTATGCCTTCAATGCAACATATTGGAATTGGACAACGTGGCACTTTCCATACAATTCAATACTTTAAAAAATGTTACACTTGGGCTCCCAATGAACATTTTTCATCGGGACATGATTTTATGCTTTCGATTCTAATTTCAATGTTACATATGGTCGGAATTGGACAGCGGGGCGTGGAACTTTTCATACAATTCAATATTTCAAAATGCTACACTTGGGCTCCCAACAAAAATATGTGAGAAATGTTTTCATTAATTTATTATGACCTGAAAGGCAAAAAGTACTGTTTTAGGGCCAGCAAAGCGGACCGGGCCCTGCTAGTTATGAAATAAAATGGAATACCTCCATTCAAAAATGTGGATTTTTTCTAAATTCAAATATTCTTAGAAATAATTAATAAATCAACCTAATTATAATAGTTGATTTCCAGATTGATTTAAAGAAAATCTCTTGCATTTTCCAAAACATTCAAATTTCAAACAATACCACATATTGCCTTTTTTGGAAGCTTGAAAGAATTTTTGTGGATGCCGAAGGTTATTGAACGCAAATCAAATAACTTTACATACACATTTAATACCAACATTTTTTTATAAGAGTTCATAAAATTCTACAACATACTGCATCAGCCTCCCAAAAAAAAATTTCGATCATTTCGTTTACTTTTCGAAATTAGTATTGTAGAGCAGGCAATTTTCATTATAGAACATTGGAAATTTAGTCCGTTCAAAAGTTTTGGTGCTAACCGTAAAAACAGTTAACTATGAATCAGTTAACTATCAAATCACAAACACCAGAAAATGTATTGTAATATAAAAGTTTTTTAAAATAATTACTACATCCTTTTATAGAGGAGGAGAAATCACATTGACATCTCTAAACATAAAACTTGCTATGTAACCGTATTAATGAGTCAATAATTTCTGCAAAAAACTCAAAGTTAAAAAAAATTTTAATTTTCAATCAAATTTATGTTAGAATTTTATTAATAAATAAAATACTTAAATACTTTTCAGAAACGTATTTTCTAAAAATACATAAGATCTTATATACGCAGTTAGATCATAGTTGTTTAATTACTAAAACTCCACCTACGAATGTTTGGTGCTGTAAAGGTAACCAACATCTGTACCAAGTGATAACGCTGATATTCCACGAACTAATTGAATCTGTCATAAAACCACATGCACGACTAGATGTGTACATTTAGAACAAATGTACACATCTGGTAGCAATAAAGATAAGGTCATGACAATCATGGAAATATCAGTGCAAAAAGGTCTAGGCTACCTGACCTGTTATCGCTTGGTTCGGGTGTGATTAGGGTTAAGATATGTACATCGTATGATGTGTGATCACATTATGATGTTTAGAAAATAGTTTAAGGGTAGGTTTAAAATATTATAAATAAAGGGCCGCCGTAACCGACCGTCAGTTATTATCGAAACGGAAAAGAAGCGTGTGGTTTATTTAAATCAGTAGTAAAATCAGTGCTAGTGCTAACGTTGTTGTCATATAGAGATAGTGATAAACATTTTGGTGACCCCTGAAAAGAACGCGTGAGTTGGTGAATATCTTGTGAACCGGGAAAGGAACACGTAAATGATCCCGGTAAGAAACACAAGTTTTTTAAATATATTTTTATAAAGTGATAAAAGCGGGTTTGATTATATAAATTTTTAACTATATTAATATTGTTATTCCTGAATGAATTTTTTTTTGAAAATACAAAGTAAGGGTTTTTGTAGATTCAAGAAGAATACAGGAAAGATATTAGTATTATTGAGATTTTTCTTGAAGTATTAAGATACAAAATAAGGATTTTTGTAGTTCTAAAAACTAGAGACCGACCGAAATTCAGTTTCGGTTTTTCGGCTTTTCGGCCAAAAAAAGCTGTTTCGGCCTTGTTTCGGATTCGGCCGAAAAATAAAATATCGCTTTCGGCCAAATTTCGTTTTCGGTCGAAATTTCTATATTTCCGCCGAAAATTTCGGTTTCATAGAAAAATGTAACAAATAAATAACAAAGATTACACTGATCGACAAAACTGAACTTTTTGTGTGTTAAATATACTTGATAGACAAATTCTTATGTATTTTGCACGCTGGATACGAAAATAATAATACTGAAATTTATACAGCACAAAAAAATTTAATTTTTGTGGCGTTTGCAGGAAAATTGTGCGTGCTGGAAAAATTTAATTAAATATTTTCGGATTTAGCGTATCAAAATACATAAGGAACAATCAAGTGGATAAAAGCGGTATGTAACACAAATTTAAGCATTCATCATAGTTTCGAAGAATCAGAAGCGACAAAGAAGACATGTCCTATCGGAGTAGATCTACTACTCTCGCGATGATTTATAAATTTCTACTCCTCTACTTCGGTAGCAGATTTTTCTACTTTCCTCAAGATATTTTCTACTACTATGGTAAGATATCTACTCCTCAAAATATTATGTGAGTTTCATACAATGCAAAAGTACTATTCTTTCTACAAATCTGCTTCCCCGACAGAAATTTCTACTACTCTCGTAGAATTTCTAGTACTTTACGCATAAACCCATATCTACTCCCCTCTCTTGAAATCTACTACCCTGACAGTAATTTCTACTACTCTTGACTTCCACGCATTTGATAATTTGCTTCTAAATTCATCTAATTCATGATCTGAACTTAAAATGATCGGCCCATATTCATAGTCAAATTAAGCTCCAACTTAACTTTAGTAATCTACTAAGTAGACAGATAATACACTGAACTGGCTACTAAGCTGGATCTATAGTTTAGCAGCTACTAAATTTTACTATGAATATGCGCCATCGATTTCAGCCTACTGATAAGCTTAATTATGTACCACTTTATTACATTAAAACTCACAATTGTTTCTTTTATTTTTTCGGTTTCGGCTTCGGTTTCGGCCGAAATTAAAAAAATGAAAATTCGGCCATTTCGGTTTCAGCCGAAAAAAAAAAAAACAATTTCGGCCATTTCGGTTTCGGCCGAAATTAAAAAAAGCGATTTCGGTCGGTCTCTACTAAAAACCGAGATAAGTTAGAAAAGTTTAAGTTGAGATGGGAAAACTAACTCTAGTTCAAGCTAATGAGGTAATAAAAGAACAAAGCCAATTTTATACCATCATCATTTCTAGTTGGAATGATTTGGTTAAAGGTTCACAACCAGTAACGGCTGCGGAGCTGGAGAACCTTGAGAAAAAGTTGAGGGATACTTTTATAAGCTTCACTAAAAATCACGTTAGCCTGGAAGATTCTGCTGAGGAGATGAAGACACACGATTATTTCAGGAATAAAATAAACGAAGATATAGCTACCAAATACCATCTGTGTGCTACTAAATTAAAAGAGTTAAACGATTTAGGTAAGGAAAAATAAGTTTCCAAGGCTGGTAGTTCCGGTGTTTCGAATTCTGTAATAAAGAAGGAGCTTGAACGTTCAGGTTTGGTACGGAAATTCGAGTATGTTTTAAGAACTTTCCAAATCATGTTAGATGGCTTTAGTGATGGGGGGTTGATAGTGGATGAACTTCGGGATTATACCAAAACCGCTGAAAAAGTATATTTTGATTATATCGATAAATATGTCGATGATGATGAGCTTACTGAGAGGTATTATTCTTTGCAGGACGCATATAATAATATTTCGCAAGGAGCAACAAAGAAAGAATCTGCTAAGGAGAATTTGCATTTTAAAATGCCTTCAATTGAGATTCCCACTTTTTATGGCGATTATGCCAAGTGGAATTCATTTAAAGAACTTTATGTTCAATTAATTCATTCAACGAACATTTCAAATACGCAAAAAATGTGTATGTTAAAATCCAAATTAAGAGGATCGGCAGCTAGTACGATAGCAAATTTACCGGCGACAGATTCAAATTATTCGATCGCATGGGATTTGCTTGACGAATAATTTACGAATCAGCGCGCTATAACATCAATATATTTTAAAACTTTACTTGACGCACCATTTGTAACATCTACATCGGCTAATGTTAAGAAATTTCAAGATTTAATTCAGGAGTGTTTACAGGCATTAAATGCAACGGGATTAGACTCTGAGGAATTACTTCAGGCCTTTGTTTGTTTTATGCTAACCAGACAAATGGATGAACATTTACGAAAGAATTTTGAAACCTTTTTAACAAACTCGAAAGAAATTCCAAAATTAGATTCTTTAACAACTTTTTTGGAACAAGAATTTTTTGCTTTAGAGGCAAGTCAAAAGCATTTCACATATAAACATGAGAGTGAAAGATTGGTATTGCCTGTAAAAAACTTCGTAAATGCGGGTCCGGTTAAATGTTTCATGGGATGTGGAATTAATCACTTTCCTTCACAATGCAGCAAGTTTAAAGGATTATCTGTTAATGAAAGATTTAATAAAGTTTATGAGCATAAGTTATGTCAAAAGTGTCTGAATAGTGGGCATTCCAAAATTAATTGTACTTTTTCCAATTGTAAAGAGTGTAACGGAAGTCACAACATGCTGTTGCACAAGAATAAACCGAAAAATTCTCCTAAAAGTGCAATAGTGAAAAGTGGTGAAAAAACAATATCAGACAAAATTAATAAACAAATTCTGTTATCGACTGTAGTTATTGAAGTAAAGAATTATAAGGGTGAATACGTAAAAGGTCGAGTTTTATTGGATAATGGGTCTCAAATAAATTTAATAACAACAAGTTTTAAAAATCAGTTGGGTATTAAAGGGGAACAAGAACATATTTCGATTGAAGGAGTAGGAGAAAAGAAAGCTGAAGTCAAAGAAAGAGTTGTAATTGGCATTCAGTCTGTAGTATCTGATTTTCAATGTGAGCTAAATGTATTAGTGGTTCCTAAAATAGTTTCCGATTTGCCTTCAAAGAAAATTGTAAAAGGAAAAATACCGGAGCACATTACATTAGCTGATCCACAATTTAATATCACTGGGAAAGTTGACATCTTGCTGGGAGCTGAAGTATTTTATCCTTTATTAAAAAGTGGAAAAATAAATTTGGTCGACCAGGATGTTGTTCTTCAGGATACTGTTTTTGGTTGGGTGGCTTGTGGAAATGCAATTGAGGAGTCATCGTCAATGTATTGTGGTATGATAATTTGTGAAGCTAGTTTGGATGAGCAATTAAAGAAATTTTGGGAATTGGAGCAAATTCCACCTGCCAAACTGCAAACTCGAGAGGAAATTAAATGCGAAGAACATTTTCAAGAAAATTTTATTCTAGGTGATGATGGAAAATTCATCGTGTCATTACCATTTAAAGAAAATGTAAATAAATTGGGAAGTTCAGCAATTCAAGCTGAAAGAAGATTTTACTCTTTGGAAAAGAAACTGAAGGCAAACGATTCATTAAGGTTACAGTATAATGAATTCCTCCAGCAGTACTTAGAACTAGGTCATATGAGGGAGGTGAAGGATGTTTATAAGTTTGATTATAAATATTATTTACCCCATCATTGTGTAATAAGGCCGGAAAGTTCGACGACAAAATTACGAGTAGTGTTTGATGTATCTTGTAAACATATAATAATATATCTTTGAATGAAATTTTATTTACAGGTCCGCGGTTACAAGAGGATTTGTTCAATATTTTGTTACGGTTTAGGATGTTGTATATGTTTTTTCAGCTGATATTGAAAAAATGTATAGGCAGATATGGGTGAAGGATGATGACCAAAAATATCAGTTGATATATTGGCGTTGGAACCCAAATGATGAAATAAAAACATATGCACTTAAGACAGTGACATATGGGACATCAGCCGCTCCATATCTTGCCGTTAAATGTTTGCAAATGGTAGCGAATATGGAACAAGGAAGCAATGAAGAAGTTGCTGAAGTAATACGTTCAGATTTTTATATGGATGATTTGATGACAGGTGGGGATTGTCTTAAGGAACTGATAAAAAGGCAAGATAAGATTAATAATATTTTAATTAAATGTGGGTTTCCGTTGAGAAAATGGTGTGCAAATCACGTAGACTTGCTTAAAAATATACCACTTCAAGATAGGGAAATACAGCTTGATCTTGATTTGGATAGTGCGAGCGCTGTGAAAGCACTAGGTGTAGTATGGAATCCATCTATGGACGAGTTGGGAATTAAGTGTAATTTGGTTGATGATGGAAAAATTACTAAAAGAAGTATGCTGTCAGACATTTCAAAACTGTTTGATCCATTGGGCATTGTTAGTCTTGTAACTGTGAAGGCAAAAATGTTGTTGCAAAGGTTATGGAAGCTTAAAGTTGATTGGGATATGAAGGTTCCCGACGAGCTTTTAGAGATTTGGAACAAAATAAAAAGTCAATTGCCACACTTGACAGATTTAAAAATTAAAAGGGCATTAGTTATTAAAGACCCGGTAAAGATTGAATTACATGGATTTTGCGATGCTTCAATGGAAGCTTATGGGGCAGTAGTCTATGTTAAATCAGTGAACATTTCAGGCAAGAGTTACACAAACATTGCAGCTGCAAAATCTCGGGTGGCACCGGTTAGGATCGAAACAGTGCCAAGACTAGAGCTTTGTGCAGCAGTGTTGCTGGTTGAATTGATGAAAATTGTTCTAAAAAGCTTAAAGATGGAGTTCAACAATGTTTTCTATTACTCAGACTCTGAAATTGTATTAAGTTGGCTAAAATTGGATCCTGCAACACTTAAAATATTTGAATCAAATAGAGTCAGTTTTATTCAATCATATAGTGATGTAAGGAACTGGGATCATGTAAAAACAAAAGAGAATCCAGCGGATTTAATATCAAGGGGACTGTTTGCTAATGAAATAATAAATAATAAGTTATGGTTTGAAGGAGCTGGATTTCTCCAAACTCCTCAAAGCTATAGATCAAGTTGGCAGAAAATCCAAGATCTTCCTGGGGTTAAGAAAAACAAAGTAGTGTTATTAACAGTAATTCACGACTCATTTTTAACAAGAATAAATCACAAAAATAATTTTAAATACTTATTAAATGTGGTTGCGGTCATAATCAAATTTAGAGATTTGGTTATGAAAAAATTTGGAAGGAGTATAAAAATGAAGCTCTGCAGGTATTGGTGAAAGATATTCAGTGGAAATATTTTTCAAAAGAAATCAAAGATCTTCAGAAAAATAAAATTATGAATAAAACCTCAAAATTGCGAACACTTTCTCTAATCTTAGACGATAACGGTTTGATAAGGGTTGGGGGAAGAATTCAAGAAAGTAGGTTGTCATATGAAGCAAAACATCCAATTTTACTTCCTTATGAAGATGAATGGGTTTTGTTGTTAGTGGAATTTCTTCACAAAAGGCATTTACACGTTGGCACAAGGTTTACTGGCCATAATAAGACAAAAATTTTGGATAATACGTGGAAGAAAATTGACAGGAAAAGTGGTTAATAAGTGTTACCGGTGTTTTAAAGCGAATCCTAGGCCATTACATCAGCTTATGGGAAATTTACCAGCGGACAGATTGGTGTTAACGAGGCCATTTTTAAATGTGGGAGTAGACTTCTTAGGACCAATATTTATTCATCACAAAATAAGGGGCAAAAAAGCGGACAAGGCATATGTTTGTGTCTTCGTTTGTTTTGCCATAAAGGCAGTGCATTTGGAGGTTGTGTCAGATTTAAGTTCGGCAGCTTTCAAAGGGGCGCTAAAAAGATTTGTTGCGCGGCGAAGTTGTCCTAATAAAATTTATTCTGACAATGGAACAAATTTTATCGGTGCAGCAAATAGCTTAAATGAAATTTTTAAATTATTTCAAAATAAAGACCACTTTAAAAATCTTGGATCATTTTGTGCTGAAAGAGAAATTCAGTGGATTAACATACCGGCCAGATCTCCTCATGTGGGGGGACTATGGGAAGCAGCAGTGAAATTTGTTAAAAAACACTTCTACAGGGTCATTGAAGGGGTTATGACCTTTGAAGAAATGAGTACGCTAATGAGCCAAATTGAAGCGATCTTAAATTCTAGACCACTAACTCCTTTATCGGAAGATCCAAATGATTTTCAAATTTTGACACCCGGGCATTTTTTAATAGGGGAACCTTTGACCACTATTTTTGATTCTGGTGATAATCAATGTTATCACGGGCTGCGGGACCACTGGAAAGCAGTGGAGAAAAATAGTCAGGAGTTTTGGAAACGATGGTCTGATGAATATCTATCTGAACTACAAAAGAGGTTCAAATGGCAAGGTTTGATTGAAAATATCAAACCTGGGTCTTTGGTATTATTAAAGGAGGATAATATCGGCCCAATGAATTGGAGAAGGGGTAGGGTCGAGAACGTCATAAAAGGCAAAGATGGATTGTGCCGTATGGTAGACGTAAGGACCAGCACTGGGACGTCGAAAAAGTCGACTCACAATGTTTGTCCTTTTCCTACAGAAAATGTAATAAAAGAACTTGGAAATAAAGAAAATATGAAAAATAATAAAAGTACTGATAAAGAAACTAGAAGCAACGTCAGAAGATCAAAAAGAATCAAGAATAAGAATTGTTTGTTAACGTTGTTGTCATATTTAATATTATTACCGTTAATTAGTTGTCAAATAACAATAGACAAATTTAAAGATAAGTCAGGAATTTTCTTTGAAGAAGTGGAGGTAGTAGGGCTTACGAAAACGGCATGGGATATAATTGTTCATGTCAACATGTCGGACTACTGGAACTGCAATGAAAAGCTGGACCAGGCGATGACAACAATACAGGCGATGCAGAAATCTTTACTGGACGACGCCTACACTGCGGCAACGATCGACCAGCTAATGACACGACATTCACGTATCAAACAAAACAACGACATTATCATCCTGACCAATTCGAAAAGAAGAAGAGTTCCAAGATCTCCATCGGCATTTGTCGGTGGAGTGCTGCATTCATTGTTTGGAATAATGGATGAAGAACACGCCGAAATATTGGTAGATAAGATCCAGCGAAGCCAGTCCAACGAGGATTACTTGCTAAGTCTCGCGCAAAACCAGTCTTCAATTCAGGATATGACAGCTGGAATACTAAAACAGCAACATGAGGTCGTGTGGAAAAATTTCCTCTTCATCAATAACTCTATGCATAAACTGAGTGAGGCTTTAAACAAAGAAGGCGATAGTGAACTGTTGCTGAGCGCTATAACGAATACTCTGGTCGCTATGGAATCTTTTGAAGAAATTCAACGCGACATCGTGGACTTAATTTAGAGCTCAAAAGGCAACTTTATGACTAAGATCTTGCCATTGTAAAAATTTAAGGAGCAAATCAAGTTGATGTCATCTAATCTGAACGAGAATTTGGTGTTACCTGATATTGATCCGATTGAGCTGGCAAAGATAGCTAAGACAACAACAAGAACTACTGCAGAATTCGTCCTTTTCAACATTCGCATCCCGCTGATCAACAAAGAAAGAATGCGAGCGTATGCGGTAAATTCATATCCGACGTATCATGATGGTTATTTCGTGAGCATCAAGCCATCTTTCAAATATATATTGTTGGACGCGAGGAAGAAGACGCGAGGAAGACTAACAGATGACAAGTTTGACCACTGCCAGCGCATGACGAAGATGCTGCTTTGCCCAAAAACTCATCCGATTTACAACATACGGACAGAAAACATATGTGAAATTCAACTGCTCTTGAAGCAAAAGAATGTACCCCGCGACTGCAAAATCCAGATAATGCCATTACAGAATTTCTGGCGCCAGCTACATGCTGCCAATTCTTGGATTTTCTCTATGAGCGAAACCAGCTCGGCTGAAGTAATATGCAATGACGTGAGCAACATCACTGTCCTTGAAGAACAAGGAATAATCCAACTGAAACCAGATTGCTACCTTCAGACAGCTGAGGTGAACCTTTGGGCGTACGAGACGTATACTTCAAAGGCGACATTCATCATTCCTGGTAAAAAAATCTCCACGCAGCTACCAGACCTGAAACATCTACAGTTGAATGGAGACATCGACTCATTTCAAATTCAAAATATCCCAACTCAGAAGACAGTTTGGGGATTTCCAGTGGACATGGATGGCCATCATTTTGCGCACTACGGAATGAATCTCACATCATGGATTGTCATTGTGCTGATCATCCTAGTAGTCATCGTCATCTTTCGAAAGCTGTGCCAAACGACTCTACTGCCCAACATTGCCTTTCCACACTCAGGTTAGCTTAGGGAAAATAATCATTTCAATTTGTTTTAAAAATGTTAATTTAAATGAAATACAATCTTCAAATAGATTACTTAATCATATCTTAAGGTTAATAAAATGTATATCTAAATTAATGAAACAAAATTATAACATGCCCATTATGAAATTATCAATAATATCTTAAGAAACTGTTTTTAAAGACTTAAATCTTTCAACGCGGCAGTATGTTTAATTACTAAAACTCCACCTACGAATGTTTGGTGCTGTTTAGGTAACCAACATCTGTACCAAGTGATAACGCTGATATTCCACGAACTAATTGAATCTGACCCGTCTGGTCATGAAACCACATGCACGACTAGATGTGTACATTTAGAACAAATGTACACATCTGGTAGCAATAAAGATAAGGTCATGACAATCATGGAAATATCAGTGCAAAAAGGTCTAGGCTACCTGACCTGTTATCGCTTGGTTCGGGTGTGATTAGTTTTAAGATATGTACATCGTATGATGTGTGATCACATTATGATGTTTAGAAAATAGTTTAAGGGTAGGTTTAAAATATTATAAATAAAGGGCCGCCGTAACCGACCGTCAGTTATTATCGAAACGTAAAAGAAGCGTGTGGTTTATTTAAATCAGTAGTAAAATCAGTGCTAGTGCTAACGTTGTTGTCATATAGAGATAGTGATAAACATTTTGGTGACCCCTGAAAAGAACGCGTGAGTTGGTGAATATCTTGAGGACCGGGAAAGGAACACGTAAATGATCCCGGTAAGAAACACAAGTTTTTTAAATATATTTTTATAAAGTGATAAAAGCGGGTTTGATTATATAAATTTTTAACTATATTAATATTGTTATTCCTGAATGAATTTTTTTTTGAAAATACAAAGTAAGGGTTTTTGTAGATTCAAGATGAATACAGGAAAGATATTAGTATTATTGAGATTTTTCTTGAAGTATTAAGATACAAAATAAGGAGTTTTGTAGTTCTAAAAACTAGAGACCGACCGAAATTCAGTTTCGGTTTTTCGGCCAAAAAAAGCTGTTTCGGCCGTGTTTCGGATTCGGCCGAAAAATAAAATATCGCTTTCGGCCAAATTTCGTTTTCGGTCGAAATTTCTATATTTCCGCCGAAAATTTCGGTTTCATAGAAAAATGTAACAAATAAATAACAAAGATTACACTGATCGACAAAACTGAACTTTTTGTGTGTTAAATATACTTGATAGACAAATTCTTATGTATTTTGCACGCTGGATACGAAAATAATAATACTGAAATTTATACAGCACAAAAAATTTAATTTTTGTGGCGTTTGCAGGAAAATTGTGCGTGCTGGAAAAATTTAATTAAATATTTTCGGATTTAGCGTATCAAAATACATAAGGAACAATCAAGTGGATAAAAGCGGTATGTAACACAAATTTAAGCATTCATCATAGTTTCGAAGAATCAGAAGCGACAAAGAAGACATGTCCTATCGGAGTAGATCTACTACTCTCGCGATGATTTATAAATTTCTACTCCTCTACTTCGGTAGCAGATTTTTCTACTTTCCTCAAGATATTTTCTACTACTATGGTAAGATATCTACTCCTCAAAATATTATGTGAGTTTCATACAATGCAAAAGTACTATTCTTTCTACAAATCTGCTTCCCCGACAGAAATTTCTACTACTCTCGTAGAATTTCTAGTACTTTACGCATAAACCCATATCTACTCCCCTCTCTTGAAATCTACTACCCTGACAGTAATTTCTACTACTCTTGACTTCCACGCTTCTAAATTCATCTAATTCATGATCTGAACTTAAAATGATCGGCCCATATTCATAGTCAAATAAGCTCCAACTTAACTTTAGTAATCTACTAAGTAGACAGATAATACACTGAACTGGCTACTAAGCTGGATCTATAGTTTAGCAGCTACTAAATTTTACTATGAATATGCGCCATCGATTTCAGCCTACTGATAAGCTTAATTATGTACCACTTTATTACATTAAAACTCACAATTGTTTCTTTTATTTTTTCGGTTTCGGCTTCGGTTTCGGCCGAAATTAAAAAAATGAAAATTCGGCCATTTCGGTTTCGGCCGAAAAAAAAAAAAACAATTTCGGCCATTTCGGTTTCGGCCGAAATTAAAAAAAGCGATTTCGGTCGGTCTCTACTAAAAACCGAGATAAGTTAGAAAAGTTTAAGTTGAGATGGGAAAACTAACTCTAGTTCAAGCTAATGAGGTAATAAAAGAACAAAGCCAATTTTATACCATCATCATTTCTAGTTGGAATGATTTGGTTAAAGGTTCACAACCAGTAACGGCTGCGGAGCTGGAGAACCTTGAGAAAAAGTTGAGGGATACTTTTATAAGCTTCACTAAAAATCACGTTAGCCTGGAAGATTCTGCTGAGGAGATGAAGACACACGATTATTTCAGGAATAAAATAAACGAAGATATAGCTACCAAATACCATCTGTGTGCTACTAAATTAAAAGAGTTAAACGATTTAGGTAAGGAAAAAGAAGTTTCCAAAGCTGGTAGTTCCGGTGTTTCGAATTCTGTAATAAAGAAGGAGCTTGAACGTTCAGGTTTGGCACGGAAATTCGAGTATGTTTTAAGAACTTTCCAAATCAAGTTAGATGGCTTTAGTGATGGGGGGTTGATAGTGGATGAACTTCGGGATTATACCAAAACCGCTGAAAAAGTATATTTTGATTATATCGATAAATATGTCGATGATGATGAGCTTACTGAGAGGTATTATTCTTTGCAGGACGCATATAATAATATTTCGCAAGGAGCAACAAAGAAAGAATCTGCTAAGGAGAATTTGCATTTTAAAATGCCTTCAATTGAGATTCCCACTTTTTATGGCGATTATGCCAAGTGGAATTCATTTAAAGAACTTTATGTTCAATTAATTCATTCAACGAACATTTCAAATACGCAAAAAATGTGTATGTTTAAATCCAAATTAAGAGGATCGGCAGCTAGTACGATAGCAAATTTACCGGCGACAGATTCAAATTATTCGATCGCATGGGATTTGCTTGACGAATAATTTACGAATCAGCGCGCTATAACATCAATATATTTAAAAACTTTACTTGACGCACCATTTGTAACATCTACATCGGCTAATGTTAAGAAATTTCAAGATTTAATTCAGGAGTGTTTACAGGCATTAAATGCAACGGGATTAGACTCTGAGGAATTACTTCAGGCCTTTGTTTGTTTTATGCTAACCAGACAAATGGATGAACATTTCCGAAAGAATTTTGAAACCTTTTTAACAAACTCGAAAGAAATTCCAAAATTAGATTCTTTAACAACTTTTTTGGAACAAGAATTTTTTGCTTTAGAGGCAAGTCAAAAGCATTTCACATATAAACATGAGAGTGAAAGATTGGTATTGCCTGTAAAAAACTTCGTAAATGCGGGTCCGGTTAAATGTTTCATGGGATGTGGAATTAATCACTTTCCTTCACAATGCAGCAAGTTTAAAGGATTATCTGTTAATGAAAGATTTAATAAAGTTTATGAGCATAAGTTATGTCAAAAGTGTCTGAATAGTGGGCATTCCAAAATTAATTGTACTTTTTCCAATTGTAAAGAGTGTAACGGAAGTCACAACATGCTGTTGCACAAGAATAAACCGAAAAATTCTCCTAAAAGTGCAATAGTGAAAAGTGGTGAAAAAACAATATCAGATATCAAATTAATAAACAAATTCTGTTATCGACTGTAGTTATTAAAGTAAAGAATTATAAGGGTGAATACGTAAAAGGTCGAGTTTTATTGGATAATGGGTCTCAAATAAATTTAATAACAACAAGTTTTAAAAATCAGTTGGGTATTAAAGGGGAACAAGAACATATTTCGATTGAAGGAGTAGGAGAAAAGAAAGCTGAAGTCAAAGAAAGAGTTGTAATTGGCATTCAGTCTGTAGTATCTGATTTTCAATGTGAGCTAAATGTATTAGTGGTTCCTAAAATAGTTTCCGATTTGCCTTCAAAGAAAATTGTAAAAGGAAAAATACCGGAGCACATTACATTAGCTGATCCACAATTTAATATCACTGGGAAAGTTGACATCTTGCTGGGAGCTGAAGTATTTTATCCTTTATTAAAAAGTGGAAAAATAAATTTGGTCGACCAGGATGTTGTTCTTCAGGATACTGTTTTTGGTTGGGTGGCTTGTGGAAATGCAATTGAGGAGTCATCGTCAATGTATTGTGGTATGATAATTTGTGAAGCTAGTTTGGATGAGCAATTAAAGAAATTTTGGGAATTGGAGCAAATTCCACCTGCCAAACTGCAAACTCGAGAGGAAATTAAATGCGAAGAACATTTTCAAGAAAATTTTATTCTAGGTGATGATGGAAAATTCATCGTGTCATTACCATTTAAAGAAAATGTAAATAAATTGGGAAGTTCAGCAATTCAAGCTGAAAGAAGATTTTACTCTTTGGAAAAGAAACTGAAGGCAAACGATTCATTAAGGTTACAGTATAATGAATTCCTCCAGCAGTACTTAGAACTAGGTCATATGAGGGAGGTGAAGGATGTTTATAAGTTTGATTATAAATATTATTTACCCCATCATTGTGTAATAAGGCCGGAAAGTTCGACGACAAAATTACGAGTAGTGTTTGATGTATCTTGTAAACATATAATAATATATCTTTGAATGAAATTTTATTTACAGGTCCGCGGTTACATGAGGATTTGTTCAATATTTTGTTACGGTTTAGGATGTTGTATATGTTTTTTCAGCTGATATTGAAAAAATGTATAGGCAGATATGGGTGAAGGATGATGACCAAAAATATCAGTTGATATATTGGCGTTGGAACCCAAATGATGAAATAAAAACATATGCACTTAAGACAGTGACATATGGGACATCAGCCGCTCCATATCTTGCCGTTAAATGTTTGCAAATGGTAGCGAATATGGAACAAGGAAGCAATGAAGAAGTTGCTGAAGTAATACGTTCAGATTTTTATATGGATGATTTGATGACAGGTGGGGATTGTCTTAAGGAACTGATAAAAAGGCAAGATAAGATTAATAATATTTTAATTAAATGTGGGTTTCCGTTGAGAAAATGGTGTGCAAATCACGTAGACTTGCTTAAAAATATACCACTTCAAGATAGGGAAATACAGCTTGATCTTGATTTGGATAGTGCGAGCGCTGTGAAAGCACTAGGTGTAGTATGGAATCCATCTATGGACGAGTTGGGAATTAAGTGTAATTTGGTTGATGATGGAAAAATTACTAAAAGAAGTATGCTGTCAGACATTTCAAAACTGTTTGATCCATTGGGCATTGTTAGTCTTGTAACTGTGAAGGCAAAAATGTTGTTGCAAAGGTTATGGAAGCTTAAAGTTGATTGGGATATGAAGGTTCCCGACGAGCTTTTAGAGATTTGGAACAAAATAAAAAGTCAATTGCCACACTTGACAGATTTAAAAATTAAAAGGGCATTAGTTATTAAAGACCCGGTAAAGACCCGGACATGGATTTTGCGATGCTTCAATGGAAGCTTATGGGGCAGTAGTCTATGTTAAATCAGTGAACATTTCAGGCAAGAGTTACACAAACATTGCAGCTGCAAAATCTCGGGTGGCACCGGTTAGGATCGAAACAGTGCCAAGACTAGAGCTTTGTGCAGCAGTGTTGCTGGTTGAATTGATGAAAATTGTTCTAAAAAGCTTAAAGATGGAGTTCAACAATGTTTTCTATTACTCAGACTCTGAAATTGTATTAAGTTGGCTAAAATTGGATCCTGCAACACTTAAAATATTTGAATCAAATAGAGTCAGTTTTATTCAATCATATAGTGATGTAAGGAACTGGGATCATGTAAAAACAAAAGAGAATCCAGCGGATTTAATATCAAGGGGACTGTTTTCTAATGAAATAATAAATAATAAGTTATGGTTTGAAGGAGCTGGATTTCTCCAAACTCCTCAAAGCTATAGATCAAGTTGGCAGAAAATCCAAGATCTTCCTGGGGTTAAGAAAAACAAAGTAGTGTTATTAACAGTAATTCACGACTCATTTTTAACAAGAATAAATCACAAAAATAATTTTAAATACTTATTAAATGTGGTTGCGGTCATAATCAAATTTAGAGATTTGGTTATGAAAAAATTTGGAAGGAGTATAAAAATGAAGCTCTGCAGGTATTGGTGAAAGATATTCAGTGGAAATATTTTTCAAAAGAAATCAAAGATCTTCAGAAAAATAAAATTATGAATAAAACCTCAAAATTGCGAACACTTTCTCTAATCTTAGACGATAACGGTTTGATAAGGGTTGGGGGAAGAATTCAAGAAAGTAGGTTGTCATATGAAGCAAAACATCCAATTTTACTTCCTTATGAAGATGAATGGGTTTTGTTGTTAGTGGAATTTCTTCACAAAAGGCATTTACACGTTGGCACAAGGTTTACTGGCCATAATAAGACAAAAATTTTGGATAATACGTGGAAGAAAATTGACAGGAAAAGTGGTTAATAAGTGTTACCGGTGTTTTAAAGCGAATCCTAGGCCATTACATCAGCTTATGGGAAATTTACCAGCGGACAGATTGGTGTTAACGAGGCCATTTTTAAATGTGGGAGTAGACTTCTTAGGACCAATATTTATTCATCACAAAATAAGGGGCAAAAAAGCGGACAAGGCATATGTTTGTGTCTTCGTTTGTTTTGCCATAAAGGCAGTGCATTTGGAGGTTGTGTCAGATTTAAGTTCGGCAGCTTTCAAAGGGGCGCTAAAAAGATTTGTTGCGCGGCGAAGTTGTCCTAATAAAATTTATTCTGACAATGGAACAAATTTTATCGGTGCAGCAAATAGCTTAAATGAAATTTTTAAATTATTTCAAAATAAAGACCACTTTAAAAATCTTGGATCATTTTGTGCTGAAAGAGAAATTCAGTGGATTAACATACCGGCCAGATCTCCTCATGTGGGGGGACTATGGGAAGCAGCAGTGAAATTTGTTAAAAAACACTTCTACAGGGTCATTGAAGGGGTTATGACCTTTGAAGAAATGAGTACGCTAATGAGCCAAATTGAAGCGATCTTAAATTCTAGACCACTAACTCCTTTATCGGAAGATCCAAATGATTTTCAAATTTTGACACCCGGGCATTTTTTAATAGGGGAACCTTTGACCACTATTTTTGATTCTGGTGATAATCAATGTTATCACGGGCTGCGGGACCACTGGAAAGCAGTGGAGAAAAATAGTCAGGAGTTTTGGAAACGATGGTCTGATGAATATCTATCTGAACTACAAAAGAGGTTCAAATGGCAAGGTTTGATTGAAAATATCAAACCTGGGTCTTTGGTATTATTAAAGGAGGATAATATCGGCCCAATGAATTGGAGAAGGGGTAGGGTCGAGAACGTCATAAAAGGCAATGATGGATTGTGCCGTATGGTAGACGTAAGGACCAGCACTGGGACGTCGAAAAAGTCGACTCACAATGTTTGTCCTTTTCCTACAGAAAATGTAATAAAAGAACTTGGAAATAAAGAAAATATGAAAAATAATAAAAGTACTGATAAAGAAACTAGAAGCAACGTCAGAAGATCAAAAAGAATCAAGAATAAGAATTGTTTGTTAACGTTGTTGTCATATTTAATATTATTACCGTTAATTAGTTGTCAAATAACAATAGACAAATTTAAAGATAAGTCAGGAATTTTCTTTGAAGAAGTGGAGGTAGTAGGGCTTACGAAAACGGCATGGGATATAATTGTTCATGTCAACATGTCGGACTACTGGAACTGCAATGAAAAGCTGGACCAGGCGATGACAACAATACAGGCGATGCAGAAATCTTTACTGGACGACGCCTACACTGCGGCAACGATCGACCAGCTAATGACACGACATTCACGTATCAAACAAAACAACGACATTATCATCCTGACCAATTCGAAAAGAAGAAGAGTTCCAAGATCTCCATCGGCATTTGTCGGTGGAGTGCTGCATTCATTGTTTGGAATAATGGATGAAGAACACGCCGAAATATTGGTAGATAAGATCCAGCGAAGCCAGTCTTCAATTCAGGATATGACAGCTGGAATACTAAAACAGCAACATGAGGTCGTGTGGAAAAATTTCCTCTTCATCAATAACTCTATGCATAAACTGAGTGAGGCTTTAAACAAAGAAGGCGATAGTGAACTGTTGCTGAGCGCTATAACGAATACTCTGGTCGCTATGGAATCTTTTGAAGAAATTCAACGCGACATCGTGGACTTAATTTAGAGCTCAAAAGGCAACTTTATGACTAAGATCTTGCCATTGCAAAAATTTAAGGAGCAAATCAAGTTGATGTCATCTAATCTGAACGAGAATTTGGTGTTACCTGATATTGATCCGATTGAGCTGGCAAAGATAGCTAAGACAACAACAAGAACTACTGCAGAATTCGTCCTTTTCAACATTCGCATCCCGCTGATCAACAAAGAAAGAATGCGAGCGTATGCGGTAAATTCATATCCGACGTATCATGATGGTTATTTCGTGAGCATCAAGCCATCTTTCAAATATATATTGTTGGACGCGAGGAAGAAGACGCGAGGAAGACTAACAGATGACAAGTTTGACCACTGCCAGCGCATGACGAAGATGCTGCTTTGCCCAAAAACTCATCCGATTTACAACATACGGACAGAAAACATATGTGAAATTCAACTGCTCTTGAAGCAAAAGAATGTACCCCGCGACTGCAAAATCCAGATAATGCCATTACAGAATTTCTGGCGCCAGCTACATGCTGCCAATTCTTGGATTTTCTCTATGAGAGAAACCAGCTCGGCTGAAGTAATATGCAATGACGTGAGCAACATCACTGTCCTTGAAGAACAAGGAATAATCCAACTGAAACCAGATTGCTACCTTCAGACAGCTGAGGTGAACCTTTGGGCGTACGAGACGTATACTTCAAAGGCGACATTCATCATTCCTGGTAAAAAAATCTCCACGCAGCTACCAGACCTGAAACATCTACAGTTGAATGGAGACATCGACTCATTTCAAATTCAAAATATCCCAACTCAGAAGACAGTTTGGGGATTTCCAGTGGACATGGATGGCCATCATTTTGCGCACTACGGAATGAATCTCACATCATGGATTGTCATTGTGCTGATCATCCTAGTAGTCATCGTCATCTTTCGAAAGCTGTGCCAAACGACTCTACTGCCCAACATTGCCTTTCCACACTCAGGTTAGCTTAGGGAAAATAATCATTTCAATTTGTTTTAAAAATGTTAATTTAAATGAAATACAATCTTCAAATAGATTACTTAATCATATCTTAAGGTTAATAAAATGTATATCTAAATTAATGAAACAAAATTATAACATGCCCATTATGAAATTATCAATAATATCTTAAGAAACTGTTTTTAAAGACTTAAATCTTTCAACGCGGCAGTATGTTTAATTACTAAAACTCCACCTACGAATGTTTGGTGCTGTTTAGGTAACCAACATCTGTACCAAGTGATAACGCTGATATTCCACGAACTAATTGAATCTGACCCGTCTGGTCATAAAACCACATGCACGACTAGATGTGTACATTTAGAACAAATGTACACATCTGGTAGCAATAAAGATAAGGTCATGACAATCATGGAAATATCAGTGGAAAAAGGTCTAGGCTACCTGACCTGTTATCGCTTGGTTCGGGTGTGATTAGTTTTAAGATATGTACATCGTATGATGTGTGATCACATTATGATGTTTAGAAAATAGTTTAAGGGTAGGTTTAAAATATTATAAATAATGGGCCGCCGTAACCGACCGTCAGTTATTATCGAAACGTAAAAGAAGCGTGTGGTTTATTTAAATCAGTAGTAAAATCAGTGCTAGTGCTAACGTTGTTGTCATATAGAGATAGTGATAAACAATAGTAAAATATTCCCATCAGTAGACGACCGTGCTAAAAGGCCGCACACGCTTT
Organism: Heteromyza rotundicornis; assembly: GCA_951394025.1. Classification (NCBI taxonomy): domain Eukaryota; kingdom Metazoa; phylum Arthropoda; class Insecta; order Diptera; family Heleomyzidae; genus Heteromyza; species Heteromyza rotundicornis. The sequence continues at coordinate 46,420,607 of OX596011.1, forward strand.
GTAGCCAAGTGTCCCGGGTTCAATTCTCAGCTCGGCCAAAACGCAAGTAAGTAAATAAAAATGTATATGAACGTAGAGTTCGAAAATATAATATCAGAATCATAAAATATAACATTTACATGCCAAAAATCTAATTTACAATGAGTCAAAAATATAAATTCAATTTAAAATGAACGATAAAGGGAATTTCTAAAAATAGATGTTCCCAAAATATTTTTTGCGCTATTTTTAGCTCAGCCAATCAAAGGCGAAATTTTGTTGTTCTATTTTAAGCTCAGCCAATCAAAGGCGAATATAGCGTCAGAACGAGGAAAACGTAGGGAAATTAAAAAGACACCATCAAACTCCGCTTCTACGGCCATGCCTGCCAGCAGGCATACGCATAGAAGCGACAGACGTAGGCCTGTTTATTTGTCCCGTTTCAAAAGAAGTAAAGGTTGGAAGCTGGGAGGGAAGGCATCCGAACCCCTAAAGAGGCATACTGGAATGCCTGCAGACATTTTCTTCCAGTGGTCAAAAGAAGGAGCTCAAATGATATATTCGCCTTTGATTGGCTAAAAATAGCGCAACAAATATTTTGGGACCATCTATTTTTAGAATTTCCCTTTATCGTTCATTATACCCTACACCTCATGAGGTATGGTTATATTCACTTTGGTGTGATGTTTGTAACACCAAGAAGGAGAAGTGTCCGGTATGGAAAAGTATATATATTCTTGATCAGTGTCACCTCCTGAGTTGATTTAGCCCTATCCGTCAGTCCGTCCTCTTTTCTTGTAAACACGATTGCAGGAGCTAGAAGAAAGCTAGGGATCCCAAATTTTGTATTTATCCTTCTTAGGCCCTAGAAGGAGTTGGTATTGAAAATGGGCGGAATCGGTCGACTGCCACGCCTACCTCCCATATAAGTGAAAATCGTGTTTTTACCGAAATTTTAAGATTTCATCAAAACAGTATGAAATTTTGTATAGTGGGGTTTTCGGGGTCGCTGATTTCGAATTTCATGTCAGAATTTAAAAATTCAAGGTGGCGGAACCAATATGGCGGCCGAAATTTTAAGATTTCATCAAAACAGTATGAAATTTTGAGTAGGGGGTTTTTGGGGTCGCTGATTTCGAATTTGATGTCGCATTTTCAAAATTCAAGATGGCGGATACAATATGGCCCAGTAGGTGTAGGGTGTATATAAGTCGGCTTGCCCGACTGAAACTTACTAACTTGTTTTAAATTAAATTTATATTTTTTACTCATTGTAAATTAGATTTTTGGCATGTAAATGTTGAATTTTATGATTATGATATTATATTTTCGAAAGTTCATATAAATTTTTATTTACTTACTTGCGTTTTGACCGAGCTGAGAATTGAACCCGGGACACTTGGCTACTGACAAAGCGTGTGCTGCCTTTTAAAACGTTCGTCTACTGATGGGATCATCTTACTATGATCTAACTGCGTATATTAGATGATATGTATTTTTTGTAAATGTGTTTTTTGAAAAGTATCTTATTTACTTTGTAACGTTGCAAAAGTTACAATAATACTATTTTACATTCATAAGTAAATACCGTGAATACCCCTAATAACCTTAATTCATATTTTTATATATAACCCGAGAACACCCCTAATATCCGTTGAATTAATAATTATATTATTAATATAACAAATATTTTTAAGTCCCACCACTGCTTCCAACACGCACCTGCCTTACTTTTGCATACTGAACGCTGATTGGCCAAAAGCGTGCCCATAAGGAATACACTGAATAATAGTTTTCGCTCAGTGACTTGAATGCGTCGATTTGAATATTGGAGGGTGATGCAATTCTCAATAAGATTATGGTAGGCGCCACATAAGTAGTCACTGTTTGGCAGAAGAAAAGTAAGATTCGGTGGAAGTTTATTTCTTCCATCAAGCCGACTAGGTAGTAAGGTGTTGTTACCTTCTGCCACTTACGTAGTAATAGGATCACTTCATGATATCTGTTGTGATTCATATGAAAAGTAAGTCGTAACCCTAGGGGTACGAAAAGCCCTTGTTTTATACAAGGCAATTTTTTGAGTCCTCGGACTTGCTTGAATACATTTACTGGCCTTCGGGCATTGTGCTTCAAACTGGCCTTCGGGCTTTGTGCTTCAACTATCCTTCGGGAATTGTGCTTCAACTATCCTTCGGGAATTGTGCTTCAACTCGCCTTCGGGCTTTGTGCTTCAACTATCCTTCGGGAATTGTGCTTCAACTATCCTTCGGGCATTGTGCTTCAAACTGGCCTTCGGGCTTTGTGCTTCAACTATCCTTCGGGAATTGTGCTTCAACTATCCTTCGGGAATTGTGCTTCAACTCGCCTTCGGGCTTTGTGCTTCAACTATCCTTCGGGAATTGTGCTTCAACTATCCTTCGGGAATTGTGCTTCAACTCGCCTTCGGGCTTTGTGCTTCAACTATCCTTCGGGAATTGTGCTTCAACTATCCTTCGGGAATTGTGCTTCAACTCGCCTTCGGGCTTTGTGCTTCAACTATCCTTCGGGAATTGTGCTTCAACTATCCTTCGGGAATTGTGCTTCAACTCGCCTTCGGGCTTTGTGCTTCAACTATCCTTCGGGAATTGTGCTTCAACTGGCCTTCGGGTTTTGTGCTTCAACTGGCCTTCGAGCTTTGTGCTTCAACTATCCTTCGGGAATTGTGCTTCAACTGGCCTTCGGGTTTTGTGCTTCAACTCGCCTTCGGGCTTTGTGCTTCAACTATCCTTCGGGAATTGTGCTTCAACTGGCCTTCGGGTTTTGTGCTTCAACTGGCCTTCGGGCTTTGTGCTTCAACTCGCCTTCGGGCTTTGTGCTTCGGTATATATTATAAGTATAGTAGTAATTGCTAAGTATTATTATAATCCTCCGAAATCAGCCGAACGATTACTACGAACACCGAAGTCAGCCGAACACTGAATACGATTGCCAAAAGCCGAACTATAGCTGAAGTCAGCCGAGTACGACGATACGACTGCCGAAAACCCGAATAATTCTCCGAAGTCAGCCGAACGATTACTACGAACACCGAAGTCAGCCGAGCGCTAAATACGAGTATCAGAAGCCGAACTATAGCTGAAGTCAGCCGAGTACGACAACCCGATTGCCGAAAACTCGAATGTGGCCGAAGACGAAATGATAAGATGATTCACCGAGGTATCCCGAATACTCAAATCACCGAGGCTTTATCAATGGCCATAATCGACCGTATATTTAACTCACCGAGGCTTCATCAGTAGCCATAATCAGCCGCATATCTAAATCATCCAGGCACAATCATTAGCCACCGCTTAATTCACCGAGGTATCCCGAATACTCAAATCACCGAGGCTTTATCAATGGCCATAATCGACCGTATATTTAACTCACCGAGGCTTCATCAGTAGCCATAATCAGCCGCATATCCAAATCATCAAGGCACAATCATTAGCCACCGCTTAATTCACCGAGGTATCCCGAATACTCAAATCACCGAGGCTTTACCAATGGCCATAATAGACCGTATATTTAACTCACCGAGGCTTCATCAGTAGCCATAATCAGCCGCATATCTAAATCACCAAGGCACCATCATTAGCCACCGCTTAATTCACCGAGGTATCCCGAATACTCAAATCACCGAGGCTTTACCAACAGCAGGAAACCATTCGCCGACGCTTGTATGCCAAGAACTTCGGCTATTTATCGTCGTCGTCTACCATCGTCTCATCAAAGTATACCATTTGTGCCTTACGAAGGCACCCCCAAACAACAGCATCCGAATACATCCCACCAGCGCAGCAGTCGCGTATCCATCTACTTATACTTATATCTCTATATATATATATATATATATATACCTATCAGCTAACTAGTGTGTAAGGAAAAGAAATCTGAATAAATACACATATCTATTATCCATATACCGATTTCGCATTCTTTTCCTGCCGAAGGTAATTGGTCCTTCGGCGAATTCTGAATAACCGTGAGTCATACCTCAGCCTTCGACAAAACCATACAAAGATGGCTTCAAACGAAGACGACATCACAACTTTAAACATAAATTTGATTGAAAAATTAAATTTTTTATAACTTTGAGTTTTTACACCCTACGCCTCATGAGGTATGGGTATATTCACTTTGGTCTGATGTTTGTAACACCAAGAAGGAGACGTGTCCGGTATGGAAAACTTTATATATTCTTGATCAGTGTCACCTCCTGAGTTGATTTAGCCACATCCGTCTGTCCGTCTGACCGTCTGTCCGTCTGTCACTCCTCTTTTCTGGTAAACACGATTGAAGGAGCTAGAAGAAAGCTTTTTTTTCTAATATTTTTTATTTAGTTGGATTACCTAACGATAACTTAGGTCTAACAATGATTTTTCAATAGATTGGAATAATTCAGCTTAATTTTATACATTCAGCTTAAAACTAATTTTGATTTTTTTTTCGTTTTGATTGCCATATATCCATTGAGTTAGGCAATGCGTATTTGTCGTAGCTAGTATATGGAGAATATACTAGTTACGTTTAAGACGTGAGGGATTCAGCGGTCTTAGTAAGTTTCTAACTAAAATGTTTGGATGAAACATAAGCTTCTGCTTGTACTTCGAGGTAAGTTTCGGAATTTCGTCTTTTGCTGCAGGAATATTCAAATCTTTGTGGATGTTTGCGTTTCTTATATACCAAGGAGCAGGATTTTTGATTGGGCTCTCTGGAGTTTTTCCACATTGGAAGGAGAGGCTGTACTCCAGAGTTCAATTCCATATGTCCATATGGGTTTTATTATACTTTGGTATATTTGACTTTATATGCGAGATTTAGCTTTGATGCTCTTGAGATTAGCCAATTTAATTCCAATTGTTTTAATTTAATCTGAGTGATTTTAGATTGAATGTGCTTGTTCCACGTGAGTCGGCGATCGAGGTGCATACCAAGGCATTTAGATTCGGTGCTTTCAGGGACAGCTTGGCCGTTTATTAGCAGAGTAGGGCACGTGTCCCTTCTTAGGGTGAAGGTTAAGTGACAGCTTTTCCCAGTGGTCAAAAGAAGGTGTCTGCAGGCATGCCAGTATGCCACTTTAGGAGTTCGGATGCCTTCCCTCCCCTCCTCCAACCTTTACTTCTTTTTTATATGAAACGGGACAAATAAACAGGGCTACGTCTGTCGCTTCCATGCGTGTGCCTGCTGGCAGGCATGGTCATAGAAGCGGAGTTGGCTGGTGTCTTTTTAATTTCCCTCCGTTTCCTCGTTCTGACGCTATATACGCCTTTGATTGGCTGAGCTAAAAATAGCCCAAAAAATATATTGGGAACATCTATTTTTAGAATTTCCCTTTTTAGTTCATTTTCAATTAAATTTATATTTTTCACTTATTGTAAATTAGATTTTTGACATAGAAATGTTATATTTTATGATTCTCATATTATATTTTCGAACTTCTAGTTCATACAAATTTTTATTTACTTACTTGCGTTTTGGCCGAGCTGAGAATTGAACCAGGGACACTTGTCTACTGACAAGGCGTGTGTGGCCGTTTAGCACGTTCGTCTACTGATGGCATTATTTTACTACGATCTAACTGCGTATATTAGATCTTATGTATTTTTTTTAAATGGGTGTTTTGAAAAGTATTTAAGCAAATTATTTACTTCATACATAAATTTGATTGAAAAATTTAATTGCATGTTTAGAGTTAATTCAATTTGATTTCTCCTCCCCTATAAAAGGATGTAATAATTAATAATTATTTACTAATGTAGTAATTAATAATTTTTTTACAATACACTTTCTGGTGTTTGTGAGTTGATAACTGATTTATTGATGCGCTGATTTCATGGTAGTTAACGGTTTTTCGGTTTTAGGACCACAAATTTTGAACGGATTAAGTGTCAAATGTTCTACAATGAAATTATTGAAATTTTTTGGGAGGCTGACGCTGAATGTAGAGTATTTTATGAACTCTTTTAAACATATTGCAAAACAAAAATACAGAAAAAATTATGTAAATTCCAGAAACAAATATTGGTATTAAATGTGTATGTAAAGTTATTGGATTTGCATTAAATAACCTTTGGCATCCACAAAAATTCTTTCAAGCCTCCAAAAAAGAATTCTAAAATGTCTGTATAGAAAAAAAAATCAATTTTGAAAAATAAATCTAATTCCGAAAATATTTCCAAATCAATATGTGATATTGTTGGAAATTTGAATGTTTTAGAAAATTCAAGAGATTTTCTTTAAATCAATCTGGAAGTCCACTATTTTAATTAGATTGATTAATTAAATATTTCTAAAAATATTTGAATTTGGAAAAAAATCCACATCCACCTACACTCAGGTATTCCATTTTATTTCATAATCTGAAAGAGATGAGACAAAATAATGTTTCACAAGTTTCACTTACAGCTGTGTTTATTTCATCTTTGGTTTTTAGTGACACATTAGGTGGGAGCTTATGTACTGCCGGTATTTGAGCCAGTTTGTGAGTTTACTGGTCAATTTATCTGGTGGGTTGACCTCAGAGCTTGGAATGTATTTTATTGTGATGATAGTAGGCGTATGGTGTGATGAGAGATCTAGAGAAGATTCTATATTCAGTTGGCTCCTTTTTACAGTTTTAAATACTCGAGTTTTTCGACTGTCAGTTGGCCATTAAGTTGGCGTGCCAGAGGAGACTACGTCAAGGCCAAGTCTGTTGATGGTGTTCAACGGAAGCCTGCCCTTTGGTGATATGAGGCGAGAGCCCCAATATGTATGTTTGGCGTTGAAGTCGCCGGCAACGAGAAACTTTGGTCCAAGAAAATGGAAAAAAGTCTGGAATTGTGGCTCAGTTATTTTGTGTCTGGGCGGGCAGTAAATAGCTGTTAATGTTAGGCCTTTTAAGTATTCATCGAGAGAAATACTTGTCGCTTGAATATATTCTGTGCAATAATTCTGAAGAGCATAATGTTTTATCCTGAATAGCGGAACCATCTCTAGCGTTTCCGCTTGGATGCTTTGTGCCATAGAGTCTATATAGAAGAAAGCTAGCGATCTCAATCGGTTGACTGCCACGCCTACCTCCCATATAAGTGAAAATCGCGTTTTCACTTATGTTCCGCTTTAATAGCTCTAAACTTAGTATCTAGGGGTTTTTGGGGTAGCTAATTTCGAATTTGATGTCGGAATTTCAAAATTCAAGATGGCGGATCCAATATGGCCCAGTAGATGTAGGGTATATTTAAGTCGGGTTGCACGACTGAAACTTACTCACTTGTTTTTATATAAATTGCAGAAATGTATCGTAATAATTCGAATTAAAAAATCGTACATATCATCGACTCATTAATGCGGTTACATAGCAAATTGTATGTTTAGAGTTAATTCAATTTGATTTCTCCTACTCTATAAAAGGATGTAGTAGTTTTTAAAAAAAAACTGCATTTTAATACATTTTCTGGTGTATGTGATTTGATAACTGATTCATTGATGATTTCATGGTAGTTAACGGTTTTTCGGTTTTACGGTCTGCTCTACAATAGTCTTACCTTTAAAAGGTTAAATTTTTTAGCAAACGAAATTATTGCAATTTTTTTTTGTTGGAGGCTGATGGGTATTTTAGAGAATTTTATGAGCTCTTATAAACATTTAATGCAAAACAAAAATACAGAAAAAATTATGTAAATTCCAGAAACAAATATTGGTATTAAATGTGTATGTAAAGTTATTGGATTTGCATTAAACCACCTTTGGCATCCACAAAAATTCTTTCAAGCCTCCAAAAAAAGAATTCTAAAATGTCTGTATAGAAAAGTAAATCAATTTTGCAAAATAAAATAAATCATATTCCTAAAATTTTTCCAAATGAATGATATTGTTGGAAATTTTAATGTTTTAGAAAATTCAAAATTAATTATTTTATTCAATATGGAAATCCACTATTTTATTTAGATTGATTAATTAATTATTTCTGAAAATATTTGAATTTGGAAAAAATCCACATTTTAGAATATAGGTATTCCATTTTATTTCATAATCTGAAAGAGACAAAATAATGTTCCACTTTAAAAAAACTTAAAAAATATAATACTAATCAAACAATTCGTTCAAAAATTGTGGTTCTAAAAATGCTCAAAGCTTCGTTTTCACCATTTTTACTACAACTCAAAAACAAGAGCTGATAACGGCAAACCGTTAACAGATCTAAAATCAGAGTACAAAAATGTATTAAAAAAATGTAAAAATAAAAAAAACGAAAAAACCTCTTAACCCATTCATGACGAGCGTGCCCATATGGTAACGCTGATAGCGCTCTACGGTATGTGCAATTAAAAAAATATTTGAACGAATATTACTAATCCGATGTTAATAAAGCATACTTTGATCTTTCTTTTGATATATAACTCTAAGCAATCGCTCGTCAGTAGCGGTCGTGGCGGATATTTGAAAAGTAGTGTTTTTAAAAAGTGGGCAAAAAGAATATTTTTCATTGCCATAAAAAGTTATATATTTTGAATATTTTTTTTTTGTCATTTGGGTAGAATATCAAAGCATTAGAAAACGTATAAAATAAAATTATTCAAAACTTCTGTGTTACCTTTTGAATTTTGAATTTTGCTGTTACCATATGGGCACGCTCGTCACAACCCTAGCAAATTTAATTTTCTTACGTTTTTGTACGTGTTTATATACATATTTGCGTACATATTTGAGTATTTTTTGTAAAATGAAGTAAACTGTATCTATATATTGGTTGGAAATATATTTTTTTAGCTTTCTTCGTATAAAGTTAAATATATTTTATCTATAAATTGTCTTTAAAGTGTGGTTATGTACTTGGTACACTTATGAAAAATTAGCAGCACCTCTTAAGTTGATTTAGACATATCCGTATGTCTGTCCGTTATTTTGATTGGTAAGGGCTATTGAAGGAGCTAAATGAAAGCTAGGCGGTCCAAACATTGAATTTATCCTTTGGAGGTCCTAGAAGGAGTTGGTATTGCAAATGGGCGAAATCGATCAACTGCCACGCCTACCATCCATACAAGTAAAAATCGAGTTTTGTAACAAATGTTACCCAATTTCACGGGACTTGTGGTAGGAAAATTCTCCGTTAGATATATTGTCCGCTTGGCATCGATGGTGAGTGCCGCAAAAGCTATATGAGCAATACCCTGATCATGACATGACATCATGCCGCATACAAAATCCACGTCTAAGATGGCTAGGTCATGCCGAGCTGATGAACGTAATAAAGTACTACTAAATGGAGCACATGTGAGTACCATCGGTGGAATGAGCGGAAGATGGCGACAAGGTCTCAGATGGAAGGGTGTATGGTATATATAGGTTTACTTCGACCGACTGAAACTTACTCAATTATTTTTTAACAAATTTACATTACGATGAAGACATTTAGGAGAGCATAATTTTATTCGGCTGGACAAGATGATTATGAGGAAGATGAAGGAGGTACTTCCTATTGTCTTCATCGTACACCTCTTTTACAGCCATGTAAGTTGTGTATGTCAAATGAAATTATGACGAGGACCTTTCCAATTTCAGTTCATATGGCGATATTTCTTATGTTATTGAAAACCTAAGCAGTATTTTGGTGTAGGTGTAGATACATATTATATACAGTGGCGGACAGATAATAAGCGACAGTCTTTTGTAGTAATTTTGAGTGACTACCAAAATTTTAAGAATATCAACTTGATTACTATTGAAAAGGTCTATTGGACCCCATTCTATGATGACTACCAGGACACTTATCAAGAAAATCCTAGTTGAAAACTGATCTACTTTTCTAACTTTTTTCCTGGGGGCTATAAAATGTTTTTTTTGATGCAAAAATGTGTGTTTTTGTGTTGATCAAAAATGCTCCTGAATTTATAGAATTTTTTAAACAAAATTTTTTTTTTTAAAACTTTTAGATTTAAAAAAATTGGTTGATACAAATTTTTTTTACAAAATAAATCTTAAAACATTGCTAAACTTTCAAGAATTTAAAAAAAAAGTAGTTTTAAACAATAATATATTAAATAACGTAATTTGGCTAGGGTTGTGACGAGTGTTACCATATGGTAACGGCCAAGGCTGGGCAAACGGTAAGCGGTCCAAAAAAAAAAGTTAGAAATTCGTTTCTTAGGCCATTTCTAGGTATTCCTGAAAAAATCTTGAAAAAATTCCGAAAATTTCGCTCTTGTCATTAATGGGTTAATCAGGATTTGAACCAAAGATCCCAAAAAAAATATAAAATTTCTTGCCATTGACACCTTCCACTCTCCCTTCTAGCGCTTCCTCAAGCTTTTTCTTGATCTGCTCATTTATTACTTCCGTGTGTGTGTGCGGTAATCTACAGTTTTGAATGTAAACAGGTATGTTGTCTGTTATCGTTATGTTTTGGTTGTAGAAGTTATTTGTAGTCAAAGGTTCGTTATCCAAATGGAATACGTCCTGGTATTTGTTGATAATGTCCGTCAAATCGTGTTTAATTTTGGCATTATTATGTTTAATGTTTCTAAAATTTTATTTAGTTTCCAACTGAATACCATTTAAAGTTACTTCCTTATCAGTTGGGTTTAAAATTTGTATATGAGTCATGCCGTTTTTAGGTGCTATTGAATTACTGAGAAAAATACCCTTCTTGAATTTCTTTATTGAAAATTATTTTATCCGTTAATTTTTATCGAATTGGTTGGAGAATTTCTGTTGTCGCTGAAATTTTTATTGTCAGTGTATTTTATGACTTTGAGTGCATTGGTAGAATGATGTGTGACTCGTTTATCAATACTGAAATTGTAAAAGTTTCGTAATCTATTTTGCAAAGAAATTTCTCCAAAAAGTCTCTACCTAATATACCATCAGTCTCAATTGGAAATTTCGAACTGACCAGTTGAAACTCATGTTTGCTGGATTCCTCCCCAAAATTGAGTGTTAGGCTTATGCTACCTAGTGAAAAATTTCCTCGTTTGTAATGCCAGTTAATTTGCATTTTTCATCAGGATTATAAAAATCGTTATCTACGTGTTTGCTAATTTTGCAAAGTGAAATGTCTGCTCCAGTGTCAATTGAAAAAGTCATTAAGTTGTTCTTGTACTTAATTTTTATAAAATTGGAATTGTTGTCTGATATTTTAAAAATCTTTAGTTTTGGCTCTGCGGAATAACTGTGTTTTCCGAGCCCTGATCGTTTCCCTGATCATTTCCTTCATTGTTTACGATTCTTACGTTTCGATTTGTGTTGTTGTTAGTGTATCTGTTTCTGTTGTTAGTGTTATTTCTGTTTTGGTTACGGTTGGAAGTGTTGTTGTTGTCATTTCGGTTTTGGTTTCGGGTGAAACTGTTGTGATTTCCGTTTTGGTTTCGGGTAAAACTGTTGTTGTTGTCATTTCGGTTTTGGTTTCTATCGTTGTAATTATATCTGTTAGTGTTATTTCTGTTTTGGTTAAAAGAGTGATTGTTTTGTGTATTTCGATTTTCATTGTACCTGTTGTTAAAATTTCGTTGTGTGTTTTGTCTGGAATTGTATGGAGTATTGACATTTCGCTGAAAATGCATAATTGTATTTGCTGAAGTCATTGACTCGTTTTCAAGCTCAAGGGCTAATTCTGTGGCTTCCAACAAGTCTTTTAAATGCTTTAAGACTTCGTTGTTTATTTTAACTATCACACTTTGTTCGGCTGGTGTGGATTCTGATCCCAGACTTTCAATTCTATTCAGTCCTTCTATTATGTGTAGTAGCTGTTCTTTGTAAGTATGTACCTTTAAATTGCGTTGTTGTAGGTTGTTTAGTCTTATTTGTAGTTGTGCTTCTGTGGTATTGTCTTTGTATCTAAGGCGTAATTGTTCTTTTAGCATTTCAAAACATGCTGGTTTCGAATTGCTACCTAGCGAGGTGCGTGAAATAGGTATTGTAGAAAATCTAATTTACCTTCGGGGTGTAATGGTTTGTTCACTAGTTCTGCTGTAATAACAAAGCTGTCTAGATCCCTAAAATTTCCTGTGAACGTTGTTAGTGCCTTTGAGGCAGTTTCTGGGTTAAAATATGTCATTGTGTGGTTTCTTGATTCATTTATTTCGGTTGAGTTATTTTTATCTTCTAATTGTGCCATAAGTAGCTGTCTAGTTAGCCAGAGTGTACTATGAAATTCTATTATAATTCCCTTATTGCTGTCTATATCTTCTAATTGGTTTTCCAAAATTTTAAAGTCTTTGTCCAAATTTTCTAATTCTTGTAATTTTTCCGCTATAGTTTCTTCTTTATATGGTCTGTTGGAACTCTTCCTTTTTATCTAAGTAAATTTTATCTAAGTAATTTTTTAAATTTCCCATTAGGATTTATTTAAGTACATTTATTTGAGATTTTTATATATTAGTGACATAAGGTCTGCTAACATTGTGCTTATGCACGTAATTTTTAAAGTATTTGTTTAATTTGTATGTAGTGAAAAGTAATACAATTATTATAAATAATGTAATTGCTGACTCTGGGGTTTGAAGGTATTACTATTGTTTCCACAATGTTGTTTTTTACTGTTGTTAGTTGTTCTTGCGGCTTGCTGTATGTTTTGCCCATTCTGCTTCCTTTTGTCTTTTGTTTGCTTGGTTGTTGTCTATTGCTATGGATGAATGGCGCACAAATTGGTGTCCGCAAATAGATTGATTAAATAGGCCTCTGAAATTTCATGAAGTGTGCCAATGGTGGACTTTCGGTAGCGAAGGATTGGAGAAGGCACAATATTTCAGCGATGACGACGGGTTTTATCATGCAACCGGTGCAGATTTCAACGATAGTTGTCGAATTTATCAAATTAAAAGTTATGCTTAGCAGACTCAAGTTGTATGCGATCATTGTCGATACTCGAAATCAGTTCCTTGGAGGAAATGTATTTGGTTACATGAAATTCTGCCGGTATTTATTCTCATAGCGCAATTTGAATTTCGGTTTGTCAAAAGGACAATTCCAAGGTTGGAAACTGGCAAGATCGCCATGTAATATTTTAAGGTGAACTTTGGATGTTTAAAGCGGTCCTCCGCTGTAATTTAAACTTGGGCGAAGTCGCCGCAAAAAGTGAATGAAAGATGTTTTCAGTTTTAAAGCCAAAAATAATCTCTGACCATCGCGGCTCTTTTATATCTTTTTCATATTGGTTCTTAGTCTATCCTACTTGCTTACACTACAATAATATTAGGTACTGCATTTCATTTGCACCTGTTGGCCTGAGTATGCTAATTTGGTCTTGACGAATGGTGTCGTAGGACGGTCACCGAAATTGAGTGCATTTCAATATACACTCAATTGTTGTTGACAACGTCCAGAACCATTTGGGTATATTGGGTCAGCGTACTCAAAAGTGCAGCGTTAGCATATCGATACTTTGTGCATTAGTGCATTAGTACAAATGAAATGTAGGGGCAGGTAATGTAGACATGTATGTATACACTACAGTGCTACAAACCAGCCTGTACTAGCCAACAATATAAATGTTTCAAGTGTAATGGAATGGCTCATCGGTCTTTTGAATGTACTAAAAGTAAAAGTAAACGTTATCGGCCGAAAATGCACATTTAACTTCGGCTTCGGTTTTTTCAAAAAATGGCCGAAGTTTTTCAAAAATGTTTCTTATTTTTGCGACATTAGCTAATTTCTGAAACTCACTTCACAGAAAAAAACTTTTCAATCTGCCAGGATATAGACTCTATGACACAAAGCATCCAAGCGGAAGTGGTTCCGCTATTCTCATAAAAAGCTGGATAAAGCATTATGCTCTCCAGAATTACTGCACAGAATATGTTCAAGCGATAAGTATTTCTCTCGACGAATACTTAAAATGCCTAACATTAACAGCTATATACTGCCCGCCCAGACACAAAATAACTGTTCTAGACACAACAATTACAGACTTTTTTCCATTCTCATGGACAAAAGTTGCTCGTTGCCGGCGATTTCAACGCCAAACATACATATTGGGGCTCTCGCCTTATATCACCAAAGGGCAGGCTCCAGTTGAACACAGATTCCGCATTTTTTCTTGCACGCCAGCTTACTGGCCAATCGACAGTCGCAAAAACCCCCGATGACATTGACTTTGCAGTCTTAAAATCTGTAAAAAGAAGCCAATAGTCTATTGAATCTTCTGTAGATCTCTCATCAGACCAAACACATACCATTTTTTTTAGGTATTATTATGAATTTATTAGCATATAAGAATTATCATTTAAATGCAACAGGTAAAATAAATAATCATTATCACAATAAAGTACGCCCCGAGCTCTGAGGTAAATACACCTAATAAATTGACCAGTTAACTCACAAACTGGCTCAAATATCTGAAGTGTATAAGCGCTCAGATTATCCCTAATGTGTCACTAAAAAAGAAAGACGAAATAAACACATCTCTTAGTAATTTCACACTCTTGATTTTTCAAGCAGCTACAGCGGTCACAAATAGTTCAACTCGCAGCTATAGAAAGTGCACCCCAATGGACATAGAGCAGTAAATAAAAGAAAAATACGTCGCGATTGGCAAAACAACAGATCCCCGAGTCTGAAAAAACAACTTAATGATATCTCTCGAAAAAGTAGCTACAGTGGAAATCCGAAAGGGACTTTCAACATTTTGTTGAACACCTCGCACCCACAAAATCAACAAACTACTATCTCTGGCGAGCTGCAAAAATATGAAAAAACCACGCCGAACGCTACAATTGGCGATATCATATTACCAACATTAATCCCACACAATAACTCTAGTAGAGTCGCAATAAACAAATGCTTGGATCCAAAAAAGCACCAGTACCGGACTTGATAACGTCCACAATGATAAAAGAACTCCCATCAGTTGCAATAACTCAATTATTGCACATATTTGATGCGTTCCTCAGAACATTTCACTACCCAGATTATTGGAAACTTTCTCAAGTTACAATGATTCCCAAACCTGGAAAAATCCTAACAATGTGACTTCATGCCGCCCCATAAGTTTGCTCTCTGTGTTATCGAAACTCTTCGAAAAACTTCTACTCAAATTGATTTCACCCAAAATTACAGAAACAGTCCAAGCATGGCTTGAGTCGTATAGCTATTTCAAAATTTGCCAGATTTATCATCAGCGACTCATTTAGTTGACTGCCAATTATGTTATTTACAAACATACTATATATACTTTCGCATATGCGGACGATTACTAGAGAATTGCAGACTTTTCTTTGCAATGAATGTCAAATTCTAAATGTTTGACATTACATTAACAAATCTCAGACGCTTTCACTAGCCCCTCCCACGTAAGTTTCAGTTTAGCATTTGAAAGAACAACAATAATAGCATTCCGTTAATTTATTTCATGTGCTGCTGTTACAAGTTGCCATCCCAATAACCTTTGTTATTGTAATACATTTTACTTGTTTGTACCTTACGTTGTTGGGCTTTTTTTTCCCAATTGCAACAGTAATAACAAGAGTGGTATTATTTAATTGTTGTTCATTGCAAAGAAAAGTCTGCAATTCTCTAGTAATCGTCAGCATATATGAAAGTATATATAGTATGTTTGAAAATAACATAATTGGCAGTCAACTAAATGAGTCGCTGATGATAAATCTGGCAAATTTTGAAATAGCTATACGACTCAAGCCATGCTTGGACTGTTTCCTTTTTTCATGTTGCTACTTTCCTGTTTGCTTGTTCAAGTGATCTTTTCATTGCATACAACAAAATTATATACTAATAACAGCCTGACACTCAAAATGCAAAATTTTTTTTTGTGTTTGTTTTTACTGTCCACTTTGACATTTCTTGTGTCACTAGCTTTACATAGATTCCACATTCAGACTTATCATATCAGAGCATACTTTCAGGCACTTGTTTTAATATAATTTGAAAGTGCCTTAATTTTCCCAGTCAACATTTTATCTCGTTACAATTTACACTTTTTCTACACTTTTTTTTTATTTTTTTTTAAATTTTCCATTTAAATATGATTTGCTCTTTCCGTAAGTGTGCCATTAAAGTCGATAACGAACGCATGGTCTCATGTTGGCTATGCGATGGTTTTTATCACGTCAAATGTGCGTCGATCTGATCGAGGGTAAAAAACGACTTCGTTGGTCCTGCGAAGATAGCCGCGATACAGAGCTGGACATCTGTAAATTGATACGTCAAGCCCGAAAGGGATTTAATGATGTATCAAAGGACTTAGCAGCTGCCCAGTCTAAACTGAAGGAGTACGAAATTAACTTTCAGAAGTATAAATGTTTGGATGAAACAGCTCCGAAACAAAATACTTCTGTTGGGCTTTTACCACCTGCCCCAAAGCCAATTTCAACTCCATCCTTTTCCGATATGTTTGCTTCACCAGTTAGATGACGCTCCTGAGAAAAATATGAATGGAATCTCAAATATTGATAATAATGTTTGTCCTTCCATAAATATTATTTCTCCAAAGGATTGTTTGCGGGAAGTACAAGAAACGAGAACCGCAAAAAGGCTTGTTGTTGTGCAACCTAAAAAATCTATTTTCGTGTCTATATTTTCACCGGACACATTAACTGAAGATATTTTATTTTATATTGATTCTAATCTCCATAAAACCGGTAATAATATAAATGCTTTTAAATTCAACTTTTCATAAGCTAGAAACATTTCAAACATTTCATTCTTTCAAATTGTTTGATGAGAATGTTAATAAAAATTTTTGGCCGGACAAAACTTTAGTCCGCGAATTTGTTTATAAAGAAAAATCAAATCTAGTAAATCCCGTTAAACTTCCTCAAAGAAAATTAAATACTAATCAAAAAAACTAAATAAAAATCCCGAATAATGTTGTTTGTCTTCTGTACCAAAATGTTCGAGGGCTATTTACCGAAACTTGGCTTAAACCAAATATTTTTGATTCAGAAATTCTGTGTGCTGGGTATCAAATTTTTCGGAAGGATCGTAAATGCAGGACTGCTGGTGGAGTCCTCATTACAGTAAAAAACCTTTTTTCATCTGAGGAAATCATACTTACCGTTTATCTAAGACATGTGTCGCTCATATCATTGGTTTACTCAAATGTTAAACCTGCCTATTCCATTGTTGATTTAGTAGACTTTAATTTACCGAATATATCTTGGAATTTTTGTAACGATTCAAACCAGTTTCTTATGTATTCTTCTCGTAGCTGTTTAAATGAATTTCTTGATTCATTTTCAGATATGAGTCCACAACAAGTAAACGGGACTAAAAATAAGAATGGCAGAATTTTAGATTTAATTTTTGTTGACGGCTCTTCGAGGTTTCAGTGAAAAGCTGTGATGCTTTTGCATGTCCAGAAGATAACCATCACCCAACACTTGAATTATCTTTCGAATTTGTTCAAAACAACTTAGAACCAGTTTCTACACCGTTGAAGTCATTTTTTCAAGAATACAAATTTTGTTAAAATGAACCAACTCTTATCTGAAATTAGTTGGGACATGAACTTTGAAGATGTTGACGACTGTGTATCAATTTTCAATTGTACGCTCAGCTAAATCTTCGAGATATGTGTTCCAAGAACATTAAAAAGAATTTGAATGAACTTGGTGCTGTCTGGTTTACAAAAGAATTGAGAAAACTTAAAACTTCGAAAACTCGGGCATTTAAAACATATAAAAGAACTGTAAACCTTCAAGATTATTCTAAATATTCGCTTCTGAGACATAAATATCAAGTACTTAATGAAAAATGCTATGATGAATATTTGAACGATTTGAAATCCAAAATGAAACACGATTCTGAAACTGTTTATAACTTTGTAAATTCAAAAAGGAAAAACACTGGTTTCAAATATGTTCAATGCTTTGTCGCGGTATAAAATCGCGACACGAATGTTGTTGTTTTTATTGTTTGTATTGTTTTTGAACAAAATCGGAAGAACAGAATCGCACACGCACGGACCGAATTAACGCACTGCACAATTTTATTGATTTTTACTTTTTTATAAATTAGTTTTGCTTAACAAATTAAGCAAAACAAATTCGCCACTCGCGGGTGATATGCGACCGGCGCGCGGAAGAAGAAAGCTGAATATTTTGTTTGAGCTGTCAAAGTTCTCTTGCTTTCTTCTCCTTTCTTTCGCTTTTGCTTTCGTTGAGTTAGCTCAGTGAGCGGCGGCGATCCGATGAGGGTATTGCCAGCCTCGCCATTACAATAGTAAAATGTCAAAACCTGGACTAAAGCTTTTGTACTCTTTGAACCTGTTTGAGGGAGGGGAATTTGAGAACATTTATGCTTTCGCCTATACGTACATGAGTGCCGCCAAAATGTATATTTCATTTTGGTGGGTGCAGGGGGGTATATGTAAATTTGCCAAACACACCTAGAAAAATCTGAAGAGATTTTTCGCATATAGGTATGGGTAAAGCCCCGACTGCGGACACTGGTTTCTGCGTAAGCCGCACTCTATGTATGTGGGAAGATAAATGGAAAGTGAGCGTCATAGGCGCTCATATATTCTAATTCTTTTAGTTCTTTTTGAGCAGGGAAGAAGGAGAGTGTTAAAGCTTTGGTTTTGTTTTAAATTAATTGAATCTTAAATTATTTGTTTCCAAAATTTGGATAATTTTCGTTCTTTTTTTAAAAATTGTATTCTTTTTTGGAGTGGTGAAGTGGAGCTGTTGCCATCGTCGGACTGTGGCTGGAGGACAAGTGTTCCAAAGGGAGTATTTTTGCGCGCTGGTTTAGTTTTGTCAGCTAGTGTTTATTTTGCTTTATTTTATTTGTGGCAGTCGGCCATTTAGTGTTTTGAATTTGAGGAATTGAATAGAGTTGGACAGGTTGTGTTCGGTCGTGATTTGTTTTGGTGAAGTGTTTCCGTCCAAGTAGTTTGCTTGGAATTTGTTTGGCCGTTCCCCCCCCCCCCCCCTCTTCCTTACTCCTTTTTTTTGTTTGTGTTGTCCCGCATCACAGCCAAGTTGTTGCTGGACATCGAATTTTATCGAAGTCCAGCTGGTGAATAGATTCTGCAAGAATCGTGCGAGGGATTTCAGACAAGTTGGTCTGGTCCCGCAAATCAATTGCGTTTAAACAAATTTAATTTTTGATATTTGGGTATTGGGTCGTTTTGTGTCAATTTTGAAAAGGGTTTGTGTTCGGTATTATTTTCTTTGTGTCGAAAAATTTCCGTTTCTTTTATATATATATATATATATATATATATATATATACTTATATATATATATACATTTATATATATTGTGGCAGTTTCGGTGTAGGGCTTTAAAAGTTTAGTTATCAGGTTTTCGCGGTTTCGTGTTGTTCGTTCGGACGGGGATACCATACCGCGAGGATCGTCTTAAATCCCACGCTTCGCGACTGTGCTATTCGGGCTAATAGGGAATTTAATTATCGCGTGGGGATTTTCGATTTTAGTTTGTTTCATAAAGTTTAGTTAAAAATAGCGCGATAGCTTCTATTGAAAGAGGTCATTTTTCGAATTCATGGAAAGAGTCATACATTATTCCTCTTTATAAAAGTGGAACCAAATCATTCGTATCTAACTATAGAGGTATTACTAAACTTAGCACAATACCAAAGTTATTTGAACAAGTAGTCACAAAGCAATTGTTTCACTCGGTCACAACTTGAATAACTCCTTCACAACATGGTTTTCTGAGAGGTAGATCAACATCTACAAATTTATTGGAATTTTCTACATTAACAATAAAGGGATTTTCAAAGAATCTTCAAGGAGATAACAGATTTTAGTAAAGCTTTTGATAAAGTTAATCCAGATCTTCATTAAAAATGGGTAGAATTTTATCTGACAAATCGGAAGAAACAGGTGTTATTCGAATCATCAACATCAAAAACAATAGATGTAACCTCTGGATTTCCTCAAGGAAGTCACTTAGGTCCTATTCTGTTTAATCTTTTCACAAATGACCTACCTTCTGTCATTAAACATTCGAATGTATTGTTGTATGCTGATGAGGTTAAATTGTTTCTATCCTATGACACCTTAGATCGACATAAGTTGTTACAATCAGATCTGACCAGTATAGCTACCTGGGTGCAATGGTTAAAAAAGTTGGATGTTTCTTCAACTGCTTGGCAGTGCCCAATAGTATCAAGGACTGCAGAATTCCTATACCTGCAAATACTGTCAACGCAGGCATCACTCATTGCTACACAAAGTTTCTTCACACTTACCAACATTCACGAAAACACTCCTATTTTGAAAAACAAACCTAGAGAACAAAATACACAAGATAACACTTTACCCTTGGACGTTGAGGCTAGCAAAAGTGCTCAAGCCAGTGCCAAGAAGCAAGCTTTCACTACCCTCATACAGTCCATTAAAACCCTAACTCCACATGTAGATTCCGTTCTAAATAGAGAAATCCTACTGGGAACTGCAATGGTTAGCATCGATTTTAACGGCGTGGCATACGAAGCACGTGCATTGATCGATTCTGGTTCCGAAGCTACGTTCATTACGGACAAGCTTCGGAAGCAAATAGGCATCCCTACACAAAACATAGTCGCACAGGTTACTGGCTTGTATCAGACAATTTCTGCAAACCCTAGCCGTGCGTGTGAGCTAACAATGAGCTCAAGGTCAAATCCTGAGTTTAGAATTCACACTCGTGCTCTGGTTTTGAAGACCCTTACGACTGAACTACCCTCCTGTACCCTTGATTCGGCTCTGTGCAAAAATATTCCTGGACTGCCACTAGCAGACAATAAGTTTTACCAGAACCGCCCAATAGACATCGTGATAGGAAGCGACCTTTATCCAAAAATCATCAAAAGCGGAATTAAACATGAAGTTCTTGGATCGCTCCTAGCGCAGGAGACCGAGCTCGGCTGGATTCTATCCGGCCCCCTTTCCGATTCATTTTCTACCCGTCAGGTAGCGTCATTTTTTAATAAAGTAACCCTTGACAGCCTTTTAACACGCTTTTGGGAGGTGGAGGAGATTTCAAAGAAATCAGTCGTTTCCAGCGCAGATAAGTTCTGCGAAGAAAACTTCAAAGACACAACATATCTTTCAAACCTTTAGACTCCCATGATTTTGGAAAGTCAAGGCATATTGCCCTTGCACAATTCATACGTAACGAAAAATCTTTACAAAAAAGACCTGAAATAAAAGCCGAATATGACCAAGTCATTTCTGAATACTTAGAGCTTGGTCATATGAAAAAATAACCTACTCGCCATCAAAAGTTGAGACACCCTCCTACTACTATTTGCCACATCACGCCGTGATCAAACCTGATAGGGTGACAACTAAATTAAGAGTAGTTTTCAATGCTTCAAACCCCACATCCAACCGGAAAAGTCTGAACGATGTGTTGTACATTGGCCCCGTGTTGCAACTCGATTTAGTTGTTCTCATATTGAGATGGCGACTTATGTTTTCAACGCGGACGTGCAAAAAATGTACCGACAGATCCTAAACATACGCCTTATCAACGTATTGTATTCCGTAAATCGGCTGATGATCCTATTGAAGATTATGAGCTGCTTACAGTAACCTTTGGTGTTAATTGTGCACCATTCTTGGCGATTCGTACCCTTCTACAACTGGCTGATGATGTTCAGATGACTCACCCTCGAGCATCCGAAATTCTCCGTAGCCACATGTACATGGACGATGTTTTGGCTGGTGCGCACGATATGAACGAAGCACGGACCTCGCGTACGGAATTGTCAATTGCTTTGGAATCAGCCGGAATGTCCCTACGAAAATGGACTTCAAATACGATCGAATTACTCAACGACCTACCACCGGAACACCTTCCTTATTCAAACCTTTTAAACTTGTCTGTCGCCAAAACTTTAGGCATTCGATGGAATGCCAAAAAAGACTCGTTTTTCTTTCTTGTTCCACCTCTAGAACACGAACCTGCTTACACAAAACGAGATATTTTATCGGCCATCGCGAAGCTGTTTGACCCCGCTGGTTGGATTTCACCCATTTTGGTGAAACTGCAAAAATTATAATGCAACAAATTAGGCTCGATAAAACAGAATGGGATGAGATAGTTAAACCTTTAACATTACATCGTTGGCAAACCTTTCTAAATGGCTACTCGGCCATAAATAACGTTGAAATTCCGAGATGGACCAATTTTACCCCGAATTCTCAAATTGAATTACACGGTTTTTCTGATGCCTCAGAGAAAGCTTACGGAGCGGCGCTGTATATACGAGTTGCGCGGAAAAATCAAGCGCCCATAACTACCGTACTTGTATCCATTACCTCGATTAGAGCTGTGCGGTGCTGTACTTTTAGCCAACTTATTTTAATCAGTTGTGCCACAACTGAGCCTATGTCAATATGACACATATTTTTGGTCAGATTCTACGATTGTTTTAGCATGGTTGAAAAAACCCCCTTGTGCCTGGACTACCTTTGTCGCCAACAGAGTTGCGACTATCATCGAAAAGGCCGGACGCTAACACTGGTACCATATCGACTCTCACGATAACCCAGCTGACCTAGCAATCCGTGGCAGTTCCGCAGCTGACCTGGAGAAAAGCACCCTCTGGTGGAAAGGACCAAGCTGGCTTCAAAATCCCAAGGAACATTGGCGTATGTCGTTGACCTGCCGTGATACCACACTAGAGCTGAAGCCGATCAAAGTATTTGCTGTTACTGCTCGAGAGGACGTTCTAAAAAGGTTTTCTTCACTGCCAAGAGCGCTTCGAGTGATCGCGTAAGTTTTACGTTTCTGCAACAACGCTCACCCTGCTAGAAGGTCACTTGTCCGATACCCAACTTTAAACATCACATCCGATGAGATTAGAGCATCACGCACGAGACTTCTTTTATTGACTCAGAAACAGTTTTTCGCCGACGAGCAATTAGCGCTGGTACAAAAGCGCCCCCTTTCCGCTAAGAGTTCTCTTGCGGCCCTAAACCCATTTCTCGACTCACAGCAGCTGATGAGAGCAAATGGTCGCTTAACTAAAAGTCCAGCCTTAACTTACAATGAGCGGTATCCGATTTTAGTCCCTTATAGTAGCCATTTTGCTAAGTTGCTTCACCCATTTGATAACATTACACGGTGGTAATCAACTATTACTACGCCTGATTCGAGCGGAATTTTGGATCCCTAAATTGAAGACCCTCATCAAGACGTCCATCAACCACTGCAAAATTTGTGTGCTGCATAAAAAACGTCAGCAGTCGCAAAAAAAGCCTGCATTACCACCCGAGCGCACCTTTCATACACGCCCATTCACAAAAACAGGTGTAGATTTCGCAGGATCGTTCGATATAAAGAACTACATCGGGAGAGCTTGCAAAATCACGAAAGGGTACGTTTGCGTCTTTGTTTGTTTCGCTACCGCCGGGGAAGTCCCGCCGCTCTTTACTCCGATAACGGAACCAACTTCGTCGGAGCAGCGAATCTGTTAGCGAAAGATCGACGAAAATTTGTGAGCACCCTTCAAGCACAGGTGATTGCCACTAACAGTCATCAGGACCTAGCTTGGCACTTTATACCTCCCGGAGCACCACATATTGGCGGACTGTGGGAGGCTGGCGTTAAAAGTTTCAAGACTCACATAAAGAAAATATGTCCTGGCCAGAAATTTACATTCGAAGAATTTTCGACCCTACTCGCGCGAATAGAAGGATGCCTCAACTCTGGACCCCTCAGCTCGTCAAGCGAAAACCTCAAGACTGTGCTCCATTGACACCAGGTCACTTTTTAATTGGCTCACCCATCCTTACATCTGCGGAACCTGACCACAGTGACGCAAATCTAAGCATCATGAATAGATGGCAAAAATTAAAAGTTCTTCATCACAACTTTTGCAGAAGATGGAAGGAGGAATATCTCAAAGAGCTTCATCAACGATACAAATGGAAACACACGCAAAGAGATATAAAACTCGACGATTTGGTCGCCATTCGACACGAGCATCTGCCTCCAAACGACTGGTTACTTGGCCGAATCAGCAAGGTGTACGTCTGCTCTGACTCACGAACCCTAGTAGTCGACATTCGAACAACCACTGGAATCACCACCAGACCAATCACGAAAGTGGTGGTCTTACCACAATAATAAGCTTCAACCTTAACCTCAGACCTGTAGCAATTGAAATCTAACATTTGCACTTGTCTGTCTCAACCATTCCATGAATGTTAACCCCCTTAAGTGGTGGTCGTACAACCCTTAATATAATATGGATTCCAACCTTAATATAAATCTTTATCTTAATATAAACCTTTCCCTACTTATTTTAGACACGATGGCACCGAATCGTCATTCCAACCCACGCTTCCGCAACGAACGCATCGCTGATGTCAAACCATCCGTTCAAGATCGGCTCAATATTGGTGCACGTGCCAATAATGACAAAAAGGAGCGTGGTGGTCCTTCCACGGGCTCTGTGCAGAAGCGCACCCCCTCGAATGTGGGCTGTGCAAAAAGTCGCATCGGTTGAAGGAATGCCGGGACTACCTCAAGCGGTCCATTAGCGACCGGTTCGCCACTGTTCAGCTACTTCAGTTATGCGTTAACTGTCTAGCCACGTCACACACCAAAGCGAATTGCACCAGCGAGCAGGTCTGCCCCATATGTAAGGGCCAACATCACTTCACCATAAACGGACACGCGAAGGAAGCACCTATCAACCGCAGAGCAGCTCCCGACCGTCAAAAGCAAACGCTGACGCCAACGGCAAACATCAAGCTTCGCGTGAATGACGACTGGATGGTTCGATCAATGTAATTTAAAAGTAATAACTTTTTGTTTACCTTACATATTATTTGTATTAAACAAAACTAATAAGTGGCCGAATCCCAACTGACGTGATTCACCCAAAAAAAGTCCAAGGACGCCCTCAGTAGCTGGCCGAATCCCAACTGACATGATTCACACAAAAAAGTCCAAGGACGCACTCAGAAGCTGGCCGAATCCCACCTGACGTGATTCACCCAAAAAAAGTCCAAGGACGCACTCAGAAGCTGTTATAATCCCAACTGACGTGATTCACACAAAAAGTCCAAGGACACACTCAGAAGCTGGCCGAATCCCACATGACATGATTCACCCAAAAAAAGTTCGAGTTAATGAAATTTGGTGCCGTCTTTCAAATTTTAATTCGTTTTGTCCGAGTTGACATCAAGTACTTGGTGTACTTGGCGTATTTTGTGTTGTCATTGTTGTCATTGGGCGCATTCAGCGAAGACAACAGTTGTGTGATTATTCACTGAATGGCACTAATTGGTAGCGCTACTATGTCATTTTCTGGTAGCGCTACCAAATTTAGGTAGCAACCTTTTTATATGCTACTTTTGAAAAACTGTTGTGAGCTACGTCAAGTGATATTTAAAATCACATTTCAGTCAGCAAAAAAATAAATAAACAATTGGGCAAGGAATCGTCTCTTCGAATTATTGCTCGTTTCTAGGTTTCATCTGCACGTTATCTACTCATCTGATCAGGCAACTGTTGGGCAAGACCCGCTATATGGCCCAGTATGACCATACCTAGTCCATCGTTCATAAATAAATCAATCACAGAAATTTCCATTTCCAAAAAAAAATATGTATCGTAAAACAAAATATTATTTTTAATTTTGAGTCGTTGTTCTGAAGTTTGACGTAGCAACGCATTCAGAAAAATTGAGCGCTGAGAGAGGTAGCGCTACCACAACTGTTTTAAGCACTCGATGTTTTGGAAAAAACGAGTACAGTACTTGTGTTGATGAGAACAAAACAAATGTTGTCTAGTCATTATTTTCCATGAGAGAGTATTCTACCGACAGTGCTTGTGATTAAATAAATGAAGTAAATTTTTGACATTGAAATAGTGTACAGTTTTCTGAAATAGAAGTAGGTACATTTGTGCAGATGTCTAGTATATACACACTAAGGCATTAGATCCTGAAGTGTTTTTGAAAATCACGGGATTTCGGGATTTGAAATTACAATCCCGGGATTTGTTCGGGATTTTCCAATTAAATACAATAATTAATATAAAATTAAAGATGAAATTGTTTCAACAATATTTGAAGTTTAATTTAATTTTAATTCGACAAAGAAAAAATATTTATTAAATATTACATTAAACAAAACAAATAATATTTAAAATAAATATAGTGGAACAAAAAGTAATCCTTTTTAAATTACATTGATCGAACAAGTCATTTTTTTTGCCACCTGATTTCGATTATAATCATAAAATTCTGCCAGCTCCATTTCATGGTACACACGAAAAACTTAAACTGTTGTTTAAAACTATTGAAATTGGTGTCCATTCTAAAGTAAAACACACACAAAACCATTTATCCAATTTGTAAAGTTTTCAATATACGGTCAACAAAATAATTTTAACATATATCTTTTTTGTAAAAAAAAAATTTTTTAAATTGAAAAAATTTGATTCAGATCGATAAAAATTGTTTGTTAGCCGTTATTGACAAAAATTTTGTCAATTTTTGTGTGTGTGTAGCACTAAATCTGCAAAAGTGGGTTGTTTTAATTTACCAATTAAATTGAATGCAAATGCACGGCTGTATTTTTGTGGAAAAACTTCAAAAATATCTTATGCAATGCATAAAAATCACGGGAATGCATTTTTTGAATTGTTTGATACATTTTTTGGATCTGTTTTTAATAATTCTGATAACACAAATAATTTAAACAATTTTTCGCATATCGAACAAATTTGTGACATTGGCCACTTACAAATTTCTGAAGATGAAGTTTATGAAAATCTAATGGCACTTGATTCTAATAAAGGGGCTGGCTACGATCTGTTGCCACCATAATTTCTAAAAAGGTGTGCTCAATCGATATACATAGCTTTAACCTTAATTTTCAATAATTCGCTTTCAGATGGAATTTTTCTTGATCAATGGAAAATTGCTTACATTTCTCCAATTTTTAAACCCGGTCAAAAATATTTAATTGACAATTACAGACCAATTGTTAAACTATCGATTGTATCAAAGGTTTTGGACAAAATCGTAAATACGTATTTATTTAATGAAGTAAAAATCATATTGCAATACAGTAACACGGCTTTGTTGCTGGAAGGTCTACTAGCACTAATTTGGCCATTTTTTCAAATTTTTGTATAAATGCTGTTGAAAGCAGTTCACAAGTCGATGTCTTGTATACTGATTTTGTGAAAGCGTTCGATAGCTTAAATCACAAGTTTTTGATGGCTAAGCTTGAAAAATTAGGACTTCATTCTGATTTTTTGAGACGGATGAACTCTTACCTTTCAGACAGGAAATTATTTGTTAGAATTGATGGTTCATTTTCAAAAGCAATAGATGTAAAATCTGGAGTTCCGCAAGGGAGTCATTTAGTCCCTCTTCTGTTTATTTTGTTTATCAATGATTTATCAAAAATATTCACTTCATGTAAATTTTTGCTTTATGCAGATGATTTAAAAATGCTCATGATTATAAAAAATTTGTATGATTGTATAAAGTTTCAAAATGATATTAATTCACTTGTTGCCTGGTGCAACTTTAATGGAATGAGTTTAAACTTTTCTAAGTGTCATATTTATACATATTCCCATAAGCATTTGCCATTAACCCATTAATGACAAGAGCGAAATTTTCGGAACTTTTTCAAGATTTTTTCAGGAATACCTAGAAATGACCTAAGAAACGAATTTCTAGCTTTTTTTTGGACTGGTCTCCGTTTGCCCAGCCCTGGCCGTTACCATATGGTTACCCAATTTAAGATATTATTGTTTACAACTACTTTTTTTTTAAATTTTTGAAAATGTAGCAATTTTTAAGATTTATTTTGTAAAAAAAATTTTAGTCGACCAATTATTTTAAATCTAAAAGTTTCCAATTTCAGTCTCCATATGAACTGAAATTGGAAAGGTCCTCGTCATCATTTCATTTGACATACAACTGACAACTTACATGGCTGTAAAAGAGGTTTACGATGAAGCCCATAGGAAGTACCTGCTTCATCTTCCTCCTAATCATATTGTCCAGCCGAATAAAATTATGCTCGCCTAAATGTCTTCATCGTAATGTAAATTTGTTAAAAAAACAATTGAGTAAGTTTCAACCGGTCGAAGTAAACCTATATATACCATGCACCCTTCCATCTGAGACCTGGTCGCCATCTTCCGCTCATTTCACCGACGGTTCTCACATGTGCTCCATTTAGTAGTACTTTTTTACATTCATCAGCTCGGCATGACCTAGCCATCTTCGACGTGGATTTTGTATGCGTCATGATATCATTTCATGATCGGGGTATTCCTCATATAGCTTTTGCGGCACTCACCATCGACGCAAAGTGGACAATATATCTTACGGAGAATTTTCCTACCACAATTCCCGTGAAATTGGGTAACATTTGTTATAAAACTCGATTTTTACTTGTATGGATGGTAGGCGTGGCAGTTGATCGATTTCGCCCATTTGCAATACCAACTCCTTCTAGGACCTCCAAATAAATTCTATGTTTGGACCGCCTAGCTTTCATTTAGCTCCTTCAATAGCCCATACCAATCAAAATAACGGACAGACATACGGATATGGCTAAATCAACTTAAGAGGTGCTGCTAATTTTTCATAAGTACACCAAGTGCATAACCACACTTTAAAGACTGTAAAGGGGAAAGTTGTGACGACGCGTTTTCCCCAACACCAAGTGTTCACACATTCAATAATTTCAATTTGTTCACACTTACAATAATTTCAATTTGTTTACATGAATTAAAAAACTAACTGAATTAACATAATAATGTAAATAGCACTCTAATTTTTATCATGAATACCCATAGCTAGCATTAAGCCTTTTATAAGATAATCTTTAATTGAATTTTAGCCATTAAGCCATCTAGCATCTAAACAACTTTTGAGTTTCGCCGTACATTTCATCGCGACAAAAGTTATGAATTGGCATACGACGCGGGGACACTAGCACAACGAACGGCCACCAACTTCACTCAGTGTGGCTACGCACGAATTTGATCGGCGCAGGAGTCTGCGAAGTTGTCTGCAGATCGGTCAGCAGAAAATAATTATTCAGTCTAGTTTTGGCTTTCGAGCACATCACACCAAAATAGTTCGGTCTTCATCTTTGGCTATCGAGAGCGTCACACCAAAGTTTAGTTCTCTTCTGGCTGTTGAGACGACCACACCAGAAGCTGAGTACGCGGATAATCGTTCGGTAAACAGCAACAACCGGGTAAGAGAATATAGTAGGAAATAGTGTCGGTAGTAGGTAGTGACCGTAAATAGGCATAGGCCGATTTAGCATAGTGATTTTTCACCCCTTTTCCCGAATCCCGTAGAATAAACGCCAGCAACCGTGTGGTGTGATTTCTCACTCTTCTCCTAATGTCGCAAGAATAATAGCCAGCGATCGCGTGGCGTGATTTCTTGCTCCTTCCCCCTTAATCATATAGAACTCTTCGCCAGCAATCGTGTGGCGTGATTTCTCATCCTCTTCCCAAATCCAGCAGAATAATCGCCAGCAACCGCGTGGTGTGATTTCTCACTCTTCTCCTAATGTCGCAAGAATAATCGCCAGCAATCGCGTGGCGTGATTTCTTGTTCCTTCCCCCTTAATCCTATAGAACTCTTCGCCAGCAATCGTGTGGCGTGATTCATCGCTCTTTCCCCTTAATTTTATAAAAATCTCTGCCAGCAACCGTGTGGTATGATTCACCTGTAGTCCCCTCACCCGAACTGTAGGTTATCGCCAGCACCCGCGTGGCTCGTACATTCCCACTCCCTTGTAAAAGCTAGCTTTTGATAGTTTAGTTCAGCTCAAAGTACCGACCAATGAAAACCCATTGCCAGAACAGTTTCCTGGTATTTCCTACTCGCGCAATGAGACCACGCCTCAGACGGACGCTCTGAGTGAAGACACCACTCAAGTGTCCCGATAATAAACGATAGACAATAAGCAAACAAATCTTGTACAGAAATATGATAAAATAGGGAATAATAAAAACATACAATTTAAAGAATAACCCAAAACCCGTTTGAAAACATTTATACACTTAGGAATTTGTCTGCACATGGTTTCAATCAATAAATTTTTGCAACGAACCCTGGACACCGACGCACAGTGATTTGTCCCATAGACAAAATTCAGAAAGTTTGATGTCATCAATTATATAAAATATGGTATTTTTGAAAAGGTAATACATTGACTAAAAAGAATATGAACTTTTTTATTTGATTAAAATTTTTTTGACGTCCGTGGATTATTTTCATATTAGGGAAATTTGATAACAAATGCTGGAACAAAAAAATTCATTTTTGATAACTTGGCAAGAATGATACAAACTTGCCTTTTTTATAAATGTTATTATTGTATTAAAAAATGAAAAATAAAATAGTTGTCATTAAACTTCGATGTAAAAATTTGTAAGTACCATGAAAAAAAAAGTTTTTCAAGTAAAAAACAAAAAAAAACCCAAAAAATTATGGATTGTAAAAAAAAGTGCGTAAAAGTTAGTGAAGATTTTTTTTTTGTTTTAAAGTTCAACGTGTTTTCTTTCAGAAAAAAAAAAGAAATTCACCATTTTTTACCAACTTTTTGAAAAAAATGTTATTTTGTAAATGCCTAAAATTACGATTTTATATCCAAAAAACTTTTCAAAAAGTTCATAATGTAAATAAAATGGTAAAATATGATGAATGTATGTACTTTTATTAATATATTGATATTAATGTATGTATAGTAACTAAAAGCTCAATTGAAATATTGTTGATCCAATGTGATTTAATTTTTCTCTATTTTACTCTTCTCTCTTCTTCCTATTGACTAACGCGGTCAATACCGAATGGTTTTCGCAATCCCGGGTTCTCCAGATTTTTCAGGATTTCTTGGGGTTTGTTACTTTACCAAGCAATGCACATGTTAAACAAATAAAAAAATAAAAAATGTGCCAGAATTATTAAAATTGAGAATACAGGTAAAATTTATGGTAAAAGTGAATACGTCACTTCGACAAAAGTACACTATCAAGTACACCAATCCGTGAATACCCCTAATAGTAGAATACACATACAGAATATACATTTTTCTTTACAAAGCATTCAAGATTATAAAAATGTATTGATATTTTCAATCGTTATAATATTAAATTTATTAAAAAGTTTTCTTAATGTTTTTGCATTAATGTACCTGCTACAACTGCTAGCCAAAAACGGTTACCAAATGTGAAATCAGCTAATCAAGAACCACTAGAACCCGTTATAAAAGCTAAGAAACCTTTTTCGAAATATAATTGTAGAGTTGTATTATATGCATAATAATTAAATAAGAAAATTCTGGATTTATTACATTTTTGAAATCAGCGGGCCAAAAAACATTTAGTAACTTAGTTTCAATTTATTCAGAATACTCCTTCGATTTTTGTCCCAAGCTCATATGGAGACAAATCACTGTGCGACGGCTTCACCTCGGCTTCGAAAAAGGTTCGTTACAAGACATTTTATAGATAAAATATATTAAACTTTATATGAAAAAGCTAAAAAAAATATATTTCAAACCAATATATAGATAAAATTTACTTCATTTTACAAAAAATACTCAAATATGTATATAACACGTACAAAAATTATTTAAAATCTGAATATTAAAAAAATTGTTTGTAATTATATTAAGTACACAAATACACTTTCAAATCAATATACAAATAAAACATATTTAATTTTGCATAAAAAAAAGCTCATACAAACAATTTCAGTAAGAAAATTTAAATTTGCTAGGGTTGTGACGACCGTACCCATATGGTAACAGCAAAATTCAAAATGATAAAAAGGTAACTCAGAAGTTATAAAAATTTTATTTTATACGTTTTCTAATACTTTGATATTCTACCCAAATGCCAAAAAAAAAATTCAAAATATATAACTTTTTATGGCAATGAAAAATATTCTTACTGGAAAGGTTGTGACTTTTCGCTGTTTTTGCCCACTTTTTAAAAACACTACTTTTTAATTATCCGCCACGACCGCTACTGACGAGCGATTGCTTAGAGTTATATATCAAAAGAAATATCAAAGTATGCTTTATTAACATCAAAAAACGGATTAGTGATATTCGTTCAAATATTTTTCAAATTGCACATACCGTAGAACGCTATCAGCGTTACCATATGGGCACTAGGCTGGTTCTTAAGAAAAGTTTTTTCCAGATCATTGATTACGCCCCCTAGTTTTATTCCTTTTCACACTAGACTAAGCTGTAAAAATTTCAGAAAAAAATATTGATGTTTAGGGATGCCGCAACACACCTAAAGTTAAGGATTTTCACCTGTTTTTACGATTTATGGTCGCGTAGTGTACACTTTAAACAGTATCAAATTAAAAATCCTATTTCCTAAACTCAATGGCGTTTCCAGTTTTGTCCTAAAAATGCGTTTTAGTAGTGTTAATATGGGGTTTCTGGTTGGAGTTTGTATGGACTAGTTGTAAATTAGCAATTGCCTGGCGGTAGGGCTTTTGATTTGGTTGGTCGATAGTAACGCCACCTGTGGGGGTCTCCGGATGAAAGCTTTGAATTGCCCTCTTACGATCGCCGATCGGTGAGTTTCATTGCTATGTCGATAGGGACAGCCACCTAGCGGGAGATCTTTTGATTTTTGGTTGCTGTCTGGGCTGAAAGCCCAAAAATTTCATATTTCACAATTTCTTCATATTAACATGAATCAGCCCAGATTAGCCGGAGATCTTTTGATTTTTGGTTGCTGTCTAGGCTGAAAGCCCAAAATTTTATTTTTCACAATTTCTTCATATTAACCTGAATCAGCCCAGAACTTTTTTTCGAATTATTCGTAAATATACTATTGCTGACGTGATCATATAGTTACGCTGGGACTGATTCGGGTTAAAGTTTCTGGTTGGAGTTTGTATGGACTGGGAGATCTTTTGATTTGGTTGCTGGCTGGGCAGCAGCGGAGCGCTAATACTCCAGCATACTTACTGTAGCATACAATGTAGCAATGTAGTTTGTTTATTCTAAATAAAGCGAAACAAAACCTAATAAAATACGTTGGATTTATTTAAACAAGCAACGGTCCAGACGCGTTTCATATTCTACCAGGAGTATGCATTTGTTTACGAATTGATGCCTTTAAAGTTTAAAGCAGCAACAGCGGATCACTTTTTCAAAAAAGGCAAAAATATTTTCTCATGTGGCTTGAAATTCGACTAACAAAGCGAAACAAAACCCAATGAAAGACTTTTGATTTATTTAAACAAGCAACGATCCAGAGGCTTTTAATTTTCTAACAGGAGTATGCATTTGTTTACGAATTGATGCCTTTAAAGTGTAAAGCAGCAACAGCGGATCGCTTTTCCAAAAAAGTCAAAAATATTTTCTCATGTGGGCTTAAAATTGGCTACCTCCCAAACAAAAAAAAAATCCATGT
This sequence comes from Heteromyza rotundicornis, assembly GCA_951394025.1. Classification (NCBI taxonomy): domain Eukaryota; kingdom Metazoa; phylum Arthropoda; class Insecta; order Diptera; family Heleomyzidae; genus Heteromyza; species Heteromyza rotundicornis. The sequence continues at coordinate 46,453,948 of OX596011.1, forward strand.
GTCTTGTGAACTTATTTCTCATATATTAAGGGAGTAACAGAAAAATAGTTTAACATACTCGATAGCTAACATGAATAATGTGCAACGATTATTTGCGAGGATTAGGGCTGCTGAGTGGGATTTGGACGATAATGTCCAATATGTCCTGCGTAATGCACGGAGTCCTGACGAGGCAGTTGACGCCAGTTATATTCAAAGTAAGCGATATTAATCAAAATTAAAACAATGAAAAAACTTGTTAATTGAATTTTGTTTTCTTTTTTTCTTTGCAGGGGCTTATTCTCATGTGTTTCAAAAAAGAAACAAAACAAATAAATATGTGATTGAACATGTATTTTTATAAACAAAAGAAAATCATTAGATTTTGTACAAGGCGATATTTTGAGGAGTATATCAAAGAAGTCGAGTATACATTTTTATATTTTTGAAAGAAATACCACAACACGCAGCATGGAATCAAAGTGTTTAATTGGGGACGGTAAAAAGAAGGAGCAACAATATAAAATAATTCAAAACCCATTTAAGAAGAACACCAACGAGAAGAATGATCAGAATAAATATTCCACTTCGGATATTAAATATAAGAAAATTATATAATAATTGAAACAAGAAAAATATGTTTAAAAACTTTTGTTTTTATTAAATAAATTCAAATAAAAATTTTAGACATAAATGTCCACAGTTAAAAGAATTGTAGTTTTGTAATTGATTATAGTTATACGTTAGGTTACGATTTCCAAGATATTTGATGATTTCCTTTGATAGCTTTGGTAAGTTCCCAAAGCTATCAAAATATTCCTTCCGATTTTTGTCTTTGTAATATGCTACCCAATGTGTACCAATTCCACTAGATCCAGATTCACAATACCGCTTTCAATTTTATGTACGCGTTTTGGTAGTTCATCTACCATAAATACTCCTCTAAAGTGTGGTATATTCACAGCGAATTTTCGTAAATCAACATCAGTTAATGCTCTTTTGGGTAGCTTACTTAAGAGTTTTTTGAATAGGGTTTATAATAGAATCCAAGTCCTTTTCTATATGGGTTAAGATGTAAACCTTTGCCGATCGCAATCGCTTCCATATTTTTATTATGCAGGAGAGCTTCATGCAATTGTTATTTTGCTGCTCTCGCTTCATTAATGGTCTTTACAATTGACGAACCTCCTGATGCTAATGCACCGATTGCACCGAGTGCTGTTAGTATAGGTACAAGTGGTAAAAACCCTCCTACTTTGGGTACAGATATTACTCGAGGAATTTGTATAGAATGTTTTTTATTTCCTATGGTAGATCTAATTGATTTTTGAGCAATTTTAATAGCGTCTTGAATGTTGTCTGGCTTAACTTTCTTTAACATTTTAGTCGCATTTTTTATTGCTGAAGAAAATGTTTTTTTAACTTTCAATCCACGTTTTTTCGGCCCTCTCATTACACACCCCATACCTAGTTTGGTTTTAGTTTTCATGACGTTTGTTATGAACCAACCGGCTGCACGTTCACCAATGCTGCTTTCTTTAGATTTTACCCGTTCCCAAGCTCGTTCAGCTAATATCTTATCCGCTATATGACGTTGATTTAATTCTTTAGATTTTGAGCACGCAATATCGTGTTCTCTACAACTAGCGTCGAGTGGATTAATACCTTGATCGCCACGTTTTAAACGTTTTTGTAATTTTGTTCCTGGTCCACAAAACTGATATCCTGGTAGATGTAGTTCTATGGGTAACTTGTTTATAATTGTGTCAAGTAAACCATAGCCTTTGATGGTTGGTTTTTTACTAAAACGTTTGATGTATGTCATTCCCATTATATATATTTTTTTTTTTTGACTAAAAATATTATATAAAAGTTTTCGTTTATATATAAAATTTTTTAGTTGATATGAAGATGCGCTTCACAAAACAACAAAAACAGATTGTTGTGCAAAATTTGGATGCTAAAGCAACACCTCACTTATCAAATCAGCAACCAAGACATGGATCTACCGAATACATTGAGAACATTAATCGTGGGACCATCGAATTGTGGAAAAACTAACGTAATGTTGAGTTTAATAGAGAGTCCGAATGGATTAAAATGTGAAAATATTTACATATATTCAAAGTCATTGCATCAACCGAAATATCAATATCTGAGTAAATTGATTAAACCGATCAAGGGAATGGGATATTTTACATTTTCTGAGAATGATGAAGTTTTACTACCAGAAAAGGCGAAAAGTAATTCGATAATGATATTCGATGATGTTGCATGCGAAAAACAAAATAATATACGATATTATTTTTTTATGGGTCGACATAACAATATTGATAGTTTCTATTTATGTCAATCGTATACACGAATACCCAAACATTTGATACGAGACAATGCAAATATGATTATAATGTTTAAACAAGATGGAATAAATATTAAACGAGTTTTAAAAACTTTATGGAAATGTGTAGTGAATGTTGGCGAGATAAACACGGATTTCTTGTTATAAATAAAGATGACCCCATTGAGAATGGTAGATATCGAAAGGGATTAGATATATTTATTAAATTATAAAAGGACGCTCTATAGAAATGCACCCATTAGTAATATGTAAAACTTTGATCAGATCAGATCTGATCTGCTATTTAACCTGATCTTCTATTTAACCTGATCTGTTATTTAATCTATTATTTAACCTGATCTGGTGTGATCGAAACCTGATATACAAAATTAAGTTCAATGGATGAAAAATTGATGACAAACATTATAAGTGCGAGGAATGTCTTAAAAAGAAAGTTTCAAGCTATAAAGACTGGAGAATTAACAGAAACTGATAATCTAGAAAAACAATTTTCATCCATAACAAAACCATTAAAGGAGTTTATTGATACAGCTAAGAAATATAAAAGTATTCAACAGGAAGAATTTAAACAGGAGAAGGTCGAGAATGAATCTGATGATGATGATGATGACACCTTTAAATCTATAAATTTAGACTCTATGTACCCAACTCAAAGAAAAGAAGCTCTAGCGTTCAGTTCACCAATTCAAAGAAACGAATCCGAATACTTCAAAACAGAAACAAATAGAAGCGATACAAATACGAATGAAGACACTACTATTAACAATACAAATGATAGCAATAGTTCCAAAATAATATCAGATTTATCATTGTTGAATAAAATCAACAAATTAGATTTGGTATATGGAGTCAACAGAGGTTTAGATGGTAATTGGCGATTTGGTAAATTGCCCCTTAAAATAACTGCTAATAAAATACAAATTGGAGCTAACAGTTGGGATTTCACAGACCGTCTGTGATTTTATAAAAAACCTCCAAAAACATATAACGAAACAGAATTAAATACTTACAAATCGATATTATTAGCTACGAATGCCCATAAACGCAATTTTAACGCACACAAACAAATAAAAGAAAGCAAAGCACATAAATATAAACAAATTATTCAAAAATTGTTTAATGCTAATTTATCATCAACGTCATCAACAACAACAACAGCAACATCAACACCAATAAAATCCTCACATAAAGGAACTGGGCTAATGAAATTAAATTCAACTAAAACAAATTACGTATATTGGGATAATCCTAATGAACTAGTAGATCGTTTGCGACTATTAATTTCACAGTCAGCCGGTCACAACAGTCACAATAACGAAATTGTTTCAATAATTGAAGAATTGAGAGAGGGTAATATAATAGTATAAGAATAGAGCCATGAGTGTTGATAAATTTGGTCGCTATTCCCACAATGCGAAACGAACCCACAGCAATGTTAAAAAATCTATAATAAAGGATATTGGTTTTACATTTGATCATGATCGAAATTCTAAACGAATTATTAATTTGGGCGCACCCATTGCTTCTAATGATGCAACAACGAAAGATTTCGTAAATGAACTCATGAGAGAACAATACGACCGTATCGAAACATATTCAGAACGCTTCGATAAAAATATAGAGCAAATAAAGACGCAAATTGAAATTATGAACAAAAATATTGAAGAAATTAGGAGGGAAATGCCAGCGACTGCAAAAGAGGATAACAGTAATTTAGGTTACGATTTTACGAAATTAGGTCCACGCGACCTTTTTGGACCTTAAATATTGTATTATTCTATCATCGTCATCATCAACAACAACAACACCATCAACTACTACACCACAAAAAAAAAAAAAAAATAAATAAAAATTAAAAAAATTAGTAAAAGAAACCTAGTTGCAGACGAAATTTCCCACGTCGAAAGGTGATAATGAAGGGTATTGATGATCTTTGGCAGGCTGATCTTGTAGAAATTGGTACATACTCCACATATAATAAAGGTTATCGCTTCTTGCTCACAGTTATAGACACATTTTCAAAATTTGCATGGGGAGTAGCGCTGAAAACAAAAAAAGCTGATGATGTTACAAAAGCCATGAAAAGTATACTCATACAAGGACGCATACCACGTAACCTTCAAACTGATGACGGAAAAGAGTTTTTCAACAAAGTATTTCACAACTTGATGCAACAACACGAAATTAATCATTACTCAACGTATAGTGTATTGAAAGCATCTATTGCCGAACGCTTTAACAGAACGCTAAAGGAAATGATGTGGAAAGAGTTTAGTTATCATGGAACATACAAGTGGATTGAAAAGTATCAAAATTTAATTAATGATTACAATAATAGAGTACATAGAACTATTCAGTTAGCTCCATGCAATGTCAACCCATCTAATGAAAAGGAAATATTAGATACTGCATATAACAACTTGAAAATGTATCGTACACCGAGATTCAAGATTAACGATAGTATGCGAATTAGTAAATATAAACATGTTTTTGAAAAAGGTTACACACCAAACTGGACAACTGAAATATTTACAATTCATCATATACAAAACACAAACCCTACTACTAATATATTAAAAGATTACGAAGGTCATGTGATTAAAGGTGGATTTTATGAATATGAATTATTAAAAAGTAATTTTCCCGATACATTTTTGGTGGAGAAGATTCTTAAAACCAAAGGAGATACAGTTTTCGTTAAATGGTTAGGGTTCCCCAATAATCATAATTCATGGATAAGTAAGAAAGATGTAGTAAAATAAAAAAATGTAACATGTATTTTTACTGAATAAAATCAAAAACTTTTTTTTTTTAATAATGTAACAACGTTTTTTCATTGTTAGTACATAAATAACGTTCAAGATGTCAATAACATTAAATTTAACCGGTAACGAGTCAATTTTAACTGAACATTATTTCCCACCAATACAGTTGAATAAAAACTATCAATGTGCAGTTGTAAATTTTCATGCATATCATTCAATACCTAATATAGATGTAGACAATAACATGTTTCACATTGGTAATCATGTTATTGAAATACCTATTGGATCGTATGAATTTGATGATATAGTCGAGCATATCGTATTTGAGTATCAACATCTTGTTACCAAAGAAGTCAGCGCTAACAAAGAACACAACGCAAGCAATGCATTCACCACTAGCAATGACAATTTTCTTCAAATAGATAGAAATAGAGCGAATAATAACACAATGCAAGTGTGTATATTCTCTGCAATTGATGATATTTTTTTCAATAAACCACGGAGTATCGCACCGTTGTTGGGCTTCGATAAAATTGTATTGAAAGCAGGGGAAGAGTATGCATCAAATAATAGTTTGATGATAACAAAAAACAATATAGTCTCCATTGAATGCAATCTTGTCAGTGGTTCATATATAAACGGGGTGTTGGAGCATACACTACATCAGTTTTCAATTAATGTTGAACCCGGCTACAAAATAGATGAAATTCCGAATAATCTTATTTATTTACCAGTTAATACAAGAGAAATAAGTTCAATCACAATCAAAATTGTTAATCAAGACGGGGAACTGCTTAATTTTCGTGGAGAAACAATTTCACTCAGACTTCATTTAAAACCGGAAGAGTAAAACAAAAAAAAAATGATTATATACTATAAAAATCCTTTGAGAGGATCTCCAATGATTAGTAAGCCCCTAGCTGTTGATCAACGTGGACATAAGACGAATTATCATCAAAATCAACAACAAAAACAACAAAACCGAAACAAAGCTCTTTCAACTGCAAACAAGAAATACATGAAATATTTGGGTTTTAAATTAAAACTAAAATGGAATTTCATAGCTATGCACCGTACTTACAATCTTTTAATAACAATGCTGAAATACGCATCACAATTCAAAATCAAGATCTTTATATTCTACCCTGTGAAAGTCTACTCTATGTTGAGGGAAAAGTATCCTTAAAAGATAATGAAATCTCTGAAAACATTCGTTTGAAAAATAATTGTATGAGTTATTTATTTGATGAAATTCGATATGAACTAAATGGTGTAGAAATTGATCGTACTCGTCATTTGGGTGCGACAACAACAACGAAAAATTTTGTTTCGTTAAATACTAATGAAAGTTCTATGCTTAGAAATGCTGGATGGACACCGATTGATGAGTTACACCCTAAAAAATCATGTTTTGATTTTTGTGTTCCACTCAAAATGTTGTTGGGCTTCGCCGAAGATTATAATAGAGTATTATTGAACGCGAAACATGAATTGATATTATTACGCTCCAAATCAGATGCAAGAGCTGTATACTCGACTGAGTCCCAGGAGGTTCCAGAATTATTAATAACCCACGTTTCTTGGAAGGTACCTCATATCCAATTGAATGATTCATCAAAACTACAAATTTTTAAAGTAATTCAAAGTCGACAGCCAATTTCGCTATCATTTCGAAGTTGGGATTGTTATTTTAATCCGTTTGTTGCTAACGCTCAAAATCATTTATAGAATGTTAAATTAGCGACACAAAACGAAAGACCTCGATTTGTATTGTTAACATTTGAAAAGGAGATGAAACTACAACATTGCGATATTAGTGCTGTTAAGGTTCATCTACACATACATTCAAAAGATTTTATCGAACGGACGCGTTTTAATCGGTCCCGCAGAAATAATAAATAACATTGTGAAACAATAACAAAACCCTCCAAAAATTACGCGAAATAGACGCTAAAACAATTTCAAGAAAAAGAGTGCAAGTGGCGTATCAAAGCCACTGCATATAAAGCAAACAAATAAAAAAGATTTGTGTGAAAAATTATGTCAGTGAATCATTCTCCCCAAAAAACAAGGAATTCTCTTACAGAGAATTCAACATCCCGCTCAAAACAAGAGCTTGAATCAGCATCAGCTAGTGCTAGTGAAAACACGGCAAATTCACAAATAAAAGCTTTTGCCATGCAACCAACAGGTGCGAGCAGTGCGAATGCATCGCAACCTGTCATTGTTACCCTCCCCGCCATGAATAGTGCAGAAACAACTATAGCAAAGAATCGATCTGCAGAGGTACTCTTTGCTAATTCTCCCGCATCGCCATCGGGCTCTCTCTCATGGAGCAAGCAGTGTCAAACTCCAACACCCTACACCCAGCAGGCAGCTAATATGACGGCGTTTTTAGCATCACAAACAAATTTGGCAAGTACAATTACTACTAATACTCTTAGGCCAGACCCTGTTAAGATATTCACTGAAAATAAAGACCCTGCAAATAAGTTCTTTGAGAACAAAAACCCTTTGTATAAGCCTCAGTCGGCAAATACGAGTAATGCAATTGGCGCAAACACTACAGAGAAAAACACTCCACGTGCGGCAGTGCAGACTGGCATGCACCGCTACCTGCAAAAGCCAGACCCTACATTGCAAAAGCGCAAAACGACCCCTCCCAAAAATACGAATACGCCTAAGGTTTTAAAGACAAAGCCGAGTATACAGCCCATAAATCTTGGGAAAAATAGATACTCCCTATTATATGAAGAGAATAATTCAGACCCTAAACCCAAGACGTAAAAGCCGCCACCAATTTATCTCAGAGAAAAAAACTCGAATTCCCTTGTGACTCTGATAACACAAATTGAAGGTGCCAATAGATTTCATGTGATGGCTATTCTCAAGGGCGCCATCCATGAAACAAAAATACAAATTTATAATGAGGCAGATTTTCGCAAAATTGTGGATCATTTCGATAAGTGTAAAAAGAGCTATTACACATACCAGCTCAAAAGTAGCAAAGGTCTATCGGTTGTTCTAAGAGGTGTAAACTCGTTTGTCGAATGTGGCGATGTAAAAGAGGCATTAATTGCATTAAAATTCCAAGTTAGATCTGTGTCTAACATTCTAAACAAGGAAAAATTACCCCAACCACTTTTCCGCATTGAACTGGAATTTGACCCTAAGACTCTGCAAAAAAGTGAAACCCACCCTATATACAATTTGCGATATTTACTACACCGTAGAGTCAGTGTTGAGGAGCCGCATAAACGTCGTGGCCCAATACAATGCCAAAACTACCAAGAATTTGGTCATTCGAAAAAATATTGTACACTTCCCAGTGTTTGTGTTATTTGTGGTGACCTTCACCAGACCCAATTGTGCCCAAAATCGAGAGAAGACGTAAATGTTAGACATTGTAGTAACTGCGATGGAAATCACACTGTCAACTACAGAGGGTGTTCAGTCTACAAAACCCTTAAAAATAAGGTTATTACCGAACCGAAGCCCTTAAGCGCAACAGCTACAAAGAGGTCAAACCCTACTCCAGCCAATTTTGCGCAGATGAAATCATACCCACCACCCCAAGGAAATGGTGCTAACGCCGCATCACAACAACAACAATTTTCATACGCAAATGTACTCAAAGGATATACCCAAGACCCTCCAGTTATTCAACCGGCCCAACAGAACATTGGCCTTGAACAAACACTACAGATGTTTATGCAAAACATGTCGCAGTTTATGAACGGCATGCAAACTATGATGCAGGAAATGATACACAATCAAAACCTGCTAATCCAGACCCTTTTAAAAAATAAGCCATGAATGCGATAAAAATATCCTTCTGGAACGCGAACGGCTTATGCCAACATAAATTGGAACTCATTCAATTCCTCAATGCATTCTGTATAGATGTAATGCTAATTTCAGAGACTCATTTGACCCAAAAACACTTTTTTAACATACCCGGATACAAGTTGTATGACACTAAACACCCAGGTGGTAAAGCACGAGGTGGATCAGCAATTCTAATTAAGGACAGAATCAAACACTATGTTTTACAGGAATTTTGCACCGAGTACTTGCAAGCCACCAGTATTTGTCTTGATGAGTACATAAAAGGATTGACAATATCTGCAATATACTGTCCACCCAGCTCCAAAATAACTGAACAGCAATTTCAGACATTTTTTGCAACCCTTGGCCCAAAATTTCTCGTAGCTGGAGATTTTAATGCCAAACACACTTATTGGGGCTCTCGTCTGATTTCACCCAAAGGAAGACTACTATGGAATACTACCAGCAAACTCGGCCTTGATGTGGTTTCGTCAGGCACGCCAACATACTGGCCATCAGACAGACGCAAAATTCCAGATTTTATTGATTTTGCAGTAATCAAGACCCTTAAACGAACTCAACTAACCATTGAGTCTTCAGTGGAACTCTCGTCTGATCACACACCCACTATTATCACAGTAAAATATGCGCCAAATTCAGAAGTCAACCCACCCGACAAACTCACCAGTATGCATACGAATTGGCTTAAATTCAGAAAATATATAAGTTCACACATTACCCTACATGTGTCACTGAAAACTGAGGAGCAACTGAATGTGGCAGTGCGTAACTTTACCCTTCTGCTTACAAACGCAGCACTGGCAGCGACCCCAAAAATCAATAACACTACCCAAAAAAAGGAATTTGTGCCACAAAATATAGCTGCGCTCTTAACAGAAAAGAGATCAATAAGGCGTGATTGGCAAAAGTTCAGATCACCCTATCTGAAAAAAAGCTGACCCTCATTACACGAAAACTACAAAATGAACTGAGGGCGAAAAACGAGAATGATCTGCATCAATTCATGGAAAAGCTTACACCGACAAGCTCAACAATTTACTCTCTTTGGCGTGCCACAAAAAATTTAAAACGACCCATTATTGCAGAATCGCCAATTCGTTTACCCAACGGAGACTTGGCGAGAAGTGATGCCGAAAAAGGTACTGCTTTTGCAAGTCACCTAAAAAATGTATTTACTCCAAACCCCCCAAATGCAAATTACCCGTTACCACAGCTCGCAACCAGGTCAAATTTTAACCCACTACTCATCAGAAGAAAAGCACTTATGGACGATATTGCCAAGTTGAACCCAAAAAAAGCTCCAGGACATGACTTAATAACGGCTAAAATGGTGAAAGAGCTGCCATCAATTGCTGTTAGTCACTTACTGCATATATATAATGCTATATTAAGAATAGGTCACTACCCAACTGACTGGAAGCTGTCGCAGATCACGATGATCCCAAAACCGGGAAAAGATCCTACAAACGTGAGTTCATATCGCCCAATAAGCTTACTCTCTACCCTATCAAAACTTTTTGAGAAAATTCTGATAAAAATGATGTTACCCACAATACTCGCTAAAGGTGAAATACCCAATCACCAATTCGGATTTAGAGAAAAGCATGGCACAATTGAACAGGTTCATCGCATTGTTGTATTGATCAAAAAAACGTTCGAGAAAAAGCAATACTGCTCAGCAGTATTCCTCGACATCACCCAAGTCTTTGATAAGGTATGGCATAGAGGATTGATATCCAAACTACAGAAACTATTACCCGCAAGCATGCACGTTTTGCTTGACAACTACTTGACCCACAGAAAATTTGTAGTTAAACATAAAAGTTTCGTTTCTAGTAGATTTGATATTCTTGCCGGTGTACCCCAAGGCAGCGTCCTCGGACCCCTCCTGTATATACTCTATACAGCTGATATGCCCATTTATGATCAGACCCTCATCGCAACATTTGCCGACGACACCGCAATATTGTGTCTCGCACTCAGACGCTAAAATGGCATCACAACACGTGCAACAACATTTGAACACTTTACAGAATTGGCTATCAAAGTGGAGAATTAGAGTCAACGAGTCTAAGAGTGCACATATAACCTTCACCCTAAGGAAAGACACTTGCTCCATGCTTACAATAAATAATAGTGAAATACCACAATGTACTGAAACCAAATATCTTGGTATGCATCTCGATCGCAGACTCACATGGAAAAAGCACATCGCAGCTAAAATTACACAAATAAAATTAAAAAAACTCGAATTAAATTGGCTCCTCTCGAAGCAATCAAAACTCAACACCACATATAAAATCCTGTTATACAAAAGTATAATTAAACCCATATGGTCATATGGGATCGAGCTCTGGGGAACAGCATCTCCATCAAATGTTGAGAAACTGCAAAGGATGCAGTCAAAAATTCTGCGACAAATACTTGGAGCGCCATGGTTTATAAAAAATGAACACATCCACAGAAATTTACAAATATCGAAAATATCTGATGAGATACCGAAACGTAATACAAAGTATGCAGATAAGCTAAAATTGCACCCTAATATTCTAGATCGAACCTTAATAAAACCCACCCGACCCTTACGTCTAAAACGAAATTATTCTATTGCCTTTGACTAGATAGTTCAGGGACACCCTCGTCGATGCAGCCGTTCAGTTATTGTTAGTTCTAATTTTTTTTTATTTTAGAAGATTCAATAAATAAATTTTATGTAGTTAAAAAAAAAAAAAAGGTTCATCTAAATTCTGAAACATATCCATACGATGATCTTAATATTAACTTTACAAAAGATCGTTATTCTTTGCTCTATGATATGTATTCAAAGTTTCAACAAAGTTATTACATACGTGAACCGCAACCCTTACTAACTCGTGAACAATATATGAAAAATCCTATTATAGTAATTGATGTAACTGATCAGAATGAACAAGTTAAAACCGGTCCCATTGATATTCGCATCGAATTTAAAACAAACACAATTGTTGAAGCCGGTGAATAGCAATGAATAGATTTGTAAATTCTATCCACCGAAGAGAAATAAATATCTGCTTCGGCTGAGTATTTGTATGATACTGTTTTTATTAAAAATAAAATTTGGGTTTATATACAAGTTTAAAACTATTTCTTAAAACTCTAGCTCACGTAGGTAGCCTATGAACGCTCGTGATTCGGCGTACCTGCTTGTCACTGTATTTAGCGGAAGTACGACTCCTTACAATATCCTTCTTAGAAATACTTAAAATAGGGGATGAAACATTCATCATTGTACTTCCTCGAACTGTTAAATTGTTGGGATGTATTTGTTTACTTCTTAGAATCGATCATTAAATTGTCATTCACTAAATTGTAGACAATATTGAGGGAAAACCCTTTACAAATGAGGTTCCTTAAATTAGCTCATTATGAATAAGTGGACTGTATTTATTTAGGTGAGCATGTCTAATGACATGCCATAAATTAAATCTTTCGCGCCGCAGATTTAACGTGTTCATAATTTCATATTTGAACAGCCGGTACAACTGTTTATTGCGTACTCATAAACGATCGTGTTATTAAATATACACCACTTACTGGTGAAATAAGAAAACATGCATAGAACCTCATATCAAAGAACTATACTTATGAGATTTAGAGAACGTAAAATTAGTTTAACAAAAAGCCGCAATATGAACAGATGTGTGGACGTTGCTGTTATTGATATCCAAGGTTTCAAAAGCTTTAACAACACATTTATATTAAAGGAGCTAGCAATTTGCTACAATATTACTCATTGTGCTAAATTTTTAATGAAACCACCGTTCAATTTCCATCAGTTGAGCAATGGATATCAAAAACAAAATAACTGGTTAACTAACAATAAACATGGACTTAAATGGGATGATGGTGCCTTTTCATTAGAAGATGTAAAACATTTCCTTCAATCAAACTTAATTATTCACAAAATCTTTGTAAAGGGTTCTGAGAAGAAGGTGTGGCTCCAAGATTTTTTAAATATCTCACAAATATACGATTTAGATGAATATTTATGTGAAAATTTAAAAACAATAAACAATAAAATGTTAACCAATATTAATTGTAATGACCATTCATCTATTAAAACTTGTCAATACTCATGTGCGCTGAAAAATGCTGTTGATTTAAGAAAATATATAGATTTAGAATTAAAAAACATTGTATAATTTTATATTTATTTTTAGAATTCTTACTTTAAATTAACATTTTTTTCTTTTGTTTTTTTTATATAAATCTCATTTCAAATATATAATAATAATGTATACTGCTTAACATGTTTTATAAATCTTAATTATAATAAACATTTTTTTAACTTGAAATTTAATTGTTTTTTATTTTAAAATGTCCCCAAGCATAAGTATAGATTCCACATTCCCTAATATAACGCTTATCATCATTACAGCTTAACACAACTTTTGATATTTGTCGTGTGTAAATATCATGAACAACAGATTTAAATACGCACATTTTGGAATAGTACACAGTTTTATCATGTAAACATGTTCGATAATCATTGATATTCAATTTGTCTAAGGCACATTTTTTAACTCCTTTAGATTTTTTTATTTCTTTATTTCCAAAAGTGCTTATCGAATACATTTTAGAACGAAGTCCGATGAACTCTTTCATTATCGCCCCATTATTCTCATCCTTCATCATCCCCAAAACTTTTTTATTTTGTTGAGGGAAATTGAATCTATTATCTAAGGGATACTCCGAGGTATCAAAATGTAGAGCAAGATCGGGATAAATATCTTGATAGTAATCTTCAGTCTCTATTGTGTAAATAAAAGAGTCCGTATCCATATAGTTTAGAAATAATTTTTCATTAAATTTAGGTTTCATGTACTGGTAATGAAAATCATACATTTTTAATTTAGATAATTCAAGAACTGAAAATCCTAAATATATTGGTTTATTATACGTCACATTGTCAGCATTCAGTTGTATCGCAATCATATTATCTGTGAAATTCGTAGAGCTATGGAAATTAGGTTTAGCTATTAGAGCACGAGCACCCAAATGTTTACGATTACTCTCCCACTCAGTTACGATTTTCACATTTTTCCTTTTATCAACATTTTCCATTGTTTTTCCATAACCGCATTATTTAAAAGTTAAAAAAATTTTTTTTCAAAATCGTTTTTAGCATTTGTTCTATGCACAGTATTTATATCAATATATTTTTTTAACCAAGCTGATTGTCTTAACTTTAATATTCTGTGTATTTTAACTAATTTTAACCCATTTTTAATACACTGTTGAAGAGTGCGATAGTGTATTGTATAGTTTCTTTTATTTGTTAAATCAGGAATTAGTTTTTTAATATTATGATGCAGAATTGGTGTTTTTTTCAATTCTGCACAGAACGGTAAGTCATTATGACTATCATGAAGCTCTTCAGGATAATCTAAATCAACTTCTAGAATATACCCAAAAGTTGAGTTTTCCTCTACATCTAAAATATTAAAGCTGTCTACATTTTCTAACCACTCAAAGTCACTTTGAGGCAAACATTCCGACATTGCCCAACCATATAAATTATTTGCATCTAAGTACATTAAATATTGAGAAGGTTTGCTGCAATCGTATGTTTGGAGATATTTATGATTAGCAACTGACGGACGTTTGGAGCATTGTACTATGCCCCCTCTAATACCATTTTTAACGAAATTATACATATTAATATCGGTGAACAATTCCAATTTGATTTCAGTCATTTTTAGCATTGTGTCCCAAGATAAACCGGGTGTTGCGTAATAATGACATGGATCAAGATGATAAATGGATTTACATACTTTACGGAAATTTTACAAAACGTCAGTCAACAACAGTACATCTGTCTTCAAATATAGAAGCATGTAGTCGTTTAAGGTTTGACATTTAAATGTAAACCAAACACTCAACGCATGTTCATAATCAGAATCACTACAGTGTCTTTATTCGTTAATAATGAAAAGAATTCTTTGCGAGAGGGTAACATATTTTCCTCCAATTTTTCAATTGAATCGACATAATCATAAGGAAATATACCTTTCCGTTTTAAAAGTTCATATTCTGAGGGATTTGAATATTCTGATTTTAGGATCTTGAAACTATCAGAATCTAAATATTTAGCTAAATTATCTAAACTTGAGGGCATAAATCTAAAAGAATCATGAAATCTTAACAGTAAAATATAAATTTCTGTTATATGAATTCTCTTTGTAATAGAAATATACAATTCTTTATTTAGAGGAATAACGCTTATATCCCCAGGATACGTCTCTAGTGCCTTTACAAATAAATGACAGTCATAGCCAGAAAAATTATGGAAAATTATTGGAATAAATCTCGGTACTTGATAGTCTAAATTGCATTTTGAATGTGCTGGACCACGATACTGACCAGTTAAGTGACAATGATCAATGACTCTGTCATCACCCAAAATTTGATTGCAAATATGACAATTTACGCTATTTGATTGTGTCTCTTTCGTACAGTTCTAAAGGAATTAGTGGTACTACTTTCATTAAATAGTTTTCAGCTAAATCCTTTGTATCTTCTACCAAAGACTATATAAAAACATCAATCACATTACTACCTGAATGGGTTTTAAACTTATTCAGAGTAGAATCGAAAGATGATTTTATAAAGTAGCTGAAAGCAATTGGTATGTGCTTCTGAATATTTATAGAATTTTTCGATGTAGACGTATTCTCTTTACTCAAAAATGCACTCAAAATCTGCATATATAACAAATGGTACATCTTGCTTATTTTTAAAATTTTAAAATTCTAGAATATTGTCCACATCTGTTGGCATTTTTGTAACCACTTTGTTACATTCCATTTTATGTTTTGTTAGTGACGCTTCACTAGGTAAGTGTTGTAAACAAAAATTGCAAAAATAATAAACACCCTTATGTTTTGAAACTTGCGTACGCAATAGTCGACTAATGTTTTTTATCCATACAAAATGTGAATTAGTACCATCGCTATTCTGCACTTACAACAAGTTTATATGTATATTTTTTTCACAACGCGTCTTATAATACGGACCGACAATTAATTTTTTTTCCTCATCGCATCCAAATACATTTAAACTTATATTGGGATTATTTTCTTCAAATATAACAACGTCTTCAATAGATAAAGGAAAGCTTAAATTTGCAAAATCTATACTTACACCAGTGGAAAGCGTTATAAGACGATTATTTATAATTAAAATGTACTGTGAATAGTTTTGTTTCAAATCATCGTTTTCTAATGCTGATATTACAGCCCACTTAAAACAATATTCGTCATTGTTTTTTATATTGATACACGCATGTTTATTCCGAATAAACAATGGTAGTTCCATATATTTTGATCCTTTTATTGGGGCATATTTGTTTATATTTACTTCCACTTTATGTATACATATTAGAGACCAACCGCTATCTCTTTCTTGGAATGATTCCATTTTATTTATTATTTCTGAACAAAGATTATCGAATAAATGTCCTAATTCTACATCATTTTAAATAATAATCATCTTTGTTTGAAATGACTTGATGCTTATTTCAGCACTATCATCGTTTTCAATTTCATTATTTTTTGTAAATTTTACATATTCTGCAAACAGTTCAATGTTGCATATTATGATGATATGTTCTAACAAAACATTTTTCAAATAATCTATAATGCTTTGTTTAGCATTTTTTATCAATGTGTCGGGTACAAGCAGAGAACATAGACGAGTAGAGAAGCACCACTCGGGAAGTCAGACTCAAAAACATTTTCACGCAACATTTAACCAGAGGACCGCTAACAGAATGCATTTTACAGCGCTTAAGTTTTAACATTTTTCCCTTTGTTCGCTGTTACTTTTTCTGTTTTCTTGTGGTTATTGCGTTTTTTGTGATCTTGTGATTCTCTTGCTTTTTTGCATTCCTTGTGGTTCTTTTCTACTTGTCATTTTTTTGGTACCCCTCCGGTCAGTTGCCAAATTTCTGTGACGTCATGATGTCTTTGGTTGTTTTGAATATTTCTACATTTCTTTTGTGTATTGAAATTGAGATGCATTAGGTTTCTTATTCTGTGTCATGCTAGCGAATTGATTTTGTTTTGATTATGCGTACAAAGTTTTTTACGCAATTTACAATTATTATATTTCAACAATTTCATCACATTTGTATTTACATACAATATTTTATTTAATATTATTATTGAAGCAATATGTAAATATATTTATTTTCACATTATTGAAGCAATATGTAAATATATTTATTTTCACACAGATTTGCGATATAGTCATACATATTTGCCATTATTTCCATTTTGCAATAAGTTCATTAACCTATCAATTTCTTCCCTTGTCGTATTTCTTTCTTTTTTTCGTTGTGTCCTCGCAACAACAAAGAGACCAAGAATATTTGATAAGCAAGGTCACTAGTATTTCTTTCGCTAGTTTTTGGCTATCATTCTCATTCTCTGCTTCTTTATATTTTGATCATTTCTGCAATTTCATAATTGCTTCGGTGGATTGACCGTTGTTGAAGTTTGCATGTTTGATATATTTATGAATTTCTATAAAACCGTGATATATTTATGAATTTCTATAAAACATTCAAATACCATTCAAATAACATTCAAATACCATTTATTGATTTATTTATTGAAAAATTGGATATTTTATTTTTCAAAAATGAAGATTATTTATTAAAAAATTTAAAAAATTTAATCATATCAATTCATAAATATATCACGGTATTATAGAAATTCATAAATATATCAAACATGCAAACTTCAACAACGGTCAATTCACCGAAGCAATTATGAAATTGCAGAAATGATCAAAATATAAAGAAGCAGAGAATGAGAATGATAGCCAAAAACTAGCGAAAGAAATACTAGTGACCTTGCTTATCAAATATTCTTGGTCTCTTTGTTGTTGCGAGGACACAACGAAAAAAAGAAAGAAATACGACAAGGGAAGAAATTGATAGGTTAATGAACTTATTGCAAAATGGAAATAATGGCAAATATGTATGACTATATCCCAAATCTGTGTGAAAATAAATATATTTACATATTGCTTCAATAATGTGAAAATAAATATATTTACATATTGCTTCAATAATAATATTAAATAAAATATTGTATGTAAATACAAATGTGATGAAATTGTTGAAATATAATAATTGTAAATTGCGTAAAAAACTTTGTACGCATAATCAAAACAAAATCAATTCGCTAGCATGACACAGAATAAGAAACCTAATGCATCTCAATTTCAATACACAAAAGAAATGTAGAAATATTCAAAACAACCAAAGACATCATGACGTCACAGAAATTTGGCAACTGACAGGAGGGGTACCAAAAAATGACAAGTAGAACAGAACCAGAAGGAATGCAAAAAAGCAAGAGAATCACAAGATCACAAAAAACGCAATAACCACAAGAAAACAGAAAAAGTAACAGCGAGCAAAGGGAAAAATATTAAAGCTTAAGCGCTGTAAAATGCATTCTGTTAGCGGTCCTCTGGTTAAATGTTGCGTGAAAATGTTTTTGAGTCTGACTTCCCGAGTGGTGCTTCTCTACTCGTCTATGTTCTCTGGTACAAGCACATCTTCTGTTTTATTTGTGTATACAAACGTTTGTATACGCGACTTAAATAGACTCTTAATGATGTGCGTATCATCATTAAGAAGAATAATGCAATTCTCCTTATGGTTGTTAGTTCTATTGTGACGACTCCGGTCAATTTTTTTTATATCTAAATTGCATTGTTTACACCGTTCATAACTACACGATGGCGATTGCTCATCAATATTTTTAACTTCATGATGGCATCTGATTATATGTTTTTCTAAAAAAGCCTTTTTTGAAAAGACTTTATTGCAAATATTACATTTGAAACAGGTCAGACCATGTTTACTATTAAAATGTCTTTTTAAATTATACTTTGATGATAATGTTTCACCACATACCTCACATATATATTTATGACGCGATTGTTGTACGGGAGTTAGTGTAGTCTTTTTAAATAATTATTGCTAAAAATAAATTTAAATAATTAATATATGTGTATTAAAAAAAAAAAAATGTATTTACTTCTGAGATTGTGTTGTTGATGCTGGTGTTGTTGCTGTTATTGATGCTGCCGGTTTCTTTTAGTTATCGAGTATGTTAAACTATTTTTCTGTTACTCCCTTTATATTTGGGAAGTAGCCAATTTCAAGCCACATGAGAAAATATTTTTGACTTTTTTGGAAAAGCAATCCGCTGTTGTTGCTTTAAACTTTAAAGGCATCAATTCATAAACAAATGCATACTCCTGTTAGAATATTAAAAGCGTCTGGACCGTTGCTTGTTTAAATAAATCCAACGTATTTTATTAGGTTTTGTTTCGCTTTATTTAGTATAAACAAACTACATTGCTACATTGTATGCTACAGTAAGTATGCTGGAGTTTTAGCGCTCCGCTGTTGCTGTTTTAAAGGAATCAAACGTAAACAGATATATACTCCTGCTGGAATATTAAAAGTGTCTGGTTGTTGATTGTTTAAAAATAAAAAATCAAACGTGTTTAATTTAGTTTTGTTTAGTCTGATTTAGTTTTGCATTTTCGTGGTATGAAATCATGTATAAAAGCATGGTGATGTACTCTATCTATAAAGCAGTTATGTTTCAGTCGCATAGTCAGAGACACTTATAGTTAGAGCACATCAAAATACAAAGTATAAAAAAAAAAAACATTTTAGAACGAAAAATGAACGCTGAACTCCAAAAATTATTTAAAAGTGGAAATATGTCCCAAAAAAAAAATCTCTCAGTTCGCAACATGCTTTTAGCTAAAAAGTATGTGATTACAAAAATTGAACGCGTTGAAACTCGGTACGGGCAAAAAGTGAGATGTTTGCTGGATAATGACTATTTGGTGTATCTACCACCAATGTTTAATACCACATTAAAGGAAGAGCACATAGAGAATATCGGTTCAAATCAATTTCATTTGATTAGGGAGGACAATGAAGGATTTTCTGAACTAAATATATGCTCTATTAAAGGTACATCAATACTTTTTTTTATTATATTCTATTTTCTAATTGCATATTATTATTATTATTTTTTATCTCTTTTCAGATTCCGAAAATAAACTGTAAAAGAGTAATGCTACTGATGCAGTTATATTCATAATTTTTAGATCTACACACACACACACACACACACACATAATCTTATTTACTTTTATATGCATTTCTTAAAATAAAAAAAAATAAATGAATTTAAAAAAATGTCTTCGTCGATGTTATTATTTTTTCTTCTTTCCTTCTGCTTGTAGGAATTCAAAGTCAACTATTTTGATCACCGCACTTTGATGTGCAATTATAAAAGTTAAAAACGTGAATACTTAGTGAGAGAAAACTATGTTTTATAAAGTTTAAATTATGTTTTTCTTTTTTATTCTTTTTTCAAGTAATTCATATTTTGACATAAGAGCCTCAATATCAATACATTTTCTAGCATATGAGTAGCAGCTACACGTATCTGGTCCTACTGTACAATTGTCGTTGCTCCAAGAACAGTTCCTAATATGTGTTCCATGTTTTGATGTACACATTCCAACACACTCGACATTAGTAACCAGAATTAAACCATCCACAAGTCTTGTCCAATGTTCCTCCATAATAAGATCTTTATATTGATCCAAAAATTTTTTAATTTTAAGCGATAACAACATGTTTCAACAATTGCTAATTTACAACTAGTCCATACAAACTCCAACCAGAAACTTTAACCCGAATCAGTCCCAGCGTAACTATATGATCACGTCAGCAATAGTATATTTACGAATAATTCGAAAAAAAGTTCTGGGCTGATTCAGGTTAATATGAAGAAATTGTGAAAAATAAAATTTTGGGCTTTCAGCCCAGACAGCATCCAAAAATCAAAAGATCTCCCGCTAGGTGGCTGTCCCTATCGACATAGCAATGAAACTAACCGATCGGCGATCGCAAGAGGGCAATTCAAAGCTTTCACCCAGAGACCCCCACAGGTGGCGTTACTATCGACCAACCAAATCAAAAGCCCTACCGCCAGGCAATTGCTAATTTACAACTAGTCCATACAAACTCCAACCAGAAACTTTAACCCGAATCAGTCCCAGCGTAACTATATGATCACGTCAGCAATAGTATATTTACGAATAATTCGAAAAAAAGTTCTGGGCTGATTCAGGTTAATATGAAGAAATTGTGAAAAATAAAATTTTTGGCTTTCAGCCTAGACAGCAACCAAATCAAAGACACCAACTAAAATGTTTGGCTTTCAGCCTAGACAGCAACCAAATCAAAGACACCAACCATATAAAAAGACTCGCCAGGTGGCGAAACAAGCTTGTTGATGGAGGAGAGCTCGAGGGGAGGAGCAAAAAAGACCGAAAAGAGCTTAAATCTTTCAGTTTTTACACTGGAGGAATTTTGCTACTTCTCACTAAACCCAGAAACCCCATATTAACACTACTCGTTTTCAAACAATATCCTTAAAAAATGAATTTTTAATGATTTATTTGAAATTTACATTTAAATATAATTCTTTTGTATTTTGCCCTTCTAAGCACAATGGCGTTTTGTCCTTAAAGTTCATTTTCAAATTATATCCTTAAAAACTGAATTTTTAAGGACCTTTTCCAAATTTATATTTTAATAGTTATAATTCTTATTGCCTCCAAAACACAATGGCGTTTACAGTTTTGTCCTAAACATTCCTCTTCAAACGATATCCTTGGAAACTAAATTCAATGCACAACAATACCGTTCTCAAAATCCATAATTCTTTTATTTTTTGACATTCTAAGAACAATGGTAATGTTTGAATCAGGATTTTTACAAGTTTACATTTATGTGGCATTTGGTTTACTTATTTAGTAAACAGCAATTTACATTTTTTTAATTAAATAAAAAATTGATAAAAAAATTTCGTTTCAACTTCGATTACGCAGACCAACATATTTCAAAGTGTTTACAACTTCCACATTCTCCATTCTGAGCACAATGGCGTTCTCAGATTTTCACTTCAGTTTTTTTGAAAAATTGCAAAAATGCAAAATCCGATCTTTACGTCGTTTTTATACTATAACTCTTGAAAAAATGCAGCAACGAAGTACTTCTATAGCATTGTGCACAGAATGGTCCATAAAAAATATACGAGAATATAGAAGTAAAACATGTCGGCCTGTGTTATAAGTTTTACTCGTAAGGTTGAGATAGTATTTCCCGACTATAACCCGGAAATTTGCTTCGGTATTCTTGAACCACCTTGAACCACAAAATTGTAATATTTCTTTAACTATTAAATTAAAATAAAATAAATTTAATTATACCTTTAGTAGGTGTTGTTGTTGATCTCTATTTTTTTTGTTAAGAATCCATTGAAATCTGAGATTAGTTTTACTCCTTGCTCGGCTGTATCGTTAACTAATCTTATGCGGTTTTGACCGTGAGGATGTCTTCTCTATTAACCCACTCATTGGGATGAAATTTCAAAAAATCGCACCTAATTTGAAACCGCTCAAAAATTCTTTTTGATTCAGGTGTAATAAAATCTTCGATTCCTTTGTTTATGAATGAATTGATGTCTTCAGACAGCAAAAGAATTCGCTTTATATCTTCTTCATTCTGAGATTCGTCACTAGTCTTCAATATTTTTTTGACCATCTTAAGTTTAGTTTCAGAAGATATGTTTGAATCAAAAAATGCAAACGCTGCTGATTCAGGGCTAAAATACCACAAGTGATTCACAAATTTTTGTATCGCTATACAAGTCGTTTTCTCATTCACATTCCGAAACTCCACCACAATAATACATAAGAATTATAACTATTAAAATATAAATTGGAAAAGGTCCTTAAAAAATTGAAAATGAACTTTAAGGACAAAACTGGATACGCCATTGTGTTTAGAAGGGCACAATACATAAGAATTCTATTTAAATGCTAATTTGGAAAAAACCCTTAAAAATTAATTTTTTAAGGATATTGTTTGAAAAGGAATTTTTAGGACAAAACTGAAAACGCGATTGTGTTTAGGAGGCAAAAATACATAAGAATTGGGATTTTTAATTCGATACTGTTCAAAGTGTACACTACACGACCATAAATCGTAAAAACAGGTGAAAATCCTTAACTTTAGGTGTATTGCGGCATCCCTAAACATCAATATTTTTTTCTGAAATTTTTACAGCTTAGTGTGAAAAGGAACAAAACTAGGGGGCGTAATCAATGATCAGAGAAAAACTTTATTCCTCCATACAAAAAAATAACCACCCTAATGGGCACGCTCGTCATGAATGGGTTAATTCATAACTATTCTTATGATCTTGACAAAAATTTCACTAGTATGGAATTGAAGATTTGGGCATCTACTTTGATGCGAAGTTATTATCTAACGCTCATAGAAATTATATGATATCGAGAGCAAACTCGCAATTCGGTTTTTTAAAACGTCTATATCTATTTTCGTGAGTCTTGTCAGATCCCTTCTGGAAAATGCGAGCTTAATTTGGAATCCTTTCTATGATTGTGACATAAATCGCGTCGAAGGAATACAAAAACGATTTTCGAGATTTGCTCTTCGACGACTATTCTCTTTTGAAAATATGCCTGCGTACATCGCTCGCTGCCAACTTCTTGGATTGCAAAGTTTAGTTTATAAAAGATATTATCTTTTACTTACTTATATAAAATTCTTTGTTTGTAGTTTGTAGGTTTGTAGGTTTGTTTGTATGTTTGTTCCCTTATAACTCAAGAAATACTTGACCGATTTTAATGAAATACATATCAAAATGTAGGTAAATTCATTGACCTCATCATAGGCTATATGCCATAAATGTGGGTGTTCGAGGTGGGCGTGGCAAATATTATTCTAAAATGCTATAATTTATGCAGTGTTTAACCGATTTCGCGGAAATTTTATATATGATTTTGGTGGATGAATGGGTAGCATGTTGATTCTGAAAATTTGTGGTCCGCCCACTGCCACGCCCTAAAGTTTGTAATGCTCTGTAACTCGGGTACTATTAAGGGATTTCGCTGAAATTTTGGATTTGGTGCTGGTTATTGAATGGGCAGAGTGTTGGCTATGAAAATTTGCGGTCTGCCCACTGCCACGCCCTGAAATTTTTAAAGCTCTGTAACTCGGGTACTGTTCAAGGGATTTGGCTGAAATTTTGGATTTGGTGCTGGGTGGTGAATGGGCAGAGGGTTGACTATGAAAATTTAGCATCCGCCCACTCTTACGCCCTAAAATTTTTGAAGCTCTGTAACTCGGGTCCTATTCGAGGGATATCGGTGATATTTTGGATTTGGTGCTGGGTGGTGAATGGGCAGAGGGATGACTGGCAAAATCTATTTTTATTTGACTTGCTTAAATAATACATGATATAACATTTATACATTTACATGATAATACAAAATTATTGCGAGCGAAGCCGTGGGTATAAGCTAGTCAACAATAAAATTGTTGTCCTGATTTGCTTATTCTCAATTATTTTATTAATATTTTTAGTCATAAAACTAATTATGGATTGAATGAACCAGTCTCTAAGTGTCTATCTCTATGTAAATTAGTATCTAAGTATTAGGGCTTTCGATCCCGGGATTCCGGTCCATTTTTAGTCCCGAAAATCCCGGGATATATTTTCCTAAATCCCGGGATTTTCGGGACTACATTTTAAATAAATTAGTCCATAAAAAAAGTTTAATACAAAAATAATATAACTTTTCATCGCTCATAAAATATAAAAAAATCGTGTAAGCAGAAAAATAGTTTTTGACAACATTTGGACAACCCCAAAATGCAAAAAAGTTAGTTAGAAAACTCAAAACTTAAAAATTTTTAATTTATTAAAAAAATTACGAATAAAATTGTTTGTGCTTGAAATTTTTTCTTTAAGAAAAAATTAATTTATATTTATTTCAGAAGAAAATTGGTTTTCTCAGTCTTAGCGAATGCACAAAAATGCATTGCTTAATAAAAATAATTAAGTAAAACTGAAAACTGTTTTCCAATAAAACATATAAAAAACCTTTTTTTTATTTTTTAAAATGCATTTTGCTTGCAAAAGTAACAAATTCCGAAAAATCCCGGGATCCCGGGATTTCGGATTGCAATTTTCAGTCCCGAAAATCCCGGGATTCGGAAAGCCTTCGGGATCGAAAGCCCTACTCTGTACTAAGAGAATACATTAATAAAATATGTGTAGTCTACTTAGATGACATTTTAATCTTCAGCTCAAGTCTCAAAGAGCACATACAAAGCATGCAAAAGATTTTTTACAAATTACGTCAACATAATTTAAAAATTCAGGTAGATAAATAAAAATTCTTTGCAAAAATTACAGAATACCTTGGTCATATTTTAACGACAGAAGGGATAAAACCAAATCTTAATAAAATAGAAAACATACAAAATTTAAAATAACCTTCCACTCAAAAGCAAATAAAATCATTTTTATGCATAACAGGTTATCATAGACGATTTGTAAAAGACTATGCGAAAGTAGCTCATGGTTTAACAAATATTAACCCTAGACTTCAACGATGGCTTCTTAAATTAGGAGAATATAATATAAATATTAGTTACATAAAAGGAAAGGAAAATAATGTTGCAGATTTTTAAAGCAGAATAAATGCGGACACAGGAGAAATTAACGTAGTAGATGACGTTTGGAGTACATTGGCAACTATCCACTCTCAAGAGGAGGAATTAAATGGCCATTTCACTATACTTCATACAGTCGTTAACCGTTTCAACATACAAATAATGTTGACAAAAAGCAAAACTAAAGAAAAAGAAGAGATTAACAAGAAGATTAAAATATATATAAATGCTAATGACATAAAAAGCAATAAAATGATAGATATTTGTCGTAAGTACATAAAATCAGGAAAAATAGGTATATATTCTGATCTAACTGAACATCAGTTCAACTTAGTAAGTATGAAGACTTTAGTGCTCATAGAGCTGAATTAAAACAACTTGTTATTGATTATTTTAATGATTAGGTTAAGTGATATCTGTAAGGGCCCAGTAATTTTTTCGCCCATATTCCATACATATTTTCAAGTATTATTTTATTATTTTATTATTTTATTATTTTATTATTTTATTATTTTATTATTTTATTATTTTATTATTTTATTATTTTATTATTTTATTATTTTATTATTATTTATTTATTATTTTATTATTTTATTATTTTATTATTTTATTATTTTATTATTTTATTATTTTATTATTTTATTATTTTATTATTTTATTATTTTATTATTTTATTATTTTATTATTTTATTATTTTATTATTTTATTATTTATTATTTTTATTATTTTATTATTTTATTATTTTATTATTTTATTATTTTATTATTTTATTATTTTATATTTTATTATTTTATTATTTTATTATTTATTATTTTATTATTTTATTATTTTATTATTTTATTATTTTATTATTTTATTATTTTATTATTTTATTATTTTATTATTTTATTATTTTATTATTTTATTATTTTATTATTTTATTATTTTATTATTTTATTATTTTATTATTTTATTATTTTATTATTTTATTATTTTATTATTTTATTATTTTATTATTTATTATTTTATTATTTTATTATTTTATTATTTTATTATTTTATTATTTTATTATTTTATTATTTTATTATTTTATTATTTTATTATTTTATTATTTATTATTTTATTATTTTATTATTTTATTATTTTATTATTTTATTATTTTATTATTTTATTATTTTATTATTTTATTATTTTATTATTTATTATTTTATTATTTTATTATTTTATTATTTTATTATTTTATTATTTTATTATTTTATTATTTTATTATTTTATTATTTATTATTTATTATTTTATTATTTTATTATTTTATTATTTTATTATTTTATTATTTTATTATTTTATTATTTTATTATTTTATTATTTTATTATTTTATTAATTTTATTATTTTATTATTTTATTATTTTATTATTTTATTATTTTATTATTTTATTATTTTATTATTTATTATTTTATTATTTTATTATTTTATTATTTTATTATTTTATTATTTATTATTTTATTATTTTATTATTTTATTATTTTATTATTTTATTATTTTATTATTTTATTATTTTATTATTTTATTATTTTATTATTTTATTATTTTATTATTTTATTATTTTATTATTTTATTATTTTATTATTTTATTATTTTATTATTTTATTATTTTATTATTTTATTATTTTATTATTTTATTATTTTATTATTTTATTATTTTATTATTTTATTATTTTATTATTTTATTATTTTATTATTTTATTATTTTATATTTTATTTATTTTATTATTTTATTATTTTATTATTTTATTATTTTTATTTATTATTTATTATTTATTATTTTATTATTTTATTATTTTATTATTTTATTATTTTATTATTTTATTATTTTATTATTTTATTATTTTATTATTTTATTATTTTATTATTTTATTATTTTATTATTTTATTATTTTATTATTTTATTATTTTATTATTTATTATTTTATTATTTTATTATTTTATTATTTTATTATTTTATTATTTTATTATTTTATTATTTTATTATTTTATTATTTTATTATTTTATTATTTTATTATTTTATTATTTTATTATTTTATTATTTTATTATTTTATTATTTTATTATTTTATTATTTTATTATTTTATTATTTTATTATTTTATTATTTTATTATTTTATTATTTTATTATTTTATTATTTTATTATTTTATTATTTTATTATTTTATTATTTTATTATTTTATTATTTTATTATTTTATTATTTTATTATTTTATTATTTTATTATTTTATTATTTTATTATTTTATTATTTTATTATTTTATTATTTTATTATTTTATTATTTTATTATTTTATTATTTTATTATTTTATTATTTTATTATTTTAATTATTTTATTATTTTATTATTTATTATTTTATTTATTTTATTATTTTATTATTTTATTATTTTATTATTTTATTATTTTATTATTTTATTATTTTATTATTTTATTATTTTATTATTTTATTATTTTATTATTTTATTATTTTATTATTTTATTATTTTATTATTTTATTATTTTATTATTTTATTATTTTATTATTTTATTATTTTATTATTTTATTATTTTATTATTTTATTATTTTATTATTTTATTATTTTATTATTTTATTATTTTATTATTTTATTATTTTATTATTTATTATTTTATTATTTTATTATTTTATTATTTTATTATTTTATTATTTTATTATTTTATTATTTTATTATTTTATTATTTTATTATTTTATTATTTATTATTTTATTATTTTATTATTTTATTATTTTATTATTTTATTATTTTATTATTTTTATTATTTTATTATTTTATTATTTTATTATTTTATTATTTTATTATTTTATTATTTTATTATTTTATTATTTTATTATTTTTATTATTTTATTATTTTATTATTTTATTATTTATTATTTTATTATTTTATTATTTTATTATTTTATTATTTTATTATTTTATTATTTTATTATTTTATTATTTTATTATTTTATTATTTTATTATTTTATTATTTTATTATTTTATTATTTTATTATTTTATTATTTTATTATTTTATTATTTTATTATTTTATTATTTTATTATTTTATTATTTTATTATTTTATTATTTTATTATTTTATTATTTTATTATTTTATTATTTTATTATTTATTATTTTATTATTTTATTATTTTATTATTTTATTATTTTATTATTTTATTATTTTATTATTTTATTATTTTATTATTTTATTATTTTATTATTTTATTATTTTATTATTTTATTATTTTATTATTTTATTATTTTATTATTTTATTATTTTATTATTTTATTATTTTATTATTTTATTATTTTATTATTTTATTATTTTATTATTTTATTATTTTATTATTTTATTATTTTATTATTTTATTATTTTATTATTTTATTATTTTATTATTTTATTATTTTATTATTTTATTATTTTATTATTTTATTATTTTATTATTTTATTATTTTATTATTTTATTATTTTATTATTTTATTATTTTATTATTTTATTATTTTATTATTTTATTATTTTATTATTTTATTATTTTATTATTTTATTATTTATTATTTTATTATTTTATTATTTTATTATTTTATTATTTTATTATTTTATTATTTTATTATTTTATTATTTTATTATTTTATTATTTTATTATTTTATTATTTTATTATTTTATTATTTTATTATTTTATTATTTTATTATTTTATTATTTTATTATTTTATTATTTTATTATTTTATTATTTATTATTTTATTATTTTATTATTTTATTATTTTATTATTTATTATTTTATTATTTTATTATTTTATTATTTTATTATTTTATTATTTTATTATTTTATTATTTTATTATTTTATTATTTTATTATTTTATTATTTTATTATTTTATTATTTTATTATTTATTATTTTATTATTTTATTATTTTATTATTTTATTATTTTATTATTTTATTATTTTATTATTTTATTATTTTATTATTTTATTATTTTATTATTTTATTATTTTATTATTTTATTATTTTATTATTTTATTATTTTATTATTTTATTATTTTATTATTTTATTATTTTAATTATTTTATTATTTTATTATTTTATTATTTTATTATTTTATTATTTTATTATTTATTATTTTATTATTTTATTATTTTATTATTTTATTATTTTATTATTTATTTTATTATTTTATTATTTTATTATTTATTATTTTATTATTTTTATTATTTTATTATTTTATTATTTTATTATTTTATTATTTATTATTTTATTATTTTATTATTTTATTATTTTATTATTTTATTATTTTATTATTTTATTATTTTATTTTATTATTTTATTATTTTATTATTTTATTATTTATTATTTATTATTTTATTATTTTATTATTTTATTATTTTATTATTTTATTATTTTATTATTTTATTATTTTATTATTTTATTATTTTATTATTTTATTATTTTATTATTTTATTATTTTATTATTTTATTATTTTATTATTTTATTATTTTATTATTTTATTATTTTATTATTTTATTATTTATTATTTTATTATTTTATTATTTATTATTTTATTATTTTATTATTTTATTATTTTATTATTTTATTATTTTATTATTTTATTATTTTATTATTTTATTATTTTATTATTTTATTATTTTATTATTTTATTATTTTATTATTTTATTATTTTATTATTTTATTATTTTTATTATTTATTATTTTATTATTTTATTATTTTATTATTTTATTATTTTATTATTTTATTATTTTATTATTTTATTATTTATTATTTATTATTTATTATTTTATTATTTTATTATTTTATTATTTTATTATTTTATTATTTTATTATTTTATTATTTTATTATTTTATTATTTTATTATTTTATTATTTTATTATTTTATTATTTTATTATTTTATTATTTTATTATTTTATTATTTTATATTTTATTATTTTATTATTTTATTATTTTATTATTTTATTATTTTATTATTTTATTATTTTATTATTTTATTATTTATTATTTTATTATTTTATTATTTTATTATTTTATTATTTTATTATTTTATTATTTTATTATTTTATTATTTTATTATTTTATTATTTTATTATTTTATTATTTTATTATTTTATTATTTTATTATTTTATTATTTTATTATTTTATTATTTTATTATTTATTATTTTATTATTTTATTATTTTATTATTTTATTATTTTATTATTTTATTATTTTATTATTTTATTATTTTATTATTTTATTATTATTTTATTATTTTATTATTTTATTATTTTATTATTTTATTATTTTATTATTTTATTATTTTATTATTTTATTATTTTATTATTTTATTATTTTATTATTTTATTATTTTATTATTTTATTATTTTATTATTTATTATTTTATTATTTTTATTATTTTATTATTTTATTATTTTATTATTTTATTATTTTATTATTTATTATTTTATTATTTTATTATTTTATATTTTATTATTTTATTATTTTATTATTTTATTATTTTATTATTTTATTATTTTATTATTTTATTATTTTATTATTTTATTATTTTATTATTTTATTATTTTATTATTTTATTATTTTATTATTTTATTATTTTATTATTTTATTATTTTATTATTTATTATTTTATTATTTTATTATTTTATTATTTTATTATTTTATTATTTTATTATTTTATTATTTTATTATTTATTATTTTATTATTTTATTATTTTATTATTTTATTATTTTATTATTTTATTATTTTATTATTTTATTATTTTATTATTTTATTATTTTATTATTTTATTATTTTATTATTTTATTATTTTATTATTTTATTATTTTATTATTTTATTATTTTATTATTTTATTATTTTATTATTTTATTATTTTATTATTTTATTTTTTATTATTTTATTATTTTATTATTTTATTATTTTATTATTTTATTATTTTATTATTTTATTATTTTATTATTTTATTATTTATTTTTTATTATTTTATTATTTTATTATTTTATTATTTTATTATT